>CM076683.1:110219989-111419989 GCA_038501925.1 Xenopus petersii | reverse complement strand
ATTTGCATGTGATCGATTTTAGGCAGCCATTTGGCAGTCCTGCGGATGATTTGATTTGTCAGCCAATTGTGTCTGAGTCTCCTGCAGACGATGGGAACCTTCTGGACCAGCTTTATATGGCCTTGAGAAACTTTGACGGACTAGAAGAGATTGACAGAGCCCTTGGAATCCCAGAGATGGTTAGCCAGGTAAACCAGCACAGTGGCAATGTTTAATCTCCTGTTGAGGATGGGCTGATTGAGTAGTTACTCAACACATTTATGATGCTCCTGTGATTATTTGTACAACATCATGTAAACTGTCAATCACAGCACTGACTGTAGGTGTCCCTAGCACATTCTACCTGCTGCCTTGCTTATCCTCGTCTTTGTTCTGTACTGAACAGGTCTCAGCCCAAGCCTATAGATACATATCCTACACTTGCTTTCATTGGGAGGCTATAAATTAATATTCACTTTTAAGGGAGAACATGCTACACAAAGGTGTATACAATCTCCTTGGCATTTTCCTGCAAGAGCCACCCACCCAGCCTGCTCAAAAATGAATTTATGGGAATCCTGAAATTATCAGCAGCCAGGACCTGTCGGTAATTCCATGACTCCCTTAGCATTTTCCATCTATAGCCCTGCAAAGATCATTGGACGATAATATTGGCATTGACACTGCACACCAGAAGTGACAACATATGCAACTGCAGAGGATACTATTATGCTGGTAGTTTGCTGTGCAGTTGAGAAAATATTAAATTGCCTTAAAAAAATACGTGTTGGTTTATGGTATTAAATGTGTGTGTGCTTGTATAGCCTGTCTCACAGTTTCAATATATCAATATTTTGCACTGGGGCTAAGAAGACAAAAGGGAAATGCATATAAAATATAAGTAGTGTATGTGTGTGTGTGTGTGTGTGTGTATATGTGTATATGTGTATATATATATATATATATATATATATATATATATATATATATATATATATATATATACATATACATATACATGAACCACTGTTTGTGTATTTGTATAGGGTCAGGCTGTTGAACAAGAATCCTTTGGAAGTCCTGAATCAAACTTAATGATGGAGCAAAAGCCGCCTGTCTATAACCATGCATATGCAAATCAGGGCCAGATGGCTCAGAATAGTTACCAACCAATGCAGGATCCTGGTTTCAACCCTATGGGCCAGCGTCCAAGCTATGGAATCTTGCGTATGCAAAACAGGCCTGGGCTACGACCGACAGGAATGGTGCAGAACCAGCCAAACCAGCTGAGACTCCAACTGCAGCACCGCCTTCAAGCGCAGGTATTCCTAACCATGTTATTATTTCCCTGTACTCGTGTCACCTCTAGGAGCAGTCCGTATAGTCTCTGTATAAGGCCATATTTAAGGTAAAGAGGCATCTTTACATATTTTATTACATATATTGCACAGAACACACAACGTATTCATTTGTTGGCTATAAATTAAATAGCTGTGCCAAATACAAAACATGTTTAACAGTGCAATGAGTCAGGTGGAGGTTTTACTATTACAAATAATAAATCCTGTAATTCCAGCATCGAGTACGGCAGGAAGTAATTAATAACCTGTGTATGTGCTCTCCCCCCCCCCACCCTCTGAGTCAGTATGCACTGCACTTCTATTACCTGTAGATTAAGTCCCTACCAGGGATCCCCAACCTTTTCAAACCGTGAGCAACATTCAGAAGTAAAAGGAGTTGGGGAGCAACACTAGTATGAAAAATATTCTTGGGGTGCCAAATAAGTGCTGTGATTGGCCATTAGGTAGCCCCTATGTGGATTGTTAACCTACATTGAGGCTCTGTTTGGCAGTAGTACTGGTTTTTATACAAGCAAAACTTACCTCCAAGCCTGGAATTTAAAAATAAGCTCTTGCTTTGAGGCCACTGGGAGCAACATCCAAGGGGTTGGAGAGCAACATGTTGCTCACGAGCTACTGGTTGGGGATCAGCCTTCCCAGTGCAGTGTGGCCAGATTTGTGCTTGACATTAAGGAGCAGAATTATTAAACTTTACACATGGGTATTTCATTTAATCAAATTGAGCAGGTTCTTTGGGGCATCTCTAACACCCCTCCCATGCAAATTGCAAGCAAGGAGTAATTCTGACATCAGAGAGTGGGCATTATGAGGATAAGTTTACTTACATTTTTATTATATTCTGTTGTTTAGAACCGGCAGCAATTAATGAACCCAATAAATAATGTCTCAAACATGAATCTGGCAATGAGACCTGGAGTACCAGGGCAGCTGAGAGAGCAGGTATGTACACTATGTAACAACACTTCTTTCCCTTCTCTTCTCTCACAATGGATGTGATATTTAGCCAATTGATCACCATACTGAAATTTAAATCCAAAATGCATGATGGTCTTGATGATGGTGGTCCCTCAACGGATAAGTAAACCTTAAAAATAAGTGAATGTAAAATTGGGTTGGGTGCTATTCTAAGCACTTTTGCAGTGTACATTCATTATTTATTTATTTTTTAATTCCAAGATATTAAAGGATACATGTACTGTTAAAATGAATGAATTGTGTTACAGCAGCGCCACCTGCTGGTCATTTTCTGACCACCAAGTAGCCAAGGAAGTTGTCAGGAGAAAGAAAGAGTCAGCTCTGATGTTCTTCTGGTTAGGAATGATTTGAGAAAGGTTTCTAAATTTTTGTCCTAACCAGAATAACATCAGAGCAGCATCTTTCTATCTCCTGACAACTATTTCCTTGACTACCTGGTGGTCAGACTGGTCGGAAAATGACCAGCAGGTGGGGCTGCTGTAACAAAATTCATTGATGTTAACATTACATGTAACCTTTAATATCTTGGAATTAAAAAAGTGCTTAGAATAGCCACACTCATCAATTTTACAATCACTTGTTTTTAAGGTTGACTTATCCTTTAACAAACATTTTGGCCTACTGAATCAGGTTCTTCTCCTGTAGGGGCCTATAAGGATGAAACAACTGGATATGTATTTTCATTTTTCATTAGCCCCGGTAACACTGTTACTGTATTACTGTCATTTTCAGAAACCTTAAAAAAATGCAATAATTGTCATTGTGCTTTGTCCTGACGGAGAAAAGAAATCATCCAATCTGTATATGAACAGAATTAATTATGCTGTCTGTTTGCAGGGGCCCATCAATGCACAGATGTTGGCACAGAGGCAGAGAGAGATATTGAGCCAACACCTACGCCAAAAGCAACTTCAGCAACAACAACAGCAGCAGCAGCAGCAACAACAACAACAGCAGCAACACAGGGCCATGATGATGAGAGGCCAAGGCCTGGCTATGCCCCCTAACATGGTGGGCTCTGGAGGCATTCCTGCATCAATAAACAGCCCACGGATCCCACAAGGCAGTACGCAGCAGTTTCCATTTCCTCCGAACTACGGTACTGGAATTCCATCCCCGCCACCTTTCACCAGTCCTTTTTCCCCAGTGCCCCCCAGCCCTGGGTCACAGTCGCTCTCTCACAGTTCTTTGCATGGCTCCCAGATGAATCTGGCTAACCAAGGGATCATGGGGAGCATGGGAGGACAGTATGGGCCTGTCATGAATCCCCAAATGCAGCACAATGCCTTCCAGTTTGCCAACTCAGGTACCACCTTCAACTTTAAACACAGGTCTTGCTTATCCTATCTGGCATTGCGCAGGCCTGCAACCTATTGCAAAGCAGTACATTGCAGTCCTTCCCTTCAGGGACCTTTACATGTCTGCAGTCTCCATAGGCTTGACTAGTTCTTACAAGTGACTGAATTTATATTTTCAAATATTACTGTATAGCTAATTCACTTCACAAATGCCTAAAAGGCTGAATATGTTTATCTGAAGCACCACGTCTGTGCCTCTAATCTGGCTGCTTTGTGAAGTCCTCTTCATTCATAATTATAGGAAACCGACTACTAAAATAGCAGTCACAGCAATACCTTTATGGATGCCTGGAAAGTGGCACATTTCACCAAGAGGCAAGTTATTGTGCTGTTCCGTATGCCTACTGGTGTGGAGTAGGACATTATTACGTGTCAGTCCCCAGCAGCTGACATCAGGAAACACTCCCTAGAAAAGATCAATTATTTATCATCATAACACCCCCCCCCTCCACTTTCCCTTGCCTTAATAATATTCTGGTGGTACAAAACAAAGGGGGAAATAACTGCATGTGACTACTAACACATTATTAACATCCATTGACCTATAATTTCTATTCATTTATTTGTAATAGGCCAGTTCACTGAATTTGCCAAGCCTATACCTGTAACAGCAAAGGCAATTCCATCTGAATGTTCACTTACAATGGCTGCTGCTGTGTTGCTGTTCTGAGAACTTTACCTGCTGCTCTGGCACTCCCTGCATCTTATCCACTCATTTCCACTTCATGCTTTCACCTTGTCTCTGTGTGCCCATGGGCTTGGCTTGCTCCACTTGTGCAGCTGCTTCTTCTCTTGTAGATGTGTTTAATGGCTGTGTACAAATGTAACAGGAATTGGTGCCTCTTTTTTTTTACATTTTATTGAACAACTTCACAATATTGTTCTAGTGTAAATTATGTCACTGGTTACTATTTGCCACACCGTGTATTAGTGGCTGAACAGCTTGGACACAACACTATATTTCCCCTTTGAACATAATTCCAAAGTGTTTCACCTAGTCCCACCACATTTGTACATATAATATACTAGCTATTACTTCTACTTCTGAAACAAATATTTTTAAAGGGAAACTGTCATGAAACAAAATAAACAAAAGCTTAATCTAATGGAAATCAGAAACATTCTAATCTTAAGACTATTAAATAACCATGTTACTCTTTCCCACATCTCAGCAGTTGGTCTCTCTACATGCAGGCTTTGTGTTAGAGTATGTGTGTTGGATGGACAGTGAACTCTAATATATCATAGGTTTGCAATGCCCGCAAGCGATCCTGCTAGGGTCCACTCTATGCTCTGTTGGATATAGAATGTATTAAATGGTATCTGTACTATACAGCCCTATGGTACAAATTAAAACCTACTGAGATTTATCAGACAGTGGGGCCTACCAGATGCTTCCATTATCATCACAGGCCAATCTGACCCTATTACTGTTTTCTGTCTTTCGTAAATCAAGGTCCAACTGAGATTTGGCCTCCCAAAATGCTCAAGCCTGCCACAGAGACCTCATTGTATGACAAGCGAATTCTTTCCAAAAAACTGACTCCGATACAAAGCCTGGATGTAGAGACAAATTGTAGAGTGGAGCTTGTGTAGAGTATCTGGCTTATTTCAGAAGCAGTACAGAATGGCTAACATTGTATTCTTCCGTGAAAAAAAGCTTATGTGGAACTTTTGTTTTCAAGATAGTTCCCCTTAAAGTAATGTATTGTTGGAGATATCAGCGGTAGTATGCTGTTGTTACATACTTTGCAATTGGCCTGTGATTTATTCGATTTTGACGTTTTGTTTATTTCACTATGTCCTGTTGTAATCATCTTGTCAATGAAGGGAACCGTGGTCACTACCATTACCAAAGAACTACTGCTTTTAAAGGAACAGTTCAGTGTCAAAATAAATACTGGGTAAATAGGCTGTGCAAAATGAAAAAAATGTTTCTAATATAGTTAGTTAGCCAAAAATGTAATGTATAAATGCTGGAGTAACTGGATGTCTAACATAATTTTTCGGCTCTCTAACGGTGTCAGCGACTTTAAGGGGGGCCACATGGGATGTACAGTAACTGTTGAATGAGTTTGCAATTGATCCTTAGCATTCAGTTCCGATTCAAACGCAACAGTTATGACCCATGTGCCCCCCTCAAATCATTGATTGGTTTCTGCCTGGTAACCAATTAGTGGAAACCAAGAGAGCTGCAAAGCAGGAAGTAATGTTCTGTTATGTTACACATCCAGTCACTCCAGCCTTTATACATTACATTTTTAGCTAACTAACTATATTAGATTTTTTATTTTGCACAGCCTATCTATTTACCCAGTCCTTTAATTCTGCAGTCCATGCAGAGCCAGATCTGTCAATGACACAGGACTGGTGTTGGTGAGATTCTCCTATAGGTTAGAGTGAATTCATTTTCCTGCCTATAGGAATGTGGCTGCTCCCAGCCCAGTGTGTCTGGCAGATCTGGCTCTCCATGGACAGCACCTGAGCACTAAGAGCATTGGAGTGTCATATAGCAAATCTTGCAATGCTTATAAATAGCACAGTGGTACTGATTTTGGCACAGTTCCCATAATTGTCACCTGGTTGTTAGGGCCCTGCCTACCCTTGCAACCAGGTTGGAATGACAGACTGGAAGATTATTAGTAGAGGGCCTGAATAGAAGGATAAGTAACAAGAATAGAGATGCAGCTTTAGAACAGATCTGCTTTAGGTGTGTGTTTGTTGCTTACACTTCTATGGTCCCCTAACCTCCCCACTAAACTGTTTCTTAGGAATGAGTCAACAGTCAGACCCAGGATTCACTGGAGCAACAACCCCACAAAGTCCAATCATGTCACCTAGAATGGGCCATATCCAGAGTTCTATGATGCAGCAGTCACAGGCCAATCCTGCGTACCAGTCGGAGCTGAATGGATGGGCCCAGGGGAATCCTGCTGGAAACAGGTAATTTGGCAATGTGTATTCTTAAAGGTTATTCTGAAAACATTGGTTTAAGGCCTGATCTCAGTGTCATATTCTCAGATGAGCTAAGGGACTAGTTAGTTTCTGGCATTTTTAGTGGCTTCATATGTGTTTAACAAACTTTAGTGGCAATGACACGTATAGAAATTCTGGGCCTCTCATTGCCCTAGTGTTAAGAAGCTCTTTTGCTAGACTAATATCATAAAATAGGATTTAGAGTTATTTCTTAGGGTGACAGGTCCCCTTTAATACACATGCATAGTACTTGAAAGTCCAGCTAGCCGGCTGCATAGTGTAGCATTGCACCAACCCTGAAGAACTAGGGAAATATTTAAAGAGAGCTAATGATTTAATGGGAATTAAAGGCTGGTAAAATTAAAGCAGTAAAGGTTAGGGTGCTGGGTAGTCGGCAAGTAAAGTGACGGCCTGCCAATAGCATCTACGTTTCTCAGTTTAAGGGGGCAGAATTCCCTATCACCTCTTGCACCCTACGCAGAAGCTCTTGCCAACGAGAAGCCTTCTGAATAGGGCACTTTCCTCATGCTATTAATGAGCTGTGCCAGGCTCTTATTGGTCAGAGTAGTGCCCCAAACCCAGCACAGTGATTTAATTGCTGCTGCAGCCCTCTACCCTTGTTGTGCTCAGATGAAGTTACTGTATGAAAAGCACTAGCTATAAATCGTTGTTACTAGCCTTCAGACCAGCTTATTTAAAGGAGACAAAATATATAGCACAATGGTATTAGCCTGTTACATACCAACATATGAATGAATTTCTTCTGGAGGACATTGTGATTAAATCCTCTTGTATATGTCACAGCATGTTTTCACAACAGTCCCCTCCACATTTTGGGCAACAAAGTGGCACCAGCATGTACAACAGTAACAACATGAACATCAGTGTGTCAATGGCAGCCAATGGGAATGGCATGAACAACATGAACCAGATGACCGGGCAAATCAACATGACCTCAGTGACCTCTGTGCCTACATCAGGGTTATCTTCAATGGGCCCAGAGCAGGTCAGTACATTTTTTGCATCTGTTTTTACCCATAATTCTTCTTTGCAGTATTTATATAAAGCAGCACTAATATTCAAGGGGTGTGGTTTTTGAGTTATTTAGCTTTTTATTCAGCAGCTCTCCCGTTTACAATTTCAGCTATCTTGTTGCTAGGGTCCCAATAATCCTAGCAACCATGCGCTGATTTAAATGAGAGACTGGAATATGAATAGGAGGGGGCCTGAATAGAAAGATGAGTAATAAGTAACCGTAACAATGCATTTGTATCCTTTCAGAGCATTTGTTGTTTAAATGGGGTCAGTGACCCCTATTTGAAAGCTGGAGGGAGTCGGAAGAAGGCAAATAATTCAAAAACTATAAATAATGAAGACCAATTGAAATAGCCATTCTATAACATATAAAAGTTACCTTGAAGGTGAAGCACCCCTTTAAGGCTACTGCAAAAAAAAAAAAAAAAAAAGAGTAAATCTTATATACTATTATGTGTTTGGCACAGTCCCTGACATATAACAGTATACTTCCCCTTTAGCCCCTACTAAGGGTTACATATGTACAATAGGGCTCTTTCCTAATTTCCACGCATATTTCATTGCTGTAGTTCCAAGAGTGTATAGTGCACCCCAAACGCATTCATCGCCACCTCCCCATTAAATAACAAGCTTAACTAGGACTAAATTATCCCAAAGAGGCTCTTTGGAAGGGGTAGTGGTATTTTTTTTCTGTTTCCTTTTCTTCAAACAGCACACGTGGTGCAACCAAAACATTAAAAGGGCAGTCTTCCCCCCCCTTGTTCAACATGGTTACAGTGGAGAGGGCTTGTGCTGAGCATAGCTTTTGCCTGTTATTTTAATCATGAAAAAATCTATGGTTTTTATTATTTGAGCTAAACAGGGCAACCAGGGAAACTGAAGCCACGCCATCATTATTCTTTGTAATAGATTATGCAGAAAGGGAATATACTGCCTCTTTAAAAAAAATATCTGTGGTGTGTAGGCAAAATGCTTCCCCTCATATGTTTTAATCTAACAACTAATTGAAAACCTTAAATATGTCTGGGTTTTCCTAAAGGTTTGTCCACAAATAAACAATTGATATTTTTTTTAGGATCAGTGTGCAGCCTTTAGCTTGGTTACTTACATCTAATGAACACAACACATATATATTGTACAGCAATCCTTTTATATGTAGGGCATTGGTAAAAAAAAGAAGCTTTGTACTATATGAGCCATTAAAATAGATTCATTAGCCTCTGCCCTTTCAACCTACAAATCTAAATGTCATGAATGCGATACACAAAATACAAATAATTATTATTACAATACAATTATTTCTGGAAGTTTAGCTAACAGATGCAAGTCTTATAGGTTCTCCTGCTTGGTATTTGTGTTGCCATTGTGTGTGCCCAGCTTGTGCAAT
The DNA here is from genome assembly GCA_038501925.1 of Xenopus petersii. Taxonomy (NCBI): domain Eukaryota; kingdom Metazoa; phylum Chordata; class Amphibia; order Anura; family Pipidae; genus Xenopus; species Xenopus petersii. The sequence goes on along the minus strand of CM076683.1, from coordinate 111,410,918 downwards.
GGCATGCTAGTTTTCCTTTTTTTTGGCAAGAAAATATATATTGGCATGGCACAATGTTATTTACATTTATGGGCACATTTAACTAAGGTTGAATTTTTCTGATCCAAAAATCAGAAAAAGTTGTGGGGAAAAAACTTTTGATTATGCGACAAATGCGAATCGGAAAATACTCCAGCTAAAACCTGTCTTGTAGAAGTCAATGGCAGATGTAATTTTTTTTTTTACAATTGGACGAGGTTTCTTGCCTTGTTGATCTTAGACAGTTTCAGGCATTTTGACTCTGGTTTTTGTGCTACAGTCCAAAAGTTGTGGTTATGGAGCCGATCAATTCGGATTCGGTGATCAATTATGTCTCCAATTTTTCCGCATGTGCTTCTTTTGTTCTGATTTTTTTTAGCAAATTAAGCGCATTTGTGGTTTGGCGTTTGTTTCTAAAATATGTTTTAATAAAAATGAACAAAAAAAGTTTTAAGAAATACCCCCTTCGTGTTCTGATGTCACTCTAAGGGGAGGAATCAGAAAATCAGAAACCTGTTTCCCATCTCTGTCCTGAGCAGAGCAACATCAGAAGAGCTCAGTTTTCCTTCTGAACATTTGTCTCCTATTTCTTCCATGTACAGCTGCAGGAACTGACCAGAAGGTGGCACTCTTGTTACAAAATTCATTATATTTGCAGTTACTAAAAATGTAGATCCGAAACTAAAAAAAAAAGTATAATATACAAAATTGCAAAAAGCACCCTGAGCTATTTTTACATTTCTTTTTTAAAGTTGGATTATCCTTTCAGTTAGGATTGCCATCTGTCTGTTTTTTTACACAGGCTGTTTGGTTCATAAGGTAAAGGGGTTGTTTGTGGTCTGTACAGCTGAAGAGGAATTGAATGTTCTGCTTCCAGTTTAGTTGCTCTGTGCCAACAACTCCACTGTGCTACTGCCAGTAAATCAAAATATAATATAGGAAGGAGAACTCCGGCAGAATCTCTACAAAACTTTTATTCCAGGTTGTAGTTTCATTACAAGTGTACACTTGATAAAGGGTATCTACCCGAAACATGTCGTGTAACCACAACCTGAAATAAAAGTTTTGCAGAGATTCTGCTGGAGCTCTCCTTCCTTTATTATTTTAATTTACTGGCGTTCGGTTCCTAACTGCCTGTCTGGATTTCAGGACTCTGCCCTAATTGATACACAGTTTGGCCAGTCATAGGCCGCATGTCATACCCCTGATACCACTGTTCTGCCCCTAAACTTCACCATCCCACCCTATCCCCACCCACCCCCGTCTACCTATCAAAGATGTGAACCCTACCTTAAAGGGGACCCGTCACCCGAAAAAATTATTCAAAATCCTATTTTATCACATTAGTCAAGCAAAATGAACTTTAATTACACTATATAAATTATTTGAATCTTGTTTCCTTCAGTCTGGGAATTCATAATTCTAGCAAGCAGACAGCAGCCATTTTGTGGGCACTGTTATTAAGGCAAGCCTTGTGTCATCTCAGAATCTTATGTTGAAGAGAAAGGTGCAATGTGTGGAGAGCAGTGACATCTAGGAAGTAGGGATGCACTGAATCCAGGATTCGGTTCGGGATTCGGCCTTTTTCAGCAGGATTCGGATTCGGCCGAATCCTTCTGCCCAGCCGAACCAAATCCGAATCCTAATTTGCATATGCAAATTAGGGGCGGGAGGGAAAACAAGCGACTTTTTGTCAGAAAACAAAGAAGTAAAAAATGTTTTCCCCTTCCCACCCCTAATTAACATATGCAAATTAGGGTTCGGATTCGGCCGAATCTTTCACAAAGGATTCGGGGGTTCGGCTGAATCCAAAATAGTGGATTCAGTGCATCCGTACTAGGAAGTGCTGAATAGAAAGTGAAAGTAATTGTCTGCCCCGCCTCTGCCTAAGGCATAGAGGAGGGGCAAACAATATTTGATTGACAGCTGAGATTTTAAATGAGCTTACAACAGCTATGAATGTTTTAATAAAAAATAGAAATTGGATTTCAGGTTTAATTGGAAAAGGACTTGTATTATACAGTTTTTTGTGTCCAGTTGACAGGTCTACTTTTATAATACAACGCACAGAATGACATGCCTTTAAATGGGTCCTCCATAATAACAATTCTAAGCAATTTTCCAATATAGGTCAAGCAAAGTAAATATCACTGCCCCCCCCCCCCCGGGGGGGGGTCACTAACACTGGACTCTTGGCCTGAGCTCCTCATTACCAAAACACATACTGACGTGGGGAGTGTTCCTATCAGTGGCACGTTCCTCAGCCGCAGGGCCGTTTAAATAAATTTCGTAACATTTTGAAAAATATTGGACTCGGTTTTTATTATTATGGTGCTGGACCGCTGGCCAGGAGTGCCGAGAATGTAAATGGACAAATACTTCTTTCAGTAATTTACAATGAATGTGCATTGGAAAGTTGCTTGGAATTTTATTTTTTAGTATGTAAATGTGTCGGGGTAGAGGGACACAAAGCTTCAGCCCTCTACTGCCAGAACAAAATGCCCTAATACAAGCTTTGTCCCTGATATACTTTATTAAATACCCCCAGACGACCTTTAAAAACCACAATAAATAATTAGGTCAGTGCACAGCTAATTACAGCTTTTAGGGTTTGATGGTATCTATAACTATTACGTGCCATGAAAACTACAAACTGCATCAATGATTCATGTTCCCTCCCCATTCTTAAGCAACTTGTTATTCTTTTTTTTATTTGGCTTTAGCTTCAGATCTCTGTCTCTATCTCTGTCCTTTATCCAAAACCAGTTGTAGTGAATAATTCAGTGCTTGCCCATTAGCGTGGCAGCCATGATGTAACCAACGTTGGGTAATAAAGTGAATAACAAGCACAGTTAACATTTTAAGAGCAAATCTCTGTGGGAATATTGCGCCGACCTCAGTATAAAGTCCCAGTTTGATTAACTTTAAGCTTGAGCCCTGTCTGTATTGGGTAAGATGGATATGGAAACAAACATATAAATTGTCTTAAATATTGCTACTATTAGTATCCATAGATAGAAATGTAAAAAGGATTAGGTGCTTTAGGAATTAGGAACTTTCTAATTTTAAGGTCAACAAAAAATTAGTTTAGACATATTACTCCATATGTGTTGGGTTTCTATACAAGCAGAAGGCAACCACAGCCCTTTAGCAGTAAAGATCTGTGTCTCCAAAGATGCCCCAGTAGCTCCCCATCTTCTTTTCTGCTGATTTAGTATACTGTATAAATGCAGTATATAATTCACAATACAAAGCTGGTTAGTAATGAACTCTCTTACATGATAGAATCAAGTTCATTCTGATTCCATATGAATTCATAATGATGAACACTGAGGCACCAGCTGTTATACCAACTATAAACTTGCTCTCTGCTAATTTTACAATCATATCTGACCATCCCTAATCTGAGAGCCCACTGGCATGCAAATCATGGGGTAACTGCTGTGGACAATATTGAAGCCATGGATGTTGCCTGTTAAGAGGAATACCTAACCTCTGGGCTGGGACAGTAAGTTCAATATATAATATACAAGATATCATAAATAGAAAAGCAGCAGAGCTCACGGATGCCATCTTTGGATCCTCTTCTTTTCCTTCTATAATTTACAGAGCTTTCTGGCGCATTTGAAGTTGGCATTAATATTGTACTGGCTCCAACATGCTCCAAAAAGCTCAGTGTCTGCTTTCCTTTAGCGTAAAAATCCAAAGATGGTGCCTTTGAGCTCCGCTGCTCTGCATCAATGGATCCACATTACATCCATGGACACTTTTTCAAGTAATAGACTATTCGGGAGGAAGCAGGGAGGGGGCCTATGGAGAGTAGTGGATGGTGCTTTTCTCTTTATGGGGGTTTTTATTTTTACATTTTTGTTGTTTCACTCTGGGAGAGACCAATTACAGTTTGGCCAATTTCCATCAAATGACCAACCGTATGTGCAGGGACTGTGGTGCCAGATTTCCGACACCACTATTAGAATGTAACCACAGTCTCTTTGGAGACAGAATCCGGTCTGCCAATGCTTCTCATCCGCCAACTGTTACACATACTCTTTCCTAGAGATTTGCCCGGGGTTCAGCTGACTAGTTGGACCCAATGTGTTAAGTCTCCACAAGGGGATGAACCCAATGTCTCATGAAGGCTTAGGAAAGAAACTGTATTTGGTTTGGGAATAACTCTTTATTATTCTTTTTCCTCCAACAGAAATACTGCTGACCCGAAAGATTACAAAATGTTTTTAATCTGCTGACCATGTTCACTGGCCGGAAGAGTGGTGTGGTCAGAAGAGCTCAGCCAGCTCTGTAGTGTTCTTAGAGACTGGCCCGGCAGCCAGCCAAGCTCTGCTGGAGCAACTAGCAAAGCACTGTAAGCCTGATCTGCCTCCCAATTCTGAGCTGAAGCAGTTGTCCGAGGAACAGCGCCCTCATCTGGCAGTTGGAAGCTAGAGAAAGCCAACAGGCGGCCCGTCTGTTCACTGCATTCACCTTAGTGCAACTTAGATACCTTCTGCGACGTCATTATGGACAGGCAAATGTAACTGAACTCTCTGAAAATGAATGTATTTAATTGTATGTATTTAAAGACAACTATGCTCTTTAATGTTTCAATTCCTCACTTGACTTCACGAGTTGTTGACACTGGCTTCTGACCTCATGGCCCGCGGGCCATCGGCCCAGTAAATACTGTCGCTGACGTATAACTTTTTTTTTATTTTTTCTTTGGTTTGATTGAGAAAATACTAATGTTTATTTGCAGAAGGGGTGGAAGGTGGAAGCCAGTATAATACACTGATAGGCCAGAGCTAACTGTATCAAAGCCTTGCCCTATTCACAGGCAAATGCCCCCGATGTGGTGATAAAATAGAATTAAACCATGTGAGTAGGGATAGCAGGGAACTGTGTAACGTGACGTAGCGTCCAAAACCATTCGAATCCTGGAATCCCCTCCTCCTTCTGCTGCAGTTCAAATGCTTTGCTGTGTGTTACATATTTATCAGTGTAAAAAAAACTGTTCTTCAGATGCAGGTAGAAAACTGACAGTTGTCATTCAGTTCTACTGCTGCACAGTTCTGTTTGTGAACAGGAGCACGAGCAACTGCAGGTTTTTCCAGCAGGCCATGGAACGAATACTCTGCGTGGTAGCATGGCGACATTGCAGCTGTAGGACCTGCCTGTAAAGTACTTTATTTACTGGAAGCCGATCCAATTCCAACTTTTACACTTAATTTCAGTTCTTTCGCAATTTGTTGTTTTTCCAATAACAGGGTGAAAATATTTTTTATGGTACATACAATATAGCTTATGTATAAACAAGCAATAATTTAAGTTGAAAAAAAGTTTTATTTGTGATTTTGTTTTGTAAAAATGTGGTGTCAATTAAAAAAAAAAAAAAAAGAAAAGGTACTTCAGTATTAAAGAGAGAATTTCCTTGTACCGACTGCTCCCTGTGGCTTTTCAACTCACGAGAACTTTGATAGAACTAGTTTGTTGGCTCCCTTTTCTACAGCCAATCCAATCGCTGCTTGGACACTTTGTACCCTGCAATTTACAGCGTATATTTATGAAGAAATTATATAATTATATGTATGTGTGTATATGTGTGTGTATATGTGTATGTATATATGTATATATATATATATATATATATATATATATATATATATATATATATATATAATCTTCTGGGATACACAATTTACTTTTTTTTTTTTTTAACTCCTTTTATGCAGTTAGTCCTGTCCTCAGTTGTACAAGAAAGCTGCCTTGCCTCATGCAGGGACATTCTGCAACTGTAATCTGGGCGACATCTTGCTACTAAAGCCCTAAGGGCTCTTACAGAAAATGCAGCATGTTGCGTCTCAACCTGCGTTCGGCGCCTACATGCGCCTGTGTGAGTAGAGCCCCATTGAAAAAAACTGAATGCGTCTACTCCTGCGGTTGAACGCATAAAAACGGACCACAGGGGAGCGCAGCTTCAAACGCTCGTCTGTAAGAGCCCTAAAGCAGGTGGTAATATTTTTTAGGTGCAAGGATAAAGTAAGGATTTGTCCTGCTGCAATACATAATGAGAGGCTCCTGCAAGCTGGTAGTTATTATGGGGCTAATCAGCAGCCAATCATAACACTCATCTGGACAAACCCAGAAATGTTTTGAACACTTGTATAGCTCCTGAGAAGCTAATAAGAAAATTCTGCTTGAACACCTGGGAGCCTATTTGTCAATGTCTGGAAACATTTATTTTGCTCCTCCATTTTTTTCCCATTTCTTCCAGTTATACAAAAAATTGCATTCAGCAAATAAAATTTTCCGTGCTTTTAGGATGCAGTGTATTTTACATTTTTTTTGCACAAATATTTATTGTTCCCTTGGTGGAAGAGAAAACCGTAATAAACATGTGGTGGAGGAATATCCATTTTTCAAACTTTCATATATATAGTGGTGTGCAAAACTATTTGCCCCCTTCCTGATTTCTTATTCTTTTGCATGTTTGTCACACTTAAATGTTTCTGCTCATCAAAAACCATTAACTATTAGTCAAAGATAACATAATTGAACACAAAATGCAGTTTTTAAATGAAGGTTTACGTTATTAAGGGAGAAAAAAAACTCCAAATCTACATGGGCCTGTGTGAAAAAGTGATTGCCCCCCTTGTTAAAAAAATAACTTAACTGTGGTTTATCACACCTGAGTTCAATTTCAAAGGTTATAAAGCCATTTCTAAAGCTTTGGGACTCCAGCGAACCACAGAGAGCCATTATCCACAAATGGCAAAAACATGGAACAGTGGTGAACCTTCCCAGGAGTGGCCGGCCGACCAAAATTACCCCAAGAGCGCAGAGACAACTCATCCGAGAGGCCACAAAAGACCCCAGGACAACATCTAAAGAACTGCAGGCCTCACTTGCCTCAATTAAGGTCAGTGTTCACGACTCCACCATAAGAAAGGGACTGGGCAAAAACGGCCTGCATGGCAGATTTCCAAGGCGCAAACCACTTTTAAGCAAAAAGAACATTAAGGCTCGTCTCAATTTTGCTAAAAAAACATCTCAATGATTGCCAAGACTTTTAGGAAAATACCTTGTGGACCGACGAGACAAAAGTTGAACTTTTTGGAAGGTGCGCGTCCCGTTACATCTGGCGTAAAAGTAACACAGCATTTCAGAAAAAGAACATCATACCAACAGTAAAATATGGTAATGGTAGTGTGATGGTCTGGGGTTGTTTTGCTGCTTCAGGACCTGGAAGACTTGCTGTGATAGATGGAACCATGAATTCTACTGTCTACCAAAAAATCCTGAAGGAGAATGTCCGGCCATCTGTTCGTCAACTCAAGCTGAAGTGATCTTGGGTGCTGCAGCAGGACAATGACCCAAAACACACCAGCAAATCCACCTCTGAATGGCTGAAGAAAAACAAAATGAAGACTTTGGAGTGGCCTAGTCAAAGTCCTGACCTGAATCCTATTGAGATGTTGTGGCATGACCTTAAAAAGGCGGTTCATGCTAGAAAACCCTCAAATAAAGCTGAATTACAACAATTCTGCAAAGATGAGTGGGCCAAAATTCCTCCAGAGCGCTGTAAAAGACTCGTTGCAAGTTTCGCAAACGCTTGATTGCAGTTATTGCTGCTAAGGGTGGCCCAACCAGTTATTAGGTTCAGGGGGCAATTACTTTTTCACAAATGAAAATGTAGATTTGGATTTCTTTTCTCCCTAAATAATAAAAACCCTCATTTAAAAACTGCATTTTGTGTTTACTTGTGTTATCTTTGACTAATAGTTAAATGTGTTTGATGATCAGAAACATTTTGTGTGACAAATATGCAAAAGAATAAGAAATCAGGAAGGGGGCAAATAGTATTGCACACCACTGTAAATAGGCCCCATAGGTTGTGGCGGCAACTTGCTCTCCAGGGATTATTGTGCCTATAGCACACACTGCTGATGAAATAAAGGCCAGCAAGTAGTATTATGCCATACATTCACACCCCTAAGATTCTACAACACCTGCTTGCATGTTTGCCTCACTAAATGTTTTCTATTTGTTAGTGTATAGGACGTCGCCAACACATTGCCTGTTTCAGTCGTCCCAGCTCATCGGTATTACTCCGTCCTGTCCCTTATATTATGATGCACCTGTCTGGTTCTGAAAAGAAGGAATAATGTTCTGTATATTGTATTTTGACATAAGGTTAGAAGCAGTATCACAATCAGGCCTAATTGGCATCCCAGCATTGAGACTACACACAAACATGTTCACCTGTGTAGAAGAGCTGATTGATGGGAGGCTTTTTCTTCTAGTGGGTATTCTGTCTGGCCTCTCGAACAGCAGAAACCCTTAAAAATGTGCTCCATGTTATGAGCCAAGGAAGAGGCAGGCAATTCCTATGGGGGGCTTTCTACAGCATTGAATCAGAAGGGAATCGCTTCTTACTGACCAGGCTTTTCCTTTTTATTCCAATGTAAATAGAAGCAATGACAATTACTATTGCGCAGGCCTGGTGAGCAGCATCATGTTAACTCCCATACAGATTATTTTGCTTATTCCTTAAAATAGTTGCTTTATAATGTGTGCGCTAAGTCACATGATACTCCTGCATATATGATGCTTGATACTCCTGATTGTCCTCCCCTCCTTATACTCCGACAATGCTCCCCAACCAGTGGCTTGTGAGAAACATATTGCTCTCCGACCCCTTGGATGTTGCTTCCCATCGCCTCAAAGCAGGTGTTTAATTTTGAATTTCAGGCTTGGAGGCAAGTTTTGGTTGCATAAAAACCAGGTGTACTGCCGAACAGAGGCCACTGTAGACTCCAGGAACATTTTTCATGCTTCTCTTGCTTCCCAACTTCTTTTACATCTACATGTTGCTCACAGGTAGAAAAGGTTGGGGATCCCTGCTCTGTGAGGCCAGCACTTACTGGCTGCCGCGAAGATTCCAATTTCATTAAAGGGATCCTGTCATTGGATTTTTTCAAAACACATCAGTTAATAGTGTTGCTCCAGCAGAATTCTGCACTGAAATCCATTTCTCAAAAGAGCAAACTGATTTTGTTATATTCAATTTTGAAATCTGACATGGGGCTAGACATTTTGTCAATTTCCCAGCTGCCCCTGGTCATGTGACTTGTGCCTGCAGTTTAGGAGAGAAATGCTTTCTGGCAGGCTGCTGTTTTTCCTTCTCAATGAAACTGAATGTGTCTCAGTGAGACATGGGTTTTTACTATTGAGTGTTGTTCTTAGATCTACCAGGCAGCTGTTATCTTGTGTTAGGGGGCTGCTATCTGGTTACCTTCCCATTGTTCTTTTGTTTGGCTGCTGGGGGAAAAAAGGGAGGGGGTGATATCACTCCAACTTGCAGTACAGCAGTAAAGAGTGATTGAAGTTTATCAGAGCACAAGTCACATGACTGTGACAGCTGGGAAATTGACAATATGTCTAGCCCCATGTCAGGAAAAGCCCTACCCACACATCATTATCAGTGACCCCCATTTGAAAGCTGGAAAGAGTTGGAAGAAGAAGGCAAATAATTAAAAAAAATAGATAATGAAGGACAATTGGAAAGTTGATTAGAATTGGCAATTCTATAACATACTAAAAGTTAAATTAAAAAGGTGAACCAACCCTTTATGGGGCACTATCATCCCACAGTACAATGGCCATTTAAAATGTTTTATGGGGCAAGGAACATTAGTGTAAAAATCCACAAGAATGTAAAATCGGGCAAACGTTAAACGACTTCGCAGTTACAAGACGAAACAGCACCACCTTCCTTTTAAAATTAAAATGCCTTTATTGGAACCCTTTAGTTCATTACAGCAACGTTTCGGGTCACACCTGACCCTTTGTCAAACATTAAACGACTTCCTCTGAAAGAAGCACAGAGGGTGTCTCATTGGTACAAGTACTTTACTGAGTGGTGCGCACCCCCATGGCTCCGAGTTTGTTAGCCCCTCTTATCCCAGATATGCACAGCCTGATGAAGTGTGATCCCCCATAGCAAAGACAAGAATTCTCTCTTCTCAAACCCCATTGGGGAAGAAAATCTCTGGACACGTGACAAAAAGCGGATTCTTTAGGCAAAACTACTACAATTGTGGGATCAGTTATCCGGAAATCCTTTATCCAAGTTCTGAATTATGGAAAGGCTGTCTCCCATAGACCCAATCTTATCCAAATAATCTAAATTTTTAAAAAAATATGTTTCTCTGTAATAACAAAAAAGTACTTAGTACTTGATCCAAACTAAGATATAATTAATCCTAATTGAAAGCAGAACCAACCCATTGGGTTTATTAAATGTTTTCATGATTTTCTATTAGATTTAAGGTATGAAGATCCAAACTACAGAAAGATCCATTATCCAGAAAGCTCCAGGTCCCTAGCATTCTGTATAATAGGTCCCATACCTGTACAAAATTTGGTTGTAAAATGTATGAAAACAAGGTGTAGGGAAAAGCACCAATAAAAATGTGTGCGACTGCAACAAAATAATTGTGAAAATGTAAAGGGGACGGCATACAAATTTAGGGTCACTCAGGGCAGCACTCAAATATTTTCCCAAAGCTGTTTCCCCTTGTATCTGTGCATTGATGTTGGGGGTCACATATTTATCTGCTGCTCTTCTGTCTGTTACACTTGGTGAGCAAAAAGCTGGGATATTAGGGTTCCCAACTGGCCTGATTGGTAAATATGTTGCTCATTGCCAATGTTGTTAATAGGGAAAAAAACATAAAACAATAGTATTTTTTTCCAGAAAATGTAGCAAGCCCATGTGATACTGGGTCAGTTTGGAGCTAGAGGGGGGAAAGCGAAGCTGGAGACACAGTAATGCATTTGGGGAAGAGGCCATGGAACCTTTGACTGGGGTTAAAGGGAAATTAAACCACACAATGACTTTTCTCAGCACAATTTTTTTAAAAAAATGTCCCCCATAGAAATTCCTGGCCTCTCATTCCCCTGAGAACTAGTATCCAGAACCAGAACAGTGTGCTCAGATATAATAAAGCCCTTTACCCATTATCTTTCTCTGAACAAAACCTACATTACAGGTTTATAGATAGGAAGTGTTCAAGCCTCCTCTTTGCTGTGCAAAAGTTGTTATGCTCCCTCCAGTGTCCTGCAAGGGTCCAACTGGAAGGACCGGTGCCCGACCCGCTTACCCCTAACCTGACCCATACCCACCACCCAACACATGCCCCTACCTTCTGACCCGGGACCCCTCACCGTAGACTGGAAGTGACGTCACTCAGGCACCCATTCATTTGGCAATGTACCAAAAAATTTCCTACAACACTAAGGAGGGCTGGAGGGCCAGTCCCGAACGGGTTACTCATGTACTACCCACACAGTAAGAGAATTAGGCATTTTCTTCCCAGGGCCTGGCCACTTTGCGGGTATTCCACGGGTACCCAACCCGATGCAGGACTCTAGCTCCCTCCTCCCTTTGTCATCTCAAAAACATATTTCTAACCAAACCCAAAGATGAACAATCAATGTTAATATGCAATTAAATTCATTATTTCCCTTGTGAATAGAATACATTGGGGATTCTGCCCCAAAAGTATAGGCTTCGCATGTACGCCTTTTCCCTCTACTCTGGTTCATTATACCCTGGTTCATTATATCCTGAGTGCATCTTGGAAAGTCCTGCAAGAATTTGGGAGTTCCCCACCCCACTGACAAGGCATCAGTCTATTCCCACATGTTTATTTGGAGGCTCCATCTGAACCTTTTCCGTTTCTTACTGAAGGATACAAATCAGATGCTATTTAATAGCATAATGCCTTAGCTCTGTTTTTAAGTCTTGTATAGCCTATAGAGCAGTTTGATGTATTCGATTTGTATAGTGGATGCTGTACAAATTCCATCACATGGATTTGTTTTGATTATGTACGGTGGATGGCTTTTCCAAATTCCTTCCCGTATAATCTCTCCCCTCCCGTTGGTTGTGAATATTATGTGTATAGCTCAGGGTTGGGAAATCTATAGACGTGCAGCTCTTTCTAAGCACCTGTGTTCCTGAACAAGAAGAATTCTGGGAGCTGTGGTTTTTAAGAGCTGGAGGTTGGCTGCCATACAGAATAGCTTCTTATTACATGGCGACTGTGTGCGTGCGTGTGCATTGACATGAAACTAAAGCAATATATAAATATATATACTCTGCTTCTTCAGAAGAGTATGGCTGGTTCCTTTGCAGACTTCTCTCTGGACAGTCAATTCTTTCACCTGCATTGATGTTTGTGTTTCTATGGTCTGAGCAGTTTCTGCACAGTGAGAGCCATTTTAAAGATTTGAGATACATTTATGCAAGTTAATATTGCTTTGCTGGCACAGTTCGCTTATTTGATGTCAAACAATGGTAATGTAAATAAAGTTTTCTGTTATTGAATTGGTTAATAAATTGTAATGCTTTTGGCTTTATGCTGCCTCCTGTTTTATTTCCCTATGCAACTATTTGCCTGGGTCATTTTACCCAAAACATATTACTGGCACAACAATGGCAAAACAAAGACTGACAGTTCTGTAACCCTTAGCAGCCAATCAGCAGCTGCTCCTGGTGTAGAGCAGATAATAAAAGATTCCTCATTGGCTCTTTGTTTCCAGCAGAATAGAAATCTTTCCTTTGTTATTGTCTTCTGGCTGCCAAAAATGTATCATGTCCTGCAGACTTTTAGATGTGTGATGGTATTTTAGATTGAAATATTCTGTACATGTCTAAAGCACAAGGAGCTCAAAATACAATATACAGAATGCATATGCAAGCATTACAATATCGAAAACATGAAGCATCAAGAAGAAGCAATAAATCAATAAAATTTCACCGTTAATAGTCCATAGTAAAACACATCACAGCGCACCAGGATATTATGTCTTAGACCATATGCTTTACACGTTTCGTGGCATCTCCATAGTAAACTACATCACATTTAAATCTTAGACCATATGCTTTACGCGTTTTGTGGCATCTCCATAGTAAAACACATCACAGTGCACCAGGATTTTAAATCTTAGACCATTTGCTTTACACGTTTCGTGGCATCTCCATAGTAAACTACATCATCTTGCCATTTCTTCAGAAGTGGCGAGACGACACGAAATCCGTGTTTTCGATATTTTTATGCTTGTGATTGCCTGCAGGGGGACAGGGGCATATGTGTAGCACGGAAGTTAACTTTATGGTGCCGTAGTGAGCTCCCTCAAATTGGATTGTATTGCATATATACGTAAGGCATAGGGCGCTCATGACAAACAGAGGGAAGTTCTGATCTGGTTCTTTCAGTGATATAAGATCATTAACTCCAAGCCATGATTTTAGAATATGACTTTGATTGACAGGAGGTCTTTGGAAGGAATTTTGGCCAAGGAAGAAAAACCAATGGCTTCAGATTGGGAATAAATGCATTCCCTCTGCCATTCTTCTCTAAATTGTCCAACTGAAATAATAAAGGATAATGCTTTTGATTGAGCCATTTTACTTGAGTTCTTTACGTGTACTTTTACTGTATATTGTATAACAGTTTGTTGTGGTTTTATAAACTATCAGTGTTCACCTTAATGTGTGCCATGTGCAGAAACGCCATATTGGGATAAGACATTGTCGGGTTCCATTTGCATACACACTTCGCTATCCTTGGGCCAAGCATTCTTTTTATTGCAGCCACACAGAGTCCGTGTGTGTCCAACGGTTAATGTATTGTTCTGCTCCACATACCCCTTTGTGCCCTGAGTAGTGACAGTGACTGATGTTGATTTACGGAGCCAACTAACTGCTGGGGACCCTCCTACAACTTTTAAGGACAGATGTTAAGTAGAGTGCATTATGGCCAAGATACTTTTTTTTACTTTATTCCCTGAATGGTGAGTGCAAAGGAAATGAGCAAAGTGCCTTGTCTTTGCCATCACTGGGATGTTATTTACAATTCCCCCAAATATATGTGCCAGCCAGGGACACACTCTATAACCAACTGCCCATTTAGTATATGAAACAGGAGTTTTTTTAGGGAAAGGAGCCATTGCTCTAGTTCCCAGAGGTACCTGTGGTTACTTGGATGACTTTTGTAACCCAGTTTAAGTCAGGTATTATGAGTTGGACACATAAAATATCTCCATTGAATTAAAGGTATAGGACCTGTTATCCAGAATGCTTGGGATCTGGGGTTTTATGGAAAATGGGTCTTTCCGTAATTTGGATCTCAATACCAACAAAGTTTTATGTTCTAATGTGAGAGTGTGGTCCCCTTCATATACCCCAGGGGATCGTAATCCTGACAGCTGGAATATTTAATATAGAAATATATATAAACATGGAATGTACAAGAAGACTGTGCTTGAGCTCTGTAGATGTACAAACATGAGACTAGGTTGTGCAACTGAATGTTGTATAATTCTATTTACTCTGTTGCAGTAGAGGATCTCCCATACTGTGAGATGATAATTTCATTGGTCAGGTAGGTAGCAGGGGCGTAACTACAGAGGAAGCAGACCCTGCGGCCCAGGGGGCCCAGGAGGTACAGGGGGCCCCACGAGGCTCTCATTGATGAGCAATTTGAACATATATTGGTAAAACAGGACGAATACTGGATATGTTGGGGGCCCTAAAATTAATTTGCTGTGGGGCCCAGCAACATCTAGTTATGCCACTGGTAGGTAGGTAGGTAGGCCTGTAACCAGTGTTGCCAGGCAAATGGAACTCATTTAAAAAAAAAACAACGTTTTTCAATGGAAAAATCCTTTTTTTCATATAAATAGGTTTAGCGCTCATCTCTGTTGCTGTAACGATGCCCCACTAATGAAAATAAAGGGGAAATGTAGTAGCAGGAAACAAACTACAGTCACATGTATCTTGCAACCTCATATAGCAGGTACAACTGTAAAAAGAATATTATACAGACTAGTAGTAGCTAGGAGATTTTGCGGGCGTCCTGGTTTTAGTATAAATATATTTTTGGGGAAAAGTATATACAGTTTTCTCCAAAAGCACAAAGATATGTAATATCTCTGAGAAAGGTATATGACAGACCTCAGCTATTAAGTGAGAAAACACTTCCCCCAAAATCGTTGTCAATGTAAAAATGGAAATGTAATTAATATTGCAAAATGTTGCTGAAATTTCATTTTAATGACCTTATCAAAATGTTCCTTTTCAGTGGGAGTGTGTCATATATTGTCCTTTCTTAGGGAGTAATGGGATGTCCCTTCAGGTATGTTTGTGCTGCATTTTTACAGTGATATAAAAAAAACACAGTGGGATAAAAACACTCGAAAACCACTAGATTTGGCACAGAGTGTGGCACTGGGGGAGGGATGTACAATTAGTATTTTTAATTATTACTGCATCTCCACTCATACATGCTCAACCAAGCAGAGGAACAATGAGGCACACGATAGAGAAGTTTACATTCGGCACACTCCCTAGAATGACTTTTAATCCTGTGAGTGCTTCCCCTACTGAAGATAGCTGAAGCTCGTGGCTGTGATGGCTTGCAAGATACATTTGCACTGATCTGCTCATTTGCCATTCACAACTGCACTGGGCTGATTATTACAAAACAAAACACAGATTTCTTGTAAATTCTAAATGAAAAGACACCATTCTGTGTGTTTAAATGTGATGCAATGTGTAAATCCCCAGTTTGACCTCAGTGACTGTGTAAAAACAGCAGTGAGATTAAATAAAAGCCAATTGCTCTTCATTAAATATGTAACCCATGAGTCGGGTTGGAAGCGCCACTTATAGGAGCTTAGTGAAAATGGGCCTGGATTCAGATAATTGGACTTTCGCTAATTCCAGAGACCCAGACTCACAGTCAGAAGGGCAGAATTATTTAGAGAATGGTGCAGAGAATGCAGTAAGGAGATTCTACTCTTTAAGGCTGTTAAATCATTTAAAACATAATATAAACCCCAATAGGATTGGTTTGCCATATTATAGATTCATGCATCTTAAAGGCCCACCATACTCGGGCCGATAAAATCCACCGACAGACCGAGTTGGAAGCTTATCGGCTCGTGTATGTGGCCCTCCAACAGGTGTCCCTGATCAATATCGTTGATGCAGTCCTGTGATCCGACCGCCCATTAAGGTGGCCATACACAGGAGATCCACTCGTTTGGCGATGTCACCAAACATGCGGATCTCCTGTGTATGGCCACCTTAAGGCCCCCGATACACGGGCCGATAAAAGCCGCAGACAGACCAAGTTGGCAGCTTATTCTGTTTAAAATATTTTATTTGATTTTCATATTAAACAAATGAAATCAAAATGACAACAAATGTTATGCAGATGAAGAAAATATGTTGCAAAGGAGACAATGGCATGATAGTATCAAAACTATATCAATCATGAAAAATAACAAAAAACGAACTAAAAAATTAACTAAGCCAGTGGATGCACAAGTAATAAAAAAAAAAAGAAAAAGCCCATTTATCATCTGGAGTGTCAGATAGGTCATCGAACTATTAAAGAAAGCGCATTATTTGATCGCCAGTATTGGAGTTACAGATTTCAAAATAAGGAGACCAAACCAGCCTAAAAGAATCTTTGGAAATACTTCCTTTAGTTTTAGTTATTAAGGCTTCTTGCCAAGTAAGCTGATTCATATAAGAGATGATGTCCGATAATGAGGGGGGTTCCTTTTGTAACCAGAAATTAAATAAAGCTTTCCTAGAAGCAGCTAGAAAAAAGGAAGTCAATAATTTACTTTCATGGGAGATAATATTTGACTTAGGATTTGCAGAAAGCATATTAATATCTAGATGCAGTAAAGCAATACACGATTTTTATCTTCAGTCTAGAATTCTAAAAATTAGTAACTTCCCTCCAAAAAAGGTTAATTTTTGGACAGGACCATAAATAATGAAAAATTGACACATTAGTCTCGTCACATTTAAGACAAAATGATATAGGACTATTAGAGGTACTTTTAGCAAACATTTTCCCATATCCTAAATGAATAAGCTTAAAGTGTTGTATTCTCCAACTCTCTGCCAAAATTAATTTATTATAAGTATTAATAGATTTCACCACATCTGAGGGAGACACTTGACATTGTAAAAACTCAGTCCATTTAATGGACAATTTAGATAATGGATGTGAGTCTGTACCATAAATATTCCAAAATTTTTTAGATAAAGAGTTAATTGAAATCAAACAGGGGAGTTCCAAAAATTCTGCCAAATCATCTGCTAGCTTGTGGTCAGCTAAAATCAAATTGTTTTTATCATGCAGTAGAGAAAGACCGCATTGACAAGCTAAGTAATAATATCTATCAGATTCATTAAGCTTGTACTCAGTTTTGACCAAGACAATAAAGTTTTCTTATGTGGATCAAATTTGGCAGCTTATTGACCCGTGTATGTGGCCCTCTGACGGGCTTCACCGATCGATATGTGCCCGAAATTCCAGTTGGACCGTGGCCGCATCTGTTCGTTTATACGGTCCAGCATGTAACCACCTGTATTTTGTGAATTATGATCCAATCGTTGGGCCCTAACATCGCCAAATGAGTGGATCTCTCTGTGTATGGCCAGCTTTAGTTACCATCAAGTACAAGCTACTGATTTATTATTACACAGAAAAAGCAGTTTAGCCACAAATGAAGAAATAGCAAGCTTTCTGGATAATAGGTTTGTGGATAATAGATACAGCACATAGTCAGTCCAAATTATAGTCCTAGGTTTGGTTGTGTTCACAGTCCCCTGCCGGCTCTCACTTGTATCCCTCAAGTCCACAAAATAATACCTAAAAAAGAAGCCAGCGCCACAGGCACCGGGCAAAACAAACAAATATAGGGCAATAACGTTTTGCAAATGACCCCCTTATTTCTGTGCACAGGTTTTATTGTATCTTCACCGTACTATGTGTAACCCCTTCTTATCCACCACCACAATTATATATAGCCTTTAAGGGGAGAGGGGTTTCTTCTTGCCTCGCAGGCCTTACAGATGGATACTCACAAACATACGGTTCAAATAGGCGTAAAAAAATCTTTGTTGTCCCAGCGCGTATCCTTTAAAACTGTGAAGTAGATGCGGCAGCGAAATAGTGTAATATTGCCTTTAATATATTTAAAAATGTAACATTAAAATTGCACTCACATGGCATTCCGCAAAAATAGCATGTATAGCATATCGTCCTAGAGAGGCTTTCTCTCCACGCCTATCCACAATCGGAAATCCTGCTGCCAGAGCGCTCGTGGCTTTAGGGTCCTTGCAGTATGTCGGCGGGTCACTCTCCTATGGCGTGCTATTCCGTGCTCCGTGCCTTACGCGTTTCGTCTATCACTTCGTCAGAGGCTTGGACGCTGCATCTACTTCCTGTTGCTTTATCCCTTAGTAACAGTCCATGTGATCCGTCTGTCAATCATTACTTGAACTCCCCTCCTCCCTCTTGATTATCCTCCCACTCCACCTGTCTTCTATCAGAACTCCACTTCTTAACTTCAAAACATTTTGCAACAGTCTGATTGTTAACATTGTATCGTTCTCAAATATTGACACATTACTTCCTGCAGTGATATCATTGTGTCACTTCATTTTTATGACTAACATTTCCTAATTTTCATTGTTAAAAACCATTAATAAGTTTTAAAATTGTAACTGTATAATAAGAACATATAAAAGAATATATATCGAGGGGAGATGGATATAGATTTAAAAAACATTGTATAACTTACAAAAAACATTATATAACTTACAAAAAAGCCCTCAGATTTATATCTACATTTAACCCTTTGGGTACTGAGGATTCCATGCTATATATCCACCTACTTTCTGTTCTCAACGTTTTCTTTATCAAATCACCCCCTCTCCAATTCTTTCTTACTTGCTCTATCCCCCAAAATTTTAACCCCTTCGGGTTTTGATTGTGTTTCAATTTAAAATGTTTGGAAACGTTATGTGTAATTACTCCTTTTTCTATATTTCGCACATGCTCTCGGATTCGATCCCGCAGGGGTCTGTTGGTCTTTCCAACATATTGTAGCCCACATGGGCATTCTAGGCAATAAATAACGTTTTGTGTTGTACATTTAATACATTGTCTAATTTGATATTCCTCCCCTGTTGCGTTTGACTTAAATGTTTTCCCTTTAACACCATATTTGCATGCTTTGCACAAGACACACGGGAAGAACCCTTCCCATGTGGTATCAATCTTTTTCTCTCTGGTATTTGTGGTTGGAAGATGATTCCTAACTAAAACCTCTTTAAAATTTGTAGGTTTTTTAAAAACAATTTTGGGTTGTGGTGGGAGGGAGCTTTGTAGTTCAACATCTCCCTTCAATATATTCCAGTGTTTTTTAATAATCCCTCCCATTTGTTTTGCTAATGGATTATATTTCGTTGAAAAAACAATTTCGTTATCCCTAATTTCTTCTTTTGTTTTACCTTTTAGGAGATTCTCTCTTGGGATTCCCTGGACCACCCTCACGGTATGTTCTATTTTTTCTTTCTTGTAACCTCGCTCTCTAAACCTTTTGCCCATAAATTCCAATTGGTTATCTATATTTTTAGTTTCTGAACAATTTCTTTTTATTCTACACATTTGTCCTAACGGTATGTTATTTATCCATTGGGGATGGTGGTTACTTGATGCCATCACATAATTGTTTGAATCTACAGGTTTAAAATGGGTTTTTGTCTGTATTGCATTATCTTTAGTATATATCTCTAAGTCTAAAAATATTATTTTTTCTTTGCTTGTTGTTAAAGACAATTCTATATTTAAATCGTTCTCATTAAGTTCCTCCACAAATTTCAACATTTTTTCTTCAGGGCCTTTCCATATAAAGATAATATCATCGATGTAGCGCCGCCATAGGAGTAGATCCGCGCCTTGCCGCAACCTTGGGAGTATGTGGTGGAATTCCCAAAGGCCCATAAATAGATTTGCATAGCTAGGCGCGAATCTCGTTCCCATGGCGGTACCACATGTCTGTAGATAGTATTTATTTTCGAACCAAAAATAATTGTGTTCTAGAATATATTCTATAGAGTTTATAATAAACTCTTTCTGTTCGACTGTCATTTCAGTATCTTTATCCAGATAGTGTGAAACAGATTTTATGCCCTGAGTGTGTCTAATTGAGGTATATAACGATTTGACATCCAAGGTGCCCATTACAAGATCATCCTCCCAGTTGATATCCTGTAATATTTTTATTATTTGTGTTGAATCTTTTAAGTAAGTTGGAAGTGTTATTACATATTTTTGCAAAAGTATGTCAACATATTGTGACATATTACTTGTTATAGACCCTATCCCTGAGACAATTGGTCTGCCGGGTGGCTTTTCTTTATTTTTATGTATTTTTGGTAAGCAATAAAATACCGGAATAATGGGTTCCTTAACTCTGATAAAATTGTATTCGTTTTCGTTTAAAATGCCTTTTTCTTTTGCACAATTTACCAATTTTACAAGCTTTTCGTTAAACACTTGTGTTGGATTATTTTTCAATATTTTATATGTTTCTGTATCTCCCAAAAGGTCCTGACACATATTTAGGTAGTCTACCTTATCCATTAGTACTATCCCTCCCCCTTTATCCGCTGGTTTGATTATCAAATTCTCATCTTTTGTTAACCTTAATAATGCTTCATTTTCTATTTTAGTTAAATTATATTTCTTCTTTTGATTACTTTCCCATCTTTGTTGTAATTGTTTTAAATCCCTTTTTACGACTTCTTCATATAGTTGTATATGATTCCCTTTTTCTATGAATGGAATAAAGTTAGACTTATTTTTAAGTTCTGTGTGTATATATTTATTATTCACATCTGTTCCTTTAGAATCCATTACCTGTTTATCTGTATAATTTTTGATTATTGGATTATCTTTGGCGAAATGCTTTTTTAACATAATTTTACGTATAAATTTTTCTATGTCTATAAACGCTTCAAATTTATTAGGCCTATTTGTTGGGGCGAATGTTAAACCTCGTGTTAATACCCTCTTTTCATTATCTGTCAGTATTTTAGTACTTAGATTAAATATACCGTTCCCTGATTCAGCTTTCTTAATTTTTGGAATATGTTTTTTTCCAGCCTTAGTGCCTCTGTTTCTATCATCCTTATTTTTATTTTTGTTTAACTTTATTTCCTTGTGTATTGTTTCTCTCTGTACTCCTTCATCATATAGCTTTTTTCCGGTGAAATTCTCTGTAGTGGCATATAGCGATTGTGATATCCCCCTATTCTCGTGTTTTTTCCCACATCCTTGTATTGTTTCTCCTTGTCTCCCCAGTGCGTTTTTTTCTTTTGTGTATCTTTGTGTCTTACCCCTAAAAAAAACCCCGCTCCTTTTTTATCTTGATCTTTATGTGTATAGTGTCTCACCGTATCTCCCATAAACTCCTCTTTGTTGTAGTATTTTTCCTTTCTTTCCTTTCCTTGTGAAAAAAATTGTTGTGTTTTAGCCTCTTTATTTCCTTCATTCCTATAAGTTTGATTCTTCCCATAAGTGTGATTTTTTATTACTGTTGAGTCTTTCCGTAAGTGTCCCCATTTCCTTACATATCCCAATCTATAATCCTCCGTGTCTCTCTTAAATTTGTGTTTCTTCGTTTCTATAGTGTTCCTTTCCAGCTGCTCCAACTTTACCATTAATTGCTGTTCTTGTACTGCATATTCCTCAAGTTCTATAAAAGGTTTCATTTTTTCTTGTAATATATCTATATCTCTATTATAACCTTCTATTTCTTTGGTTCGCTGTTTCACAATCAACTGTATTAATTTTTGACTACAATTTTCCAAAATTGTGTTCCATTCAGACATGAAATTGGGGTCATTTTTACCAAACGTGGGTTCCTTTATAAGCCGTAACCCCCGTGGTGTGATTTTGTTCTTTATGTATTTTTCTAAGGTGAGTCTATCCCACCATGCCTTCAATTCCTTCGACATAATATATTCTAATTCATTATAACAGTCGAACAATTCAATATCTGTCAATATACTATCATCATCAACAAGGTTATCTTCCCCTTTAAAAATGTTTTCAACATCGTAGTTCCTTGTTTGTCTTAATGTGAACATATTACCAATTAACCAGGGTGTGTGGGATAATATCCAATCAGTCCAAATTATAGTCCTAGGTTTGGTTGTGTTCACAGTCCCCTGCCGGCTCTCACTTGTATCCCTCAAGTCCACAAAATAATACCTAAAAAAGAAGCCAGCGCCACAGGCACCGGGCAAAACAAACAAATATAGGGCAATAACGTTTTGCAAATGACCCCCTTATTTCTGTGCACAGGTTTTATTGTATCTTCACCGTACTATGTGTAACCCCTTCTTATCCACCACCACAATTATATATAGCCTTTAAGGGGAGAGGGGTTTCTTCTTGCCTCGCAGGCCTTACAGATGGATACTCACAAACATACGGTTCAAATAGGCGTAAAAAAATCTTTGTTGTCCCAGCGCGTATCCTTTAAAACTGTGAAGTAGATGCGGCAGCGAAATAGTGTAATATTGCCTTTAATATATTTAAAAATGTAACATTAAAATTGCACTCACATGGCATTCCGCAAAAATAGCATGTATAGCATATCGTCCTAGAGAGGCTTTCTCTCCACGCCTATCCACAATCGGAAATCCTGCTGCCAGAGCGCTCGTGGCTTTAGGGTCCTTGCAGTATGTCGGCGGGTCACTCTCCTATGGCGTGCTATTCCGTGCTCCGTGCCTTACGCGTTTCGTCTATCACTTCGTCAGAGGCTTGGACGCTGCATCTACTTCCTGTTGCTTTATCCCTTAGTAACAGTCCATGTGATCCGTCTGTCAATCATTACTTGAACTCCCCTCCTCCCTCTTGATTATCCTCCCACTCCACCTGTCTTCTATCAGAACTCCACTTCTTAACTTCAAAACATTTTGCAACAGTCTGATTGTTAACATTGTATCGTTCTCAAATATTGACACATTACTTCCTGCAGTGATATCATTGTGTCACTTCATTTTTATGACTAACATTTCCTAATTTTCATTGTTAAAAACCATTAATAAGTTTTAAAATTGTAACTGTATAATAAGAACATATAAAAGAATATATATCGAGGGGAGATGGATATAGATTTAAAAAACATTGTATAACTTACAAAAAACATTATATAACTTACAAAAAAGCCCTCAGATTTATATCTACATTTAACCCTTTGGGTACTGAGGATTCCATGCTATATATCCACCTACTTTCTGTTCTCAACGTTTTCTTTATCAAATCACCCCCTCTCCAATTCTTTCTTACTTGCTCTATCCCCCAAAATTTTAACCCCTTCGGGTTTTGATTGTGTTTCAATTTAAAATGTTTGGAAACGTTATGTGTAATTACTCCTTTTTCTATATTTCGCACATGCTCTCGGATTCGATCCCGCAGGGGTCTGTTGGTCTTTCCAACATATTGTAGCCCACATGGGCATTCTAGGCAATAAATAACGTTTTGTGTTGTACATTTAATACATTGTCTAATTTGATATTCCTCCCCTGTTGCGTTTGACTTAAATGTTTTCCCTTTAACACCATATTTGCATGCTTTGCACAAGACACACGGGAAGAACCCTTCCCATGTGGTATCAATCTTTTTCTCTCTGGTATTTGTGGTTGGAAGATGATTCCTAACTAAAACCTCTTTAAAATTTGTAGGTTTTTTAAAAACAATTTTGGGTTGTGGTGGGAGGGAGCTTTGTAGTTCAACATCTCCCTTCAATATATTCCAGTGTTTTTTAATAATCCCTCCCATTTGTTTTGCTAATGGATTATATTTCGTTGAAAAAACAATTTCGTTATCCCTAATTTCTTCTTTTGTTTTACCTTTTAGGAGATTCTCTCTTGGGATTCCCTGGACCACCCTCACGGTATGTTCTATTTTTTCTTTCTTGTAACCTCGCTCTCTAAACCTTTTGCCCATAAATTCCAATTGGTTATCTATATTTTTAGTTTCTGAACAATTTCTTTTTATTCTACACATTTGTCCTAACGGTATGTTATTTATCCATTGGGGATGGTGGTTACTTGATGCCATCACATAATTGTTTGAATCTACAGGTTTAAAATGGGTTTTTGTCTGTATTGCATTATCTTTAGTATATATCTCTAAGTCTAAAAATATTATTTTTTCTTTGCTTGTTGTTAAAGACAATTCTATATTTAAATCGTTCTCATTAAGTTCCTCCACAAATTTCAACATTTTTTCTTCAGGGCCTTTCCATATAAAGATAATATCATCGATGTAGCGCCGCCATAGGAGTAGATCCGCGCCTTGCCGCAACCTTGGGAGTATGTGGTGGAATTCCCAAAGGCCCATAAATAGATTTGCATAGCTAGGCGCGAATCTCGTTCCCATGGCGGTACCACATGTCTGTAGATAGTATTTATTTTCGAACCAAAAATAATTGTGTTCTAGAATATATTCTATAGAGTTTATAATAAACTCTTTCTGTTCGACTGTCATTTCAGTATCTTTATCCAGATAGTGTGAAACAGATTTTATGCCCTGAGTGTGTCTAATTGAGGTATATAACGATTTGACATCCAAGGTGCCCATTACAAGATCATCCTCCCAGTTGATATCCTGTAATATTTTTATTATTTGTGTTGAATCTTTTAAGTAAGTTGGAAGTGTTATTACATATTTTTGCAAAAGTATGTCAACATATTGTGACATATTACTTGTTATAGACCCTATCCCTGAGACAATTGGTCTGCCGGGTGGCTTTTCTTTATTTTTATGTATTTTTGGTAAGCAATAAAATACCGGAATAATGGGTTCCTTAACTCTGATAAAATTGTATTCGTTTTCGTTTAAAATGCCTTTTTCTTTTGCACAATTTACCAATTTTACAAGCTTTTCGTTAAACACTTGTGTTGGATTATTTTTCAATATTTTATATGTTTCTGTATCTCCCAAAAGGTCCTGACACATATTTAGGTAGTCTACCTTATCCATTAGTACTATCCCTCCCCCTTTATCCGCTGGTTTGATTATCAAATTCTCATCTTTTGTTAACCTTAATAATGCTTCATTTTCTATTTTAGTTAAATTATATTTCTTCTTTTGATTACTTTCCCATCTTTGTTGTAATTGTTTTAAATCCCTTTTTACGACTTCTTCATATAGTTGTATATGATTCCCTTTTTCTATGAATGGAATAAAGTTAGACTTATTTTTAAGTTCTGTGTGTATATATTTATTATTCACATCTGTTCCTTTAGAATCCATTACCTGTTTATCTGTATAATTTTTGATTATTGGATTATCTTTGGCGAAATGCTTTTTTAACATAATTTTACGTATAAATTTTTCTATGTCTATAAACGCTTCAAATTTATTAGGCCTATTTGTTGGGGCGAATGTTAAACCTCGTGTTAATACCCTCTTTTCATTATCTGTCAGTATTTTAGTACTTAGATTAAATATACCGTTCCCTGATTCAGCTTTCTTAATTTTTGGAATATGTTTTTTTCCAGCCTTAGTGCCTCTGTTTCTATCATCCTTATTTTTATTTTTGTTTAACTTTATTTCCTTGTGTATTGTTTCTCTCTGTACTCCTTCATCATATAGCTTTTTTCCGGTGAAATTCTCTGTAGTGGCATATAGCGATTGTGATATCCCCCTATTCTCGTGTTTTTTCCCACATCCTTGTATTGTTTCTCCTTGTCTCCCCAGTGCGTTTTTTTCTTTTGTGTATCTTTGTGTCTTACCCCTAAAAAAAACCCCGCTCCTTTTTTATCTTGATCTTTATGTGTATAGTGTCTCACCGTATCTCCCATAAACTCCTCTTTGTTGTAGTATTTTTCCTTTCTTTCCTTTCCTTGTGAAAAAAATTGTTGTGTTTTAGCCTCTTTATTTCCTTCATTCCTATAAGTTTGATTCTTCCCATAAGTGTGATTTTTTATTACTGTTGAGTCTTTCCGTAAGTGTCCCCATTTCCTTACATATCCCAATCTATAATCCTCCGTGTCTCTCTTAAATTTGTGTTTCTTCGTTTCTATAGTGTTCCTTTCCAGCTGCTCCAACTTTACCATTAATTGCTGTTCTTGTACTGCATATTCCTCAAGTTCTATAAAAGGTTTCATTTTTTCTTGTAATATATCTATATCTCTATTATAACCTTCTATTTCTTTGGTTCGCTGTTTCACAATCAACTGTATTAATTTTTGACTACAATTTTCCAAAATTGTGTTCCATTCAGACATGAAATTGGGGTCATTTTTACCAAACGTGGGTTCCTTTATAAGCCGTAACCCCCGTGGTGTGATTTTGTTCTTTATGTATTTTTCTAAGGTGAGTCTATCCCACCATGCCTTCAATTCCTTCGACATAATATATTCTAATTCATTATAACAGTCGAACAATTCAATATCTGTCAATATACTATCATCATCAACAAGGTTATCTTCCCCTTTAAAAATGTTTTCAACATCGTAGTTCCTTGTTTGTCTTAATGTGAACATATTACCAATTAACCAGGGTGTGTGGGATAATATCCAATCAGTCCAAATTATAGTCCTAGGTTTGGTTGTGTTCACAGTCCCCTGCCGGCTCTCACTTGTATCCCTCAAGTCCACAAAATAATACCTAAAAAAGAAGCCAGCGCCACAGGCACCGGGCAAAACAAACAAATATAGGGCAATAACGTTTTGCAAATGACCCCCTTATTTCTGTGCACAGGTTTTATTGTATCTTCACCGTACTATGTGTAACCCCTTCTTATCCACCACCACAATTATATATAGCCTTTAAGGGGAGAGGGGTTTCTTCTTGCCTCGCAGGCCTTACAGATGGATACTCACAAACATACGGTTCAAATAGGCGTAAAAAAATCTTTGTTGTCCCAGCGCGTATCCTTTAAAACTGTGAAGTAGATGCGGCAGCGAAATAGTGTAATATTGCCTTTAATATATTTAAAAATGTAACATTAAAATTGCACTCACATGGCATTCCGCAAAAATAGCATGTATAGCATATCGTCCTAGAGAGGCTTTCTCTCCACGCCTATCCACAATCGGAAATCCTGCTGCCAGAGCGCTCGTGGCTTTAGGGTCCTTGCAGTATGTCGGCGGGTCACTCTCCTATGGCGTGCTATTCCGTGCTCCGTGCCTTACGCGTTTCGTCTATCACTTCGTCAGAGGCTTGGACGCTGCATCTACTTCCTGTTGCTTTATCCCTTAGTAACAGTCCATGTGATCCGTCTGTCAATCATTACTTGAACTCCCCTCCTCCCTCTTGATTATCCTCCCACTCCACCTGTCTTCTATCAGAACTCCACTTCTTAACTTCAAAACATTTTGCAACAGTCTGATTGTTAACATTGTATCGTTCTCAAATATTGACACATTACTTCCTGCAGTGATATCATTGTGTCACTTCATTTTTATGACTAACATTTCCTAATTTTCATTGTTAAAAACCATTAATAAGTTTTAAAATTGTAACTGTATAATAAGAACTATAACTTATTATACAGTTACAATTTTAAAACTTATTAATGGTTTTTAACAATGAAAATTAGGAAATGTTAGTCATAAAAATGAAGTGACACAATGATATCACTGCAGGAAGTAATGTGTCAATATTTGAGAACGATACAATGTTAACAATCAGACTGTTGCAAAATGTTTTGAAGTTAAGAAGTGGAGTTCTGATAGAAGACAGGTGGAGTGGGAGGATAATCAAGAGGGAGGAGGGGAGTTCAAGTAATGATTGACAGACGGATCACATGGACTGTTACTAAGGGATAAAGCAACAGGAAGTAGATGCAGCGTCCAAGCCTCTGACGAAGTGATAGACGAAACGCGTAAGGCACGGAGCACGGAATAGCACGCCATAGGAGAGTGACCCGCCGACATACTGCAAGGACCCTAAAGCCACGAGCGCTCTGGCAGCAGGATTTCCGATTGTGGATAGGCGTGGAGAGAAAGCCTCTCTAGGACGATATGCTATACATGCTATTTTTGCGGAATGCCATGTGAGTGCAATTTTAATGTTACATTTTTAAATATATTAAAGGCAATATTACACTATTTCGCTGCCGCATCTACTTCACAGTTTTAAAGGATACGCGCTGGGACAACAAAGATTTTTTTACGCCTATTTGAACCGTATGTTTGTGAGTATCCATCTGTAAGGCCTGCGAGGCAAGAAGAAACCCCTCTCCCCTTAAAGGCTATATATAATTGTGGTGGTGGATAAGAAGGGGTTACACATAGTACGGTGAAGATACAATAAAACCTGTGCACAGAAATAAGGGGGTCATTTGCAAAACGTTATTGCCCTATATTTGTTTGTTTTGCCCGGTGCCTGTGGCGCTGGCTTCTTTTTTAGGTATTATTTTGTGGACTTGAGGGATACAAGTGAGAGCCGGCAGGGGACTGTGAACACAACCAAACCTAGGACTATAATTTGGACTGATTGGATATTATCCCACACACCCTGGTTAATTGGTAATATGTTCACATTAAGACAAACAAGGAACTACGATGTTGAAAACATTTTTAAAGGGGAAGATAACCTTGTTGATGATGATAGTATATTGACAGATATTGAATTGTTCGACTGTTATAATGAATTAGAATATATTATGTCGAAGGAATTGAAGGCATGGTGGGATAGACTCACCTTAGAAAAATACATAAAGAACAAAATCACACCACGGGGGTTACGGCTTATAAAGGAACCCACGTTTGGTAAAAATGACCCCAATTTCATGTCTGAATGGAACACAATTTTGGAAAATTGTAGTCAAAAATTAATACAGTTGATTGTGAAACAGCGAACCAAAGAAATAGAAGGTTATAATAGAGATATAGATATATTACAAGAAAAAATGAAACCTTTTATAGAACTTGAGGAATATGCAGTACAAGAACAGCAATTAATGGTAAAGTTGGAGCAGCTGGAAAGGAACACTATAGAAACGAAGAAACACAAATTTAAGAGAGACACGGAGGATTATAGATTGGGATATGTAAGGAAATGGGGACACTTACGGAAAGACTCAACAGTAATAAAAAATCACACTTATGGGAAGAATCAAACTTATAGGAATGAAGGAAATAAAGAGGCTAAAACACAACAATTTTTTTCACAAGGAAAGGAAAGAAAGGAAAAATACTACAACAAAGAGGAGTTTATGGGAGATACGGTGAGACACTATACACATAAAGATCAAGATAAAAAAGGAGCGGGGTTTTTTTTAGGGGTAAGACACAAAGATACACAAAAGAAAAAAACGCACTGGGGAGACAAGGAGAAACAATACAAGGATGTGGGAAAAAACACGAGAATAGGGGGATATCACAATCGCTATATGCCACTACAGAGAATTTAACCGGAAAAAAGCTATATGATGAAGGAGTACAGAGAGAAACAATACACAAGGAAATAAAGTTAAACAAAAATAAAAATAAGGATGATAGAAACAGAGGCACTAAGGCTGGAAAAAAACATATTCCAAAAATTAAGAAAGCTGAATCAGGGAACGGTATATTTAATCTAAGTACTAAAATACTGACAGATAATGAAAAGAGGGTATTAACACGAGGTTTAACATTCGCCCCAACAAATAGGCCTAATAAATTTGAAGCGTTTATAGACATAGAAAAATTTATACGTAAAATTATGTTAAAAAAGCATTTCGCCAAAGATAATCCAATAATCAAAAATTATACAGATAAACAGGTAATGGATTCTAAAGGAACAGATGTGAATAATAAATATATACACACAGAACTTAAAAATAAGTCTAACTTTATTCCATTCATAGAAAAAGGGAATCATATACAACTATATGAAGAAGTCGTAAAAAGGGATTTAAAACAATTACAACAAAGATGGGAAAGTAATCAAAAGAAGAAATATAATTTAACTAAAATAGAAAATGAAGCATTATTAAGGTTAACAAAAGATGAGAATTTGATAATCAAACCAGCGGATAAAGGGGGAGGGATAGTACTAATGGATAAGGTAGACTACCTAAATATGTGTCAGGACCTTTTGGGAGATACAGAAACATATAAAATATTGAAAAATAATCCAACACAAGTGTTTAACGAAAAGCTTGTAAAATTGGTAAATTGTGCAAAAGAAAAAGGCATTTTAAACGAAAACGAATACAATTTTAT
Source organism: Xenopus petersii (assembly GCA_038501925.1). Taxonomy (NCBI): domain Eukaryota; kingdom Metazoa; phylum Chordata; class Amphibia; order Anura; family Pipidae; genus Xenopus; species Xenopus petersii. The sequence goes on along the minus strand of CM076683.1, from coordinate 111,380,788 downwards.
CAGAGTTAAGGAACCCATTATTCCGGTATTTTATTGCTTACCAAAAATACATAAAAATAAAGAAAAGCCACCCGGCAGACCAATTGTCTCAGGGATAGGGTCTATAACAAGTAATATGTCACAATATGTTGACATACTTTTGCAAAAATATGTAATAACACTTCCAACTTACTTAAAAGATTCAACACAAATAATAAAAATATTACAGGATATCAACTGGGAGGATGATCTTGTAATGGGCACCTTGGATGTCAAATCGTTATATACCTCAATTAGACACACTCAGGGCATAAAATCTGTTTCACACTATCTGGATAAAGATACTGAAATGACAGTCGAACAGAAAGAGTTTATTATAAACTCTATAGAATATATTCTAGAACACAATTATTTTTGGTTCGAAAATAAATACTATCTACAGACATGTGGTACCGCCATGGGAACGAGATTCGCGCCTAGCTATGCAAATCTATTTATGGGCCTTTGGGAATTCCACCACATACTCCCAAGGTTGCGGCAAGGCGCGGATCTACTCCTATGGCGGCGCTACATCGATGATATTATCTTTATATGGAAAGGCCCTGAAGAAAAAATGTTGAAATTTGTGGAGGAACTTAATGAGAACGATTTAAATATAGAATTGTCTTTAACAACAAGCAAAGAAAAAATAATATTTTTAGACTTAGAGATATATACTAAAGATAATGCAATACAGACAAAAACCCATTTTAAACCTGTAGATTCAAACAATTATGTGATGGCATCAAGTAACCACCATCCCCAATGGATAAATAACATACCGTTAGGACAAATGTGTAGAATAAAAAGAAATTGTTCAGAAACTAAAAATATAGATAACCAATTGGAATTTATGGGCAAAAGGTTTAGAGAGCGAGGTTACAAGAAAGAAAAAATAGAACATACCGTGAGGGTGGTCCAGGGAATCCCAAGAGAGAATCTCCTAAAAGGTAAAACAAAAGAAGAAATTAGGGATAACGAAATTGTTTTTTCAACGAAATATAATCCATTAGCAAAACAAATGGGAGGGATTATTAAAAAACACTGGAATATATTGAAGGGAGATGTTGAACTACAAAGCTCCCTCCCACCACAACCCAAAATTGTTTTTAAAAAACCTACAAATTTTAAAGAGGTTTTAGTTAGGAATCATCTTCCAACCACAAATACCAGAGAGAAAAAGATTGATACCACATGGGAAGGGTTCTTCCCGTGTGTCTTGTGCAAAGCATGCAAATATGGTGTTAAAGGGAAAACATTTAAGTCAAACGCAACAGGGGAGGAATATCAAATTAGACAATGTATTAAATGTACAACACAAAACGTTATTTATTGCCTAGAATGCCCATGTGGGCTACAATATGTTGGAAAGACCAACAGACCCCTGCGGGATCGAATCCGAGAGCATGTGCGAAATATAGAAAAAGGAGTAATTACACATAACGTTTCCAAACATTTTAAATTGAAACACAATCAAAACCCGAAGGGGTTAAAATTTTGGGGGATAGAGCAAGTAAGAAAGAATTGGAGAGGGGGTGATTTGATAAAGAAAACGTTGAGAACAGAAAGTAGGTGGATATATAGCATGGAATCCTCAGTACCCAAAGGGTTAAATGTAGATATAAATCTGAGGGCTTTTTTGTAAGTTATATAATGTTTTTTGTAAGTTATACAATGTTTTTTAAATCTATATCCATCTCCCCTCGATATATATTCTTTTATATGTTCTTATTATACAGTTACAATTTTAAAACTTATTAATGGTTTTTAACAATGAAAATTAGGAAATGTTAGTCATAAAAATGAAGTGACACAATGATATCACTGCAGGAAGTAATGTGTCAATATTTGAGAACGATACAATGTTAACAATCAGACTGTTGCAAAATGTTTTGAAGTTAAGAAGTGGAGTTCTGATAGAAGACAGGTGGAGTGGGAGGATAATCAAGAGGGAGGAGGGGAGTTCAAGTAATGATTGACAGACGGATCACATGGACTGTTACTAAGGGATAAAGCAACAGGAAGTAGATGCAGCGTCCAAGCCTCTGACGAAGTGATAGACGAAACGCGTAAGGCACGGAGCACGGAATAGCACGCCATAGGAGAGTGACCCGCCGACATACTGCAAGGACCCTAAAGCCACGAGCGCTCTGGCAGCAGGATTTCCGATTGTGGATAGGCGTGGAGAGAAAGCCTCTCTAGGACGATATGCTATACATGCTATTTTTGCGGAATGCCATGTGAGTGCAATTTTAATGTTACATTTTTAAATATATTAAAGGCAATATTACACTATTTCGCTGCCGCATCTACTTCACAGTTTTAAAGGATACGCGCTGGGACAACAAAGATTTTTTTACGCCTATTTGAACCGTATGTTTGTGAGTATCCATCTGTAAGGCCTGCGAGGCAAGAAGAAACCCCTCTCCCCTTAAAGGCTATATATAATTGTGGTGGTGGATAAGAAGGGGTTACACATAGTACGGTGAAGATACAATAAAACCTGTGCACAGAAATAAGGGGGTCATTTGCAAAACGTTATTGCCCTATATTTGTTTGTTTTGCCCGGTGCCTGTGGCGCTGGCTTCTTTTTTAGGTATTATTTTGTGGACTTGAGGGATACAAGTGAGAGCCGGCAGGGGACTGTGAACACAACCAAACCTAGGACTATAATTTGGACTGATTGGATATTATCCCACACACCCTGGTTAATTGGTAATATGTTCACATTAAGACAAACAAGGAACTACGATGTTGAAAACATTTTTAAAGGGGAAGATAACCTTGTTGATGATGATAGTATATTGACAGATATTGAATTGTTCGACTGTTATAATGAATTAGAATATATTATGTCGAAGGAATTGAAGGCATGGTGGGATAGACTCACCTTAGAAAAATACATAAAGAACAAAATCACACCACGGGGGTTACGGCTTATAAAGGAACCCACGTTTGGTAAAAATGACCCCAATTTCATGTCTGAATGGAACACAATTTTGGAAAATTGTAGTCAAAAATTAATACAGTTGATTGTGAAACAGCGAACCAAAGAAATAGAAGGTTATAATAGAGATATAGATATATTACAAGAAAAAATGAAACCTTTTATAGAACTTGAGGAATATGCAGTACAAGAACAGCAATTAATGGTAAAGTTGGAGCAGCTGGAAAGGAACACTATAGAAACGAAGAAACACAAATTTAAGAGAGACACGGAGGATTATAGATTGGGATATGTAAGGAAATGGGGACACTTACGGAAAGACTCAACAGTAATAAAAAATCACACTTATGGGAAGAATCAAACTTATAGGAATGAAGGAAATAAAGAGGCTAAAACACAACAATTTTTTTCACAAGGAAAGGAAAGAAAGGAAAAATACTACAACAAAGAGGAGTTTATGGGAGATACGGTGAGACACTATACACATAAAGATCAAGATAAAAAAGGAGCGGGGTTTTTTTTAGGGGTAAGACACAAAGATACACAAAAGAAAAAAACGCACTGGGGAGACAAGGAGAAACAATACAAGGATGTGGGAAAAAACACGAGAATAGGGGGATATCACAATCGCTATATGCCACTACAGAGAATTTCACCGGAAAAAAGCTATATGATGAAGGAGTACAGAGAGAAACAATACACAAGGAAATAAAGTTAAACAAAAATAAAAATAAGGATGATAGAAACAGAGGCACTAAGGCTGGAAAAAAACATATTCCAAAAATTAAGAAAGCTGAATCAGGGAACGGTATATTTAATCTAAGTACTAAAATACTGACAGATAATGAAAAGAGGGTATTAACACGAGGTTTAACATTCGCCCCAACAAATAGGCCTAATAAATTTGAAGCGTTTATAGACATAGAAAAATTTATACGTAAAATTATGTTAAAAAAGCATTTCGCCAAAGATAATCCAATAATCAAAAATTATACAGATAAACAGGTAATGGATTCTAAAGGAACAGATGTGAATAATAAATATATACACACAGAACTTAAAAATAAGTCTAACTTTATTCCATTCATAGAAAAAGGGAATCATATACAACTATATGAAGAAGTCGTAAAAAGGGATTTAAAACAATTACAACAAAGATGGGAAAGTAATCAAAAGAAGAAATATAATTTAACTAAAATAGAAAATGAAGCATTATTAAGGTTAACAAAAGATGAGAATTTGATAATCAAACCAGCGGATAAAGGGGGAGGGATAGTACTAATGGATAAGGTAGACTACCTAAATATGTGTCAGGACCTTTTGGGAGATACAGAAACATATAAAATATTGAAAAATAATCCAACACAAGTGTTTAACGAAAAGCTTGTAAAATTGGTAAATTGTGCAAAAGAAAAAGGCATTTTAAACGAAAACGAATACAATTTTATCAGAGTTAAGGAACCCATTATTCCGGTATTTTATTGCTTACCAAAAATACATAAAAATAAAGAAAAGCCACCCGGCAGACCAATTGTCTCAGGGATAGGGTCTATAACAAGTAATATGTCACAATATGTTGACATACTTTTGCAAAAATATGTAATAACACTTCCAACTTACTTAAAAGATTCAACACAAATAATAAAAATATTACAGGATATCAACTGGGAGGATGATCTTGTAATGGGCACCTTGGATGTCAAATCGTTATATACCTCAATTAGACACACTCAGGGCATAAAATCTGTTTCACACTATCTGGATAAAGATACTGAAATGACAGTCGAACAGAAAGAGTTTATTATAAACTCTATAGAATATATTCTAGAACACAATTATTTTTGGTTCGAAAATAAATACTATCTACAGACATGTGGTACCGCCATGGGAACGAGATTCGCGCCTAGCTATGCAAATCTATTTATGGGCCTTTGGGAATTCCACCACATACTCCCAAGGTTGCGGCAAGGCGCGGATCTACTCCTATGGCGGCGCTACATCGATGATATTATCTTTATATGGAAAGGCCCTGAAGAAAAAATGTTGAAATTTGTGGAGGAACTTAATGAGAACGATTTAAATATAGAATTGTCTTTAACAACAAGCAAAGAAAAAATAATATTTTTAGACTTAGAGATATATACTAAAGATAATGCAATACAGACAAAAACCCATTTTAAACCTGTAGATTCAAACAATTATGTGATGGCATCAAGTAACCACCATCCCCAATGGATAAATAACATACCGTTAGGACAAATGTGTAGAATAAAAAGAAATTGTTCAGAAACTAAAAATATAGATAACCAATTGGAATTTATGGGCAAAAGGTTTAGAGAGCGAGGTTACAAGAAAGAAAAAATAGAACATACCGTGAGGGTGGTCCAGGGAATCCCAAGAGAGAATCTCCTAAAAGGTAAAACAAAAGAAGAAATTAGGGATAACGAAATTGTTTTTTCAACGAAATATAATCCATTAGCAAAACAAATGGGAGGGATTATTAAAAAACACTGGAATATATTGAAGGGAGATGTTGAACTACAAAGCTCCCTCCCACCACAACCCAAAATTGTTTTTAAAAAACCTACAAATTTTAAAGAGGTTTTAGTTAGGAATCATCTTCCAACCACAAATACCAGAGAGAAAAAGATTGATACCACATGGGAAGGGTTCTTCCCGTGTGTCTTGTGCAAAGCATGCAAATATGGTGTTAAAGGGAAAACATTTAAGTCAAACGCAACAGGGGAGGAATATCAAATTAGACAATGTATTAAATGTACAACACAAAACGTTATTTATTGCCTAGAATGCCCATGTGGGCTACAATATGTTGGAAAGACCAACAGACCCCTGCGGGATCGAATCCGAGAGCATGTGCGAAATATAGAAAAAGGAGTAATTACACATAACGTTTCCAAACATTTTAAATTGAAACACAATCAAAACCCGAAGGGGTTAAAATTTTGGGGGATAGAGCAAGTAAGAAAGAATTGGAGAGGGGGTGATTTGATAAAGAAAACGTTGAGAACAGAAAGTAGGTGGATATATAGCATGGAATCCTCAGTACCCAAAGGGTTAAATGTAGATATAAATCTGAGGGCTTTTTTGTAAGTTATATAATGTTTTTTGTAAGTTATACAATGTTTTTTAAATCTATATCCATCTCCCCTCGATATATATTCTTTTATATGTTCTTATTATACAGTTACAATTTTAAAACTTATTAATGGTTTTTAACAATGAAAATTAGGAAATGTTAGTCATAAAAATGAAGTGACACAATGATATCACTGCAGGAAGTAATGTGTCAATATTTGAGAACGATACAATGTTAACAATCAGACTGTTGCAAAATGTTTTGAAGTTAAGAAGTGGAGTTCTGATAGAAGACAGGTGGAGTGGGAGGATAATCAAGAGGGAGGAGGGGAGTTCAAGTAATGATTGACAGACGGATCACATGGACTGTTACTAAGGGATAAAGCAACAGGAAGTAGATGCAGCGTCCAAGCCTCTGACGAAGTGATAGACGAAACGCGTAAGGCACGGAGCACGGAATAGCACGCCATAGGAGAGTGACCCGCCGACATACTGCAAGGACCCTAAAGCCACGAGCGCTCTGGCAGCAGGATTTCCGATTGTGGATAGGCGTGGAGAGAAAGCCTCTCTAGGACGATATGCTATACATGCTATTTTTGCGGAATGCCATGTGAGTGCAATTTTAATGTTACATTTTTAAATATATTAAAGGCAATATTACACTATTTCGCTGCCGCATCTACTTCACAGTTTTAAAGGATACGCGCTGGGACAACAAAGATTTTTTTACGCCTATTTGAACCGTATGTTTGTGAGTATCCATCTGTAAGGCCTGCGAGGCAAGAAGAAACCCCTCTCCCCTTAAAGGCTATATATAATTGTGGTGGTGGATAAGAAGGGGTTACACATAGTACGGTGAAGATACAATAAAACCTGTGCACAGAAATAAGGGGGTCATTTGCAAAACGTTATTGCCCTATATTTGTTTGTTTTGCCCGGTGCCTGTGGCGCTGGCTTCTTTTTTAGGTATTATTTTGTGGACTTGAGGGATACAAGTGAGAGCCGGCAGGGGACTGTGAACACAACCAAACCTAGGACTATAATTTGGACTGATTGGATATTATCCCACACACCCTGGTTAATTGGTAATATGTTCACATTAAGACAAACAAGGAACTACGATGTTGAAAACATTTTTAAAGGGGAAGATAACCTTGTTGATGATGATAGTATATTGACAGATATTGAATTGTTCGACTGTTATAATGAATTAGAATATATTATGTCGAAGGAATTGAAGGCATGGTGGGATAGACTCACCTTAGAAAAATACATAAAGAACAAAATCACACCACGGGGGTTACGGCTTATAAAGGAACCCACGTTTGGTAAAAATGACCCCAATTTCATGTCTGAATGGAACACAATTTTGGAAAATTGTAGTCAAAAATTAATACAGTTGATTGTGAAACAGCGAACCAAAGAAATAGAAGGTTATAATAGAGATATAGATATATTACAAGAAAAAATGAAACCTTTTATAGAACTTGAGGAATATGCAGTACAAGAACAGCAATTAATGGTAAAGTTGGAGCAGCTGGAAAGGAACACTATAGAAACGAAGAAACACAAATTTAAGAGAGACACGGAGGATTATAGATTGGGATATGTAAGGAAATGGGGACACTTACGGAAAGACTCAACAGTAATAAAAAATCACACTTATGGGAAGAATCAAACTTATAGGAATGAAGGAAATAAAGAGGCTAAAACACAACAATTTTTTTCACAAGGAAAGGAAAGAAAGGAAAAATACTACAACAAAGAGGAGTTTATGGGAGATACGGTGAGACACTATACACATAAAGATCAAGATAAAAAAGGAGCGGGGTTTTTTTTAGGGGTAAGACACAAAGATACACAAAAGAAAAAAACGCACTGGGGAGACAAGGAGAAACAATACAAGGATGTGGGAAAAAACACGAGAATAGGGGGATATCACAATCGCTATATGCCACTACAGAGAATTTCACCGGAAAAAAGCTATATGATGAAGGAGTACAGAGAGAAACAATACACAAGGAAATAAAGTTAAACAAAAATAAAAATAAGGATGATAGAAACAGAGGCACTAAGGCTGGAAAAAAACATATTCCAAAAATTAAGAAAGCTGAATCAGGGAACGGTATATTTAATCTAAGTACTAAAATACTGACAGATAATGAAAAGAGGGTATTAACACGAGGTTTAACATTCGCCCCAACAAATAGGCCTAATAAATTTGAAGCGTTTATAGACATAGAAAAATTTATACGTAAAATTATGTTAAAAAAGCATTTCGCCAAAGATAATCCAATAATCAAAAATTATACAGATAAACAGGTAATGGATTCTAAAGGAACAGATGTGAATAATAAATATATACACACAGAACTTAAAAATAAGTCTAACTTTATTCCATTCATAGAAAAAGGGAATCATATACAACTATATGAAGAAGTCGTAAAAAGGGATTTAAAACAATTACAACAAAGATGGGAAAGTAATCAAAAGAAGAAATATAATTTAACTAAAATAGAAAATGAAGCATTATTAAGGTTAACAAAAGATGAGAATTTGATAATCAAACCAGCGGATAAAGGGGGAGGGATAGTACTAATGGATAAGGTAGACTACCTAAATATGTGTCAGGACCTTTTGGGAGATACAGAAACATATAAAATATTGAAAAATAATCCAACACAAGTGTTTAACGAAAAGCTTGTAAAATTGGTAAATTGTGCAAAAGAAAAAGGCATTTTAAACGAAAACGAATACAATTTTATCAGAGTTAAGGAACCCATTATTCCGGTATTTTATTGCTTACCAAAAATACATAAAAATAAAGAAAAGCCACCCGGCAGACCAATTGTCTCAGGGATAGGGTCTATAACAAGTAATATGTCACAATATGTTGACATACTTTTGCAAAAATATGTAATAACACTTCCAACTTACTTAAAAGATTCAACACAAATAATAAAAATATTACAGGATATCAACTGGGAGGATGATCTTGTAATGGGCACCTTGGATGTCAAATCGTTATATACCTCAATTAGACACACTCAGGGCATAAAATCTGTTTCACACTATCTGGATAAAGATACTGAAATGACAGTCGAACAGAAAGAGTTTATTATAAACTCTATAGAATATATTCTAGAACACAATTATTTTTGGTTCGAAAATAAATACTATCTACAGACATGTGGTACCGCCATGGGAACGAGATTCGCGCCTAGCTATGCAAATCTATTTATGGGCCTTTGGGAATTCCACCACATACTCCCAAGGTTGCGGCAAGGCGCGGATCTACTCCTATGGCGGCGCTACATCGATGATATTATCTTTATATGGAAAGGCCCTGAAGAAAAAATGTTGAAATTTGTGGAGGAACTTAATGAGAACGATTTAAATATAGAATTGTCTTTAACAACAAGCAAAGAAAAAATAATATTTTTAGACTTAGAGATATATACTAAAGATAATGCAATACAGACAAAAACCCATTTTAAACCTGTAGATTCAAACAATTATGTGATGGCATCAAGTAACCACCATCCCCAATGGATAAATAACATACCGTTAGGACAAATGTGTAGAATAAAAAGAAATTGTTCAGAAACTAAAAATATAGATAACCAATTGGAATTTATGGGCAAAAGGTTTAGAGAGCGAGGTTACAAGAAAGAAAAAATAGAACATACCGTGAGGGTGGTCCAGGGAATCCCAAGAGAGAATCTCCTAAAAGGTAAAACAAAAGAAGAAATTAGGGATAACGAAATTGTTTTTTCAACGAAATATAATCCATTAGCAAAACAAATGGGAGGGATTATTAAAAAACACTGGAATATATTGAAGGGAGATGTTGAACTACAAAGCTCCCTCCCACCACAACCCAAAATTGTTTTTAAAAAACCTACAAATTTTAAAGAGGTTTTAGTTAGGAATCATCTTCCAACCACAAATACCAGAGAGAAAAAGATTGATACCACATGGGAAGGGTTCTTCCCGTGTGTCTTGTGCAAAGCATGCAAATATGGTGTTAAAGGGAAAACATTTAAGTCAAACGCAACAGGGGAGGAATATCAAATTAGACAATGTATTAAATGTACAACACAAAACGTTATTTATTGCCTAGAATGCCCATGTGGGCTACAATATGTTGGAAAGACCAACAGACCCCTGCGGGATCGAATCCGAGAGCATGTGCGAAATATAGAAAAAGGAGTAATTACACATAACGTTTCCAAACATTTTAAATTGAAACACAATCAAAACCCGAAGGGGTTAAAATTTTGGGGGATAGAGCAAGTAAGAAAGAATTGGAGAGGGGGTGATTTGATAAAGAAAACGTTGAGAACAGAAAGTAGGTGGATATATAGCATGGAATCCTCAGTACCCAAAGGGTTAAATGTAGATATAAATCTGAGGGCTTTTTTGTAAGTTATATAATGTTTTTTGTAAGTTATACAATGTTTTTTAAATCTATATCCATCTCCCCTCGATATATATTCTTTTATATGTTCTTATTATACAGTTACAATTTTAAAACTTATTAATGGTTTTTAACAATGAAAATTAGGAAATGTTAGTCATAAAAATGAAGTGACACAATGATATCACTGCAGGAAGTAATGTGTCAATATTTGAGAACGATACAATGTTAACAATCAGACTGTTGCAAAATGTTTTGAAGTTAAGAAGTGGAGTTCTGATAGAAGACAGGTGGAGTGGGAGGATAATCAAGAGGGAGGAGGGGAGTTCAAGTAATGATTGACAGACGGATCACATGGACTGTTACTAAGGGATAAAGCAACAGGAAGTAGATGCAGCGTCCAAGCCTCTGACGAAGTGATAGACGAAACGCGTAAGGCACGGAGCACGGAATAGCACGCCATAGGAGAGTGACCCGCCGACATACTGCAAGGACCCTAAAGCCACGAGCGCTCTGGCAGCAGGATTTCCGATTGTGGATAGGCGTGGAGAGAAAGCCTCTCTAGGACGATATGCTATACATGCTATTTTTGCGGAATGCCATGTGAGTGCAATTTTAATGTTACATTTTTACAATAAAACCTGTGCACAGAAATAAGGGGGTCATTTGCAAAACGTTATTGCCCTATATTTGTTTGTTTTGCCCGGTGCCTGTGCCGCTGGCTTCTTTTTTAGATACAGCACATAGACAAGTACAGTATAGTTTTTTTATAATATGACAGTTAGGTTGAACCAGACTGCGACAGGATTTTAGAATAGGCCCTGACATTTCAGTACACAGAGACTCAAACCCAAAAAAGTTCCTGGGGTGCCAATTATGGGCTGTGATTGGTTATTTGTTAGCCTCTATGTGGACTGGCAGCCTATAGGAGGCTCTACTTGGCAGTACACCTGGTTTTTATGCAACTAAAACTTGCTTCCAAGAAAGGAGTTCAAAAATAAGCTCCTGCTTTGAGGCCACTGGCAGCAAAATCCAAGGGCTTGGTGAGCAACATATTGCTCGCATGCCACTGGTTTGGGATTACTGGCCTATGGCATTTTAGAGCAGCATCTCTGGCAGTGATGTAACAAAAGTGTGACACCCCCCCCCAAAAGAATCTTTAGAGGGGCCTGGAACACCCGGAGCTGCTCCTCCACCCATTGCTTGTGCACGTGATTGTGCCACAATTTTAAAGTAGAATAGTGGTGGGAAAGGGGTTATTTGAATGCTATAGAGAAAGTGGGTCCTCTGTTCCATGGTCTTCCCCCCCGAATGACCGTGGGGGTCTACTTCCTCTATATTTACACCACTGTCCTCTGGCAGAATCCACAGATTGACAGTCAGGACCTGGGCTAAACTGTATGAATATCCTCCCTCATCCCATATACTGTATATAGTTACCCAAAGCAAATATACTGTACTGCCCAGGCTGAGAAGGACCTAGATAGACTCATTGTTGCTGCATTCCATTTGCATCTACGTGTGGCATTCCAATGTGCGGCACCTAAACGGCTTATGTAGAATGTTATTTGGTGTTTAGCGACTCCTTAAGGAGCCAGTAGATGTCTCTGCACTCCCTGGGATCACTCCTAGCTTTGCTCTGCTCATATCTGCTGTTAGAGAGACACTGATAGTGTATGAATAGGGCACAGCCAGAAGGGTAAGATCTGTCAGGTTCTGGGCAATATAGACTAGAGCTGTATGGGCAGATTCGGGTCCTTTAGATGGGTCCTTTAAATTGGCCAGATGTCGGCTGGGAAGATTTTATTTTCCCTTTGTATTGAGGATTGCATTGGTTCATTGATGCGGCCCTTGCTCTGATGGTTCCTATTCCCGCAGTTGTAATCAGATCATTTGGCCCCAGAGCCAACAATCGGATTAAGCCCGATATAATTGATCACCTTAGGTTGGCATATTGGGGAAAGATCCTTTCGTTTGGCAAGGTCACAAGTATTTGGCCAGCTTAAGTCCAGCGTGCCAGGCAAAACCAACAATCTACTCCGAACTGAGGATTTCTTCCTGCTGCCAACATGACCGCAGGGCTGCTGATAGAGCAAATGTTACTACTATACAGAGTCTCCTGAACAAAAGATTGAGAGATAGGCAGTAATCATAATTTTCGGAGCTTTGTTTTGGGCCCAGCAATTAAAGGAGCTTTGATGTTGAACTTTGTAACCAGTGTCCTACATATAATACCCCACAAGAGCCTTATATTTGGAAACAGCATTATTGCCTCAACCCCACATCAGCATCAACGACTGCAACTTATTCTAATGTCTCACTCACCTCCAGGTCCGGCATATCAATAGCCTCACCCACTATGTGATTCCTTCTCCTCCGACCTCAGATGCCTGACTTGCTCTTCCAGCAATATGGAGTTCTCTCTTTCCCTGCCGCTATGTGTGTTTGCTTTATTAGCCGGCAGGAAGAGAACCTGTTCCAGGCCTTGTCTTGCACCTTTATCACACATTTACCCTATAGGAAATGGGAGAGAGTACTACATGAGAAATAGGCAGGAGTCAGTCCAGATATTGTCATTATTGACAACACGTGGGTTTATACGTGAATATAAAGATATTTAATTTATTAAAATGTATTTTATTTTAAGACATACAAAAATATAACTGATAACATGGGGTTGAGAGGATGCTGCTCAAAAGAGCTTACAATCAAAAAGGAGAAAGAGGAGGTATAAAACCAAAGGTTTGGGGAGGGAGTTCCCAGTTACAGACACAACTCAGTGACCTGCTATGCAGTTTTGTCAGTACTGTTACTTTTCTGTCCTGTTTAGTGAACTACAGTATACTCATATTCTAGGGAAATGCAGCACTTACCTACAGTATGCTCACCTTAGAAAAACATCATCCTGTAAAGACCTTAAAGCAGTTGTCCCCAAACCACAAAGGCTGGCACCTATAGGGAGGCTCTGAACTTATTCTGGGGTGGCCAATCCGAAAGCCAATTTGGGGGTTACAGTTAAAAGGGCTGGTTCACCTTTAGGTTAACTTTAAGTATGTTATAGAATGGCTAATTCTATAACATTACCCTTCATTTATTTTCTTTTTTATAGTTTTAAATGATTTGCCTTCTTCTTCTGACTCTTTCCAACTTTCAAATGTGAGTCACAGACCCATCTATAAATACAATTCTCTGTAACGCTTCAATTGTATTGTTATGGCTACTTTTTATTACTCCTCTTTCTATTCAGGCCCTCTCCTATTAATATTCCAATCAGTGCATGGTTGCTAGGGTAATCTGGATCCTAGCAACCAGAATGCTGAAATTGCAAACGGTAAAGCTGCTGAATAAAAAGCTAAATAACTCAAAAACCACAAATAATAAAAAAATGAAAACCAATTGCAAATTGTCTCTGAATATCACGCGCTACATCATACTAAAAGTTGTCTCAATAGTGAACAACCCCTTTTAAGCAGAATTCATGTTTGTCCTTAAATTGATACTGACACTAAGGGGCAGATTTATCAAGTGTCCAATTTCGAATTGATGAGAGTTATTTTAAACTCCCACCAACTCGAAATTCGAATAAAAAAAGAGCAACTGAAATTTATTTTTAAAAAAAAATCTATTTTTTTTTACTTTGAGTCCGAATAGAATTTGGATCGTATTCGACCAAATTCGATTCAAAGTATTTAAAAAAAAAAAAACCTTTGATTTTTCAGAGTCCACCAAATGACTCCAAATAGATTCTAGGAGGTCCCCATAGGCTATTCGGCAGGTTTTAGATGGCGAATAGTCAGTCATATTTTTAAAGAGACAGTACATGATAAATTATGATATTCTAATTTTCGGGGGTTTTTTTCAAATTTGATATGAATTTGGACTATTCCCTCGTCGTAGTACACTAAGGGGCAGATTTATCAAGGGTCGAATTTCGAAGTTCAAAAAAACCTCGAAATTCGACCATCGTATTAAAAAACTTTGAATGATGCAATTTCTAATGACGGCCCTGACAGGACCCCTCCATTGCCAGTTTCATGTTCTCTCTGATTAATGAGCCCCTCTATGCAGGGCCGCCATCAGGGGGGGACAGGGGGGACAAGCGTACCGGGCCCGGGCATGAAGGGGGGCCCGGCAGCGCTGCATTTTTTGAAGATCCGGGCCCCCCTTACGAGCGCCCGAGCCGTACGTCTTGCCTCTGTGCTGCCGAATGCGGAAGTGCCGAAAAGCCGAAGCCAATGCGCCGAAAAGACCCGAAGTCACGGAAAAAGCCGAAGTCACGAAGCGCCGAAAAGACCCGAAGTCACGAAAACAGCCGAAGTCCTGAATCAGCGCAAAGACCCGAAGTCACGAAAACAGCCGAAGCCGAAGTCCTGAAGCAGTGAAAAGACCCGAAGTCACGAAAGGAGGTGAAGTTGAATTACTGAAGCCGTGAGTTCAATTCTACTGAACACCAGTTTGTGTATTTTTTTTTTTTTAATCTCCTGGCCACCAATGTATTATTTTAATATTCTATAGGCCCCTACCACCAATGTTTTTTTTTTTTTTCAAAAAAATTTTTTTTTTTTTCAAATTTTTTTTCGGGGCCCCAATTTGTTTTTAACTTATAAGGGGGCCCCTGCGGCCAATGTTTTTTTTTTTTTCAAAAAAATTTTTTTTTTTTTTTTAAATTTTTTTTTGGGGCCCCAATTTGTTTTTAACATATAAGGGGGCCCCTGACGCCAATGTTTTTTTTTTTTTTTCAAAAAAAATTTTTTTTTTTTTTTAAATTTTTTTTTGGGGCCCCAATTTGTTTTTAACTTATAAGGGGGCCCCTGCCACCAATGTTTTTTTTTTTTCAAAAATTTTTTTTTTTTTTTTTAAATTTTTTTTTGGGGCCCCAATTTGTTTTTAACTTGTAAGGGGGCCCCTGCCACCAGTTTTTTTTTTTTTTCAAATTTTTTTTTTGGGGCCCCAATTTGTTTTTAACTTATAAGGGGGCCCCTGCCACCAATGTTTGTTTATTTTTTAGTTTTTTTTACATTTTTTTTTGTTGGGGCCCCAAGTTTTTTTTAACTTATAAGGGGGCCCCTGCCACCAATGTTTTTTTAAAAAAAAAAATTTTTTAATTTTTTTTTTTTTGGGGCCCCAATTTTTTATAAGGGGGCCCTGACCATCAATAGCTTTTTACAACTTGTGTCGGGGGGTTACTTTTTTAGCGCTGATGTCTGTGTGGTCTTTTAACTGCGATGTGGAGTGGGCGGGAAATGGGGTGGAGCTTGGTCATCAGTGTGGGCGGGGCCCAGGGGGCCCCAAAAATTTTGTTGTACGGGGCCCCGTGATTTCTAATGGCGGCCCTGCCTCTATGTGCTAATGAGCCACTTATTGTTCCCAACAGCGCTCATAATGTGACTTATTGGTCTCCCCTGACCCCTCAGGTGCTGCCTGTTTCTTCTAATCATAATAAAGACAAATGTTTAGTTCATATGGAGGTTGGGTGCGAGGCGTGTTGGCAGCTCCTACTTCCCCACTGTGCCGGCTCCGTGCATTACAATGGGCTAATGAATACACTTTACTCCACTTATCCCCCATCCTGGAATAGAACTGGGTTTATTTAGCAGGATCAGTGTAAAGTGGGTGGTTAGAGCCGCATGTGAGGGGCACGAGGGCTGGGTGCAAGAGGTGCTGCAGTTACCCAGAGATACAGGTGGGATTAACGCTGTAGCAACTCGCAGCTCTATCACGTGTAGCCACACAGTGCGCCGCTAGGGGGCAGAGCATCATCGCAACAAGACTGATAACGAGCCGCACATTAAAACCTGTTCCATTGAGAGCGGCACATGTTTTTTTCCATTCATTCGAACCGGCACCAAAACTGACCCGGAGGCAGCTTTGAAAGGAAGACACATTGATTATTATAAACTATTGAAACCCGTTATAATAGCCGCAAATCAAACTTCAGCATAATTGAGCAGCACAAACCTGATAAAGGTCCAGGCGAAGACCGAAACGTGTCCTGTACAATAACTGTTTTTTATATGTCACGTGGTGTGGTCCTATACTAACAGCAGGGACAATGAGAAGAATTATATAAGTCAGCTGCCCTGTTCTGTTTAATGTCCTGCTCCCAGAATCCCTGCTGTCTTGATACATTTGGATCTAGTTAAGTGGGGCTTCATCTATATTGGAAGAAAAAACACAAACACATCGATTAAATGTTACCAGAGGGCTCTTTGTGCAGCTAATGCATTTTACTTCCCTACAAACAGGGCTGGGAATGGGCCGAACCTGTGTGAGATCCATTTGTTCTGCTGGGCTCATGTACAACTGCACCCTACACCTTTCTGGCGCTGATTAGCAGATTGTCTCTCTAATTGAAAGAATTATTACTGATGGGATCAATATTTTAATTGGGCAGCTGGGGTGCCTGATTTGGGGGGACTTTGCAGGTTCCTCAGAGACCCAGAGAGGGCAATAATGGTGTAAGTAAAGGGCCCAGCTGGTGTGAAAGGTGATGCCCTGGTCTACTGCAATATATATATATATATATATATATATATATATATATATATATATATATATATATATATATATATATATATGTAGAGTCAAATGTATTGTATATAGTTCAAAATGGACTAGTACTCCAATATTTTTGAAACACACGAATAATTCAATCATCATCACTTGTGTATCCAACGTTTCGGCCCTTATTGGGGCCTTTATCCAACGTTGGATACACAAGTGATGATTGAATAAATGGTGTTTCTCTGCTAGTCCATTTTGAACTATATATATAAATCAATCAGCAGCAGGTAGAGTGAGCAGTTCAGCCTTCTAAAGGTCCCCAGTGACCAAGGAATGATCTCCAGCCAATGGCTGTTGGGGGTGAGTTGGGAGGGGGAGCAGTTTTTCAGGACATACTTTGGGACTGCACATGACCCTCATCCCCTTTCCTGAATTTCCTTTTAACACCATCTGCCTTGCACTGATCTCAGACACAAGCAGGAGCCCACACCTCCCAAAGGAAGAGATGAGCCAGAGCCCGACCCCAGCAGGAGGCATCAGACATTATTAGGCAGGGGATGAGCTGGGGGCCTCAGGATTGCATCTATCTGGAATTAGCGCAGGTTTCACTCATCACAGTAAGTACAATTCACTTCTAACCCCACTGATCCACCCAGAGCGCCGAATAAGTGGAGTTTAGCGCAGCCTTTGCATCCAGTAGCGCTAAATGCACCATTCCCCGTCTGATCTGCGGTCTGAGCGCAACCTCTGGCAGCCAAGATTGGTGTCTCAATGTTTAGTTAATGTGCAGCGATGGCTTCATTATTTGTGACCTCTTCCCCTGACCCCGTGTTTCTCCATTTGTGTGTCACGACCCCGTTTTGTTTCACTGAGAGCTTTGCCATTGATCTCGGTCATCGGATCACATTCATGGATATTTAAGCTGCTGCCCGTTTAACAATTGCGCGGATTGTTTATTGATCATTAAAAAAACGTTATTGTAAGCGGGGACTGTTTAACCCGACACCCTGCAAATAAACCAGTCGCTAGAGTCTCGCTCGGACGATTTATTCGTTCGAGATCCAAACTCGAATTCTCACTTTTCCCCTTGCGCGTCGTTTTCCAGTATCTGATAAAAACGTATTTTACATTATTTATACAATTTCTCCAAAACCAGTCGACTAAATTCGTTTTAATAAATATATATATGTATTTTCGTATTGCCTGTAATTTAATTCATTAATGATTGTGCCAAATACAGTGACTGAAATTAATGTTTTAATTTTACATTGATTATACAACTTTTCCAGAGCCAGTAGACTAAATTCGTTTTAATATATATATATATATATATATATATATATATATATATATATATATATATATATATATATATATAGCCTAGAATTTAATTAATTAATTAATGATTATACCAAATACAGTGACCGTAATTCACTGGATGCAAAATAATATTATAATTTTACATTGATTATACAAATTCTCTAGAGCCAGTACACTAAATTCGTTTTAATAAATATATATATGTATTTTCGTATTGCCTGTAATTTAATTCATTAATGATTATGCCAAATACGGTGACTGAAATTAACTGGATGCAGAACAATGTTTTAATTTTACATTGATTATGCAAATTCTCCAGAGCCAGTAGACTAAATTCGTTTTAATAAAAAATAAAAAAAATAAATAAAAAAATAAAAAAATAAATAAATATATATATATGTATTTTCGTATTGCCTGTCATTTAATATAAAAATGAAATTAATTAATTATCCCTTGTGGCAGTATAAAGGTTGTACGAAAAGGTATATTAAATATAAAGCACATTTATTACTCAAACAAGGTAAAGAAAAAAATAGGTACACTATACTATACTATACTATACTATTATACTATACTATACTATTATATATCGGCTGCTTTGTTGATTGTAATTTGGTAATTATATAAATAGCACAACTTGGAATAATAATTACTGAACCTACAAAGGCCTTGAGAGTCAAAATCCTTCTGTGGAGGATTCAGGGCTACATTTGCACAATATTCAAGTAATCTCCCCATTTTCTCTTTCTCTTTTGGGTGAGTGAATATATCCCCTGCCTTGGGCATGACTTTTGGTATCAGCAATCACTTAATTACCTGCTAGAGAATAATAGAAAGAGAGAGAGATAAGATTGCAAAGCAGCACCTTAAACCAACTCAGGGAGGGGACGATGCAAGTCAATGAGATTCCTTACTAAGCAGGGCTGGGAATGATTCTCTTCATTATGGTATTTGGTACCCAATTAGCAATCTAATAATAGGACTTACCTGACAAACCACTGTGCTGAGATCTGTTTATTGGTAACAGAAATGTTCTCCTGGGAGAGAAATGCAACAGTGTTTGATCACAGAAACTGTTAGTAGACCCTGATTTTTACCATATTAAACGATTTGAAACATAAAGAAAACGAAAATTAAAGAGAATAAACGAATATTTTATGGTGCATCTGAACTGTTAATTCATATCATTTCATGAACCAAATATACAATTCATTTTTAAGATAAAAGTTACTGGTCATTTTAATGAGTAATTAGACAAGTGCAAAAATAAATAACTAAATAAATAAAAATAGAAATAATCTAATGGAATCAGAGCAGGGATAAAAATAAATGTTAGAAAAAAACAGCTGCCAGGTGCTCCATCAAATTTGTAGCAGGCTTTGTATATGGTGTAAACAGAGAGGAAATGACTAATTACTGCAGATTATAGAACAATGGTGACGTAATATATATATATATATAATATATAAGGTAATGCATTGGAATTGGTATCATCATCGTCATCTCAACTGTATGAATTTGTGCCTTTTTCTGCTTTTATTACACTTCTGAGCGATTGTAATAAAATGAATGAGAAATGAATGAGAATGTATCAGTGAAATTCCGGGTATGTGGGGGGAACAGAACCACATACACTGGGTTACAATGTGGGGGACATTTCGTTTGAACCTGTTCTTTGTAGGGATTTTACGTCTTAACAAGGGGTGTCCGTTCCGGTATTTGATCATTTAATGTTTATTTGTCTCTGGAAAAACGGATTTAGCTCCAGATACGCCCCGTGCGTTGAATTATAAGGCAATGGAAATAAATACACTGTTAGAGAGTAGGAATCGCAGTGCAGATTTCATTTGCTGATAAGGTGTATTTTGAATTTAAAGTGCATCTATCTATCTATCTATCTATCTATCTATCTATCTATCTATCTATCTATCTATCTATCTATCTATCTATCTATCTATCTATCTATCTATCTATCTATCTATATATCCCTGTCTTTGTTTCTGTCTGTTAACCATCTAGGTATGTCTATATGTACCCAACTGTACAAATCTGCTTATAGCTGTATTGCTCTCAGATAAACTTTATTTCTGTTTGTCACTATGTATCTACCCCCCTTCTCTATGTGCATCTATCTCTTTGTAACTGTCTGTATCAATGTATCACTGCCTGTATATCTTCAACTTTGCCTATATCTATGATTGTCCTTTATTTATACAGCACTTATATATTTACAGTACTTTAAAGAGATTATCCATCATCCACACTGGATGACTCTGCCCCAATGGAGTTTACAATCTATGTTCCATTTATTTGTTTATTTATTTGGGTCGCTTTTAGTCTATTTCTCTAGTTGTATTTTTAGTTCTCAGTGTAACTGTCTGCATTGCTGTCTGTCCTCTTCTAGCTCAGTGTCTGTATGTCTCCCAGTCCCACTGTAGCTCTAACAAGAGAATGTGCTGTTGTTTTCTTGCAGGTGAGGGACTGATTTCCTTCTGGGATCTGTGTGTGCAAATCCCATCTCCATGGCTCTGTCTGTTCCCAGTCACCCCAGCCCAATTCAAAGGACTTTCCCTTGTGACTCTCTTCAGATCAGCCCATCAGCTGTACCCCCTTATTTCCCAACATTGCTGCCCCCAAGCCAGTACATGAGCATCCTGGCCACTCCTCATGAGATGTTTAACCCTCTGAAATCCCTGGGCAGGCTGGTCAGCAACTCTTCTCATTTGGGGTCCTTCAACTTCCGAGACCTCCCCATCTTACTGAATCATAGTTCCCCCCCAAATGATTCGCAACTGAACCCGCTCCTGGGAGCCTATTCCCTCCTCACTAAGGTGCAACAGCAGCAGCAGCCTGTCTCCCACAGCAAACAAGACTCTCTTATCCGTGGCTCCTCTCTAACCCAACCCTCCAACTCGAGCAGCCCAGAGAACCCCAAATCTCCCATTGTCCCCAAAAAGTGCAGAAGTGTTTCAATGGGCGTCCCCAGCCTAGAGGTGAGACCCACTCGCACTTACCACTTCACAGAGGAAGACTTACACACAGTGCTCTATGGATACACCTATGGTAGCGACTCAAGGACCCGGAGTATCACTCACGCCCTGTCTGGCCTGCGCATTCCCTCCAGCAGTTCTACAGGTAAATGTTACACCTGAGGGCACAAGCCCAGTCCTTGGTGCGATAATACAGTATAATATATATATTCGGAATTACATCAGTTATCAGATAATATAAACGTGAATGTTATTATTGGGCTGCACAAAAAGTTGGTGCTCTTGAAATAAACTGGGTCAGAAAGCAGGTTCTATATCCTAACTGAGCACCTTATTGTATCATATTGCAGGGCTGGATACACACATACTGGACAGGGACTCGTTGCAGTTGCCAGAAGGTAAATCTCAGACTCTTTGCTGATATTATTAGCCCCTTTCCCCTTTATTGCACCTGGGCTCTAATAGCAGTATTATTCCAGGTCTGACAGTGCTGAACACTTCCTATGGAACCTTGCCCAGATCTGGAGTTTTCTGCAAGAATCTCATCCCCAAAGGAGCCAAGTTCGGTCCATTTCAAGGCAAAGTGGTGCACCCCAGCGAAATAAAGACTTATGGGGACAACTCACTTATGTGGGAGGTAAGTGTGCAACTTCTGCACTACTTGTGTTAAAGGGGGTTGATCACATGTGAGTAAACTTTTAGCATGGTGTAGAGAGTGATATTTTGAGACAATTTGCAATTGGTTTTAATTTTTTATTATTTGTGGTTTTTGAGTTATTTAGCTTTTTATTCAGCAGCTGGTTGCTAGGATCTGAATTACCCTAGCAATCATGCATTAATTTGAATACGAGACTAGAATATGAATAGGAGCGGGTCTGAATAGAAAGATGAGTAACAACAATTAGCATTAACAATACATTGTTAGACGTACAAAGCATTTATTTTTTAAATGGGGGTCAGTGACCCCTATCTGAAAGCCGGAAAGAGTCAGAAGAAGTCAAATTAAAAAAAAATATAAGCAATAAATAATGAAGGCCAGCCAACAAATTTGGTTACAATTGGCCATTCTATAACACACTAAAAGTTAACTTAAAGGTGAACCACCCATATATCCACCTGCTGTTTCTAAGGGATCAGTAGAACTGAAATTGCATTTCTCACGGGTTTCATTGTCACATGGGGGATTACAGAGGTTAATCTCCACTTAATATTGCTCCAACCACAAACGGCTCTTCTATCACCTCAAATCTGAATTGGTTGGTAAAAGAATCATTCCTTACTATTCCATGATAGACAGGCGCAGGCCAGAGAAATAATATACAGATACAGAGTTGGAAGACAAACAGTTGTCCGGTAAATGCTCTTTGGCCGCTGTGGGTAACACATTAGGAGAGTGTTATTACACTGCCCAATACAACGGACAGACTGGTAGTAAAGGAGGTGAAGTGGTGAGACTGTGAGGGGAGCACAGAATTAAAGGGGAACTCTGTCTTCCAAACCAAAATTTGATAAAGAGGCCCACATAACACAGAAACCCCTAATATACCCATCACAGTTACCTGTTTCTTCAAAAAGTATGGATAAATGCCACTTTCTATGCTGAAATCCATCTGTTTAACAGTTCTTCTCTTTCTGCATCATTTGAAATCCTGGCAGGGAAGGAGGGACTAAACACTGATGTTACAAATTGTAACAATTTCTCCACAACTTACAGACAGCATGCAGGAACTACATAACCCACAATGCATTGCACTGTGATGTTCCATTCCTTATTGAAACCACGCGTGCAGGGAATTGTGGGGTTTGGGGGATGCAGGCTGAGGACAGATGGCTGTTGATACAAAGTAACAGTAGTCAGTCAGCTCAGCAAAGTAGTCAGACAGATCAGCAGGAGAGCAGGGGGCTAGGCTTCGGGAACTGTTAGAAACCATTAAAAATCATGAAAAAGTCTGCATTTTGTTAAATGATTTATATTGCAAAGTTGCTTGAAATTATGTTTACTATTCAAAAAGCTTATGTTTTTGTGAAGTTCCCCTTTAACTATAAGTAAAGGAACGCTGCGCTGGGTGAAACTATGGCAGAGATATTGGACTAAATGAGTGGTGCCCGCACGGTTCCAGTAACCTGTTTGCTCCTCTCCTGGCAGATCTTTGATGAGGGGCGACTCAGTCACTTTATAGACGGGAAAGGAACCTCTGGGAACTGGATGTCCCGAGTAAATTGCGCCCGCTTCCCTGAGGAGCAGAACCTGATTGCGCTGCAGTGCGAGGGGGAGATCTACTATGAGTCGTGCAAAGAGATTCTCCCTGGGCAGGAGCTGCTCGTCTGGTATGGGGACTGCTACCTGCAATTCCTCGGCATCCCACTCAGCCTCAAGGGCCTAGGGGAAGGAAGGCCGCCCTACCAACCCACGGAAGGTAAGTACCAGCGCCTAACCCAGTGCCCCTACTCTTAATTCTCTAATCATTATCCTTTCACCCATCTCACGGGTCCTGGCCTCCACCCATTCCTCACAAACCCTTCCCTACAATTTCTTGCTCTGTCTGCACAAATCTCACTCAATTCAAGAAGGAAATTTGAAATTCTTATGTTAAGTCTCTCACATTAAAATTCTTGGGAAGTCTCCGCGCCCCTATTCTGTGCAGCCTCTTATATCCATGCGAATAGTTTCATTCAAAGGAGAAGGAAAGTCGTTTACCACTTGGGGTGCCAAATGTTAGGCACCCCAAGTGAATATTTACTTACCTGAAACCCTGGGCCGGTGCTCCTATCAGCAGAAAACTGCACCGGCCCGGGGTTATACCAACGAGCACCGCAGAGCGATTCTCTTCCGCCTTCTTCTCGTGGCTGCGCACAGGGCAGCCATCAGGGGGGGACAGGGGGGAGAGTTGTACAGGGCCCCGAGGGTAAGGGGGCCCCAGCCACGCCACACTTACTTGATTAGCCAGGCCCCCCATCTTTCTGAGAGCTGCTGACTTCGAGAAGGAATGGACGTTTAAGGTGCCCTGGCCACCAATTTTATTATAATGTGGGGGGGGGGCCTGGCCAACAATTTTTTTTTTCTCATGTGGGGTGTTTTTTTTTATGGGGGGCCCTGACCACCAATATCTTTTTATTTTTTATTAACATGTGGGAACCCTAGCCACCAATATTTTTTTACTGTGTGGTGGGGAGGGCGGACCTGTAGGTGGGGCTTGCTGTGGGCGCAGCCCAGGGGGCCCAGGAAATTTTGTCGTACGGGGCCCTGCGATTTCTGATGGCAGTCCTGGCTGCGCATGTGCATTAGAGTGAAAAGCTGAACTTTAACTAAAAGTCAGCTATTTCATTCTACTGCGTCTGCCCTGGGAAATATGAAGAAAGAAGAAGCCGGAAGAGGATCCCTCCATCGTGGTTGCTGAAAATCACATATCGGATAAATAATGTATTATTTGGGTTACCCAAACGAACTCTTTAATTATTGAACAAACAAATTCCTCGGGAAAGTGTTTTCATACCCACGTGCCTTTTTTAATTTAAGAGGCGCACTACATTTGTTTTATTAATTAAAATAAGTTACCAAAGCAGCTGTAACTTTGTGTACTCAAGTACCAGGAAGGATTGAAAAAAATGCTGCTGGGAAGAGGGTACTATCTAGGAATTTTTTCTTTTTTTGGTGCTGCTGTAGAATAAATTGCTCTTCTCCTTACTTTGTAGCCAGCTGAGATTTAAATATTATTAATACCAGAAGAGAATGATCTTCCCTATATTTAGTATTTAAGACTATTTAGTTTTCCCCATTTACGCATCCAGCCATCCCCTTGAACCCCAGTGTGTGAGCATTGATGTCACAATCGGGTAAATCTGTTCTGTTTCGTTTAACAGAGCCGGCGGCCACGGAGGGATACAAGTGCGAGCGATGCGGAAAAGTGTTTGCCTACCAATACTACCGGGACAAGCACCTCAAGTACACGCGCTGTGTGGATCAGGGGGACAGAAAGTTCCCGTGCCATCTGTGCAACAGGTCCTTTGAGAAGAGGGACCGGCTGCGGATTCACATTCTCCATGTACACGAGAAGCACCGGCCCCACAAGGTAAATTCCCTGCTCTGTTTGCCCACTGGATCGCACACATTTTAAAACTTAAATTATCATAAAACAAAAGAAAAAAAAGGTCAGATCTGCCTATAAAACAGAATATGTGTCTGGCAAGGGATGCTGGAATTTGTATTTTTAGAGGAGACCTCAGCAAAGTATCAACAGCCATATCCATGAGCCCTCTGTCCCAGTAAGTTCCTAGACATATTCATATCATTTCCCCAAACACTTCCTCTAAATGGACTAGACCACCTCCAACCATGCTAATGAACTCTCTTGGAAGTCCAAGTCAAGCCAAGTTTGGGGACCATGCGACTGCCTGGTTGTTGTAGTTTACCATAAGGAGTCTTTCTTCTAAGAATAGCTGCCCCTGTTCCCCCTCCATACTCTACCACCCGTAGCAGTGCAGCCAGCAGCAGCATTTGCATTTGGACACAGAGCTTTGCACTAAAACACCCAATCTAACCCCAATTTCCTCCTATCTCCCTCTCCCCCATTGTTTTCTAATTGCTACCATTACATTCTCTTTTACCCCCTGACAAAAGAAATAGAGGAAATGAGTAAATTGAAGAGCAGTCATCTGCAATCTGTGGCAGCTCAGTTAGCTCAGAGGATTTTCTTGAGTGTTCAACACATATCTGGAACTAATGTATTGTGAGTAATATTAGAGCTGTGCCTGTGATCAATAGCACGTTCTTCTCCTGACTAGCAGAAATGGGAATTGGGGGTAGCGCCAGTTCCTAGTAATACTGCCGGCTATACATTGTTTCTCTCATTTACAGGATAGGGGGAGACAGAGACACCTTCCCTGCCCCTTTGCCAATAATATCTAGGGAGAGCACAGACAGGGGAACCACTCTTATTGAGAACCAGAAAGAAGAAATTACTTGCTCTGCTCTTTATTATAGGGATGCCAGAGACCCAGACAATCTAGGAGAAGCGGCAATATCTTATGTCAGCTCGCCATCTTTTACTAAACAACAAGCTAATTTCATCCGTGCAATTGATAACCAGATCTCTCTTTAAATTCCAGTGCACTGTCTGTGGGAAAAGCTTCTCCCAGTCCTCCAGCCTGAACAAGCACATGAGGGTTCACTCCGGGGAGAGGCCGTACAAGTGTGTTTACTGCAACAAGGTGAGTGTAACTGTAATTCGGTGTATATAGGGGATATTGGAAAGGAACTTCTCCTCCCACAGGGGGTTTGCCATTGTGCATTATGAGTTATCCGGGCAACTAATACCAGTTGTTAGGGGAGTAAGCTCCCAAATCTGTTACCTTGGGTTTCCATCTGGTGTACTCCCCCCAAGCGCAATGGCTTTTTAATCCAACAAACTCTTCTAGACAGTTCACTGCCCAACAGCATCAGTCTTTGGAGGTTGATAGAGGTTGTGCTGTGCAGTGTCCTGGAATCTTCCTGCAGTAGCAAAACTTTTAGCTTCTGTTTGTTCTGGAAAGAAAACATGTCTACGCTGTGAACCTAGACCAACAATCAGCTCCTTCTTTTCCTGCACTTGTGCTTGATGTGGCTGATTGTGGTGCTGTAATGCAAATTCTTGCATTTTCGAAATCCTCTACTTGTGCTTGCATCTGGGCTGACACAATGGTTTCTGGGGGCAGGCAAAGAAGGGGCTGATTATTGACATAGGGCCAGCATTTATCCAATAAAAATGTCACATGGGCAGTACCTCTCCTTTTCACAGCCCAAACTGTTGTGTTGGCTCTGGCAAGAAGTAGATTTTGGTGAAGAAACACAAGAGTTTGCATGTTTTGACAAGTATATTTATGCTGGAGCTGAGACAACGATTCTGAACGCAAAAAGGACAGGAGGCTACTGCCAGTGTAAGGGTGATTTTGGCCCTTGTGTGGCACTAGATATTCATGGCAGGACTGGCACAAACCAGCTCTGCATTTCTATCCATATGACCCTGGACCAGAACTTTTCTCTAACCTTGTTCTTTCTTCTCTTAGGCATTCACTGCATCCAGCATCCTTCGCACACACATCCGACAGCACTCTGGCGAGAAGCCCTTCAAATGCAAACACTGCGGCAAAGCCTTTGCGTCACATGCCGCCCACGACAGCCACGTGCGTCGCACTCACACCAAGGAAAAGGGCTACGTCTGCTCCCTGTGCGGGAAAACCTTCCTGGAAATGGAAGAATTTAGCTATCACATGCAAATACACTCCGGCCTTTAGCGAGTTCTCTGCTGACTCCCCATTCCCTCTCTCCTTTGGACTGTGCCAATCTTAATTTATTATTGTTTTCAAGAAGAAGCTTATTTATACACTATTCTGTGAAGAATTGTATGTTCAGATATTATGTAATGTTATATAAGGATTCAACCCTCCTATAGCAAATGTACACTTAATTTATTTCAGATTTATGCCTCAGAATGACATGGTTCATTAAATATGGTATCCAGCTACTCAAGTTGCTTTATTTTGTTAGGAAATGTGCAGTGATTCTGATGTTACACAGTGTTTGGGTAACAGGGAATGTCATAACGTTGCTCCTCCATTTTTTGCCGGTCTACAGTTCCAAGTATCCTCTAGGCAGGTTACTTACTGGGGTTCAGGAGAAGCAAGTGAGCTGCGAGTTTTCATATTTCCGGAGCAGAGGAACAGCACATGCCAATTGAATTAAATGCTGAAGGTCAATAGATATAGCAAATCGCTCTTAATTATACAGATACATTAAATAAGCCAAGTTCTGTAAACCCCAAACAATGAAAGTAACCATGGGGGCAGCCAAAGCTGAATAAGGAGAAAAAGCACAGGATACACAGCTGATAATAGATAAGGTCTGTAGTATACAATGGGATTCTTCACAGCTTATCCATTAGCTACTGTGTATCCTGTGCTTGAATGGCTGCCCCCATGGCTACACAGCAGCTTGTTTATATAAACTATAGGAAGGATATTACAGAGGGTATTAAGAGGGGTTCTATGACCATATAAACCGTTATCCAGAAAGCTCCGAATTATGGAAAAGCCATCTCCCATAGACTCCATTTTATCCAAATAATTGAGATTTTAAAAATGATTTCCTTTTTCTCTCTAAAAATAATAATAACAGTACCTTGTATTTGATCCAAACTAAGATATAATTAATCCTTATTGGAATCAGAACCAGTCTATTGGGTTTCTAGTAGACTTAATGATTGAAGATCCACATGACAGAAAGATCCATTATCTGGAAAACCACAGGTCCCCAGCATTCTGGATAACAGGTCCCATACCTATATACAGGTATCAGTAAATCATGTGACAGCTAAGCTAACTCTTCTTTTTATGGTACACTCGTCTACACAACTCTGTAACTCTGCATGGTATTTGTGGCTGTGTTGTGTATTTCAGTGGCAATTTCTTTATAAATTAGGTTTACATTTTGCGTGTAAGGCTTAATAGTCATAAGGCTAATCAGGAGTATAGGCTTATGTCTCCAAGTGCAGTCAATGAATCAAAGGGATCAGAGAAGTTGTGTTAGCTTTAGGCTTAAATAAGCTAGGCTTGAACTGTGATTGGATGTTCGAAATCCCTACATTAGGATCAAAATCCTAACAGCTTCAGCTGCTCTCTAGATTAGACTGATAAAAATGTGTTAAAGAGAATTCAACCCTAAAAACAGTAATGATTTAGACCTTAAAAGTTATATACAGGGGGTCATGGTTTTGTTAGGAGTGTCAGTGGTACTGCACATGCTCAGTAAGCTCTGGGCAGCGTTTAAAAGGAAATGTTTAGGGCTTGTTGCTAATCATCAAGAAGAAAATGAGGTCCATAGGTGAGAAGCTGATGCTACAGGGCAGATTATTAAATTCTAATGTAAATTGCATTGATTTTTGAGCTGCCATGCAATGTAAATCTGATATATTGTGCGTCAGTCCCTAAGCTTTGTATGTGACAGCAGCACAGAGCATGTGCCGTGAATCAGCAGAAAAGAAGACGGAGAGCTACTGGGGCATCTTTGGAGACACAGATCTATACTGCTTATAGGCTGTAGTTGCTTTGGGCTGGTACAGAAGCTCAAAACATAATGTACAACATTTCTAGTCAACTTTATTTCTCCTTGAGGGTGTTTCTCTTTTGTGCCTACTTACCATATTTCATCAGAATAAGAAGGGGGTTCAGTTGTTGCCTGGTACTTGGAGCATTCTTTTTATCTGGAGATGGTGGATTAGTGGTTGAATAGAGGAGGTGTTGGATCAGATTATAAACCAACTGTTGTTGATATCTGTCCTCTAAACTTCATGTCCCAAATGCAGTAATTATGCATAACATTCAGTAGGTTGTAGAAATAGATCCACTAATGCATTTACATATTAGTGTTCATATGTATCTCTATAATGTACTGAATTGATGGTGGCTCAGTGAGGTGCTGGTGCAGGGCAAATGCAGAATCATATAATACAGTCATTCAGTGGTGTGTTTTAATTTCATGTCAATATAAAAGAAGGTTGTCTTGTACTTATTATACAGGATGGGACGCCCAACTTTGTGCCAGCCAACTGTAGTCAGTGGCAGCGTATCAACTGCTCCAGCTCCAGGCTGGCATCCCTGGCATACAGGGTACAGAAGAATTTTCCATTATTGTTTCCTTGTCCCCAGATGAACAAAAGTGTTTGAGTAATTGCAATCTCTTTTTGTAAGGGACTTGCATCTTTAAACAACAACAAACATGGACATTTGGGCTGAAAGGTACCTTCGTTGCATTACAATAGCCACACAGGCTCATGGAAAGTCACTTGTCAGTCACAGAAGGAGGTGCAGTAACTGCTGTTAGTCAGCCAGTGGGGGAAGAGCTGACACTCAAATGGAGCAGAATTCTCACTGTCCATATTTGTGTTTTGTACCATCTGACTTTGCACCCCACTCTCTGTTCATGTATGCAGATATTTTATAGCTGGCTGTACAACTGACTGGCACCTTATTTCATGCAACCACACGCAAACATGCCTTTATCTGCAAGAACAACTCTTTCAGTCATTGCGCCTTTACTCAGTCCCAAAGTGGCAGACTAAGCTATCTGCTTGTTTCCTATGTTATACTGGCTCACTTTTATTTCCATATCTACCATGTACTTTCTGTATTCATAATTTTGTGCCATGAAAGCTCAGGATGGTGGTGATACCCACATGCATCACTAGCACCTGCATCTCTTGCACAAAAATTGGTGCATCTGTTCAAGCCAAATGCAAGTTCTCTTAGTCCTTTAAGGAAACAAGAATGCCCTTAGAAAGCACCACCTCTCTGCCACATCTAAGTGCAACCATGTACATATTATATAATAACACAGTCAAGAATAAAGTTATACTACAAGTTTTGATCCGGAAACCTATTATCCAGAAAGCTCTGAATTACAAAAAGGCCATCTCCCATAGACTCCAGACAATCTAAACTTTAAAAATGATTTCCTTTTCTCTGTAATTATAAAACATCTTGTACTTGATCCTAAGATATAATTAATCATTATTGGAAGCAAAACCAGCCTATTGGGTTTATTTAATCATTAAATGAAAAATTATCAATTATCCAGAAAACTCCAGGTCCCAAGAATTCTGGATAACAGGTCCCATATCTGTATATGATTTGCACAGCAGCTGATATATAGAATATCCAGTAAACTGCAAAGCAAGTAATTATTATGAATATCTGGAATTCTATAACTTTCATATCTAATGTCTGTTTTAAAAGAACCTTAAAGGAAAAAATATATTGAAACATTTCCATTGCCACGTTGATATCAGACCTGAACTGAGCACCCCTTTATGACCAGCATCTCTAAGGGCTCTTATAGATGAGCATTTGAAGCTGCGCTCCCCTGCGTTCCGTTTTAAGGCGTTTAGCCGCAGGGGAGCGCCAGAGTAGACGCATTCAGTTTTTCAATGGGGCTGTACTGCGCCGAACGCAGGTTGAGACGCAACATGCTGCATTTTTCCTGCGTTCAGCACCTACATGCGCCTGTGTGAATTCAGCCCCATTGAAAAAAATGCGTCTACTCCTGCGCTCCCCTGCAGCTGAACGCAAAAAAAACGGAATGCAGGGGAGCGCAGCTTCAAACGCTCGTCGGTAAGAGCCCTTAATGCAACATGGCTGTGCGTTAAATCATTGCACAAGTCCCAATTAATAAGCTAAACTCAGTTTGAAAGTAAAAATTCCTCTACAAAAAAAATGACAGTGGAA
This sequence comes from Xenopus petersii, assembly GCA_038501925.1. Lineage (NCBI taxonomy): Eukaryota > Metazoa > Chordata > Amphibia > Anura > Pipidae > Xenopus > Xenopus petersii. The sequence continues at coordinate 111,349,239 of CM076683.1, read as the reverse complement.
GTAAAGATCAAATTGTTTTTTCCTGGTAAAATGTTGCGGTTTTCATGTCCCTCAAATCTTTTTCACATTTATTAAAACATTTCCCGAATCGTTCGTTTCGAAGGATTTAATCGTTCAATCGAACGATTTTACTTCGACCGCAGAATACCCAAATTCGATGAAAAAATTTAGAATTCGATTTTCCAATTCAAAGTATTTAAATTCGATGGTCGAATTTCGAAATATTTTTTATTTCTAAATTCGACCCTTGATAAATCTGCCCCTAGGGGTTACACAAGACATTTTGTAGGGGCCCATTGAGTACTATGTATACAGATGTGGCGCATTTTCCTGTTATTATCATTTCATTTATAATGATTTTAAAAAAATGTCTGCACCTTTCTGCACTTAGTTCCATTACCAGTGCCAGGCTCTAGTGACTCCAAAACCAAGAAAGGCGTGTGTGATGGTGCTGAGCAGGGGAAAGGCTTTATTTTAATTGTACAAATGTATCTTTGCAGTGGTGATCTCTAAGGACATCAAACTACCAGGCAAAAAGCAAACCACTCTCATTTCCTCTTGCTTTTGGAACCAAAATGACATTTGGAAAGAACACCACAATCCTACTCCTCCCTCCCATGCAAATCCCAACCAGTCTGGGCATTAAAAATACATGCAGATTTATCAAGGGTCGAATTTAGAATTTAAAAAACTTCGAAATTCGACTAATGGAAATTCCTTTTAAAAAATCAAAGCTTTTTTTGCGGGTGAATAGTCTGTATTCTTTTGAATTCGTCCGAATTCGAATCGTACAACTTGTCTACCAATTTTGACTCCAAATATGTTCTATGAGGTCCCCCATAGGCTAAAACAGCAATTCGGCAGGTTTTAGATGGTGAATGGTTGAAGTCGAAGTTTAAAAGAGACAGTACATGATAAATTTTGATATTCAAATTTTCAAATTTTTTTCAAATTCAAATTGAATTTAGACTATTCCATAATCGAAGTATGCAAAAATTGGCTTACAATTCGAATTTTTGTAATTCGAATTATCACTTCGATTATCTACTACAGGTATGGGATCCCTTATCACGAAAGCTCCAAATTACAGGAAGGCCATAGACTCTTCAAATTAAATAATTCACATTTTTCAAAATGAGTTCCCCTTTCTCCGTAATAATAAAACATTACCTTGTACTTTATCCCAACTAAGATATAATAAATACTCATTGGGAGGCAAAACAAGGTTATTAGGTTTATTTAATGTTTAAGTGATTTTTTTTTATTAAACAAAGTATGTTTAATAACTGTGTTTTCAGGAATATCTAGTACAGGTATGGGATTCCTTATCATGAAAGCTCCAAATTACGTGAAGGCCATAGACTCCATTTTAATTAAATAATTCGGATTTTTCAAAATGAGTTCCCTTTTCTCCGTAATAATTAAACATTACCTTGTACTTTATCCCAGCTAAGATATAATTAGTAATCATTGGGGGGCAAAACAAGTTTATTAGGTTTATTTAATGTTTAAGTGATTGTTTTTTATTGAACAAAGTATGTTGATCCAAATTACAGAAAGATCCCTTATCTGGAAAACCCCAGGTCCCGAACCTTCTGGATAACTGGTCCCATATCTGTCAGACCTAAAACAGAATCCATATCTGCAGCCCGTTGGCTCATGTACTGTAAACATGGATATTTCATTACAGTTTAGCATTATATGTCACAATGTAGGTAACTGCTGATATGGAGGATATGATATGACTGATATGGCGCCTGTACACTTGATTCTTACTGTAGCACCTGTAGTTAAGTTTCTTCTTCCAAAGAGAAGCTCAGTGGAGAGGGTTCATGGAAAGATTATGCACTATATAAGATCTTGCTGTTACCTATAACTTGATATATTATGCAAAGGCAAACATTCTCAAGGTTTTAGTATCAAGGTTATGATTATAAGATAATGATTAAAAACCCCTATATTTTAATGCACATGCACAGATTAAATAACTAATAAAACATGGGGCCAGGGAATGTGAATTGATGAATCCTTCCTCTCGTTTATACCCTTATGAAGAGCAAACATAACAAAAAGAGATTTGCACATGGGATACACTAGCAAGGTGATTAGGAGCAGAAGGAATCCAAAACGTTTTCCAACCTGTTAAAAATCAGTACTCACAGGTACATCACAGTGGACATGAATGTGCCAATATTTAATTGTCTTGCCCACATACCATATTAAGAATACTGAGTGCTTAGGAAAGGTATTACCGTAGCTAAATAGGCTCTCCTCCTTGGCTGGTTAATTTCAGTAGCAGAGGTAATGATGATTATTCAATTTAAGCGAGTTACATGTGCATTGGGTTATTACTCTCTGAAGTTATAGCAGAGGGGAGAATGGTGCCTAGCCAGGCTTAGAGCGTATTACTGTCAGGACTGCAGCCCATTGTCAAACATTGTTTTAGCATTCTATTAAGATTCTGCTGTCCTTGTAAAGATATAGCGGCTTGTTTGCCTTGTCAGCTAATAGGATCTCTTATGTTTCGGGTAGGAGTGAGGGTCTGTTGAGCTTTAATCTGTTGTGTTCCCTGAAGGATTCCTGCAGGTTTGTCTGGTCACTTACATTAAAGAAGGGGCTTCCTCTCCTCATTAGAGGCAGAATATGCATGTACATTACTGTAAAATATTGATCCATCTCCAAAGGATTATTGGCCAGCTGTTGGTTCAGTGTTAACTAACCGTCTGTTATTAAAGTCAATAATTTGGGGGACAGGGCTTCTGCTGTGTCATCTTTGGGGCTAAAATGTCATTTCATGATATTAAACATGAGAAATGCGTCTTAGATTGATGCTAAATAAATCCTCACTAATGGGGAAATGTAATAAGTCGTGAACAGAAAAAATATCATAAATTAGAGAAAGATATGCATTTATTATAGTTATTGCACTGCTAACATTAAGGGGCAGATATATCAAGGGTCGAATTGAAATATCACTTTTTTAAATTCGAATTTCGAGGTAATTTTAGTGTACTTCGATAAGAGAATAGTCCAAATTCGAATTGAATTTAAAAAATGTGAAAATTCAAATATCAAAATTTATCATGTCCTGTCTCTTCAAAAAATCATCTTCGACTATTTGCCATCTGAAACCTGCCGAATTGCTGTTTTAGCCTATGGGGGACCTCCTAGAACCAATTTGGAGTCATTTGAAAAATGTAAGGTTTTTTTGGGAAAAACTTCGAATTTGATCGAATACAATCTGGATTTCGATTGGAATGATCGAATACAGCCTATTCAGCCGAAGTTAAAAAAATTAGATTTTTTAAATAAATTTCGGTTGGTCTTTTTTTATTTGAATTTCGAGTTGATGGGAGTTTAAAATAAGTCCTATCAACTCGAAATTCGACCCTTGATAAATCTGCCCCTAACTGTGTCTAGAATTTTTATGACCTGCATAAGGATGCAAATTTGGTAAGCTGTTTTAGTACAGAGCTCAATGGAGCAATATAACATTGATATTTTCCCATACTGTTGGATGGGTAGATGAACACTGTACAGGTATGGGACCTGTTATCCAGAATGTTTGGGATGTGGAGTTTTCCGGATTAAGGATCTTACCAGAATTTGAATCTCCATACGAGTATATCTCCATTCTACTAGTGATGGGCAAATTTATTCAGCAGGTGCGAATTTGCGGTGAATTCCGCGATTTGCCATTGGCGAACACAGCCCCTTGTGTTATAGGGGTTCTTGCGATGAATTGTGTTCCATCTATATATATTATATAAATATAGGATCCTTATTTCCCTCTGGGTGCTCCTTTAGAGATGGATGAATAATTTTTTTGCCTTGTTTCGCGGCAAAAATGACGCCCACAGACTTGTAAAACGGGTCAAATTCATCCATCCCTACTCCTTATCCATGTTGAGTAGGGCATTTTGTGTAATTATTGCTGGTATTTACAGGATAAGTTACTAGGACAACTCTTTGGGGGTTATTCATCAAAATCCGAAATGTTCTCACTATTTTCTGAAAACCACTCTGACCAAATCTGCACAGACTTTCCCCGCTCTATTTATCAATACATTTTCTTCAAATATTTTGCGGGAAAAGACTCGATAAAATCGTGAAAAAATCAGAATCATAGCTTTTTTTTTCGGAAAAAACAGCAACTTTTTTGAATTTGACACCAAAACCCATGAAATCTTTGTATTATTGAACAAAAACCAGTGCAGATCAGGATATCTTCAAAATGTCAACGGGACATCTGCCATTGACTTCTACATGAACTCGACAAGTCTGAGTTGGAGAACTTTTTTATTCTGACTTTCAACACCAAAAAATTTTTTAATTTTTTTCTATGAAAAAACTGTGTTTTTTCCCTTTTAAAGTCCAACCAGAAAAAAAACACACTTTAATAAATAACCCCCTGAATTTGTAATACCATATCCAAATGGACTATTAATTTTGACAAATTTATCCTCTGTAGCTATATCAATGAAGCTGCCCTAATGCTGGCTAAGCTCCTCCAAGAGAAGGTTGAGCTTTCTGAACTTCATAGTTGCAACACTAGCCAAACCTGTTGCTGTGTGTGTGTTATAGATTGTGTATATATGATTAAAAATATAGCACTGGATGGTTGATTGGAGCATCAGGGTAAAGCTTTGCATATATAGGGAGATAAAAACCGTTTTGGTAGCTGATCGGCCTACGCATGGGCAATTTTGGATGGCCTTCAAGATCAATATTTGGATGGAAACTGGCCAGATTGTTTCGGAAAACCATCAGGTCAAGAGCACATTGGTGTGGTCCTAAGTCCAGACAGCTGGATGGGAAGGCCTCGTTGGCATATTAGTGCTATAATCAGTCTGGTAGATACACCAGTAGAACAGAGAACAATAATCAAGCCAGGAGCAGAACAGATAATAAAAAATATTATTGAGGGTGGCTGTACCCTAAACAGATCAATACCTAGGCTGACAGATTTATGATATGCATACATACAGTTAACAATGATTCTATTTGCTATTGCTGTGCCTAAAATGTTCCACATTCATTTGTCCACACCCTGATGTTTCCTAAAGGAGATGCCCAGGACCTGCACCCACAAACTGCCAGGCTACATCCTACCAATGACTTATCCACAATGACAGGAGCTAAGCATTATTTAGCTAAGTCAGCTAAGAGCAAATTGAGTGTTGTGCATCCATCCAATAAATGATATAATTACTAAGTATATTTCAAACATTTTTACTTGACACATATACAGAGTATAAAGAGAAATATAGAAAAGAAGAGCAGCATTAGAAGAAGATGCACCGGCTGAGCTAAGAGCCTTATGAACTGGTGTTGTTATCTGTTAATCTCAGCTGTGTAATGACTGTGTAATGACTATTGCCCTAGTAAATCCCCTTATGTCACCATAGACCGGTGCCACCCAAGGATTGCCCTGTGTGATCTCCCATAAGCCATCAACAATGGTTTTGTTGCTTTCATTTTTTTTTGTCTTGCGATTGGAGCTTGTCATTTTATTCATGACGTCTTCCTATTCTGGTCATACCAGCAAATGACTAAGCATTACCATTTTTTGTATGGACATTACACCCATGGTTCTGAGGAACATATAATCTTTTGTTTTTACTATTTTGATAACAGCATCCCAGTTACCCAGTGAGCACAGAAGAGGGGGAGTAAGGAAACTACAGTGTGTGGTGCAAGAAGTAGGGTGGAGAAGCTGTAAGGGCAGAAAATGAATGACAATAGAATGAAATAATGAGATGGACCTAAAACCCAAACTGACGAGTGCCTAAAACAAAGGACCTTCCTTGTGACATCTGCTGCCCTTTGATTGATTTCATCATTGCACCAAATGGTCAGAATCTTTTTCTTACATTTCAAAGAAGTTGTGTAGAGACTTAATTGCCCAGAGTACTTACATCAAGTGCAGGTTTTCTGCCTAAGCCCCGTAGATACACTAGCTCAATAAGCAGCAGACATATAGAGAATGAACTAAGAATGGTTACATGATCCTTATGTGATGCGGCAATAAGTCTTGTTTCAAACCTTACAACTTCATGGGCTCCCATATGCTTTTCTCACAGACCCTTTATATTGTCCTGATGGGCAGAACATAAGATAATATGGCAGTTATGCCTTTCCGAGAACTCACATGCATGTTACTATAAAAGCAATTCAAGGTTATTTAATAGAAACAAGATATGTTTGACAGTTTTGTTATTTCATAAGACCTTGCAGCATCAACCTTGTGGAATTTCTCAGTTAAAGAACCCTGCATTATATAAAGTGACTAGAAAATAAGGACCAGGCAGCTCTAGGTATTTTGCAGCCCCAGACCAAAAATGTATGGGATGCGCTATTTTTTAAACTGGACTTGGGGCAAATGCATCTTGCCGAAAGGCTCTGCTTACCATGTTGCCTTGCAGAAGGCCTTTATGAAACCAGAGTAGAAGAAGGGTCCAAGCACACTACCCTGGACCAGCAGCCAGGGGAGTTGATAAATCATAATAATAATTAACATTAAGTAAAATAAAGAGCTTATAAATGATTGCATTGAAGAGCTTTCCAATGGATTAGTGAGGGGTCTGCTATTTCTTGTTGATGCTCTATGCAAAATATATAGCAGGTCTGATGGTGGGTCAACAGTCTTGGTGTCCCCCAGGCAAATGCCCTTTTTGCCCATTTTTAAAAGTGGTCCTGCATAACTGTGGCCTGATTGGCTGAATGACCATATTAGATGACTACTCTGTGTCCCTATTGGACATGTCTTGCTCAATTTTTCCTTCTCTCTGCCCTTTATAGAGGCTTTTAACATCATTCCAGACTACACCCAAAATTAAATTAAATTAAAACGTTGTTTTCTCTTTTGTGTTAGCTAAGATATATATATATATATATATATATATATATATATATATTATATCCTGTATATCCTAATAGAGGTGCTAAATGACACCAGAGCAGTGACCTAAAACAACCCAGCAAGATCATTTTCTTTTTAACCTGTATCAGTCTCTGCAAATCTGATTGGTCACTACTGGTATCAAAACTTGTCGACTCTTCTTAGTACTTATGGGAGAATGAACATGTCTGTTGATAGTGTATACTGTATATGTACTTATTAATAACGAAATATGTGTCAAAAACAAAAAATATAAGACAATGGTGGCCTCTCAAATACAGTATGCTGATTTTGAAGAGTGTGATTAGGGCAGATTAGGGCAAATGCTTGTTGGCTATTCCGTGCCTCAGCCACTGCTTAATAGGGAGTAGCAAATGTGCTTGCTGCATAAAGGGTTACTAGCAGGTGGACAGGAATGTAGAGGGCCAGGGATCAGGCACATCATTTATTTACACACAGAAGGCACTTGCAAATGGCCCAAGGCTATGGCCAGTAGGATATAGAGGAAACAATTGACCCCCTATGGCTTTGCTGGTAGGTCAGTCTGAAGGCAGAAAGTGGAAGGGCAAAGTAACAAATTCCCTCCTGTTTCTGTGTTTTTCAACATAATGACTTGATAAGCATGATTAATTGGTGGATAATGCATTAGCTAAGCCAGGATCTGTTTTTCCTACAGATGCTGTGTGACTGCAGCTCCCACTCAGCACCCCACTAACTGCTGAAAGGTTTGCTTAATATCACTATATTGCTGCTACTTTTGTGAGCTGGTGCTAAGTTATGCCCAGTTATTACATGAGTAATCATTCAACTCCACATGTTTACGTGAGGCACAAAACAAAGAACTGTCTATTGCAGTGATCCCCAACCAGTAGCTCGTGAGTAACATGTTGCTCTCCAACCCTTGGGTGTTGCTCCCAGTGACGTCAAAGTAGGTGCCTATTTTTTAATTCCCTGCTTAGATGCAAGTTTTGGTTGCATAAAAACCTGGTGCTCTGCCAAACAGAGCCTTAATGTAGGTTGACAATCCACATAGGGGCTATCAAATGGCCAATCACAGCACTTATTTGGCACCCCAAGAACATTTTTCATGCTTGCATTGCTCCCCAACTTCTTTTACGTCTGAATGTTGTTCACAGGTTCAAAAGGTTGGGGATCCCTGGTCTATTGAACCTGCCTTCCCATACATAATCATGCATCCCCAGATGGATGGGTGATAAGGTTGGAACATTCTGTCTCAAGAGCTATAAATATCTGGTAAATTAAATTCTTATAAACATTGCTTAGCGATGTCATCCTGTAAATGATATCTATTACATGCTCTTAGTGATGTAACTTATGTCACTTCTGAGTTCCATTCCTGTATAAAATCACTTGGCCTTTAACCTTGTGCCTTTATATGATCATGGAACGCCTCGTGACATTTTATTTTAGAATGGGGGACACATTATTCTCTATACAGCATATTCACCTTTTACAAATACAAAGGGAAACTGAATTTTTTTTTATTATGCTTTTAATGTTTCCTAAATTTCCATTCCATTTTCCAAGGGCTACTGCATTCCTGCGACTAATCATATTCAGTTTTCCGAAAGCTACCAAAGTGGCTACAACTTTTTAATAATGCAAGTACAGTGTAAATATAATTTGATATCCTAATGTGCAAAAACATGTGGCATTTGAAAAGTACGTGGAGATGATTTTTTGCGGAATGTGCTTTTTAACTATATAGGTGAAACGTGCAGACAATGAACAAAGATTTGTACAGGAAATAAAATAAAACAGAGTTTTAACTTTATTGCTCATGACTATATATATAGATATATATATATATATATATATATATATATATGTACAACACAAACTTCTGAACTGATCTTTGTCTCATGGTATGAGCCGAGGTCCTTGTGGTTTGGAGGTTGCCTGTTTTAGTTCTCCTTTACTCCCAAGTTCTCAGCGATCTAGAATGACTCTCCCTGGAGGAGCGTCACTTTCCAACATGTTCTGCTCCCAGACTGTCTCTGAGTGTCTACCTGTCAGTTCCTATTACAGCCGTACCTTTGCGCTGCTGAGTGCTGACCACTGACTGACAAATTACCTGTATTGATTATCTAATAGCTGCCAAGGTGGAGTGATACTGTTCTAAAAGATCCTCCAACATCTTAGCTGAGTAGGACCATAAACACTCCATTAAAAGGTTTTACTCAATAAACAGCTCATCTCTAAAATAAATGGACAAATGTCCTCAGTCTACCTGGCAAACAACAAATGTTATTTTCAGGAGAATGGAAGATGCCAAAAAATCATATATAAGAACAGATTATGTATTGCAGATGGGGCAGAATATTAAAGATTAGGCTTAGTTTACAGGCTATCTCACTGGTGCTACAGGTTCAATAGCTCTATATACTGTAAATCCATATTTCACATATTGCTCTTAGTTCCTGGCAGTTTGTAACAGTAGCATAACTAGATGTTATTGGGCCCCACTGCAAACTCTTATACAGAAATTCATATAGATTGCTAGAGTTTTATGTAAAACTGACACATGACAATTGTTATATTGATCTGATAGGTGAGCCTCTGGGCAGGGAAAATGAAACTTGGTGCTAATTGTTGGCCTACAGAGCTAATTGGCAAAGGATGCAGAAAGGAAGTACAGCCCCTGTCACTTCCTGTAATTTAATAATAACTGGCAATTAAATAATTGGAGATAATATCAAATGAATTATCTCCATTACTATTTTCTGTAAAACTGGAATCTACACTGCCACTGAGTGTGCACATTAGTTACATATAGTACCCCACTCAACTGATGTCCAATAATGAACCTGGTTATGTATCCCAAGGCTTCCAAGGTAATATTTAAAAAAAAAAAAGGCACAATTTTGGATCTGGTACCATACTGTATAATAATGAATGGGCAGGTAGAATTTATTGGTCAATTGTCTAATCTAATTGGATTGCCATGTGTATTTACAGCTGTTGCAGAGTTTGTGCCTTTTATTACATTCTCTTATCACCATTGCTAGTACAGGTATGGGACCTGTTATCCAGAATGTTTGGGACCAGGGGTTTTCCTGGATAATGGATCTTTGCATAATTTGGATCGTCATACCTTAAGTCTACTAGAAAATCATGTAAACATTAAATAAACCCAATAGGCTGGTTTTCCTTCCAATAAGGATTAATTAAATCTTAGTTTGGATCAAGTACAAGGCACTGTTTTATTATTACAGATAAAAAGGAAAATTTTTTTTTTTTAAATTTGGTTAATTTGGATAAAATGGAGTCTGTGGGAGATGGCCATTTGGTAATCCTGAGCTTTCTTACAAGGGCCCTTGCACAATATGGCCACCTTTTTATTGTTCTCTTGTTTGAGCCAACAGCCTTATTGATTGGAACAGCAGGGAGTAAAGACCAACTGAATTTTTATTTAGTTTCACATGTGCCCATGTATTATATATTGGCCAACATGGTGCCTCAGCATATTGAATAATTTAATCCTACCTGATTGAAGAAACAAACAATAGCCATGGTAAATACTTATCATTTGGGATTATCCAGCCAGTGCACATGGACCACGTTTTTAACAAAACAGTTGAATTGGTACAGTATGTGTATGGCCAACTTAACATCATAATCACCCTTCATGCTTTTAGCGACAAAATATAGCAAAATATTTCTTTTATCAGGCACAAAAACAAATTGCTGGCTTCTAATCTCCAGTGGACCGACTTGGCAATGAATTTATAAGCATGCTACTCCTGATTACTTTAACTAATTTAAACAAAACGAGTATAACACTCTTTGATGGTAATTGAGGTAGCAAGCAACCACACGGTAATTCTTACCGCATGGGACGGGGTGGCCTGGGTGTCCAAACCCCAGGCCTTTCACTTATAGCCAAACAATTCTAATCCAAATTATGATGAACTCAGCTTAGCTGGTCACTCACCACGTCTGTCTGATGGCCCGGGTGCTGTGCCCGGGCTTGGGCGAAACAAATCTTCAGAAATGAAAATGCACGCACTCCTGCAGCCGTGACCGTTGAGGTAAAAGAGTATCTTTATTTCTTCATGTTAAAAGTAGCGTCCTTTTACCTCAACGGTCACGGCTGCAGGAGTGCGTGCATTTTATTTCCTTTATCAGCCAAAATAATGAGTTCTTATTCAAGGTAGCACTGATTATTTTAATTAAAATTTCATTCAATCACATAATATTTTTAAAAACAACCTGAATCAGATTCCAATGTGCGGTTGTGGTACCAATAAGCCACAATACAACTGTATAGTTAGAATTTGCACATTGTTTACTAAAAAATCCCACCAAGAGTTTCAAAAATCAGACCTGTGTCCATTATATTATTATTTTTTTCAGCACACCTTTTTTTTTAATTAAGCTGCGTAGAGTTTCCCCACATGCCATTTAAAGGGATTCCGAGCAGATGATTTGCCTGCCATGGCAGATGTTAGCCTCACCACTTGTGCTCCTCTTGATTAATTCTGTCTACCTCCATGTCCCAGAGGAGTCAGTCTCACTGGCCACTTATTCACTTCTGCCCAGGGAGACTGATAAATATTTTCTAAGGCCCTTTGTAAGTGGGATGACCACCCTGAAGATCAGGCAGTTTCAGGCAAGCTAATGCATCTCCGACTGTCAGAAAATTACTTATTCCTTTTTCTCTTCATTCACAGTTTTTGCATATTTAACTGTAAAACATTTATGTTAAAAGGCCCCTGCAATTTGCAAATGAGATTAGGGAAGCAGATTTTAGCAGAACTAGAAGAAAAGACTTTCCATCTTTGGCTATGCGTCTATAAACACTGTCTGAAACCTTTAGGAACAAACTGACCAATACCAAAGTTGCTATACACATGTATGATCTTTTGGATTGCTGGAAAACTGTAATGGTTGACTCATGTATGGTCACCTTAAATAGGTAACACCTAGGATGTTGCCTAGCACCCTGTCTTTTCAGGGGTGGAGGTCAGAACTGGTTTAGCCCCCCACTTTATCTTTCTATAACACCACTCAGTCCTTGGCAGATGTGGAATATTTCAAATACAAAGAGCTGGAGGGCTGCAGGAGGGAACTTCCTATTTCCAGCATTTCTCATTAAAAGCTCTGCTTCATAAAACCATTGCAATAATAGTTACAACAAATTATGGTTATTACCAACATATAATCACCATATATGTTCACTGTTGAATAAATACTAATGCCCCATGATCCCGAGGTCTAATTCTGACACTGTAGAACATAATTCCCAACTGAGTTCCTAGGATGAATTGCACAGTGGGGGATATTCCATCCAAGCCTATACAAGGAATTCTGTATTTTCAAGAGGAAAACACGTTACAGGCTATTTATGACTTCCCATAGAGACTACAGTTTATATTTCCGCCCACAGTCGGAACTGGAGTCTCTGCCACCTAATGATCATCATTTATTTAGGGCTCATTGGCTGCATTATTGTGCCACATTAGTATTGATCATCACCGGCATTTTCTAAAGACTTATTTTCAGGGTTCACAAAAAGGAGAGTCAGAGGTCAGATAGTAATTAGGCTGAGGTTCTAAAAGAACTGCGATTGTTACACTCATTAACAGCTAATCAGAAGCACAATGAGATGTGATATCAATGGTGCTTGTGTGATGCTATCCTGCATTTCAATAATAAAACTACAAAAATATAAGGGCGCATTCTCTTACTCTGATGCAGTGAGCAAAGTGTAATTTCAAGCACAATTGTAATTTCCCCGCACAATGCATAACATGAGTGTTGGATAAGACACAATTGTGCTGTCTGATTCATCAAAATGTTCACAACTGAGCATGCACTCTATTGCAAAGTAGATGAAGTTGCACCAAATACTTTTTATGTCTCCCTGGCACTCTATGACCTCCATGTCACTTGGAGTGCAAGTGATATCTGTGCCCAATTCTTTAGATACAATTGTGTGCCAATAAATGCAGGGCGCTGAGTGGACGCAAGAGGTACTGCCTGGTCAGGAGGTGGCAGTAGCTTCATGGTTTCCCTGGCATCAACAGTCGCAGCAGCACCCATTTCAGAACAGAAGACTATATGGAAGAGCACATTTGGACACAAGTGCTTTTAATGGAAGTGATTTTGGATACAACTTACTATGCGGATAAGTGCTTTTTTACATAAATGAGCCCTATAGTTTATTTGTAGGTTTTACTTATATACTTGAAATAAAGATAATCAAAAATGGATAGCACACCCAATTAAAGAAAAATAAATTTATTACAAAACAAAAAATAATTATAGAAAAAAAAATCACAAATAAATACTTAGTGAGCCCAACGCATTTTGACCTTAAGGGTCTTTCTCAGTGGCACAAATGATAAAGAAATCAAAAAAGGTAGCTATCCATTTTTGATTATCTTTAGTTATTTTTGGAGACCCTAATGGGGAGCCTCCTATGGATCAGCACCCTGTAGTTTATTTAGAGGGGGTGCGCCTCCTCACTCTATTGTATAGTTACTTATATACTTGCTCTTTATGTTTTGTTAACAGTTTCATTGACCATTACTTGGATACACCAGACACTTATTTGATATGATCTTGATATACCATGCTTAATATGACCATACAGGAGCAGATTTGGTCAGACAGCTAATTTTGAATTTACTGCCTGAACATCTGGGCATGTAAATTACATTGGTCGCCCATACACTGCCCCAAAAAAAGGTTTGGAACTCGGGGTAGGCAGAAGAGGCACGTGCTTAGGGTGCAAAGCTTGGGTGGGCTCCTAATATGTTTCTACCCCTAGTCCAGGCTCTTGTCCCTACACTGCCCACAAGCTGAATAACTCTCTGTACTGCCATAACTTGCTTATTCGCTTGGGTGGTTGGGAAAACGTGGCCGGCTGGGTTGTCTAGGGCACCTAGCTGACTTGGACTGGCACTGGGTCAATAAGCCTCTAACTTGTTCTGGAAGGGCAGAGTTGGCAACTATTACTTAACTTGCAAGCTGGAGGCCCCAAGCTGCTGACTTTGTTACTTCAGACCAAGATGGCAGCTTATATCCATCAGCCATGAAAAGGACTGCATTGTCATATAGATGTGATCCTCATCTAATGGCTCATGATAAGTCTACTGTATGGTCCAAAAACTCGGACTGGCAAAAGGCTTGGACTGGCAATCTGTGGGTTTTGGCAAATGCCAGAGGGGCTGCTGTAAAATGCCAATGCCAGTCACTATTTAATGGGCTGGTGGGAGCTGTTTGGGTCTCTTGAAATTCCAGGGCCTATTTTAATTCTCAATCCAGACATGGCCCTGAGTCAATGGCTGGATCAGAAATGTTTGGCTCACCATACCGAGCAGAGATCCACTCGTTTAGCAAACTTACCAGACATGCAGATGTCAACACGTACGGCAAGTTTAACAGATCATAGACTGACAAGCAAATATATGCGCAAACATCCTGGCCATTTTATTATAAGGATTAGGCTTGATGGAAGTAGTATAATATTACACTGTAAGTGAATCCTTGTTAGAGCTCATAGTTGTTAAGTCACATATGGGGTTCCCTCCTATTTTATTCTTGCTCAGCCATCTGAAGACATCATAGTGACTGGCTGATGTGAACTAAGTGCTGTGGCTGCAAATTATAGATTTTATATACGCTATTAAAATAACCTAACGGTCTTGATTTTAGCGATCGAATAACACTATTTTTAATCTTATTGCGGTTGGATAATTTTAGCTTCTTCTTCCTCTTCTTTTGGATTTGTTAGGGAAGTCAGTTGCTCCATCATAGATAGGGAAGGTACTATTGAAACCACTGTCCTTGATACTCTGACTTCTCCATCTTTGTGGTGTCCCAGAGCAGTGATCCCCAACCAGTAGCTCGTGAGCAACATGTTGCTCTCCAACTGCTTGGATGTTGCTCCCAGTGGGCTCACACCAAGTGCTTATTTTTGAATTACTGATTTGGAGGCAAGTTTTTGTTGCATAAAAACCACATGTACTGCCAAACAGAGCCTCATGTTGGTTGACAGTCCACATATGGGTTACCAAATGGCCAGTCACAGCCCTTATTTTGCACCCAAAGAACATATTTGATGCTAGTGTTGCTCCCCAACTCCTTTTACATCTGAATGTTGCTCACGGGTTCAAAAGGTTGGGGATCCCTGTCCCAGAGGCTGCAAAACTACAGATAGTTCTATGAATTTCCTTTTCCATGCTGCAATCAATGAATTTGAGTATTAGGTATAATTAATATCAACAGCACATCGTCACTTTAACTTCTGGAATCTTTTTTTATGTTATAATTTATGAAATGGAGTATAATGGTTAATTAATGAAATTGACCAATTATTCTTATTATATATATAATATATAATATAATATTATATACTTATATTAATTTCCTATTTAATCAATTGAAATCATTTATGCATGGGGGGCATTGTAATTTAGCATAATTAATTTAATGAGCAGGCACTAAGCACTTTTTAAATATACATAGGTGGGAAATTATTTGATAATTTAATCCTCAATTTAATTCTTGTATTGCAAATTAAGAGGAGAGGAGAGGATTTCGAGTGTACAATTAATTGATAGAGTTGATCAGTGTTTAAATTAATTCTTCAATTTTTAACTATTTCATATGATTAATTTATATTGATCAATTCATCGGTCATTTGTTTAAAAACTGTGGGAACACAGGTTTCTCTACTCTTCATTCATAAAAAAAGAAGCACTGTAATGGACCTTGTGATTTCCCCTCTCCATGGTCAGCAGGGACACAGCCGAGCATCGTTTCACTCCACATATAAACTGCATTTCTGTGATTTACTAAAAAAAAGGGTGTCTTCCTGTGGAAGCCTTTATTCTGCCATCTGTCTCATTCAGCACTGGCCAAAAACACTGCTCTAACATTCAGTAAGTTACAGTATCTAAAATTCTGTTTTGAAAATCCACCTGAAAAGGGCAAACTCTGCCCCTTGGGGGTTTATAATTGTTTGACAAATGAAAGAAAAACAAAATAGATTAAGCATGTTTGAATATGTCATAGTTATTCATAAATACAATTGTAATTGGAAAGACTGTAAACTGCTTATCTGTTCTTGAACAGGAGAAGGGATTCGATGTCAACTTCTGGCACATTTGAGGGGGTTTATTAAAATATTTGTTTATTTGATTTTATTAAAAAATTCAACATATTTTCAAAGAAACTCTATGCAGGGAAAGGTATATTTTTATCCATTTGATTGGCTTTTTCTACGGAGCAGTAGATGGTTAATATAAGAAACCTTTGCATCCTTTTATTCCCAGAGTTAATAAACTGCCATGAGGGAAGGATGGAAGGAGACAAATTTGGGGAGGTCATACAGTCACGCCAATATCAGTTAGCTGCAATTTCCCTAGCCACCTCCCTTGGGTCCATCTGCTCCATTATCTTATTTCCTAATCTTTAACACCTTCTCCTGTCCCCAATGAGGCTTCATTCACTGCATCATGACACTCTATTCATTTGTTCTGGGCACCCCAGCACCCGCACGTTTCATGATACATCATCTGAACCGGTCATGAGAAATGACTTGGGATCTATTAGCCAGACACCTGTTATCCACAGAGATCCAAAGTAAAGCAATGCCATTTCCTTTCTACTGCCCTTTTGGCCTATTTCCTTTTTTATCTGTAATATAAAGCCAGTAGTATTAAGTAAGGCTGCACTGAGGAGTGCAGCTCATTTACAATCCCTAGAGAATTGTGCCCATGTATAAACACACTTGCACCTATTAGTGCCACAAACACCAGTTTGCAAGTAGCAAATGTTTTGGTGTACAAGGTTCAAGACGTAGTTCAAGCTGGAGCAAGGACGAGACGGAAAGTACAGGACTCCTGTTTGTGACTGTTGTACCACTGCAAGTGAATGTAAACAAACCATGTGTAAGTAAATAAAAAGTCCTTCTTTACTACTCCACATTCATGATGTGAACTGGAATTGTTCTCATTTTATTCTATAACTAAAACTGTTTTATATAGTACAACTTTAATTAACTTTTAGTAAAGCAATTTGCAATTGGACTTGTTTTTTGGAGTTTACTTTTGTTTTTTAAATTATCTTTTTGTTTAGCACTTCTTTGCTTTGTTATTACATCAGGTATCTGGTTGCTAGGGTCTTATTTAGCCTAGTAACCAGGCAGTGGTGTGGATAACAGACTGGACCGTGAATAGGACTTAATAGAAATATATATAATAAATGAGTAAAAATAATAACTGTACCTTCGGCAGAAGAGCAAGACAAATAATTACACATATATTAAAAATAAATTATGAAGACCAACTTCAAGGTTGCTAGGAAGAGTCCATTCTATAATATACTAAAAGTTAATGTAGAGGAAAAACAACCCCTTTAAGAAGAACTGAATTTCTTGCATAAAGCTGTGTTGGAGGAAACTCTAAAAAAGAGAAGCTAAAGGCAGGAGTGTATGGGAGATTTATAGGCAATAATTAGGATATTTCCCCTTGCTTTAAAAATGTTGTATTTAGTACAATGAGCATAGCGCTGGAGTTTGCACCCAATAGAAATGCACATTGCAGCTGTAGCACACACTGACCATTGACTGGTTTCAGCCATTGACTTTTCAGGCTGCTGATATGTAAGAGCTGTTTAGTGGATTTGGAAGGATTAGGCAATACACAGGCAGGCATTAGACCAGATTGCAGGGATGGCCTTCCTCAAGGACCGAAGGCTAATAATTAAACCTCCTGAGACCAATAATTTGATAAGAGCTTGTGTAGAGCAAAGCAGTGCAAGAAACATGATAGAAGAGCCAGGGAGTCCAATGTTGTTCAGCTGATTGATGGCAGAGGGTGGTAAAACCTGTCTTATCAATAAATGTCATTAAGAATTAACAACGTTGACAGAAATGTAGCCAGTTGGAGGTTTAATTTATCGAAGGGCCTGCCTTCCCCTCTGCCTCCTCCTCTTCTTGCCACCTTGCCTGCTCTAATCAGCCTCTAAGTCTTCTTCTGATTTAAACATAATCATAACAATGACTGATCTAATAGCCTGTTCACGAGCTAAAGCCAAGGGGGAGAGCACCTAGTGCCATGGGCAGCTGGCCGGGGGCTTATTGTCCATCTTTATACCATGTTACTTGCTCTGAGGGGTCAGACACCTCTGACCTTAACTTGTTTAACTGACATGATTAAAAAGCTATGTGGATAATTGAAGCTGACAAAAGGCATCTCAGATCTCAATAACTCACATCCCCACAGCGCCCTTTCAGTGGTTAACATATTCCTCATTCTGCCATGGAAGTGGAACAGACCGCATTATGTAACTAAATGAATTGGACATTCTTGAACTGTGTATTTGCATAGGTATCACCCGTCTCACTGAGAAAACATCAGCAATAAAAGAGAAAATATCATGGCATAAACCATTTCTGATATAGATAGGGTAGTTAAAATAACAGCCACATGCAGATCCACCCTTAGGTGCTAAGAACTTATAATTCACTTTATTTTTCAACCTTCAATAAATGATAAAAATTAAGGTACAGCAGAAAGAACATTTGTCCCAGATCCTCAGCACTCAGCAGGCAGGGTCTACTCTGGCTTTTTTTTTTACTACCACTTTACTACCTGAAGCAAAATGCTGCCATACTGCTTATCCCACCCTCTCAGAACCCCCTTTACTTCTATAATAAGTCTCAATATGGAGCAGAATGTTGTACTGCAGAAATGGTGCTTTAACAGCTGCAGCTACAAATGATTTATCCTTACTTCAGCCCCAGTCTTCTGCATACGGCTGCACAGTTGCTCAAATATTGTAATGGGTATTTTAATTAGATTAAATAGGGATGCACCGAATCCAGGATTCGGCCTTTTTCAGCAGGATTCGGATTCGGCCAAATCCTTCTGCTCAGTCGAACCAAAATCCTAATTTGCATATGCAAATAAGGGGCATATTTACTGACACTGGGCAATAACCCACAGCATGCTTTATTTACATTAATATAAGCAAGGTATATTTGGGGTACCTATCTATGCAACTAATAACTGGAGAATTGGCAACCAGATTGATTATTGTATGTAGTTTACAGGGAACTAAAGTTATTCATATTAAACTGGAGATGCCGTTGAGGAATATGATCACCTGATACAGGTATAGAACTTTTTATCTGCAATGCCCTGGACCACTGGTTTTCTGGATAAGAGATCTTTCTGTAATTGGATCTCCATAACCTTAAGTCTGCTAAAAAAAAAAAATAATTGTATTGTTAATATTAAATAAACACAGTAAGATTGTTTTGCCACCAAATATGGATTCATTATATCTCGGATGGGATCAAATACAAGGAATTGTTTTATAAATATAGAGAAAAAAAATGGCCAATTATTTGATAAAACAGACTCTATGGGAGATGGCCTTCTGGTAATTTTGAGCACATTTTTAGGTTTCTGGATAACAGGTCAAGTCAATGAAGAATATATGTCATGTTTCTTCTCTGGGACAGAGTGGGTAGAAATGAATGTTTACCATATGTATAAAGTAGGTAAGTTATGGAACTCTGTTATTAGAGGCTGTAATGTACTTATGTTATCATCAAATAAAATCAGTACTGATTGATTTAACTGTTTAATTGGGGTTAGGAAGTATTGTTTCCCATGTATAAGGCTGGATTGGCATCTGCCATACATGTCCAGATAGTGGCAGGCACTTTGGCTAATTTTGATCCCACTACCCTGTCTTGTCTTGGGGCTTAGTATCTGATCTATCCAGTATGTTAATTTCTTTCATTGATGCACTGTGTCACCTAAATATCATTTCCATGACATCTCTTCATTTTATGCAACCAGTCTCTAGCATTTATAGCAAAAAGCAGGCCATAGCTTTATAAGCATCCTGCAGAGAAATAACTGACATTTAAAGGGATCCTGTCATCGGAAAACATTTTTTGTTCAAAACGCATCAGCTAATAATGCTACTCCAGCAGAATTCTGCACTGAAATCCATTTCTCAAAGGAGCAAACAGATTTTTTTATATTCAATTTTGAAATCTGACATGGGGCTAGACATTTTGTCAATTTCCCAGCTGCTCCTGGTCATGTGACTTGTGCCTGCACGTTAGGAGAGAAATGCTTTCTGGCAGGCTGCTGTTTTTCCTTCTTAATGTAACTGAATGTGTCTCAGTGGGACATGGGTTTTTACTATTGAGTGCTGTTCTTAGATCTACCAGGCAGCTGTTATCTTGTGTTAGGGAACTGCTATCTGGTTACCTTCCCATTTTTCTTTTGTTTGGCTGCTGGGGGGGAAGGGAGGGGGGTGATATTACTCCAACTTGCAGTACAGCAGTAAAGAGTGATTGAAGTTTATCAGAGCACAAGTCACATGACTTGTGGCAGCTGGGAAATTGACAATATGTCTAGCCTCATGTCAGATTTCAAAATTGAATATAAAAAGATCTGTTTGCTCTTTTGAGAAATGGATTTCAGTGCAGAATTCTGCTGGAGCAGCACTATTAACTGATTAATTTTGAAAAAAATAATTTTCCCCATGACAGTATCCCTTTAATTTCCCTAGTTTCAACATTATCTAATAAGTGTCAACCCCATATATTACCCTCAAGGAGCTTTCAAATGTCTCTAGAAGAGCAAACTGGTCACCTCCATTGTTTGGGAAGATAACAACATTAGCCTGTGGTTGTGACCTCTTGTGGGGTCTTTCCTCCTATCTACACCGGTTAGCAATGATCATTTGTTTTCTTTCGCCCTTCTCTGAGTGCTGATAATGTGCTTAATTGGTAGAAAGGTACATTAGCCTGTTCAGGACACTATCTAACTAATAAGACGAATACTTTGTACACTAAACTCATTTACCCCCTTCATGGTATATTTTACAACAAGCCCTATGCAAAAACAAGGAAAAACAGTAAAGTTTGCTTTTAAAGATTCATGACTTGTTATTGGCCCTCATTTCTTTTTTATGTGCACTAACTGCTGTCTCTCTACTGCCCGGACTAATGCACTATTGGAAGCATCTAAGTGTAAACAGCCAGATGACCCCAATTTGAGCAGTGCTGGTCAGCAGTGAAGGGAGCAGTAGATTCTGTGCGGTTACGACACTAACCAGAGCTTTCCAGTAGTGTGTGACCTTGTGTTAATGACCCATCTCTCAGCAGCTCACATACACGTGTCATGACACCAGTCTCATCATATTCAATATATCATATAATAATCATATTCTGCCCTGACATCAACATTTACAAATTTCTCTTGGATATACCAGTCTGCCAGTCAACATAAGTCTTTAGTTCCAAGCTGTAAGATATGGAAAAAATGTAAAGTAGGTTATCATTCACCCCTATATTAACCTGTTAATGGTTCTATTAGGAATCAGTGAGACGTCTAACATCTCAGCTAGATCTTATAAGGGCATTACTCACATAAAACCATATCTATGCCAATATCGCACAGCTACAAAATATACTGTCTCACTATGCTAATTTTTGTATCAAATTAAAACACACACACATATATATATATATATATATATATATATATATATATATATATATATATATATATATATATATATATATTTATTTGTTTATATGTAGATATGGGCGCTGTCGCATGTGGGGGTTTTATAATATCAGCAAGCTGCCAGTTGAGGGATTCACAGCATTATGTAACTGCCTGGAGCACCTACTGTTCCAGTTCCAAACAGCTTGACTTATGCTGAAGCCTATATCATATATAATAAGCACACAAAAAAAACTCCAAATACATTGAGATGCTAATCTGGGAATTTATTTTGCATTTAATTAGATATAAATTTAGATTTCTAGAAAATATTTTGGTACAAAAGATGTTCTTTAAAGAGAAAATATACAATACAGTGTAAAACGATTTCCCTTTTGTCATAAAAAAAACAGTACCTTGTACAAGATTCAAACTAAGATATAATTATTATTGGGAGAAATAAAGCATAAAAAGAATTCCAACATGATTCCGTTTATGGAATTCTTTCTGGCCATTGTAACTGTGAAAACAATTCATGGTGCCTAATTCCAGCACGGTGCAAATGTCGGCCCTTTCCAATTAAAGCAGAACAACAGTAATATTATTTGTGGCGTTACAGTCAGTCTATTAAAAAACAAAAAACCTTATGCTTCTGTCGCTTATGGATGCACTATTGATAATTACTAATTGTCTGAATCCCAGTGTGAGAACCATTGCTCTGATTGGCACGACAACTCCATTTAAAAGGAGAAAAAAGAGACAAACAAAATGCAAAAACAACTCACTGTTGTGGAAACCATCTGTAAAATCATTTAAATGGAGCCTTTCATATTAAATGAGATGGAAATAAAGGATATCGGATGATGGAATCTTTCATGCTGACTGGTTTTAATGGTTAAATTTGTGTTTGGATTATAAATCGGAGAGTCATTTTTCTTCTTCATTCCAAAACAGGATTCTAGTTAATTATAAATAACAGCTACTAAAAGTGATAATTCCTTATTTCAGACAATATTCTGTTTTCCACTAGTCTTTGCTTATGTACCCTGGCTGTTTTACAGATCTATTTCATTGTAGTTACAGGCTTTAAAACTGAATGGATTATAGTAATACTCAAGATGTCTATATTCATGTGAAAAATTCTGAGAACTATTATGCAGAGGAACAATAATATCAGTAATATCCATGCTCTGAAATGCAAAGGTATTTCTCGACATGATCACATTCTGATTTCTGTTGACAGGACCCTTTGTCGGTTCTTTGCTTTCCAGCTGCCTCCGGGAAATTACAGAGGAATCGTCCCTAGAGTTTATGGAGCCTTTACAACTATGTTTATACATATTTTGTTAGCTACCATTGAACCTAACACTCTGTCAATACCCAATTAGTTTGAGCTGCAGTTTCCAGTAGTTTAGGTAATGTAAGCAAAACATAAGTCAGATAAACATTTATCTATCCATGTTGTTTGATTCCCAGTTCAGATTGATTTCTTGATTTTTTAATGCCTTTTAGCATAAACATACAGTAGCTGCATTTGTGTACTTAAATTGTACCATAAATGGCTGACGCGCTGCAGTACCTTTGTATGGCATATATATGACGCTCCTTAGTCATTATATTGAATATGTCTTACTTTAAAAAGTGTGACCTCGAGCTGTCATTGGTCTGGTGAAGCAGGCCTCTATTAGGAAGCATCCATTAATGTTCTAAGATATGTGCTACAGTAGAGCTCATCCCCCAGAGAGACGCAATATAAAGGACCTTTACTATCCTCTAGACACCATGATCCATTTGCTGGAAAAAGCTGGAGGTGATGGATTATAAAACTTTTTTTGGCAAAGCGCAGTATATATAGCTAATTATTTGACTAATCCCTTTGTTTTTTGAAGGTTAGACGCATGTTATATTTTTCTTAGACTGGCTTCGCCATAATATCTTATTATTTAGAGTGCTATAACTACCTGCTTGACTTATTAGATATGATCAATATTAGCAATAAAACAGGAATTTTGTTTTTGAACGTTAGACGCATCTTATTTTTCTTAGACTTGCTAAGTCTGGCCTCACCATAATATTTGATTATTTAGAGTGCTAGAGCTACCTGCTTGACTTATCAGATATGATCAATATTTGCATATATGGCCTGTATCCATATGATCTTGAATAAAATGCCCTCAGTGGTCAGGTGCCAGAATCATACATAATTGACTGGCTTACTGAGCATTCCCACATTCATCTTATGCAGATGCAAACTGCCTATTTAATGCACCTGCATCCAGAACATGTGGCACTAGGATGATTTAATTTAGCAAAAATAAAGTAACCTCAATACATCCTAAGCTCAGTGTTTTGGATAATATAATTTGTGTTGTTTGCTCTAGGTGCTGTGGCAATTTCTGGGAGGTAGGCCTTGTATTTTTTGAGTCGACTGGTTATGTCAAAAACTTGTGTTTTAAGTCACAGTCTCTGATAATAATTTGATTAAGCCACACCCATGTATACGCTTAAATGTATAACTAAATCATCTTTCAAATGTATCAAGCATTTTTTCAAGATATCTTTATTTAAAATAAATAAGCTACTCTGCATGTTCAAGGAGGAAATCAGGTTCAGTTCAGATTCAGTTAATGACTATAAGAATGGCTTGGATGATTTTTTGGACAGACATAATATCAAAGGCTATTGTGATACTAAGCTCTATAGTTAGTATAGGTATGGGTATATAGAATTTAATTAAAAGTAGGGAGGAGTGTGTGTATGGATGCTGGGTTTTCATTTGGAGGGGTTGAACTTGATGGACTTTGTCTTTTTTCAACCCAATTTAACTATGTAACTATGTAAAATGCCTGATAAAATTAACCATAGTATGCCCATGTGATAAGGAACCCAAGCTGGCCATGTAGGTCCATATTTACATGGATAGTCTGGGCAATTTCAACTATGCTGTCCAGACATCAGGGGGTTAGGGGTTCAGTTAAGACAGACAATCTTAAGATCCTGTCAGATCTTCCCTATTTGAAAATTCTGCCATTCAATGCACCATTTGGTGGTTACATAGCACATTCACAGGTAAGGATTTGAAAAGGAGACACAACTACTTTCTACTACAAATCTCATAGTTTGGGCTGTCAGCCCAAAGGGACAAAACAATAGAAGGTAGCCATGGTCACTTGTATGTTATACATCCATCCGGCCTCCTTTTCTCCATTTTCTCTAAGACCAATACAATCCCTAAGATCCAGATATGTAAAGTAATCTTCTCCTGTACAAGAATAGTGAAACTCAATCTAGATTTGATTATAGGTGATGGAGTTTTTATCTGCAACTATATAATCACTAGTCTATTATTTTTTATTTAAACTACTTTTCTATCAGTATCTATCTATACAGTACGTGACCACCTCTCTAATTTGCAAAGTCATTAGTCTTAGCTTGACATTTTTGAGGTTGCTCCAAAGCAATTTGCATAATGGTTTTCAGAGAGTCAGGAAACAATGTTCTTATATGATAGCACTGCATTAGTAACTATAGCACCCATTGCTCTCTTTTGAGAGAAAATATGCACTATATCCCAAAACCTGGCAGAACTTTTAGAACTTTTAGGAAATTTATATAGGTCTATGTAGGCTATATAGATAAATTGCATTTTATGATATAGAAGTAATTGAGATGTGATTAAATAAATAAAGTCTTGCAGACACACAATACTTTCTCATATTGTCTGACATATGTTTCTCATTTGACGCAACTCAATCTACTATAGAGGGTCACATTATACCATACAAGGATATCTTTAGAGCATAGCTTTTCAAATGGATACCAGTGGGGCATATGCAGTCGTCCAATGCATTTTAATGGCTCATAGATTTCACCAACTTATTCCATACAGAATAACATCATCTTTAGCTGGCACCACAAACAAGCTGGCACCACAAACAACCAACTATATGGATAAAACTTGACACCACTACTAGCGTATCACAACAATCTAATGTTATGTCCTTTGTCTACTCATCATTCTCACCCCAAATACTAGAAAAGATCCTCGAAAATGTTGGCCTATCGGTTGCAAATAATGTCAGGCTTGCTCTCCTGGCAGCTGCTATGATGCTGGAATTTTTGGAGAAAACATGAAGAAACATAGTGACTGCTTTGGAAGTGCATTTTCCACACTTGGTCTGCGTTAAGTAAATAAACTCTATTGCCTTTTACACCAATTGTACCAACTGACCAGTTAGGTTTACTATGGTTAATGTTACCATATTGCAGTTTATATAACTCTTGGGATCAAAAAAGCTGTATATAAGGTTTTATCTTGGAAGCATTCATATTTAATATGAAGACCGAGTCCCATAAACCTCACTGATTATATGGCGGGTTTTCTAATAGATAATGTTTTGTTTCTAGGCTTTGGCAATCTACGATCAGCTTAGCATATTTATAATGAACCCATCGTGTTTGTCATTAAATTAATTTCTAAGAAACTTGTAGTTTTGATGTGTCTGGGGGTGAATAATATGTAATAATGTCACACCCCCATGTAGTGTGGGGAAATATTAATCTGCTATAACTGTTATACAGTTATATTCAATCACATATTTAGAATAAGGATTGCTACATCAGCAGAGTTTCTCTTATTCTTTGCCTTAAGTAAATAAAAAAGATCCGACTAAAATCAATGACGTAACTGTAACCAGTAAACATGCCTAAGTGCAGGAAGACAGAAGGTAATGATGGTTTATGATACATGGTGTTTTATTCCTTGCTGACATCTATCACTTTATATGTATGAGATCTTACTTTAGGCTTTTCTTTTACCAGAAAGAAGAGCATCTTTAAAGGAAATGCTTCAAGACAACTTCTCAACGTCTTAAGCTAATGGTCCTTAATATACTGTATGTGTTTCTATATCTTATCATCTCATTTTTCTTTTCCTTCTGGATTGACTAATTCTCAGCTGTATAAGAACTAGAACTGGGAAACTCACATAAACTGTTTAGGTAATATTATTTAAAAAAAAAAAAAAAGACCTTATTGTTCAAACAAAAAGCTGCAGCACTTTATCTACAGCTATTCCATTAAAATTGCACCATACGAAGGCCAGTTAGGGGTGAGATCTATGGAGAATTGCTGATTTCATTGATTGTCCTAGACTGGGTAGTGCCCTGTCATAGGGACACATTGGGAACCGTATAGATGAAAATCAGCCTAGGTTATTGGTGCCCATGATGTGTCCTAAATATAAGAATAAAAGGTAAAGAAACAGTAACACTTAAAAAAAAAGTGCTTTAAAGTAATGAAAATATAATGTTGTACTGCACAGGTAAAACGGTTGCATTTGCTTCAGAAACTCTGTTTATATAAACAAACTGCTGTGTAGCCATTGGGCAGCCATTCAAAGCTAAAAAAAGAAAAAAGGCACAAGATCCACAGCAGATGACAGATAAACTCTGTAGTGTACAATGGGATTTTTCAGAATTTATCTATTATCTACTGTTAATCCTGTGTTGGAATGGCTGCCCCATGGCTACACGGGATACTGTCATCGGAAAACATGTTTTTTTCAAAACGCATCAGTTAATAGTGCTATTCCAGCAGAATTCTGCACTGAAATCCATTTCTCAAAACAGCAAACAGATTTTTTTCTATTCAATTTTGAAATCTGACATGGGGCTAGATATTTTGTCAATTTCCCAGCTGCCCCTGGTCATGTGACTTGTGCTTGCACTTTAGGAGAGAAATGCTTTCTGGCAGGCTGCTGTTTTTCCTTCTCAATGTAACTGAAGGAGTCTCAGTGGGACATGGGTTTTTACTAATGAGTGGTGTTCTTAGATCTTCCAGGCAGCTGTTATCTTGTGTTAGGGAGCTGTTATCTGGTTACCTTCCCATTGTTCTTTTGTTTGGCTGCTGGGTGGAAAAGGGAGGGGGTGATATCACTCCAACTTGCAGTACAGCAGTAAAGAGTGATTGAAGTTTATCAGAGCACAAGTCACATGACTTGGGGCAGCTGGGAAATTGAGAATATGACTAGCCCCATGTCAGATTTCAAAATTGAATATAAAAAAATCTGTTTGCTCTTTTGAGAAATGGATTTCAGTGCAGAATTCTGCTGGAGCAGCACTATTAACTGATTCATTTTGAAAAAATGTTTTTTCCCATGACAGTATCCCTTTAACTGTATAGTAATGTAAGCAAACACACCAGATTTACCAGTGCAGGACAACAGTACATTATATTGTCATTTCTTTAAAGCACTTTCTTTATTTGGTTTTACCGTTCCTTTAAATAGCTAAAAAGACAGGGAAGTAAAGGGGAAAACAACATTTAAATACAGGAACTCACCTAAACCCAACGTCATCTGTTAGATTCTGGTCCAACCCTCTTTTTCAATACTGTATTATATTCTTTATTTGTTAAATTAAAGGAGAATTAAACCTATTCTAAAAATGCCATATTTTATATACTGAACTTATTGCACCAGGCTAAAGTTTCAGCTTCTAAATAGCAGCAATCCAGGACTTGCCGCACTCACATGCTCAGTGGGCTCTGTGCAACTCTTAAGAAGTTAAGCTTAGGGGTTGTCGCAAATTATCAAGCAGAAAATTAGGTTTATCTGTATTATAAGATGATGCTACATGACTAATTATTAAATTCTGGTGCTAATTACACTGGTTTCTGTACTGTCATGTAGTAATTATCTGTATTAATTACTAATCTGCCTTTTATTGTGACATTTCTATTCTATGTGTACTGTATATTGTGAGTGGGTCCCTAAGCTCAGTAAGTGACAGCAGCACAGAGCATGTGCAGTGAATCAGCAGAAAAGAAGATGGGGAGCTACTGGGGCATCTTTGGAGACACAGATCTTTACTGCTAAAGGGCTATGGTTTCATTGGGCTGGTACAGAAGCTTAAAACATAAGCTATATAGGTAAATGTCACCACAACCTTTCAATGCCTTTAATGCTTTTCATTTGGTCTGTTTACCCATATCCATTCCTTAGCTCCTGCATGCAGGGACTGGACATTGGAAGTTTCAGAATACAAAAAAAATGTGACACCTTGTAAACTACTGTATATCATTGTTGTGCTTGGGGGTTGCCTCCTGTTGCTGACAATCGGATCTGTTTCCAAATAACCCCTGCAGTTACACCCAACAAGGCTTTGATAACAAATCTGTGATTATTGTTTCAATAGCTTGTATGATACATAGGGTAATGTTATGGTGGAGGAGGTTAATGCCAGACTGGCTAGAAAAAAAATCCAAAGGGTTATATACACCAATTGTTTACACTCATTAGAAATACTTTGCATAACTAATCAAGGAAGCAAAACCTTAAATAACTAATTAAACAGCAAAGCTGCAAAGTTACAGTTCATTAGAGTAATTTATACTATCATCTTACAGTTCTTCTAAAGCAGTAATTCCATGCGCCTTCAGCACATGATTATGCTATAAATTAAAAACGTTACATAATTAACATTAACTGTCCAACAATTATATGATTAAGATTCAATATATTGGATTCTGCATAGAATAACTTTATGAAAAAAAGAACAGATGATGGTTGTCTGGATTTGTCTGGAGTCATTTATAGATTAGAAATTACCTTCCCTCTGTCCTTGTGTGGCTTTAAGCATCAGTGCTCCATTGATCCCAATTGGGAAGTTAATAAGGTTTGGGCTAATTAATCCAATGCGTAGAGACTGGAACTGCACTGCAAAGCTCAATCAAGTCATCAGAACTCTCTGGCCATGAAATAGGTAATTAAAGAGAGCAAATGCCTGGGATACAGAGACGGAAATTTTGCAAGAGCTGAACTGCATGATCATGTGTACATTTTCCATTAAAGAAATGCCCTAAAATCGCTCACACCTGGTAGTTTTATTTTAAACATAGGTTCAAGAGAAGTAGTGTCAGTCCCTTTCATAACCAGTTCAATAGATACCATAATCCACATAATGATGC
The DNA here is from genome assembly GCA_038501925.1 of Xenopus petersii. Classification (NCBI taxonomy): domain Eukaryota; kingdom Metazoa; phylum Chordata; class Amphibia; order Anura; family Pipidae; genus Xenopus; species Xenopus petersii. The sequence goes on along the minus strand of CM076683.1, from coordinate 111,319,860 downwards.
CGTCAATAACCAGTCATTAAATCCTTAACTGGAATCTACTCAATCATTAAATACTTAACTGGAATCTACTCAAAATCAAACAAAAAAATAAAGACATTGACCTGAAATGTAGGAAGGCCCTGACGGCGCTGTGTGAAGTTAGATAAATCTGCAACCCTCCTTCAACTGTTGGTTGGATGCTGACATTTATTAAGGTTTGGGCTAATTGTAAATTTCACTAATTACTTGGCAAAAAGTACAAAGTGTTAAATCTCCTTCATAAAAAGTGCTCGTCAATTCATGAATAACACAAGCAACGCTTGCTTCAGGTCTAGCCACATTAAGCTACCAATATAGCAAACATGACATTAGGATGATTTCCATAGTTTCCAACTAAGGGCTTGTCACTCCAATATGTAGGTAATGTATTAAAGGTGAAACATTTCTGCCAGCTCTAATAACCTGTAGGAAGTAGGAACCGACCAGATGTTTATTCTAATAACCTGTAGGAACCAACCTTGCTTTGCAACTTTAGCACAGGAAAGGCTAACTGTGATTGGTTGCTATGGGTTACTACAACTGAAGTAAGCTGGATATAACCCAGTTAATGTATTAAAGGTAAAACATTTACACCTGTTCTAAAAACCTGTAGGAACCAACCAGATGTTTATTCGAATAACCTGTAGGAATCAATCAGATAGAATAAATATAATACACAAGAGTTATGAATATCCTGTAAATGATATCCTTATAATACACAAACGCTATGAATATGATAAATTATATCCTTATAAATGGTGAGTTCTGATGTCATTTCTGTCACATGACTCACTAAAATTTGTGTATTATAATAAATAAAGTACCCCCAGTTAAAATATGAGGATATTAGAAGTTACCTCGGAGTTCCATGACCTGTATAAAAACACTCGGCCTTCGGCCTCGTGTTTTCATATGATCATGAAACTCCTTGGTAACTTATAATATCCTTAAATTTTACAAGAGGGGGTACTTTATTCACTATATAATCTACAATCTGGTCATTTCCCTATGGGACCAGACTGTAAATTATATCCTTATAAACAGCGTGTTCTGACGTCAGAACGTGCCATTTATAACAGGGGGTACCCGGCCGGCGAATTTGACACTGCTGCGTTCAAATTGAATCGAATTGGACGCCAGCCCCTCCGAGCCCTTCCCGACATTTCACACAAAATGTAGATTATAATGCATAATGTACCCCCTACTGACATTTCTAAAGATATTAGAAGTCACCTCGGAGTTATGTGACCTGTATAAAAGCACTCGGCCTTCCTCAGTGACATGATATCTTTATAAATTACAGTAGGGGGTACATTATCCAATATATAAATGGTGTTTAGTCAGTTTGCTCCTGACGAAGATCCATGTGGGGGATCGAAACGTTGAGGCTTATTAATAAAAAATTTTTTGTTTTTCCACTAAAACCCTGTGAGTGCCGCAATCCTTTTTCACTATATATATATATATATATATATACTGTATATATATATATATATATATATATATATATATATATATATATATATATATATATATATATATATATATACACATCTAATATCCTCATATTTTGCAACAGGGGGATACTTTATTCATTATAATACACAAGTTTCAGTAAGACATGTGTCAGTAATGACCTTACTAAGCTCTGATTATAACTGATTACACCTCTTTCAATGAGGAGAAACACAGTAAATTATAATGAGCCAGTGAGATGCAGGTTGCGGCATGGTACCATTTCCCAGTGATGGTTCTCAGATCTGCTGCATCTGAAACACCAAACACTATGCTCATTTACAGAACAGCAAGTGCCAAATCCCTTGATGATAATAGTAATTAAGCAATGCAATTATATACATGAATTGAAAGGTGTTACTCTTAAGCCTAATGATCACCTTTCCTATAAATCTATGTTTAGAATCTGCTGCCCCTTAATCCTTCAAAAGATTCATTGGCACTCAAAAGCTGGTGCAAGCAGGGGACGAACCCGTGCATGTTTATTTGCAGTTATGCAATGGGTAGCGTAGCGCTGGCGGGGGGCATTTTAAAAAAAAAAAAAACTACTGTTATTCCCAACCGGAATGTGGGCTCTATTAGCCCCCAACTTTGGTTGGGGATAACATTTTTACCCAACACGTGCCCTTTAAAAGCACTGAAAATATTCAATAAATGTTTATCATAAAGTTGCTTAGAATTACGTTTTCGTGTATTAGGCGAATTTTTATTTTGGGGTTGACATGCTCTTTAAAAACTGTTCTTGCTTTAAGGTCACTCGTGGATATACCTTGGAGGCCGAGCATGCATATTTACAGTACCTTGGAGGTCACTCACATGAATATACCTTGGAGTTCTAGATTTGCCATTTTTCCACCTACAAAGCATTTTAGTATGATTCCTACTTTAGTCATCAGGCTTTTGGCAACATTAGAAGTGTCACTGGAAGTGTGAATATAAGTTACAGTATATGCAATAGCAAGTCATTTCTACTCAGCAGTAGATCCATTGGTATTTAAAGGTAATGGTGGATCTGTGCAGAATAAATACATTTTTATATTTTGACTAAATACGTGAATGCATTTTTAGCATGTGAAAAGGGACAGCTGAGCTTCCACATATGAATCATGAACACAAAAAAATGACTTTTCTATGTAGAGAAAAGTCTAGTGTAGAGTGTGTATATGTGATATATGTCAATTGTGTTGTTCAGTGATGCCAGAGGATGAGAAATATAAGTATACCATAAGGAAACTGTAACTGATGTTTCTCCTCCTCAAAGCAAACATCTCGGCCAGATAAACACCAAAGTCAATATCATATACAGAGTACCCATTCACAGGTGTACATCAGTTAAACATTTCTTTATATCAGTGTCGGACTGGGACACCAGGGGCCCACCAAACGTTTTTAGACCAGGGGCCCACCCTCAGTACTATTTTCTTCCTCTCGTCACTCACCCTCTATTCTCCTAGTCTCTTTTTTTTTTACATACTATAATCTATTATTCCATCTATTTAGCCTCTTTGTTCTCATAGAAATAAGGAATGACCACGAAACAGGCCAAAAGTTTAGCAGCATGAGGGCCCACTGACACCTGGGCACACCGGGAGTTTTCCTGGTATCCCTGTGGGCCAGTCCGACACTGCTTTATATCATTATATTTCTCACCAGGGCCGCCATAGGGGGGCACAAAGGGGACAGTTGTCCTGGGCCCAGGGGAATTTAGGGTGAAATCGGGTGGGGGCGGCTGTGCTCTACTTTCTGTATTAGCTGGGCCCCCCTTATGAGCATGCAAGCCAAAGCCAAAGGCCCAAAGCCACCAAAAAAGACCCAAAGCCGTAAAAAGAAATGAAGACCCAAAGCAGCCGAAAAAAAAGACTGAAGCTGTGAAAAGACCCAAATCGCTGAAAACCCAAAGCCGCAGAAAAACCAGCAGCACCAAAGCCAAGAAAGGACCTGAATGCCGTTGAAGATAATCAAAGAAACTGCCATTGCCAAGGACAAGGAAGAGGAACCTAAGGTAAGTTCCACTGAACATTAATTTTTCTAGTTTTATTTTAATTAAACCCCTGGCCATGTATGTTTTTTTTTTATGCTTGTAAGGGGGCTCCTGACCACCAATTGTTTTTTTTCTTACTTGTAGGGGGGACCCTGGCCACTAATGGGCTTTTTAACTTGTAGGGGTACCCTGACCACTAATGTTGTGGCCACCAGTGTAATTTATGTAATGTTTATGGGGGGACCAGACCGCCAATTGTTTTTTTTTTTTTAATAAACAGTAACATCAAAAAATGAAAGTGTTTTAAAGTAAAAATTAAAGTAAAAATATAATGCAGTGTTGCCCTGTACTGGTAAAACTGGTGTTTGCTTCAGAAACACTACTATTGTTTATATAAATAAGCTGCTGTGTAGCAACGGGGGCAGCCATTCAAAGGAGAAAAGGCTCAAGTTACACAGCAGATAACAGATAAGCTCTGTAGAGCATAATGTGTTATTTGTTATCCACTATTTACCCTGTGCCATATAGCCTTTTTTCCTTGCTCCACAGCAGCTTGTTTATATGAACTATAGTACTGTTTCTGAAGCAAACACATCAGTTTTACCAGTGTAGGGGTAAGGAAAATACATTATATTTTCTATTACTTTAAAACACTTTTATTTTTTGTTGTTACTGTTCCTTTAACTTGTAGGGGAGTCCCTGGCCACAAATGGCCTTTTAACGTTCATGTTTTAGTGCTCATGTTTGTGTGGCCTTTTTTTTACTGTTGTGTGGGGGGTCTGGGAATGTTGTGATGGGCGAGGCCCAAAGGGCCCAGAAAATATTTTGTCGTATGGGGCCCCTGTGATTTCTGATGGCGGCCCTGTTTCTCACTGTCTAACATGTTACACACTCTGTTTTAAAGCTCAGCTTCCCCATTGCACACACTAGCACCTTAAAATGAAATGTTTTTAAATGCACTTTTTGCTCCAAAAATTAGGATTTTAGAAGTCAACCTAGAGATCCTTTAAGGCACTCACATGGCTGCTTTTTGTAGTCACATAACTTCTCTATTATTAGTAATATTATTAGTTTTATTCTATGCATAAGTATTATACAGACATATTTTTTAAACAGTTTTTATTATGAATATGGATGTATATCCTAACATTATTTCTATTATAAATTCTGGCAATGTAACGGGCAAATAAATGACTTAAAGACTCCACTATTTTATGTACCATAGTGTCATACATACATAGGGGAAAATGTTCCCTATAAACTAGTATGCTATTGATGTGCAGTCCACAGAATGCACATTCTTGAATAACGATAAGTGGAATTGGATACTGGAAAAGCCCAGGCGTGGAGGGTTAATATGTGGGACACGTGCCACATGAAGCCTCTCCAGAGAGCCCTGTGGACATTAAGGGTATTGAGTAAAATTTAAAGATGGCTGTTTAAAAGGTTTAACCAGTGAACAGTTTGACCTCATAACAAAGGGATTGTGTTTGGGAAGGGGAAAAGTGCATCTCCTTTAAGTAACTCAGTTGAAATGTATTTGACAACAAGCAGATCAGAAGAAAAGCCCTATTTGACCCCTCTCTCTCTTGAGATTCCCTTGATCGGCCTGATCAGACAACAAATGGGTTAAATAAGAGGCGCACGTTACTAAAGTGAGATCTGTATTACATGCACATCTGTCAGCTTTCCACCTGTGCTAAACCCAGACTGCAAGACAGTTGGATGAAATGAAACCTTCCCAGGTGCTGAAATGCTCTCTCTTTCCCCTGCTCATTTTACACTGCCAGATGGAACACACCGGCGAATGAAAATCAGATCTTGCAATGATCTCCAACTGCTTCTAGTATTTGGCAAGACTTACTCAGAGACCGGTACCTAAAATTCTCTTTATTGATATAGACCACTGTCCTAACCAAATTCAAACCCAGATACTGATAGTTACGGGCAGGAGCCAGAGGATCGTGAATATAGACCAAGATTAAAGGGACCAAGTTATACCTTGTATGTTACTTACAGGGACAACACTTGCTAAACATGGTTTATTTTCCAAACACTGCAGCTGCAACAGCCAAATATTTATTTTACAAAGACTGCATTAATTGTTATGAAACAGTACTTACTTATTTTACATTTATTACAGACTGCTGAGAGTCTTTTAGACAAAGAAAACAATATGGTAACTCCCTTGTAATAGTGCAAATAAGCTTAAAAGAAGTAATTTCTAAAGGTACTATTTATCCACTGGTTTATTCAATGTTAAAGGAGCAAAATGAATGATAAATCAAGCTTGTAGACAAGGTACAGGTATGGGACCTGATATCCAGAATGCTTGGAACCTGGGGGGGTTTCAGAATAATGGATCTTTCTGTAATTTTCATCTTCATACCTTACGTTAATTAATTAACCAACCCAATAAGTTGATTTTGCTTCCAATAAGGATTACTTATATCTTAGTTTGATTCAAGTACAAGGTACAATTTTATAAACACAGTGTAAAAAGGAAATCATTTAAAAAAACTTTCTGGGTTTCCAGAGAACGAATCCCATACATTTCATTCATAGCAATAATATCAAAACAGAATGTTCTCCATAACTCAATATAGATATTCTGTGTATTCAAGTAACATATAATACAACACAGATAAACATACAGTCAATGGAACCTACTTCCAAGAGCTAACAATCAAATCATTAAAGAAATAGTCAGAAATGTAAAGTGGAATGGATGTCTTTATGTTATATGTGGCAGCAAATACATTACATGTACACTATTAAGTACACATGTCCAGGGAACCTTAAAGGAACAGTAACACAAAGTGTTTTAAAGTAATGAAAATATCACGTAGTGTTGCCCTGCACTGGTAAAACTGATCTGTTTGCTTCAGAAACACTACTATAGTTCATATAAACAAGCTGCTGTGTAGCAATGGCGGTAATTGAAAAACGGCTATATGGCACAGGTTAACTAATGGATAACAGATATCACCATTAGACAGACAGAGCTTATCTGCTATCTGCTGTGTAATCTGAGCTTTTTCTCCTTTGAATGGCTGCCCCATTGCTACACAGCATCTTATTTATATAAACAATAGTAGTGCTTCTGAAGCAAACACAGCAGTTTTACCAGTGCAGGGCAACACTGCATTATATTTTCATTAATTTAAAACACTTTTATTTTTTGACGTTACTGTTCCTTTAAAAAAAAGAATTTAGAGTTGTTATAATGCCCTACTGTAAGCCCACTGTAAATTAATGCTTCATATGTTAGAAAATGTATGGGGGAAACCGGTTACCCAAAACATTTTTTATGACTTTTCAGAAAAAAGAAAAGTCGCCAGCGTCTTTTGAACTTTGATGCATTTTCCACTCGGAATATGATGTAAGTGACAGAAGATTGAATGCACTCCAATGCAATTCACATGATCTGAGCTGGCGAAGGCAAGTTTGGCGATAGAGGAAACATTCAGTAAAATCCGCATTTTAGTGAATTTGCGGAGTAACGTCCATTCGCCAGAGCGAAAAGTCGCCTTGTGATAGAGTGTGAATCACCGCTAGCGTCTATCTCTCACGCTAGCGAATTGGTGCCTGTGCCCATTAGTAACTCGGCGAAGTCCCTGCGAGAGGTAACTCTGGTGAATCGTCGCCATTTCGCCCTTTAGTACATCTGCCCCTAAGAGTTATATCAATATCATTCATGTCTCCTTTCAAAGTTGTTTGTTTGTTTCAGAGCAGGTTTGTAGTTTGGATTGTACGGATATTCTGTAAATTATTTTATAGCTGTAATTAAACTAAACGTCCATTTACAATGCTTTGCATTGGTTGCAAATGCAGCTGTACCCTGACCTGCTGTATAGATTCCCATTAAATAATAAAGAATATGTGCTAATGGCACTCTTTCTTAATTGATACCTTTCTACAGTTGATACATAGTTTTTGATTATTTCTATTCTTTGCAAAAAGCTAGCTATTTAACCAAGATTTTTTTCCTGAGCCGTATCAAAAAAATGTAATGTGGAATAACTTAAACCTGTGGCTATTCCCAAGGGATGGGCTGTGTCCTCAGTTTCCCTGAAGCTCATACAATACATGTAGAGGGGAATTTGGGAGCTATAGCCCATTAAGACCAATCAGTTAACAGGTCAGTCATTAAAAGATGACATGTTTGTCACACCTCAGTATCACAACAACTGCACTGGTGCGTACACCTGGAAGGATCTAATGGTCATTCATCTGATTTCCTCCAACAACAGTAGACAATACATACACAAATAATACCCAAGGCAGCCTATTAGCTCAATCATTACCTCACTCATTGCTGTTGCACATAAGGAAAATGAGTCTAATGATCCTTATTGTGTGCCAGGAGTCTCTGCTGTTACATGAAGTCTTTCTTTTTGCTTCAGTGAAAAAAATAGCACTAACTTTTTCATTTGATTTATTGTTTGATTTGCACAAGGAAAGTCCATTTAAAAATCTAATTCTAACCCCTAGCTGCATCATAGCATACTACTTGTTAGATAAACTGGAAGCCCAACACTATTCTGTTCTTTCTATTCCATTTCTTACTGCACTGGCTAATCAACGTCCATCTTGGTGGTACAGCTATGGGATCAATAATCCAGAATCCTTGGGATCTGGGGTTTTCCAGATAAAGGGGTATTTTATAATTTGGAACACCATGACAACTTAAAATAAAAGCTCAATATGATTTTACTTTCAGTATGGCATCTATTTGGATTTATGAAACTTAGTTTCATAAAGTACAGGGTTTACTTCTTGTATAGGTTGCTGGTTGTTTTTTTGTATGTAATACATACAGTATGTTCAATGTATACATCTATTTATAGTACAGTACTGCAGAATATGTTGGGCCTTTATAAATAAACGTTTCTTTTCAAAATATTTTATTAATTTGTCATTGACAAGCAAAATATACAGCAGTATGCCAAAATGATATTGTAAGGGTAAACAAACCAGATATTTAAATCTGACCAAATGGTAGGCATGCTTTACAAACTAGTAAAATATAGAGAAGATTAAGCAAGAGTATAAATATAAACATATCTCTTTTTCTGCTCATATCATTTATAATGGAGTATAAAGGATTGAAATGTAAATAAATATATGATAATATCAATTATGTTAATTTTTACAGAAGAAAGCAAATGCATAAAAAAGATAAATTGACATTTAAACATTATTGCCTGGTTTCTTTCCTTTAAAAAAGAAAATATATAGAATTAAAAGTTTAAGGGGCCCATTTACTTAGTTCGAGTGAAGGAATAGAACAAAAAAACTTTAAATTAGTTTTTTTTGGCTACTTCGACCATCGAATTGGGCTACCGAAGTCAATGTTAGCCTATGGGGAAGGTCCCCATAGGCTTAGCAATCTTTTTTGGGTCGAACAAAAATCGTTCGATCAATGGATTAAAATCCTTCAAATCGAACGATTCGGAGGATTAAATCGTTGATCGAACGAATATCGCTAAATCCTTCGACTTCGATATTCGAAGTCGAAGGATTTAACTTTGACAGTCGAATATCGAGGATTAATTAACCCTCGATATTCGACCATAAGTAAATTTGCCTCTAAATGTTTATTGAATATAAAATAAGGGTATTGCATAGAGCATGATGAAAGTTAAGAGTCTGATGCTGATTTCTTTATATAAACCCATTGCTCTGCATTTTCTAATGCAAATTCAGCAGTTTTCTTTCAGCATTTTTTATTTTCTATTGTAGTATGAAACTTGATGTAAAAGGAGATCATGGTGCTCCACCCCTAAATACCCCGATAACCCATTTTGCAGTCCTGACCCATAGGGGGTTATTTATAAAAAATAAAAGCTCACTATTTTCTGAAAACTACTCCGACCAAATCCACACTGACTTTTTCACCCATTTATCAATACATTTTTTCATGTGCAGGAGAAAAATCGATAAAATCGTGAAAAAATCGTAATCGTACGAATCTTTCAGATTTATTTATGACTTTTTCGGATTTGACGCCCAAAACCTGTGACTTTTTCGAATGAAATCTTCAGATTATTGAACAAAACCCAGACCAGATCAGAATATCGGCGGGACATCTGCCATTGACTTCTACATGAACTCAGCAGGTCTAAGTTGGAGTACTTTTTTAATCAGACTTTTAACATCATCAGGGTTTAATAAATCACAAAAAAATCTTTTTTTTTTTTTGACGAAAAATGTGTTTTTCCCCTTTAAGTCAGACCAGAAAAAATCTTTAATACATAACCCGCATAGTGTTATCAGATCTGCATGAAGATTTTGGCTAGCTGGTTGTTGGAATGTTGGGTGGCAGTTCTAAGAACAGGTGCCCTATGCCACCATTATTTCTTGTTTTTTATGGTGAAAAGTAAACTACAGTGCCTTCCACTTGGCTGTCTGTCCTATCAATTTATTTGTCACACATCATGTATTTGTTTCTTGTTCTGTTTTACACACTTGTTTGTTGAATTTATACATCATTCTTTGTTGTTACCCCCTTTTCTTAATTGCTTTCCTTCATTCCTTCTGTCTTTCTCCAGTGACCTATCCATGCATCTACCTACCTTTGCCCATCTATCTTTGTTTCTCTATCTTTGCCACTATCTATAGATCATCTGTCTCTGTCCTCATGCTTTCTTTGTATCGGGGTAATGTACTTAAACCTACTGCCCACATGATGAAGTTAATTGCCGTTCTTAACTGCTGTGTCTGTATGTAAAAGAGTGGCACACTTTGAATGGCGGGGCAGTAAAAGAAAAAAAAAAGATTAACCAAAGGGTAAACCCCCAACCCTTTAAAAAAAACCTTACAGTGCAATTGCCTTTATTACCAAGCCCACAATGTTGTTAGAAGCCCACACAGGCCTGATGCTAGAAGACTTAAGCAATGCCTGAGGCACATGCAGACACAATTACCATAGGTCTGCACACTTTACATTTTAATAGGGATTAAGTCTTCTTAACACGTGTGCAGCACACTCCCAGCAGCCATCCCACTAATTCTGTGCAAGGCAGCATCAGTCAGAGACAACAGAGAACATAGGACAGGGAAAACAGAATGCGAATACAGTATATGAATGATCTCTTCACAGCCCAGATGTGCACGTTTGAATGCACTGAATATCAGCACTTCTGTTCAGGGCACCTATGACAACCATAAAAACCTAAAGTTTATGGCCACCACGCCATATTACGGCATCATTGCTGGCTGTCGCTGAAGCAAACAGGACTTTTATTAAATGACTTACTGCCAAGACTGATTTAAGTGTTTACAGTCTCATTGACAGCAGGAATCTCTATACACATATAACACGTCCAATTAGCAATGAGCTAAACTGAGCGCTCTTATATCGTGATGGCTTATTTTGGATCAACACTTTGTAAGACAAACCTCTAAGGGAAATAACCTCTTCTGTAGGTCAAGGCACAGTCTAGGTGAAGCATTACCATAAGTCATCCAGTTGACCCTAGAAAAAGACTGATGCTTTGAAGACATGTCTTATTTGGTAAGAATGATATAGCTTGCACCGAGGTATAAATGGAACATGTCTTGATCTCTCTAAATGTATGCTAACAATTTTCTTTTATCTAAAAAACACAGAAAAAAAAGAGTAGGGAAACATGCACGGTGTAAAGTCCAAAAATGACAATAAATAATACTAAATAATTAATAATTATTCTAATAAATGAAACTGGACTGATATAAATATGTATTAACATTAGGTTCTAAGAACAGTAAAGAAATAATACTATAAGCAGTGCAGGAGCTGATTGCTCAGTATATATTATTGTAGTTATAGTACAGGGGCATTTTATACAACAAAATACCCATAACTGGACTGGAGCATAGTGTGTGGTCTTTTCTTATTCAACATGTCTGTACTTTTGGGGCACTACTTGCAGGCAATGTGCATGTCACCATAATCACAATATTTTGTTTACTGGATTTATATTGAGACAAATGGACAGTGAGAAAAGGTTAATCTCACGGTTTAAAGTAGTGGAAACACTGGCACACAAGGAACTTTATGCAGGGTTACTCCTTGCGTTTTGCAACGTTTTGGGGCGAGCCCCTTTATCAAGCAATCTCACGGTTTATCGTGTAAACTCACGGATGAGATTCACTTAGAGGAGAGAAACTTTTCTCCAAATTCAGTTCCAGTTTTTTCATAGACTTCACATGATAAACTATGAAATTAGTTTTTCTATAGTGAAATGCATGTCAAATTAAATCAAGTTGATGACTTTTCACATGATAAATCTTTATTTCTCTAAATTAAATGTGGCCCAAAGCATTATACAGCTATTATCAAGAATGCTTGGTGCCATGGGTTTTCTGGCTACACTTCTTTTTTCATCATTTGGTACACCATGACTTAAAGCTAAAAATACTATTATAAATAATAATGCTATTGTTCCAAGTTTGTTATCAAATACAATGCATTGTCTTATGATTACAGAAAAACAGCATATGTGTAAAAAATGAAGAAATGCTTGTTTAAATAGGGATTTCTGGATAATAGATGCCATACTTGTAATAGAAATAATATGCTTTGCTCATAGGACTTTTTGTACCATCCCAGAGGAACAACAACAGGTCTAAGACAGTAAACATTCATGCCTCTTAGGTTGATCTTGTTCCACAATTGCCATGCTATGGGAAGGCACTATATACATCACCATGTGTTCAATGCTACTATAGGTTTATAGGATAGCTAGTCACGAATTAATATTGACAAAAGTTTAATTTCTGATTTGTATACCCATAGGTGTATGATTGTATTGAATGATAGTTTTCTAGTACCCCAGAGTCAATATGTCTATGTCCATCTGGCAGCTTCTCTCTGGCATATTTCCACCTGGTTCCAGTGGTGACAGGTAGTTTATGTTAAATGATAGGTGGCATAGAAGCTTTCAAGCATTTCTCCATCTGCTGAAATAGCCTGTAGAGAATGTGTGTCATTAGCCCCCAAAAGCCAAATGCTGTCATGAGTAAAAGGACAACAGTCAACAGGTAAGGGGCATTCTGTAGTGATATGATTGATTCCATTGGGTCAGTTGTCTGGATTAGCGCAATTATCTCAACATGGTAAAATGTGCATGCATGGTGTCATCAGTATGCTGGGGCAAAGAAAAAGGCCTCCATTAGATATAAATCTATAAATGATAATTTTGAAACATAATCCTTCATTGTAATTTCACACTTGTGCTTAAAGTATTTGATTTCTAGCCTGTTGTCTTGCTGGGCATTAGCTACCCTTTAAGGGTATTGTTAAAAATTATTTTCAGACTGAACTGCTACAGTACCACCTACTGACGACAAGGGGGACTGCTGTTGCTTTAATGTGTCTGTGTTTTCACATTCATTTTTGAGCATAAAAGAAAATGACCAGAATTAAGGCATACGTGGAAATATACAGGGCAAAAATGATCTGTCCACACAATTATTCCTCCACATTCTCTACTTTATTGCCTATTTAACAGAAATAATAAAGATATAGAGGAATTATATAAACTGAATATATTTGATTCGGCCAGAGATACAGGTATAGGATCCATTATCTGGAAACTCATTATCCAGAAAGCTCCAAATTACGGAATGGTTGTCTCCCATAGACTCCATTTTAATCAAATATTTTTTTTAAAGTGATATCCTTTCTGCAATAATAAAACAGTACGTTGTACTTGATCCCATCTAAGTTATAATTAATCCTTATTGAAGGCAAAACAATCATATGAAGTTGGGAAAAAGCTTTACTATTTTAAAATGGGACCATTTTCCCAACATCAGCTTTTTATAAAGAGGCACCAAAATATAAAATACAATCCAGGAGTTCAGAGCATTATTTATGAGGTTAGGAAATCTTTTCACAATCCAAAACTTGTGAAGGGGTGGGGTTTGTTAGTTTTTAGCATGTTAAAGAGTGGCCAATTTTAAGCAACTTTTTTATTGGTAATTATTATTAAATTTTGTTAAAAGTTTTTTAATAATTTGCCTTCTTTATCTGACTATTTCCAACTTTTAAATGGGGGTCACTGACCCCAGCAGTCAAAAAACTATTGCTCTGTGAGGCTACAATTTTATTGTTATTGTTACTTTTATTACTTAATTTATTGATTCAGGACCTCTCCTATTCTTATACCAGTTTCTCATTCAAACATTCCTTGGTTGCTAATGTAATTTGAATGCTGGCAACCAGATAGCCACTGAAATCCCAAACCATAAATTTGCTAAACAACAAGTGAAATAATTAAATACACGAATAATAAAAAATGAAGACCAACTTCAAATTATCTTAGGATATTACTCTCTACATAATACTAAAGGTTAATTCAACAACCCCTTTATATCAATGTGCCTCACTGAGTTTCACCTTCTCTGTGGCATTGGCATATGCCATTCCTGGTTTAGATCACAAAAGCTTTCTTTTGAGACTTCATAATGTCTGCTTAAGAAGGAACCCTTGTCTTTTTTTGTGCGTCTAGTCCTTTGTTCATTTGTTGTGTTTTTTTGGGGGCACCACGGTAGTTAGAAAATATTCCTAAACTAGTGACTATCACATCATCTCTCTCAAACATGCAGAATATCTAAGCCCTCTGCTAAAATGGCAGCACCCCTTTAAGCATGTTTATAAATGTAAAAAGGATTGTAGCAAATTCCTGGTACAAGTCCATCCTTTATGCAGTATTCCAGGAAAGTCTTGTCCATACACTATAAGTGTAATTCACGAATGTTGTTATAAATGACAGCTAAATGCAGCCATATCAAGCTTAAGTATTAGTGTATTTGAAGCTGCCACTCTGAATGTGATCGGTGCCAAGTGACTTGCACCCAAGGGAATGTGGGTTTCTGTGTAAGATAAGATCCTCAAGTGATTCCTGTATCAGTGCACAATCTATATTCCTCACTTGTCATCTACATTTTTAATTAAATACCTCATTTATGTTACATTTGTATATATCATTTTACAGCTCTTTAGAGAACAAAGGTAATATTGTGAAAAGCTACTGTTATATAATGTACCTCTTGCTTTCTGTAGCAAAGTGGCGGCTGAGTGTTTCCCTACATGTTTGTTCTCTGTTTGACCTTGACTGTCAGTTCAAGCTCCTTATTCACCTCACACTGGTTACCGCTTCATTCTCCCCCCTATTTTTTTGGATTTATGTCTCCCTCTGGAGAAGATGTTTATTAACCTTGACTCAATTGCGGTCTTAAGCTATCAGTCATTCATTATTCAACATCATCCTATCCTCTAACCTCCCTCCCTATCTTTATTTATACCATCCGTGCAATATAAAATGATCCACACATACAGTGCAACCTTAATATGTAAAAGTATATGCATATCCAGTAGATTATTTCAAGTGGCACTTTGATCAGGATTAAAGTCTGTGTTTCTGTAAAACATTGTGTTAAATTCAACACAGTTATTTTAGCTTTATTAAACGTTATAGAGTATGTGCAAGGATATTATTTCCTGTCATGTGACTTTGTTTACTTCCTTTCTGAGGCTGTTACCTGGCTGCATTTCAGATAGATTATACAGTGTTAGCTGTTGCTGTTCCTTTGTGTTTTGTAGTGCCAATGCCACTACCCCACCTAATCCCGCCCCTAATCTGCCAAATCCAGCCCCCATTTCTGATGAAGGGAGGGTTATTCCCTAAAAACATCACATGTCATCTAGTTTAATAAAATAGTCTAAATGACTTGAATGCACGTGAGTGCTGTATCTGTTATTACAGATATAGGATGTATTTGTTACGATTGGTATCTCAAACCCAGAACAATCCCCAAGGTCCAAGTCGTGGCTCAGTCTTCCGCCTATAACAGTCACCTTTCGCTTTGGATGAGCCCTCCGCTATTTGGGTGTCGCCACGTCTTAGTGTGAGAGGACCAGGAAGAGAGTTCTGGGCAGGCAAGGGAACTCGTGGTACAGGAATGGAGAACAGGAAGCATGTCAGAACCAAACAGGAGAGGCAGTAGTGGATCTGTAGGTGAGAGAATAATCAGGGTCACAGGCCGGCTCAATAACACACCAATATCTCAGTACAAAGTAGGAATCCAAGAGAGTAGTCAGAACGGGTAATGGCCCGGACAGGCAGAAGACAGGACAGAACCAGGGACAGGTAGGGTCAACAACAACTGGAATCAAACTAAGAAAGCAACCCTTTACGTTGGGCAGGGTTCGATGGTGCCTTAAATATTTGAATTTTGCAACAGCGCAATGACGTCAGGTGCGAAGGCGCCAAATAAATCCTGAATCTGCTGAGTGACACGCGAACCCAGAAGTATTGGCGCGGAAGGCCGAAGCAAGCACTGGGCGTCCCCGCGACCGAGGTAATTTTTTAACAGTATTATCCCAAATGCTTGGGATTTTGGGTTATTCATATAAGGCGCCTTTCCATAAACATTTAAACAATACAAACAGAACATTAAAACATTTAAAACAATAAACCTGACAGGACTGTTTTGCCCCCAATATGGATTTATTCAGCTTAGTTGCAATCGAGTACAAGGTAGTATTTTAATGAATAAGGAATGAATAAAAAAATGGAAATGACTTGCTTTAAATGGACTCTTTTGGACATGAACTTCCTATAATTCTAGTTTTCTACATTACAATTTTTTGGATATTGGATCCTATACCATTAATATAATTTTACATGCCTAGCCCGACCATCCGGTTGGTCGGGGGCCTAACACTGTGTGATCGGGCCCCTAGCAGAATACATTTTCCAGGCCCCCCACTCCATGTAGTTCACTGGTCTCCCTTCCCCCATATCTGGGTATATACACAACTGTGCATGCAGTCACAAGTCCTACATGTGATGAGATTTGCATGTTTATGGTTTAATCCCCCACAAACATTAATAAAGTGATTTTAAGTCCTATTTTGAGCAGCCACCATTCGATATCAATCTTTCACTTCTATGAGGCTTAGTCATTACCTTTAGGTCTTATTTGGAATAACAGGTGTCCAAAATGTTTTATTTGTTTAAGGCTGAAGAGCAGAAATTTGGTTTTAGTAAGTGGCTTTGTGAATTGGACATGCATCCTTTAACAGGGAAATACAATTGCACTGTAAGCTTCAGAAAGGGGTAAAGCAAACCTAAGAAGCCTACATATTCAGGTTAAGGCTTCTACATATAACTGTAAGTGGACACCGCTTCAGTCGTTTTTGGAATGACTTGTGGTAAATATGAATACGTTTTCTATATACACAAACTTAGAGTAATTGGCATGGATTGCGCACAGCTCTTGCCCCTTGTAGCTATTCGTCATGTCTCTTGGTCAGTGACTGAAAGCAGAGAACCTTTCAGTGATCAATTAGTCATTGACTAGATTGCTCCTGTAAGTGGCTCTTCTGGGAATGACTAAATAAACACATCCAATATTTCAATAGAATAAAAGCAATGCTGCATCTGAGTTTCCATGATAGTTAGATGATCAGTTTCATTGTTTTATACAAACTGCCATCATATTCTGTTTCAAGATATGTCGATGCTGTGGCTCTTCAACTGTAAATCAGCTGTAAACATTCATCCTCCTCTCTTATTGTATTTTTTATAGTTCATATTGACAGTGAGCCTGCTCATTGTAGCTCCTTGTTTTTTTCTATAAAGGTCATTTTTTTATATAAAGGTCATCAACCCACATTTGTTTTCTTATACAGTCACTTCAATGCGAGAACTTCCCACACCAGTCAGTTGAACTGAAGAAGCTGCACGGATGAGTAGTGAAACGTCTTCGTTGATTACTCAGCAAGTCCAGTTTTTTTTTTTTTTTTTTTAGATTTACCTATACTAGATATCACTTCAATGCATTACTCCACATAGCACTGCATTGATTAGTTGGTTAAACTCTTTCCTCAGTGGCTTCTTTGGGAACAAACCCCACAATTAGTCTTCATCTGTTATTCCTGTGTTTAGCACTAGATTCCATACAGAAACAGACCTTATACTATAAGGTCTGTTTCTGTATGGAATCTAGTTGTGTGTTCCATAATGTTCCACCACTTAATAACTGATTCCTTTCATACTATAAGGCTTATAGTATGAAAGGAATCAGTTATTAAGTGGTGGAACATTATGGAACACACAACATGGCTCTGTGTGAAGATAGACTTGTGCATACATGCCCATAGAATACAGAGGATTAACAAAATACGTGATTGTCCTGGGTCTTATATTGTACAAAAATTACAATAGGTGAAACTTTCCATTAGAGCTGTCTCTGAATTTGGGAGCGAGGTTTCATTTTGTGAAGTCACTGTGAATACATCTCAACAGCATCTTAACAGCTACAAAGAATACTTATTGGAAGAAACTATGCTATATTAAGGTGGCCATAGACGTAACAATTACGATCTTTCTTGGAAAAGATCTTTCCAAGAAAGATTGTTCGTTTCAATACACACGTGTAGAGCTGAATCGTCAGATATACAGGTAGATATACGGGAAGAAACAATAGAATTCTACCTGTATCTGATGATTCAGCACTAACAATGGGCGATGTTTGGGTCCCTTCAAAGGCACCCGATCAAAATTTTCCGTCCAGCCCGATTGACGAGCCAACCGATATCCATGTATTCTGCCGATATCGGTCGGCTCTTTTTCCACCATACACACAACGAATATCGGATGAAAATTTGTTTTGTACGATATTATCTGTGCGTATATGGCAACCTTTAGGGCTCTTACAGACGAGTGTTTTTACCTGCGCTCCCCTGCGTTCCGTTTTTCTGCGTTCAGCCGCAGGGGAGCGCAGGGATAGACACATTACATTATTTCCAATGGGGCTGTACTCAGACAGGCGCGTGTAGGCGCCGAACGCAGGGAAAATGCAGCATGTTGCGTCTCAACCTGCGTTCGGTGCCTACACGCGCCTGTGTGAGTACAGCCCCATTGGAAAAAATGTAATGCGTCTATCCCTGCGCTCCCCTGCGGCTGAACGCAGAAAAACGGAACGCAGGGGAGCGCAGGTAAAAACGCTCGTCTGTAAGAGCCCTAACTGTGAGATGCATATATTTATACCAGTACAACCCAACCTGCAGCTTTTTAGCTGTTGAAATACAACTCTCAACACCCATAGGCTGTTAGAGAGAGCTGAAAGTTGCAGTTCAGCAAAACCTAAAAGGCCATGGGCTGGAAAACCCTACTGTATAAGGAATGTAGGTCCTTGCCAGCACTAAAGGCAGCCCTACTGTTATTACACTTCCCAACAAACTGTTAAAGGATTGTCCTTATTTATAATGTATGCTGGAGATGTTTACACATGACTTTTATCTAAATGGATTTTATCATATACCTTTACTATAGTAGTAGGACCCGCTGTGCATTCTCTCTAAGTCAATGACACAAACACAAACACATATAGCAATTTCATTGTGTCACACACATGCGCTGAACCAAAGCTTTGCTCTATGATGTGAGACACTCACTGAGCTGGAAACTGGTTTTGCTGATTAAGCTCATTAATCAAAGCCATCTGTTAGTATACTATTGGGGGCTATTTCATGTCCAGATACTTGATGCGCATCCTTCTAGCTTGCTGTATCGGATGCCCTACCCAATCCTTTATGTCTATATTCACTGTATAGCATTTCAGGCAAGTGAAACGATTAGGGAAGGGAAATGTGCTGTACAATAAGAGAAGGGTATTTGTTTACAAATAAAGACCAGCAAAAAAAAAAAGCGGGACCCTACTTATTAGTGCTTCTACGAAGTAAAAGCCAAATTAGAGAAACACAAGCTCTGCAGAGGGGAGAAAAGTAACTTAAAACTCATTGAAAAATTGTAAAGAAAGTATGTTGCAATTTTGCTTAGAATTACATTTGTTTTTATTACATTACAAGTTAAATTATACATTTTGATTTTTAATCCTACATCTACTTTAGAACACTGGGAAATAAAATAAAAAGGGCATAAAATGCACATAAAGAATGAGCTGTGAAAAAAAAACATTTATCTCACATAAATTATTGCTTTCTTGTAATTGGCTATGCTTGGAAAATGTTTTGAACTGTTCTCACATCCCCTCCAGCCTACCTAATAAATCCAACCAGGACACTTGTGATAAAGCAGCAGCACAGTTCCCCCAGAGATCCCTGCATCCCACTTCAGGTGTATTCCTGGCAACATTATACTTAAAAGAATGACTAACAAAGTGCACCTGTTGCAGGGCAGCAGAGATTTCAGCAGGCTGCACATGGGTTCATTTGCAAAGAGATAAGGGCCCTTGCACAGTGACTTAGTGTGTCTAAATGTGCCGAAGCTCTCTTATACACATGCTGAGCATGTAAAAGAGCATATATTGAGTTTAAACTTGTTTTTTTAACACAACATAAGTGTGTTTTTTTCCATTCTAAACGCAACACTCTGTTCTATCAATAGCTGAATGAGCATCAAGCACAAGAAAATGCAATATGCTGTGTCTAACTCGAAACAAACACACTGCAACACAAATGGAGTAAAACATGAGTACAACCAGGCAGAATATAATCGGTTCAATTAGTGAATGCATTTATTTGTGCTCAAACCTGCATTTAAGGGCTCTTACAGACGAGCATTTTTAGCTGTGCTCCCCTGCATTCCGGTTTCATGCGTTCAGCCGCAGGGGAGCAAAGGAGTAGACGCACTGAATTCTTTTCAGTAGGACTGTACTCACACAGATGCATGTAAGCGTTGCACGCAGGAAAAAATGGAACATGTTGCGTCCCAACCTGTGTTCAGAGCTTACATCTGTTCTATTCTATTTACATCTGTGTGAGTACAGCCCCATTGAAAATAATTCAGTGCGTCTACTCCTGCGCTCCCCTGCGGCTGAACGCGTGAAACCAGAAAGCAGGGTAGGGCAGCTAAAAGCGCTTGTCTGTAAGAGCCCTAAATGCATTTTAAAACCCCCCAAAAAAACTCCTGTGTGTAAAAGCTTTAAGCTCACAAGCTAATTGATTGCACTTTATTCTGCCTGCCTGTATCTGATTCATGTATTAGCACAATTGTGCTTGTTTGCAACATGCTGCATTTTAATGCACTTAAGGGCAGGACTACATGGCCGATTCAGCCGTGCTCTGACACGCTGCACAAAATCGCAGGCGTCACGTCAGATGCGACGCAAATAAAGTAAGTAATTCAATTGTCGCATCGTGTCGCAGCATTGATGTGACACCAAACGACTGTCGGATGCAGACGCTGCGTCTGCATCCGACAGTCATGTCACGTCGCATCAACAATGCGACACGATCCGACACTGCCATTACTTACCTTGTTTCCATCACATCCTACGTGACGCCTGCGATTTTGCGCAATGCGTTGGATCGCGGTTGAATCGCCATGTAGTCCTGCTCTTACACATGTTCAAAAGATAATAAAATAGAGAAATGCATGTTAACCACAAAAAACACATGGCAAAAAATTTATATGAACATGATCTATGCATTCAGAATGCCTGTAAATAGATGCACCCATGTGGAATGGCATTGAGGGCTGTCCTACACGGCAGCTTTTGTTGCACGTTCCTGAATCCAATGGAGCTGATCTGTAGTTTACCCAAAAGATACACACCATCAGAAGGGAATGTTGCATGCTGCATTTTCATCTAGCAAGATATCAGATCAGAGTCAGATAAACATTTGTTTTGTGTTGAAATACAGGGGCTGCCGGATGTAGATTAATGAAAACAAGTAACTTAAACCATCCAACGTTATCTGATCGGATTTTACAGTGCAGCACTGGGGGTCAGATTCTGCAGAATCCACATCTCACAAAATCAAAGTGTGCTGTAGCTGCAGCTGTATATATAGATTTTTTGTTGGACAGATAACTCTATCCTTCCTATGTAGTTTAGCCTTCAGAAATTGGTAGGTACGGTAGTTATTTTTTTAGAAAAAAATTAAGACAGAACAAGCATTTAACTGTAGTAGGAATAGACTAAACAGTTGCATGTACAGTATATTACATGCAATATAGCAGGTGTACCCTGAAATGATACCTGGTGAAAATGCAGTGGATATTTTCGTACTGAATGATTTCCCAACAGGTTTGATGTTTTTGGTTGCTCTTTAATTGAGGCCTCCTGTACAATTCAAAGGCGAGTGCAGTCGATCAATTGGATTCATGGGCTTTGAGAAACTTGCATACATTGAATTGTGGTTTGGAATGTGATTTCTGACAATGCAGCTGGGGGATGGATATGCCTACTCTGTCCCTCTCTATAGCAGTCGTTCTTACTGCCCTGAGTGCTGAGTTTTCAATGCACTGCTGATTTTTAAGAAGAGTACCATTTACAGGGGACATGATAGAGAGTATAACCCAACCAACTACAGGTATGGGACCTGTTATGCAGAATGCTCAGGACCTGGGGTTTTCCAGATAAGGGGTCTGTCTGTAATTCGGATCTCCATACCTTAAACCTACTAAAAAATAATTTAAACATAATAAACCTACCAGGATTGTTCTGCTTCCAATAAGGATTCATTATATGTTAGTTGGGGTCAAGTATGAGGTGCTGTTTTATTATTACTACAGAGAAAAGAGACATATTTTTTAATTTGTGAATTATTTGATTAAAACTGAGTCTATAGGAGGTGGCTTTCCTGTAATTCAGAGCTATATGAATAACAAGGTTTCCGGATAACAAATCTCATACCTGTGCTACAAACTACTTATGATCCTTTGCACAGATATAACAGATATAATCTCAGCAAGATAGAATTGACTTTATACGGTATATCCTTCTGAGATAGGCTTTTGATTTAGCCCTCTTTCATTTACCCATTGTACCAAATCCACTGTTCATACAGTATGAATAGACATGATATGAATTAAACAAATATTTAAACCTCCAGAAATAATAAAGCAATGCATAGGAAACAATGCAAGTGTGGTAGGTAATTCTTCAAACAGTAGTGTTTGCCTGCCACCCCCTGTAAGATTAAGATCTAGTGATAAACGCATTTATTCGCCAGGCATGGATTCGTGGCAAACTTCTGTACTTTGCCACCTGCGGATTTTTTCGCCAATTTTTGAAAAATTCTGAAAAAATTTTTGTAGAAAAACTGAAAAAATTTGCTGTGACAAAAAAGTCCCTTGTCAGGTGTAAAAAAAATAATATTGATTCCCATTGACTTTAATGCATTTGGACAAAAAAGTCTCAGAGACAAAAAAGTCACCAAGTCAAAATTGTCACTGAGGTTTTTGACGCTCATTGACTTTAATGCATTTGGAGTGAGAAAAAATTGTCATGTGTAAAAAAAATTTTGAGTTTTGCTAATTTTTCGGTGAAGTAAAACTGGACAGATTCACTCATCCCTATTCAGATCTAGGCCTTTATGGCATTTCCCCAAATTTAAGCTGGATTCTGTGTGTCTGCTTTCAATTTGTGGCCTATAATTATTAAAAGGGTGGTTAGAACCCAATATTAACATTCAAATCCTTTAGTGTAAATCTGTTCTGTGCAAAGGCAACACAACAAAGCTGTTTGATCTGTTGGGATCTGTTGGACTGGGTCCTATGTTACTTTTTTAGCCTATTAGTGTATTTCCAATGGGCAAGATTTTGGTCATTGGGTTGAACAGGCAGATCTGCCATTATGTATTAAGCCATAGACTTTTAATTAACCCAAATTCCTAAATATGCCCTGGTACTTGGTAGGGGTATTAACTGGCTGGTAAAATCTGATAACCCTGCCCCTGCGGTACTTTTACAAACCCTTTCTTCATGCCCAGCAGCTGAAATATCAGTTTTATTGTAAGGCTGTTGGAATACTTCTGCAATTTGTGTAAAACAAAAGGGATTTCTTAGTGTAGCAAAACTCAGCCAGAGAATATTGTCAGGCCTGTAATATTCATTAGCTCCTTGCATTCAAATGCAATGAAACATCAAGAGCCCCACTGAGCTGTTGTCCCACGATCTCTGCATTCAGCTCTAACCCTGCATTTACCTCCACTGTCTCTAAACTGGTCATTCAGTACTGATTAATAATGTGTCTACAAGCACAACAACTCCTCCTGTTATGGAAATGTCACCCAGTGGAAGCTAGCACAGAAGAAGAAGCGCAGATGGAAAAGCTTCTTTGTTCGCGACTTATGGAAATGTTCTCCATTTCTACCCTGTTGAGTCATTAACACTGGGATGTATACTATACAGGTACTCTACCTGCCATTGTTATTCCGATGGCCCTTTGAGGGAAGAGTTTCACATTTCATGAGCAAATGCAGTGATGACAACATGGTACTGAGAAGACTTCTGAAAAAAGTTTTTTAATTCCACATTGTTCACCTTGAATTCTTTGTTTGGCTGTACAGAACAGGGCCATAGTTAAATAAAAAGTGACCTCAGGCAGTGTAGGAAAGTTGACTTGTTAAGGTGATTATTTTGGGCCCAAAGGCAGAGTTTTTGGCCAATTTCTACCTGGGCAAGAGCATCTTAACCCCCTACAGGTTTAATAGCTGTAATGTCTTCAGCAACATATAGTAATAAACTATATTAACTGGCTCCGTATTACAGTGGTGTGCAAAACTATTTGCCCCCTTCCTGATTTCTTATTCTTTTCCATGTTTGTCACACAAAATGTTTCTGATCATCAAACACATTTAACTATTAGTCAAAGATAACACAAGTAAACACAAAATGCAGTTTTTAAATGAGGGTTTTTATTATTTAGGGAGAAAAGAAATCCAAATCTACATTTTCATGTGTGAAAAAGTAATTGCCCCCTGAACCTAATAACTGGTTGGGCCACCCTTAGCAGCAATAACTGCAATCAATCAATAACTTGCAACGAGTCTTTTACAGCGCTCTGGAGGAATTTTGGCCCACTCATCTTTGCAGAATTGTTGTAATTCAGCTTTATATGAGGGTTTTCTAGCATGAACCGCCTTTTTAAGGTCATGCCACAACATCTCAATAGGATTCAGGTCAGGACTTTGACTAGGCCACTCCAAAGTCTTCATTTTGTTTTTCTTCAGCCATTCAGAGGTGGATTTGCTGGTGTGTTTTGGGTCATTGTCCTGCTGCAGCACCCAAGATCGCTTCAGCTTGAGTTGACGAACAGATGGCCGGACATTCTCCTTCAGGATTTTTTGGTAGACAGTAGAATTCATGGTTCCATCTATCACAGCAAGTCTTCCAGGTCCTGAAGCAGCAAAACAACCCCAGACCATCACACTACCACCACCATATTTTACTGTTGGTATGATGTTCTTTTTCTGAAATGCTGTGTTACTTTTACGCCAGATGTAACGGGACGCGCACCTTCCAAAAAGTTCAACTTTTGTCTCGTCGGTCCACAAGGTATTTTCCCAAAAGTTTTGGCAATCATTGAGATGTTTTTTAGCAAAATTGAGACGAACCTTAATGTTCTTTTTGCTTAAAAGTGGTTTGCGCCTTGGAAATCTGCCATGCAGGCTGTTTTTGCCCAGTCTCTTTCTTATGGTGGAGTCGTGAACACTGACCTTAATTGAGGCAAGTGAGGCCTGCAGTTCTTTAGATGTTGTCCTGGGTAGGGATGTAGCGAACGTCGGAAAAAAAGTTCGCGAACATATTCGCGAACTTGCGCAAAATTGCGAGCGGTTCGCGAACGGTTCGCGAATCCCATAGACTTCAATGGGAAGGCGAACTTTAACATCTAAAAATGACATTTCTGGCCAGAAAAATGATTTTAAAGTTGTTTAAAGGGTGCCACGACCTGGACAGTGGCATGCCAGAGGGGGATCAAGGGCAAAAATGTATCTGAAAAATCTGCCTGTGTGTGCTTGGAAGAGATAGTGTAGGGGGAGAGCTGTTAGTGATTTCAGGGACAGATGATAGTAAGTTTGCTGGCTAGTAATCTGCTTGATACTGCTCTGTATTGGAACAAAAAAATAAATAAAAGCAGTCCTTACAAGGACTACTGTTATTGCAGCAGTCAGCAGATGAGATCAGAAGCAGGACAGCTGCCCACTGCAGCTACATACAGAGCACTGCAGTAGAAGGTAGATTACTAGCCAGCAAAGCTACCTAAGCTTAAATGTCCCTCAAACCCCTGCAGACTTCTGTCCCTCCAATAACAGAGCAGTATCAAAACGATTACTAGCCAGCAAACTTTCAACTGTCCCTGAAATCACTAACAGGCAGCAGCTCTCTCCCTACACTATCTCTTCAGCACACACAGGCAGAGTGAAAAAAAGCTGCAGGGCTTCGGTTTTTATAGGGAAGGGGAGTGGTCCAAGGGAGAGCTTCCTGATTGGCTGCCATGTACCTGCTGGTCTGGGGTGAGAGGGCAAAAAAAAGCGCCAACAATGGCGAACCCAAAATGGCGAACGTCGCGCGACGTTCGCGAACTTCCGGCGAGCGCGAACACCCGATGTTCGCGCGAACAAGTTCGCCGGCGAACAGTTCGCGACATCTCTAGTCCTGGGGTCTTTTGTGGCCTCTCGGATGAGTAGTCTCTGCGGGGTAATTTTGGTTGGCCGGCCACTGCTGGGAAGGTTCACCACTGTTCCATGTTTTTGCCATTTGTGGATAATGGCTCTCTGTGGTTCGCTGGAGTCCCAAAGCTTTAGAAATGGCTTTATAACCTTTGAAATTGAACTCAGGTGTGATAAACCACAGTTAAGTTATTTTTTAACAAGGGGGGCAATCACTTTTTCACACAGGCCCATGTAGATTTGGAGTTTTTTCTCCCTTAATAACGTAAACCTTCATTTAAAAACTGCATTTTGTGCTCAATTATGTTATCTTTGACTAATAGTTAACGGTTTGTGATAAGCAGAAACATTTAGGTGTGACAAACATGCAAAAGAATAATAAATCAGGAAGGGGGCAAATAGTTTTGCACACCAGTGTATGCTAACATCTTCATGCTACCAGTTAATTCCCACATTAGTACAAACTGCTCTGAACCGCCCCTTTTGACCCGGTCTGATGCTAAACTTGTAAGCACGGAGCAGGAGAGGGGGGCAGCATCGGGGTTGCTGCCTCAGGTGGCAGCAGCCCACGGATCATCCCTGTGTATATGTGTATATAAGTAACACGAAAATATAATATTGGTGTGCTGATTCTTCCTTCAAGTATCTACATAGTTGGATCAAGCACCCATCTTAGTGAATTGGATCAGAGTGCGGACACACATTTGGATTTGGAAAAGTAGGAAGGTTCATGTTGATAGAGAAAAGTATGGACCAGCGATAAATATAAAGAAAGAAATCCCTATTTAATATTTTTTTGTTTTTTAAAATCCATTTTGATAATCACATACAATAAAACATGAGAAAACCTGGAAACCCATTGCAAATTGTCTCAGAAAATCACTCTCTACATAATTCTAAGAGGCATATTTATCAAAGGTCGAATTTCGAGTTCATGGGAGTTTATGGGAGTTTTTGAAAACTCACATGAACTTGAAATTCGACTTTTGCTAAATGTGCCTCTTAGGGGCATATTTATCAAGGGTCCAATTTGAATTGAAAAAACGTTGAAATTCGAATTCAAAAAGACCAACCGAAATTAAGACAAAGGTTTTTTTGGTTGACTAGGTCAGTTTTCGGTCGAATAGGTACCTGTATTCAGCGGAATTCGAATTGTATGAATTGCAGAAATAGCGCATTCAATCAAATTCGATTCAAAGTTTTTCCCAAAAACGACTTTTTTCAAAATCCACCAATTGACTCCAAATAGGTTCTAGCAGGTTCCCCATATGCTAAAACAGCAATTCAGTAGGGTTTAGATGACAAATGGTCGAATTTTTAAAGAAACAGTACATGATAAATTTCGATATTAAAATTTTTTTCAAATTCTTTTCAAATTCTAATCGAATTTGGACTATTCCCTAGTCGAAATACACAAAAAATAGCTTGAAATTAGATTTTTTTTTCATTTGAAAATTTACCTCGACCCTTGGAAAAATCTGTCCCTTATTATTATGTAGAGAGTGATAGTCTGAGACAATTTGCAATTGGTTTTCATGCTTTATTATATGTGATTTTCGAGTTATTTATCTTTTTAGTTTTATTCAGCAGCTTTCTAGTTTTCAATTTCAGTAATGTGGTTGCTAGGGTCCAGATTCTCCTATCAACCATAAATTGATTTGAATAAGTAATTGGAATATGAATAGGAGAAGACCTGAATAGAAAAATGAGTAACATCAAGTAGCAATAACAATAAGGGGCATATTTATCAAGGGTCGAATTTCGAATTGAATAAACTTCGAAATTTTACTTCAAAAAGACCAAAACGAAATTAAATCAAAGTTTTTTTTTTGGTCGAATAGGTCCGTTTTCGATCAAATAGGTCCGTAGTCGGCCAAATTCGAATCGTACGAATCAAAGGAATAGCACATACGATCTAATTCGATTAGATTTTTCAAAGTCCACCAATTGACTCCAAATGGGTTCTAGGAGGCCGCCCATAGGCTAAAACAGCAATTCAGCAGGTTTTAGATGGCGAATGGTCGAATTTTTAAAGAGATCTTACATAATAAATTTCGATATTCAAATTTTCGAATTTTTTTCAAATTCAATTTGGACTATTCCCTAGTCAAAGTACACAAAAAATAGCTCGAAATTCGAATTTTTTTCATTTGAAAATTCACTTCGACCTTTGATAAATCTTCCTCCAAATGTTTAGACTTACAGAGCATTTGTTTTTTGATGGGATCAGTGTCCCCTGTTTGAAAGCTGGCGATTCGGAAGAAGGCAAATAATTCAAAAACTATAAAAAAAAAAAATAATGAAGGCCAATTGAAAATTTTCTTACAATTGGCCATTCTCCTGGAGAGTCACATTGAGCATCTTGGCCCACCCTGGGGGAGTCTGGTTACTCACTGCATTTTATATTCCTTTTAGAGATGCAAAGAGACAGAAGAATCAAGGTTTCATTCGTGTGTCACTGCAATCAGTATCTTGCTAAACATGGCATGGAGCATAAGGTTTCTTCTTCATTTACAGCATCTGTCATCCTTCCACCCAACCCTGGGCCAAACCATGTGGCTCATTACCTTTTTCCCATTTCTCCTGCCTTTGTAACTTTAGCCCATAATTGTATCCCGGACTTGGAGTGACCGTCAAATGCTACTCTTCAACCGCTGATTTATATGAACTATAGTAGTTATTCTACAGCAAACACCAGTTTTACCAGTGCAGGGCAACAGGACAGTATGTTTTCATTACTTTCAAACACTTTAATTTATATCTTAGTTAGGGTGAAGTATACGGTACTGATTTATTATTATAGAGAAAAAAACAAAATCATTTTTAACATTTTGGATTACTTGGATAAAATGGAGTCTATGGGGCAGATTCACTAAGATGCGAAGTTGCGCCAGGCGCAACTTCACCGCACTTCGCCGCACTTCGCCAGGTGTATTTTTGCCAGCGCTCCGCAAATTCACTAAAATCCGAAGTTGCGCACAGGGGTAGCGTAAGTTTGCGAAGTTGCGCTAGCGTTAATTCGCCAAGCGAAGCGAAGTTTCGCTAGCGATAGTTCATTTGCATACAGCGCCAAATTCAAATTTCAATGGAGGAAAACGTATCAGCACTACAAATGCCTAGAAAACCTTCAAATCAGCAAATAAAAATTTTATTTTGCCCTACACATGTGCCCACTTTCTTGGTAAGTTGCCATGAGTCAGGAAATGTAGGGGGGAAGGAGGGGAGCCCCAAAAATATTTTCGATCTTTTTCAGCCTATCACCCATCATGTAGAAAACACGCCAGCGTTTTTTGGGACTTAGAAAAAAATTTGACTTTTTTTGAAACAATCCCTATCTACTCTATTGCGCTTCGCCAGGTCTGAGGTGGCGAAGGAAGTCTAGCGTAAAAGGTAGCGTTCAGTACACTGCGCAAGTTAATGAATTTGCGTAGTTACATTGCTAGCGAAAATTCGCCTGGCGTAAGGGTGCGAAGTAACACTAGCGAATTTACGCCAGCGTTCGTTAGTGAATTTGCGAAGTACCGAAAATGCCAAACGCTAGCGAATTGATGCTAGCGTTCGGCGCTTCGGCGCTTAGTGAATTTGCGCCTATGAGAGATGGTCTTTCTGTAATTCAGAGCTTTCTGGATACTGGGTGTCCAGATAATGGGTCCTATACCTATACTCTGTAGAAAGGCAGTGTTGATCATCGAATCTATGTTCAGGAATATGGTGATGGACCCACAGTGGTATTATACTCTTTAGCATGACATGATTATATGATTAGAGAAACTTCGGAAAAATTAGCAAAACTGCAAACTTTCGCAAAACACAATTTTGCATTATTTGATTAAATTTGGCTCTATTGGCTTTCCCATAATTCTAAGCATTCTGGATAATAGATGTGTGTTTTCCAGATAATGGATCCCATACCTGTATATGCTGTAATGTGACTTCTTTGCTGAGGGATCCACTGCAGTATTATATATGGCAGCATGTCGACAGACAGATCAATAATCTGGAAACCCATTATCCAGAAACCTAAAGGCCTTCTACATGTTAAGCACAAATATATACTGTATATATATCTATATATATATATATATATATCTATATTTATCTACATATATATATTTGTATGCTTTTTTTGTAATGATAAAACAGTAACTGCATAAATCCATATTGGTGGCAAGCATTCCTTCTTGCATTTTAATTATATTTTAGCAGACTCAAGGTAAGGTTATTCCAATTATGGAAAGACCTTTTATTCAGGAAACCCAGGTTCTGAGTATCTGGATAACAGACCCCATTTTTGTAGCTCGACAGCTATGGGAAACCCACAGTAGTAATGTATTATGTAAATTGCTCATGTTGAGGGACCCTTGGTAGTACCATACTGCACTGTAGTATCACTGTTTTTTTTTTACTTTGTTATTTTTATACACTGCAAGTATAGTAGCGAATAAGTGATTTATAAAAGCTTTGGTGGAAAGTCATTCTGCTCATTTAGTTATTAAACTATAAATAGGGTTTAGAATTGAGCTGAGCATTTAGAGCTCAGAAACTCCTGTACTGTTAATGGCGGCGGATGGGAACTAGCTATATGTTGATACAATATCGCCACCTAATGTCAGAATAAGGTTCAGAATGATGTCTCTGTTCAATTGTTTTACTTTCTTTCT
Organism: Xenopus petersii; assembly: GCA_038501925.1. Classification (NCBI taxonomy): domain Eukaryota; kingdom Metazoa; phylum Chordata; class Amphibia; order Anura; family Pipidae; genus Xenopus; species Xenopus petersii. The sequence continues at coordinate 111,289,265 of CM076683.1, read as the reverse complement.
TACTATTGTCGGTTAAATAGTGAACAAGTAATTTACTATTTTTGGAAATGTGACTATTTTCATTATTATTTGATTATTGAATTTGATTACAGTATTTACAGGCCAGGAACTATACCAGCGGTTGCAGAGCTAAACTAGCTATAGGCTGGTACAACATTGCCACCGAGTGTCAGAATGGGGGTAAGCAGGGCTGCTTCGCGAATGAGGCATGTTGAGGCTGCCGCTCCTGGTACTTTAAGAACCGAATTTACTGTTTTCACACCGGAAATTCAGCTCTTCTAGCGCAGAGAGAGCAGTTAGGCTCTCTGTGCTAGAGTACTGGCCCTCTCTGCTGCCCTCGTGGGCCCCCTCAGGTGCAAAAAGGTAAGCGTATGGGGGAGGGGGGGCGGCAGCAACTGCTGCTGCCTCAGGCGACGGAGGGGCCAGGATCGCCCCTGGGGGTACGATTCATTGTCCCTCTGTTTTAAATTTTGTTTTAGTAACCAAATATCTGGTACTAGTTTGATGAACCAAACACTGGATCACTGAAACTGCAAGTTTGCTCAGACCCAATAATGGCTGTTCCGGCTGGCCGAGGCTACTAGGAATGGGATGGTATGTTCCAAATAGCTCAGAAAATTAATATTTTGCAAAGTCACCATATCTTCCTATTATTGAACATTAGCATAGAAAAACCTAGTTGGTACAGTGTAGAAACTGGTGTTGGAGGGTAGAGGCAATCTGCTTTATCTCGGACTGATCTGCTGCCTCAGGGGTTCACCCCCCAAAGCTCCCTGCCCAATCCGCAATTAGTGATTAACTTTGGTGAAAAAGTGAAATCAAATTTTGATTGGTTGCCATGGGTTACTACTCTAGTGTAATTTTGGTTCTCTGGCCTGCATTGGGCTATCTGACAAATACTATTTCAGCGTTCCATAGGTGACAACCAAATACAAAAACATCTACCTAGGGGTTTTCAAAAGTGCTGATCTTCAATTTGTGACCCCTCAAATGTCACACCTGCCCATCTGACCAATCAAATTGCACCATTCCATAGTTCTGGAGTACTATATTGTACCAGAGGAGAAAAAAAATTCAGCTAGGGGTTTTAAACGGTGCTGAGCTTCCATGTGTTTACAACAAAATCACACGCTTCCCCTCTCATGACCAATGAGATTATTTCATTCTATATTTTCAGATCATTAGCCAGCAGCACATTATGGAAAGAAGATGAAATGCAGTTCAATCTGTTATCCATTTACCCGTAAAATCCCATGCTTCAAATTGGGCCCCATTCAATAGTATCAGAGAACTACTCAGTAGGGCACCATGGAAAAGGTTAAAACATGTACCTAGATATTATAAAAGGTGCTGAGCTTCAGCCTGCCATCCCTTATTGGAAAATCACATGTCTTCTATATGACCAATGAGATTGCACCATTCCATAGTATTGGCATTGTGGCAAAGGGCAATACACCTACAGGTGTTCACAGGTGCTGATGGTCAATCTGCCATCCATTTACTTCAAACTCACTGGCCTGTCCATCTGAGCAACCAGATTTTGCCATTCTATAATATCAGAAACTACTCAGCAGAGCATGGTTGGTAGAAAAAAAATCACAGATAGTGGGTTTCAAGTGTGTTAAGCCTGGTTGTGCAGTCCATTTGCCTGCAACCTCGATTGGTTTATCAGTCAATGCTGGTTACCTATCTGGCAGGTGATAATTCATCATATCAAACACTGGATAACTTTTATCAGCACCAACGCTTTGCAAGGCAGAGGAAGTATATTTTACAATTCATCTATTGTTTGAATGCTGTAACATTACATTTTCCAGGTAATGTTGGATGCATCAACTACTATAATACAGTAAGTAAAGATGAATGGATTCAACCGGTTCAGTCACGATGCTTACGTCCAAAAAAGCAGATAATACAGAAACAAGAGGTGTGATGAACTTCAATCCAACGCAGTAAATTGCTGCAAAATTTGTGTTTTATTTAACACTACATGTTTCGAGACTAGCTCTTTATCAAGTGCTATTACTGCGTGGAATGGAGTTCATCACACCTCTCGTTTGTACTATAATACAGTATATATATAAATATATATATATATATATATATATATATATATATATATATATATATATATATATATATATATATATATATATATATATATATATATATATATATATATATATATATATATATATATATATATTAGCACTGGCATATTCTACCATTTCCAACAGATTCAGATCAGCCACTGATCCAAGAAATGTTATCATCTGATTTACTTACTGCAGGATCTATCGCTTTCTCTCCTATATTTTTGTTTGTGGGTGGACTGGAAGCCTACACACATCCGCAGAGAAAATACAAATATTATAGTCACAAAACCCGGAGCTGCAAGTTTAGAGCGCCACCTAGCTGTCAGTATAAACAACTCCACAATCCACTAATAAGACGCTGGTGTTTTCTCTTACACAGAGCTGCTTTGTCCAAATGCCCTAATCTACTAACAACTACTGCCATCAGTGGCGTAACTAGATATTACTGGGCCCCACAGCAAATTATTTTTCAGGCCCCCAAAATTTTTAGCAGTTGACTTGTTTTACCAATATTTATTGAAACTGTATATGAATTAGGGCTTCGTGGGGCCCCTATACCTCTTGGGCCCCCCTGCAGGCGCAGGGTCTGCTTCCTCTATAGTTACGCCCCTGACTGCCATGCTCATTATCCCTGAGAATACTGTGGTGATTGAAACGCCCCCCACAGCAGTGCAACTGTTGCAATAAATGAGATTTTCTGTGGCAGATATAAAAGTGGTAAATTATCAATGGCTTTTTTTCATGTTGCCCATGGCCAGGGGTCGCACCCTCTTAACACCCAGAGGGAGTAGAATGGAAATCCAGTGTTTTATGGGTTGTAGCCAGTGAATAAAGGAGGGTTACACAAAATGGAAACTGCAGTTCTATTCACAGAATCTTTGAACAACAATGAAAGTTGAGAACATTTATATATTTTTTTCATTCAGCAATTTATATATAGATACAGCAACTTACAAATGTCATCAAATCATACTGCAGACTCAGCAACCTTGGAATTTTACTGCCATCTAGTGGCTTAGAGTAAATATACCTTTGTTGGCTTTTTAAATTTAAATTATGGGGCACACTCTGGTCCATGCCACCAAGTTTTACAGATCAGCGTTTTATCTTTGATCCATTTCAATTAACTTTTTGTATGATGTAGAGAGTAGTGATGAGGGAATCTTTCCCGTTTTGATGGAAAATGAGCAAAACTACCTGAAAATCCGAGAAACAGTGAAAACTATGGGCTTTTTATTCATATTACCTTTTTTCCCACTTTTGGACTACCAATAAAAATGTTTTTTGTACTTTCAAGTCTTGTTGACTGTGTTGAGCAAATCTGCCATATTTTGCTTTGTGTCAAAATTTGCAACTGGCATTACAATTCGCCAAATTGCATTGGAGTCAATAGGCAAAATCACATAAATTTTCCGCTCAGTATACTGCTACACACATGCCCTACATTGTTAGGGCACCTTCTATCCACGGTGCAGCTGCCTTTTCAATAGAAAAAGGGTTCCCATGTTGCCAATTTCTTACAAAGTTTCTGACATTACCTCTGGTCAACTATTAATAATAACTCTGTTGCTGTTAAACCAAAAAGTACCATCTACCACCTTTCTAAATGCCCCCATTACCATAGTGGAAGTGCAAGACTTCCCTTCATCCTAACAAGGCACCGGGCAAGATGGCCTTCCCTCAGACTGGTACAAAACCTCTAGGGAACTCCTCTTTCCCTGGCTACACAAAACCCTAATGGATGCCACAGAGGAGAACCAGCTCCCTTCCTTGTTCAATGAAGCACTGATAGTTATTATTTCAAAAGAAGGGAAGGATCCTCTTAATTGCGGATCCTACAGACCTATTTCCCTTCTCAATACTGATGCCAAGGTGTCTGCAAAAGTACTAGCCACCAGACTAAAACAGGTAGTAGAGGAAATCATAGAACCAGACCAAACCGGATTCATGCCCAGTAGATCCACCAATATGAACATCCGCAGACTATTCACAAATATACATGCAAATCATGGTAACCAAGGCTCATGCATAGTATTATCCCTAGATGTGACTTGGGCTTTTGATTCCATTGGTCTTGGGGACCAATTTATTCAATGGGTGTAGCTCTTATATAAACAACCAACATTAAGAGTCATATCTAACAGCTACCTGTCATTAACCTTTAACCTGTATAGGGGCACCTGACAAGGATGCCATCTATCACCACTTCTCTTTGTAATAGAGCCCCTGGCAATCCTGATTCGTCTGGCTGGAAACATCACAGGGCTTCACCTGGGGAGAGTGGAGGAACGCATATCCCTATTTACGGATGACATACTGTTATACCTGGACAACCCAGGTGATTCTTTACAGGCGGTCCTGAGCATAGTAGACAGGTTTGGCCAATTCTCAGACTTAAAGATCAACTGGGGGAAATCGAGATTTTCCCCATCGATACATTGATCCTAACTCATTCCCTCCCCCCCCTCTGGTTTGGTGTTTAAAATATTTTATTTGATTTTCATATTAAACAAATGAAATCAAAATGACAACAAATGTTATGCAGATGAAGAAAACCCTCTGGTTTGGGTAGACTCGTTCAAATACCTTGGCATCACCATACATAGAAGCCTTGACACTTTTATAACCTCAAATCTGGAGCCAATTCTGTCTAATATGAAAAGAGAAACAGAAGGTGTGGGCTAACTTACCCATATTGATTTGGTGTAGGTTCAATCTCCTAAAAATGAAATTCCTCCCTAAGTTCCTCTATGTCTTTCACAACTCCCCTGTTGCAAAAAAATGAAAAGCCAACACCTTATTCAAAAGTGGGGTGTTCCCAAATTTATTGTGGTGCTCCAGACACGTGAGTCATGTTCAGACATTTCGGGACAACAACTGCCCTTCCTCAAGTGACAACCCACCATAGATCCCAGCATTGCTTATATACAAATGTATCTAGTGCCATCTAGTGTGCAACCCCTGTATTGCAAGCAATGATACATTGTATATAATTAACATTAAACAGTTGCAATAATAGTGACATTTCAGCTACAGTGTAACGCCACGTTCCAAAGATCCGTTTCTTGAATCAAAATTGTATAAAAGTGATACGAAAAAAATGAATTTTTTTTTTCCAAAAATAAAGTTCAAAAGTAAAGTTCATCACTATTAAAGGAAACCTGTCACTTTTTTGCTGACAGTAGGACAGTGATTAAAGAGTTATAAATACTCACATACCACCATCTTTTTTGGAATAAATGTGACTAGTGCAGTGCTTTCAATGTGTGCACGAGACTCTACCAGTCCGACTTTCTGAAAGTCGGCACGCAAAGTCTCAAGGGAAAAACTATAAATCTCACGAGATTTCACCTCCCACCATTTGAATCCTCGGAGCTGCAATGTATCCCTACGCAATCCTGTCCCTTCTTAACAGAGTATTAGTGAGAAAAGTTGAAAGCTCCGTTACCCCCCTGCATATTATTATAAATAATGTGGAAGGCAGTGGGGGGGGGGCAAGCCTAGAGAAAGGAGATTGTGGAAAAGAATGTGCTTGGAGATAGATTGACATTGTGGATAGAGAAACTTGGAAGGTGAAGGGGCATAGAAGTACATAAGGATAAAGGGGCATTGAGGGGTCATGGAAAGCAGTGTTTTGCGTAGTAGGAGTGGAACATAAATAATTGTACTTTGAAGGAGGGGGGCATTGTAACATTGTCTTCCATATTGTTAGCCTTTTGCATTGCTGCATTTCTTAATGAAGTCCTACTCCCCTCTCCATTTTTGGCTATGCTTTTAACCCCTGGCAGAACACACTCTAGAGCAGAACATAATGCTGTAACGCTGCTGAGGGAACACTTATCCTTTTATGTGATAAACACAATGTCCCGATATAATGGTCCAGACAAAAAAGGAGATGAGTCACCTTGCAATTGCTTTCCTTTTTGCCTTAAAGGGTTGGTTTACCTTTTAAGTTAATTTTGAGTATGTTATAGAATGGCTAATTCTAAGCAACTTTTCAATTGGTCTTCATTATTTCTTTTTTTATAGTTTTTGAATTATTTGTCACCTTCTAACTCTTTCCAGCTTTAAAATGGGGTCACTGACCCTATCTAAAAAACAAATGCTCTGTAAGGCTACACATTTATTGTTATTATTACATTTTATTACTCATCTTTCTATTCAGGCCTCTCCTTTTCATATCCCAGTCTCTTATTCAAATCAGCGCATGGTTGCTATGATAGTTTGGACCCTAGCAACCAGACTGCTAAAATTGAAAACTGGAGAGCTGGTGAATAAAAAGCCAAATAACTCAAAAACACAAATAATAAATAATGAAAACCAACTGCAGGTTGTCTCAGAATATCCATATCTACTTAATACAAAAAGGCGAACACCCCTTTAAAATGTTAACGCAAAAAAAAAAATGTTTGCCTTATAAAATAAAATGTTCTTCTGAGGGCTCTTACTCATGAGCGTTTTTACCTGCACTCCCGTGTTCCGTTTTTCGACGTTCAGCCGCAGGGGAGCACAGGAATAGACGCATTTCATTTTTTCAAATGGGGCTGTACTCACACAGGCGCGTGTAGGTGCCAAACGCGGGAAAAATGCAGCACGTTGCGTCTCAACCTGCGTTGACGCCTACATGCGCCTGTGTGAGTACAGCCCCATTTGAAAAAATGAAATGCGTCTATTCCTGCGCTCCCCTGCGGCTGAACGCAGAAAAACGGAAGGCCCTAACTTTGAAATATATAATTTTCTATGGTTTTCAAATTATTTGTATATGTACTGGCTGTCCATCTCTATTCTCTGCCCTGATGGCTCAGACTGTGGATACAACTAAGACAAGGCAGCTGATTAAGAGAACTGCCTTTGCTGCTGGGGAACTAAGACTTTTGCAACATTGTTTAAAACGTACCACCCAGGAGTAAAGCATGAACATCTTTAATAAATATATATTAGAAAGTTGCTTAGAATGATTTCTTTTACTAGGCACATTTTTATTTTGGGGTTGACTTTAAGGTAAAAGTCATTTATAAACACTGAGCATATTTGCACCTGGGCAAAGGGGTTACGCCCCGAAACGTTGCATCCGCAATAAACGAGCAAGGGTTCTCCCTGCTAGAAATACCCACGTTGTGCCGGTGATTTTTCTCCCTTTCACATTAAACTCGAGGTTGCCAGACCCTCCTTCACTGAGCACCTGGGATTCGTTTAGGACAGGACGGCCAGGGTGTGCGAGGGTAACCCTTTCTTTCTGCACCTGGGCAGTAACCCATAGCAACGAATTAGTGACTGGCTTTTTACAGGCAGCTACAGGTTGAATGATGAAATCAAACATTTAATTGGTTATTGCCCAGGTGCAGATTTGCCCAGTGTTTATAAATGAGCCCCAAGGACTGCACATTCTTAGTAGGTAGCCTTTTGGTAATTTCATAGTTTATGAGATTTTTAGTGGTAGCTCACACAATGTGCTAATACAGAAGGTGTTTCAAACAATCCTAATAGAATATCAAGTCCTGGTTTGACATGAGTGGTGCAGAGCATGTCTGTCACAGAGTATACTCTATCACTAAGCATGCATGAGATTTGGCAGTTTGGCTCAGTCCACACACAGAAAACAAAGAGGTCCTGTTTCAAGATGGCAGCGCCTATGAAACACTTTTTACATGTAAGATATTTTCTAATCAGTTTTGGATATAGACAAAAACAGCTGACTAAAGGGTTTAACTAAGGAGGGAAAGCTATATATTACTCATGTCTCAAGGTGACAGGTCCTCTTTAACAATGTAGTCTTTGAAAAAGGAGCACTCTCAGGTCTTATAGCCAGAAAAAACAGTTTAATGTGGGCACAAAATCTAACGTTTCGGCTGGGACACCAGCCTTTCTCAAAGTGATACATCACTGCAAAAAAACAGTTGATATACAGAAATGACAAGTGGGGGGTGTCAGGCAAGGGCTGAGTGGATTGTAGCCAATACATTGGCTAGTGAAAATCTGTGCACCATTCAAATGAGCCAATCATCCACTAACAATTAAGTGTTCACAAAAAATACATTGTTTGTTATTTAGACCATAAGTAGTACAAACAATAATCGCTACTATGTAGTCCCTATGTAATAAAAAGAACTAAACATCAATAGTTGGTGTTTTCACTGGGAATCCCAAGTTAAATCGCAGCAATCAGGGTATATAGGTTGAACACCTTCACCATAGTGAACTTATATGTAACACAGTGCCAGAACCATAGCGCTGCCCAGGAAATATGCGTTCTATTAAAACTCTTACCGATATTTACAATAGTTGTAAGATCGCTGCCCTTCATGGGTGCGCTCAGCTGTGTTTGCGAATTTAAGCCACCAGTGTGCTCAGTTATTCAGGTACTCTTCTGCTACCCCACTCGCTACTGCATATAAAATGTTAATACTTCCATGTCTCAAGTTTATTCACGTATTTTGTTTGCTTACCACCGGATGGTCTAGGTCAGATTATTCCTTGCAGCCGATGGGTTAATCAATGGGAATCCACCGTGTCCATCTTGGTACTCATGGGTGTGCGGAATGTAGGTAGTAGGGCAGTCTCTCAGTCCAGCCGCACCTCCAAGCACTCGGAGGCAATGCCGTCAGAGGCGTATCGCATCACCGCTGTCTCTGTACCAGGGACGTGACGCCTCCATGTTTGATCGGTATCTATGGTCCACTCTAGCAACCACTTATGCGAAATCCTCCTGAATCTCAAGATGACTCTCTGTCCATAGGGTGCTTGGTTGTCACTGAGCACATAGTACCAGGTGCTCACCCTATTGACACCCTATTGCATTCTCTGTAGACTTCGATGAGTGTCAATGTCCTGTCAACTGGGTCATTAGCCACAATGGTGCTCCCTTTGGGTTACTTGAATATATATATCACCCGATCATGTACAGTAGGCACCATATATATATAGTATAGACTTCTCAGGTGGGTATCTACATCTCATTACTCGAGATCATTCACAGTATCTCCAAAGTTGCCTTCCATCCCCTGAGTATATGTACCCGTAAGGTTACGTCCGTCAATCCATCATGTGGTGCTCCATCTGATCATCAGACTGTCAATCCAGGGGTCAGCATAAGCACCTGTATCAGTACTGTGTCCACTGACTGCGGAGTGTCCATATACATGTAGCTCACTGATTCATAACTGTGGCTGTGTGGTGTTCCCAATTCGATAGAAAAGTGGGACCTGCTGAAGGGCAAGTGATCTGCTCATTCGTTTAGTTGAAAACCTCTTACAGGTAGAACATTGATAAAAATCAAAAGTGCACAGATAGAATTATGAAATAAGTATGAACAATTGGGAAACAGATATTCAGTATAGTTCAAACTTAAAAGTAAGAGTCTCGAACGTTAATCTTCGAGGGGTATCCCTAGGTCATCTCAGATACACTTATATGTATCACTGTATTAAGTTACTCATCATGCTTTTTATATCATTATAACCTTACACTAAATCACAGAAAATCGAAAACAGTCTGTTACTTTCCTTATTTTATAGTTCCATCAAGCCATTGTCAAGCAAACATTATTACTGTTACAGTTTTACTTAAAAATAAACGGAGCATACAAGACTATTTCATTAAGTCCCTTGGGGTTTATGAATCCAGCCAAGCTCCTTTTGTAAAAGTAGTTTCTCACGTTTGCCACCTCAAATGGGAGGAGGCACAAAGTCAATAAGCATGCACCTCAAACTTGCCAGAGAGTGTCGTTGTTGGAGAAAATGTAGAGCCACCGGTGTGTCCGTCTTTTTCGTCTCTAGGGCTGAACGTATGGTCGACCCGTGGTTTGCCATGCGCTCTCGGAAGGTGGTGATGGTCTTTCCCACATAAAGTAGGCTGCAGGGGCATTTAATGAAGTATACAACAAACTTCGTGGTGCAGGTTAATCTGTAGTTGATGCTGATCACTTTTCCTGTGTGTGGGTGGTTAAATAAAGACCCCACTATCAGATTGCTACATGTGATACAGGATGGACATCTATATCAGCCATTCTTCTGTGGATTTAACCACGTTGTGGATGGTACATATTGATAGCAATGTTGTGGGTCTGTCTTTACTAGAATGCCTCTAAGATTCCTGTTTCTTTTGTAGGTGATCTGTGGTTGTGTTCTGAAACATGGTGCGAGAGTTCGATCCCTTTCAATGACTGACCAGTGATCCCTGACTGCTTGTATAAACGGTCTTATTAGGTGTGTAAGTTGTCAGGAACATCAGTCGGTCCTGTGTTTTATTCTTCTTGTGAGAAGTGGAGCATTTTAGTAATGATTCCTGGGTATGTTGTAATGCCCTCCGTTTGCAACACAGCAATTCATCCAATTTATATCCGCGCTATAGGAATCGATCTATCAAGTTGTCCAGCTGTAGGTGTAGTAATTCATCTTCTGAGTTGTTGTGCACCATCCTAATCATTTGAGAGTTAGGTATACTCGCCAAAATGTGAGGGGGGTGACATTTTTGGGGGTATGATGTTGTATTGTATTGCGATCTGTGTCTTTTCTATATGTGGTGGTTTGTAACCTACCCTCCACAATTGTGAGAGAAAGATCCAGGAAGTCAATCTGTGTCTCATGTATCTTTGCTGTGAATCTTATTGTAGTTCGTTGGGCGTTGAGATTCTCTATCATCTCCCAGAATTGTTTGATGGTTCCTGTCCAGATAATTAGCAGGTTATCGATGAACCTGTACAGTTTGTGAATGTAGGTGCCATAATCTGTTAGTATGTATGTTCGTTCATATTTGTCCATATACAAGTTGACAAATAGGGTGCCACATTCGAGCCCATACTCGTGCCACTGAGTTGTTCGTAGTATGAGAGCTCGAACTTGAAATAATTGAGTGTCAAACACAAGTGTAGTAATTGTAAAATGTATTCGGTCGGTGGTCGGTTCAGATCAGGGTTATTGACCCTCCTTAATCACTCCAATGCCTTCATTAGTGGGAATAACCGTGTATAGAGAAGATACATCCATGGTGGCTAGACAGATTCCCTGGGTAGAGGAGTGGACTGTTTCAATTTTGTCAGCAAATCACCAGTGTATCTGATGTACGTAGGTGTCTTTTGTACCAATGGTTGGAGAAAGTGTCCACATAGATTGCAATCGGTTGGAGTATTGATCCTCTCGCGCTTATAATTGGTCGCCCTGGTGGAGATGTCAGACCTTTGTGGATTTTAGGGAGAGTGGAAAAGTTTGGACACATTGGAAAGTCTTGTGTCAGGAAGTTTTTTATATCTTCACTAATCGTCCCATGGTCACTCCCAATTGGATTGTACTGTCAACCTGTTTTTTAAACATCGCCGTTGGATTGCCTGGTAGTTGTTTATACACCAAGTTATCTGATAATTTTCTGATTAATTCAGTACGATAGTCTGAATATTCTGGGACGACTAGCGCCGGATTTGTTTTTTGCCGCCCCTAGGCCGCGAGGTCCGACCACTTCCCCTTACCAGCGCGCCGGCGAAAAAGCGCCAGCTCAGCTGGTGTAATTGAATGGGGACGTACATGTCCCCATAATGCGGCTGGGCGGCATGCCGCCCCTATTTTTTGCCTCCCTAGGTCCGGGCCTATGTGGCCTCGCCACAAATCCGGGCCTGAGGACGACCACAGCTGCGCCCTTATCCGCAGGTCTGATGACAATGTTGGTGTTATTGGCCAAGTCATGTAAGACTTCCTTCTCAGTTGGAGCGAGGTTGGAGAATGTACGATGTGGAGATGTTATCTTATGTGTCACATCAGTTAACAATCTTGTGTAGGCCTCTATAAACTTTGGCGTGTTTGTTGGTTCAGTTGTTTAAACTGTTGTACATCCCAAGTAGAGGTCCTAAAGTGTTCTTTCAATTTCATTGTTCTTTGGAATCGATGTATATCTACCATGATGGCCAGTGATCGTGTATGGGAGGTTGGAACAAAGGATAAGCCCTTAGAGAGGAGGTGTTTTTCTGCTGTAGATAGTTGGTGAGTGCTTAGAACACTACTTCCTCTGGGGCTTGTATTGCCTGGTTGAAAGGGTGTTTCTGGCCACCCCTTCTTTTGTGTGGGCGTCCCGGTCGGAGGGGTGTTGGCTTTGCCCTAAAAAAGCTGGAGGCTCAGTGGATGTATTCTGGAGGTTGGTCTGTGGGGTGGAGCTTCTGCTGAATGATAATTGTAGCCCTGCTATCGATTATATCCTCGTCCCCGTCCTCTTACTGGGGTATCAGCATCTGATGAATTGCTTGTATAGGGTGAGGAATCGATCTGTGTAGGAAAGTTGTATGATCTTGTTCTCAGAATTCGGTTGGTTTGGATCTCTTCTCCTCCAGTCAGCCACCTATACACCTTCCTCTTCTGGTAGTCCGCTTTAACCATATTCCCTTTCCTTTGTTTGAATTTATGAAGTTCTGCAGTATAATGGGTCAATTGTTGTTGTAGTTTATCCAACCATTTGGAATCAATATCTGTACTCAATGTCTGTAAATGTGCGGTTTCAAATGCAGCTATTTCTGTACGTGTTGTGGTAAGATTCTTAGAAACGTCTTTGATCACTAGGAGCATCAGGTCCATAGAACAATTGTTCAAGATTTGACACCATCGCTTGCAAAACTCTATGCTGTTATGCCCTATAGTAGGAACGTTCCTAATTTGGAAGCCTCGGGGGATATGTTCTTTTTTATAGAAATCTAACAAATAAACACCATGCAGCTTCAGGTCTGTCTCCTTCTCCCGTAATCTCAGTAAGTCATGGAACAGTTCTTTATTCGTGGCTTGTGGGGTAACGGTAACAGCTGTTTCTGTGAATAAGATGTCTGCTGCTTCTACATCAGAAAATTGGAAGCCTGATAGAGGAACCTCGATAATATCCCTGCCATCAGCACTTGCCATGCCAGCTGTATACAACTTGGATAAGATAGGTAAACGAAATCCAAAAACACAGGTGCCTGTATATAAATAACTGATATCTACTTGTGAGATACCGGCACTCTCGATAACCAAGTCAAGCAAATGCCTGGGTGCAATCCTTAAACGTTTTAATAATGTAGTCCTCAAAAAAGGAGCACTCTCAGGTTTTATAAGCCTGAAAAAGGAACCTTATAACCTGAGAGTGCTCCTTTTTTGAGGTGTATATATATATATATATATATATATATATATATATATATATATATATATATATATATATATATATATATATATATATATATATATATATATATATTGATTGCTCTCTAACTCTGAGTTAATCAGCGACTTGAAGGGGGGCCACATGGGACATAACTATTCAGTGAGTTTGCAATTGATCCTCAGCATTCAGCTCAGATTCAAAAGCAACAGTTATGACCCCCCCCCCAGTCACTGATTGGTTACTGCCTGGAAACCTGTGGAAATCAAGAGAGCTACAAAGCAGGAAGTTGTGTTCTGGCTATTATGTTATGACATACAGTCACTCCAGCCTTTACACATTACATTTTTGGCTAACTAACTATTTTAGAAACATTTTTTATTTTGCACAGCCTATCTATTTATTTTTACATTGAACAATTCCTTAAATAGATTCATGAATATAAAGATGCCAAACAACTGATATGCAGATGACTAATGTGTCAGGATGAGTGAATTAACATGGCTCCTTGTCACCAATCAGAGGTCATGTCCAGCCGCATGGAGGAGATGATGACCTCATATGACCCACTGGCACCTCCTCAGCAGCAGATCAGCAGTTTGCAAACCAAAATTTGATAAAGAAACCCCTAATATACCCATCACAGTTACATGTTTCTTCAAAAAGTATGAATAAATGCCAAATCCTATGTGGAAATCCAGCTGTTGAACAGTTCTTCTCTTTCTGCATCATTTGAAATCCTGGCACGGAAGGAAGGACTAAACACTGATATTACAGAGAAGCCATAGAGAGTACCTGGAAACTGATATCTCCCTCTTAGAGATTCAGGAAGCAATTGATTCATTCCCCTCCGGAAAAGCCACAGGAACTGATGGTTTACCAATTGAAATATACAAAAAACATGCCACTACCCTAGCCCAAATTTTACTTAAGGTATACAAGAAGGCAGTCCTAAAAGAGCATCTCCCCATGTCTATGTATCAAGCAGCAATAACCCTCATCCCAAAACCAGGGAAGGACCAGACATTACCAGAATCATATAGGCCAATATCGCTGCTTACAGCAGATGTCAAGATCTTTGCCAAAGTCTTGGCTAATCGACTAAAAGGTGTAGTCCCCTCACTGGTTGATGAAGATCAATTGGGCTTTATGCCAGGGAAGACCACCACCCTGAATATTAGAAGGCTGCTTTACAATCTTATAGATGACCATACCAATTTAGGAAATAGAGCCATTGAGGCGCTAGATATAGCCAAGTGGCCGTATCTATGAAAAGTCTTGGCAGCCTTCGGTATAAGTCCAACATTTCTATCCTTGACACAACTTCTCTATAAAGCCCCAGTAGCATCCCTTAGAATAGGGAATAGAGACACACCCCTTTTTCCACTCACCAGAGGCATGAGACAAGGCTGCTCCCTGTCCCCTATTCTCTTAGCTCTGGCGATTGCAGCAGCAGTCCATCAAAATACCAACATGCAACTTAATGCAGATGATAACCTTATTTACCTGGGAGACAGGAGCAAGTATCTTGAGGAACTTATAGGTCTGACTGATACTTTTGGCAAAATCTCAGGATTGCAGGTTAATCCAAATTCTTAGTTGATCCCCCAAACCCCGGTGAAAACTTGACTAACTGAGTTACCCATAGCTACTAAATTCTCTTACCTGGGGGTAGACATTTCCACACCTATAACTTCCTATATAGACCTTAATATTAATCCGCTGCTTGGTTGGGTTATTGATAAGTGTGAAGCTTGGGGCAACCTACCGGTGGGTCCAGCAGGGCGTATACACTTAAAAATGTTTGTTCAACCAAAAATCTCATGTTGTGCCACTCCCCTAAGTCACGTCCAAAATCATTCTTCCAAAAACTAGCTGGAATACTAAGAGGTTTTGTTTGGGGCAAGAACAGGGCTAGAGTTGGTCTGCCCCTTCTGAAACGTCCAAGACATGAGGGTGGGGTAGCTCTTCCAGACTTCCAAACTCTATATCTAGCAGCACAATTGACCCAGAAGGTCCATGTACACCACTATACAATAGCTGGAAACAGCAGAGCAATATGCAAATGGAAGCCTGGCAGACACTATTATGTGCACCCTTGGGGCCTAAAGGCGCCCTGATCGGCCATGAAGCCAGAGCGGCGTATGAGCTTGCCAAAAAGACCATTCATAGTTCGAGCATAGATCCTGCTACCCCACTGTGGGGCAATAAAACTTTTGGTAAACTGGCTGAAGTAGTCCCCCGACAGTGTTGGTCCCAGTGTTGAATTGTGAATATTAGTGACAATTGGGGAGAGTCCTCTATGAAACCCTGAGAGACTAGTATAATTTACCCGCTGATCAATGGTTAACCTATAATAAAATACAAACGTGTCTGGGAAGAAGGCACAGGCTCTCACCCATAATACTCAAAGAAGACCCATTGATCAAGCTAATCAAATTGGGTCCATTGAAATGTAAGATCTCAGCTGTGTACAAACTCATTACCACAGCTAAAGCAAGCTCTGAAAACCTAAAATGTAGATCCCTGTAGGAGGGTGATGTAGGGGATCTTACAGATGCCCAATGGAGTCTAGCACTTAGGTGCACCCAGGTTAGTCTCAAAAGATTGTAGACATGATCTTTTCCAGGTATACCTGTTGCATAGGGCCTATTATACAGGAGAGAAACTGCACAAAATATTTCTGGAAGTATCCCCTAAGTGTAATAGATGTAAGACAGAAGTGGTATCACTTATGCACACCCTATGGTCATGCCCTGAAATACAGCAATATTGGAATGAGGTAATATGTCATACAACCAAAGCCATTGATGTTCTGGTCATACCTGGCCCAGTGCTATGTATTCTAGGGGTAATTACAACTCAGGACATGCTGGTGGAAAAAAAACAACTGTTAACCAAGGCTTTATTCCAAGCCTGGAGGCTTATTACAAAAAACTGCAATGCAGAAGCTGCCCCACCAATAGAGTCTTGGTTAGAGGAAATGAATGAAATATGTAAACTAGAGCACCATATATACAAAAGGAGAGGCAAACTCTCAACTTATACTAGAATTTGATCAGGATGGCTTGCTAATTGTGCAAATAGGATAGGGGTATGAGTAACCACGACAACTGAAAACTGTTGATGTATATGCTGATAATAAAAATGTGCAAAAATGAGCATAAAGTACATTTTTAATGATATATGTTAACAGCCAGCAATTTTACATTTCTTGCCTGATACATCCAATCTGCATATTGGACTTGTAATGACATATGCATCGATATACTCTACTGTATTGCTTGGAATATTCAATAAACTTACTCTCCATAACTTACAGACAGCATGCAGGAACTACATAACCCGCAATGCATTGCACTGTGACGTTCTGTTCCTTATGCAGGGAATTGTGGGGTTTGGAGGATGCAGGCTGAGGACAGCTGGCTGTTGATACAAAGTAACAGTAGTCAGCCAGCTCAGCAAAGCAGTCAGACAGATTAAAAGAGCAGGGGGGTTAGGTTTATGGAACTGTTCCAAATTATTTAAAATCAGTGTCTGACTGGAACACCAGGGGCCCATCAAAAAACCTTAGACCATGGGCCCACCAAAAGTTTTTAGACCAGGAGCCCACCCTCAGTAATTTTTTCTTCCTCTCCTCATTCAACCTCAATTCTCCTAGTCTCTTTTCTTTACAAACTATAATCTATTATTCCACCTATTTAGCCTCTTTGTTCTCATAGAAATAGGGAATGGCCATGAAATAGGCCAAAAGTTTAGCAGCATGAGGGCCCACTGGGACTTTTCCTGGTATCCTTGTAGGCCAGTCCGACACTGTTTAAAATCATGAAAAGTCTGCATATTTTTTAATTGATGTATATTGCAAAGTTGCTTGAAATTATGTTTACTTTTCAACAAACTCAAGTTATGTTTGTGTGGAGTTCCCCTATAAATAATAAAAGTAAACATCTGATAGGTTGCTGTAAGTTACTAGACTTGGAAACAGCTTGACTTAATTAATTTAAATATAAATAAGAGAATAGGATTATTTACAAATAAAAAACACCCTTTATGTTGTATTCAGGGGTGTAACTGCAGAGAAAGCAGGGGGGGCTGGAGGTATACGGGCCCCATGAAGGCCTAATTTATATACAACTTCAATACAGTAAAACAAGTCAACCTCTAGACATTTTGAGGGCCTGAAAAATAATTTGGTGTGGGCCCAGCCGGGCCCACCCCCTCAGTACGGGCATGGTCAAAATACTTTTGTTCCTCTTTCTATTTCCAAAATGTTGGGAGGTATGCAAGTGGTACATAATGTTGGGCATGCAGATTATGTACCACCAGTCTCTAAATCTCTTTCATGCTTTAAATGTTTATTGTAAGAAGGCTGATAATGATTAATTGGTTAGTTGGCATTTAATATAAACGTTATGTTTCCATTACAGGCAATGACGCCATATTTCACGACATCGACAGCGATACCTTGTTAACCAGCCTCAGCGATTGTTTCTTGGCATCTTCAGAGGTCACCTCAATGTAAGCCAGGGTGGGGAATCCCATTTACCGACTGTACTCAATGCTCCTACTTTGCGTCATGAGAATTCCCTTTATTTTCCCCACCCCAACTGTCAACAATAACAAAAAAAAACAAAATGGACCCTCCATATCAGCCCATTTGTCCTTCCCAGAATTCACGGCGGTGAGCAAATGTCTGCAAGAAACAGAAGCAGCCACGCTGATACTTGCTGAAGCCAACAAGGGTATAAGGTAAAAGCATGAGGAAGAGATGTGAACTTTAGTTTCTTTTAAAAAGCAAAGCCCACTATTGTATTAAAACTGTAAAAAAAAAAAATAAAAAGAAATTTACAGTATTTGTATAGAATTGTGTAAAAACTAGATTTCCCCACTAGATTAATCCAAATCCCAAACCACTTCCTTGTCTCCTCTGCATGAATATCACCGTGATGTGGAATTAACAAAATTTGAACTGTATTGTAAATTTGATGTTTGATCTGTTTTTTTTCCTTCCTATATTTTGTGTTTGATTTTCTCCATAGACCAGAAGGTTGGTTTTTAGCCATAATCCTACAAGAAGCCAATGATTGCTGAAAACCATTGCAACACAGCAAGGACTGCATGTTTTCTGGAGAGAGAGATCCATTTCTTTATTTTATTTATTTTTTGTTTTAAATTAATGGTCTTTTGTTCTATAAGGTGCTTCAACGAAAAAAAAAAAAGAAAAAAACACTAAAAAACAAACAAACGAAAAACTTTTTACTAAAACGAACAATGTTAACAAGATTTGGTTTGTCGTAGTGCTGAATGCTGACATGAATCATATGCTTGGTTTATAAAATTAATTTGTTGCATTGCTGCTCTCTTGTACGTTCAAGAGTGCCTTTTCGAGCATGTATACAAGTAACAAACAGTTATTTGGAGGAGTGTTGGAATTGTTGGCACATGATGTTTTTATCTCATGGCACCAATCTGCCTTTGGGTTGAAATTCAGCAAGAAATTGAACAGTTTCCTCATTTTCAGGGTGAAATCCTTCATCTATGAGCAGACGAGCGGGTGCAGTTTCTGTCAATACCCACATAACAAACTAGAATTTTCTCTACTGGCAGAGAAAAAGGCTAAGCCTAAATTTACTTGAGGGCTTGATACTCCAGTTTGACTTTGGGGGGATGGGGGTCATTCCAAGAGGGGAATGACTGGGCAGAGACAGACGAGAAGATTCAGCGATAAATCGCCTCTTCTTTAGGCGACTAATCAACCTGAACTGCCTCCCCGTCGGCTAGAATCTGAATGGCGGAATGGCACACTGAACGCTTCATTTTCCGAAGTTGCCTCACAAGGAAACTTCGGGCGTCTAGTTGCCCGAAGAAGAGCCAATTTGTCGCCAGGCAAATAATCTCGCTGATTCTACTCGTCTGTCTCTACCCTGAAAGGGGAAATATGCATAAATATATCCCTTGTATTATTATGTTTAGATTGTAGTCAAGTGCATTGATCACGTTGTGTTTCACTGTTAATTACCTATGTTTATTTATATATATATATATTTTTTTTTTTAATATATAGATTATTTTCAATAAACCGTGATTTTTTCACAAAGTATTTCTCTTGATTGCGGTACTTTGTTACATTATTTACCAGCAACCGTGCAATACACAAGAGCCATGAATATCCTGTAAGTTATATCCTTATAATCGGAGCTTAGTGATGTCATTTCTTTCTGTCACATGACTCACTGAAACGTATGAAATGTATTATAATAAAGTACCACCTCGGAGTATAAAAACACTCTGCCTTCGGCCTTGTGATTTTATATGGTCATGGAACTCCTCTGTAACTTATAATATCTATATATTTTACAAGTGGTTGTACTTTATTCACTATATATAGAAGTAGATACTATGTAATAATAAAAATTAAATTTTTTCACTAAAGGGAGTGCTGGTTTGGAAACTATTGGTGTATGCAAAAATTACCGTGCACCCCTCTCTCTTTTATATTGCCTTGGCGTGTGGATACTCATTGGAGAATTAAATATATATATATATATATATATATATATATATATATATATATATATATATATATATATATATATATATATATATATATATATATATATATATATATATATATATATATATATATATATATATATATATATATATAGCACGATGGATCAGCACACACTGTTTTGAATGTGAAATAATAGTATTTATTTCAAGCAAAACACATTTTTATCTGACGTTTCAGTCCCACCTGGGGACCTTTTACAAGGATAATGCGGTGTAACAAACAATGGCTTAAATACCCACAACCCCTATAGTAGTGACATAAGGAAATCCATACTCAAACATTGGAAGATAGTGTCCAATGATGAAAGCATAGGCAATGAAGTTCCCTGTAAACCTAGATTCAGCTACTCTAGGAACACCAACCTTAAAGAGTATCTTAGTCCATCAGACCCGGTGAGTAAATATACCCAGCCCCAAGCCCAACATTTTTTAAGTACCCGTCCAGGTGTGTACAAGTGCACAGGATGTGTGGTATGTGGCACATTGATATTAGGGTCAGAATTTAGACATCCGAGGACTGGTAAAAAATATCTTATCAAACACAGGTTAACTTGCACCTCCCTTATGGTAGTTTACATCATCAAATGCCCATGTGGTCTAATCTACTGTGGTAAGACCATCAGGCCATTAAAGGATAGGATCTTCTATATGCTGTATTTATATTTAAATGTACTAAAAAATATATCAATTTGTGTATGCACCCATGTATGGGAATGTGAAGGGGAGAAGAAGGAAAAAGAAGGGGGGATTTTGATATTTATTCGTTTTTTATATATATATATAGATTAATCTTAAGGGAATCTATATATGTGCGTTAGTAAATTTAAATATAAATACAGCATATAGAAGAAAAAAATCAAAATAACAAGATCTAAATTAAATTATATAGGAGTTGATTTGCCTTAGGATAAACCCTATAGTAAGGATTTAAGGTATTATCACATTGCTACACTTCAACTCCAATTGACAACTATATGCAATTTCCAAGGCAAGATAATTCCCTTTCCCTTCTTTTGTTTTATACATTTTAACAGAGTGTGGTTGGTTTTATTGATTTACAAAACATAATAAAGTACAAGAAAATATATGTATATATTTTTTAGCTGTAAGAACTCTGATAACCAACAGAGGTCGCTAGAGATCTATAGTATATAATGCATGTGTTCGATCCATTTTGTATGCCTATGATTAAGGGAAGGTGTTCCCGAAATGCGTAAGGCCTATGTACCTTTGCAGTACTCTACAATAAAAACCTGTTTTTTACCGGAGTGCCGTCCTCCTGTTTGTATAATTACTTTTTTCTACCTTTGCCCCCCCCCAAACGATGTAAATGTGTTGATTTAGCAGTACCTGAAATGACAGACCAAATGGGGGTCTTCTTTTTGGGGCCCCTATATGCCACGTGCTTGGGTACACCTATACATATTTGGCATAAAACTGTTCAGCGGACCCCAGGCTTTCATATTTGGGGTGATTTGCTTGATACCTAAAAGTATGTGAGTAATACGATGCTGCAGGGTAGAAATTTTGAGGTGATTTTTGGAAATGTCACCAAAATCACCAAATTTAGGAATGGTTTGCGGCTCGGTACTTTGTAGTACAAAGACATGCATACCCAATTCAGATTCGTGGGAATGTGTGCTTTCCGAAAATATATGGTTTTCTGGGGTGAACTTACTTTTTTATACTTTTGCCCCCCAAAACTATGTAAATGTGTTGATTTTGCAGCACCTGAAATGACAGACCATATGGGGGTCTTCCTTTTGGGGCCCCTATATGCCACGTGCTTGGGTACACCTATACATATTGGGCATCAAACTGTTCAGAGGACCCTAGGCTTTCATATTTGGGGTGTTTTCTCTTGTAACCCAAAAATGTGTTATTTTGGGATGAACTTACTTTTTTCTACCTTTGCGCCCCAAAACTATGTAAATGTGTTGATTTTGCAGTACCTGAAATGACAGACCATACAAGGGGGGGGTTCTTCATTTTAGAACCCCTATATGCCACGTGCTTGGGTACTCCTATACATATTGGGCATCAAACTGTTCAGACGACCCTAGGCTATCATATTTGGGGTGATTTGTCTTGATACCTAAAAGTATGTGGGTAATACGATGCTGCAGGGTAGAAATTTTGAGGTGATTTTTGGAAATGTCACCAAAATAACCAAATTTTGGAATGGTTTGCGGCTTGGTACTTTGGAGTACAAAGACATGCATACCCAATTTGGATTCAGGGGAGCGTACTTTTTTCTACCTTTGCCGCCCTCAAATCTATGCAAATGTGTTGATTTTGCAGAATCTGAAATGACAGACCAAATGGGGGTCTTCCTTTTGGGGCCCCTATATGCCACGTTCTTGGGTACACCTATACATATTGGGCATCAAACCGTTCAGAGGACCCTAGGCTTTCCTATTTGGGGTGATTTATCTTGATACCTAAAAGTATGTGGGAAATACAATGCTGCAGGATATTTTGAGGTGATTTTTGGAAATGTCCCCAAAATCACCAAATTTAGGAATGGTTTGCGGGTTGGTACTTTGGAGTAGAAAGACATGCATACCCAATTTGGATTCTGGGGAATGTGTACTTTCCGGAAATATATGGTTTTCTGGGTTGAACTTACTTTTTTCTACCTTTGCCCCCCCCCAAACGATGCAAATGTGTTGATTTTGCAACACCTGAAATGGCAGACCATATGGGGTCTTCATTTTGGGGCCCCTATGGGCCATGTGCTTAGGTACACCCTTACATATTGGGCATCAAACTCTTCAGAGGACCCCAGGCTTTCATATTTGGGGTGATTTATCTTGATACTCAATAGTATGTGGGACATACAATGCGGCAGGGTGGAAGCTTTGAGGTGACTTTTGGAAATGTCACCAAAACTGCCAAATTTAGGAACGTTTTGAAATCAGAAGTATGCCGTTTGGGGAGCGGTGCTATGGAAATTTGGTTGTGTACTGCTTGTAGAGTTTGAGCTATACAAGTGCAGTGGCGTAACTACCAGGGGTGCAACTGCACCATGGCCCCTGGCCCGATGGGGCCCGCCTCCCAGAAAGTAGTAGTAAGTGTCAGTGGCTTGGCACCACTTCAATAGTAAGTAACAGTGACGGGCAGGGCCGGTTTTAGGCCGATTGGGAGCAATTGGGCCCCGCACCCTGGAACCCTTTCGTTGCTCAATTCAGCGCAACAGCGCCGCAGCCACCCCCATTATTTTTTTCAAATGGATCGGTCCAAACAGATATAAATGTGCCTGCGCACACCCACGTAAGATTGGATTTCTTTCGCAACGCAGGACAGGCGCCATAATAGCAGCAGCCCCTCCAGTCAGCCCCGGGCACTACTCAATCTGGATGGAGTCGGACCCACCACCAGGCCCAGCCCAGCTGCATTCAAACTGTATGCCTCACACACACACTCGGCTGGAGTCAGAGTGGAGCGAGGATGGCGTTGGTGTGTGCCTGCTCCCTGGGACCTGAGGTAGGACGGGTATGTTAATAATGCGTGCATCTATGATCTACTTAACTCGCTGGCTGCCAGGAGTGGCCTGTACAACTTGCTCCTACTATTAGGCCAATATGTGCATAAGTGCTCCCCTGCCCTAACCAACAGCAACTCTAAAGCATCTGTTTTATTGTGATTGGAACTTGCAGCCTCTTGTAATTGCTGCTCTTCTGTTTCATTCCTCAGCAGTCCCTGTGGTTGCTTCTGAGCTAGATCGGAATGGCACCACGACTCCATGCACATATTTGCACTAGGAGTAAAAATATGCCCATTCATTTCTGGTACACGGAGGCCCAAACAGCCCACCCCCATCAGCCAACTAAATATTTAGTGTCTGTGGCATCTTACAGCAGCAATATCATCTGTAGATCTGGAGTTTGCCATAGACCTAAATCGGCTGTGTTCTCGTACATAAAATAAATGATGTTTCTGATATATGTGATTGTTCTTTGTGAAACATGATTTTTTTCATTTTATTAGACACTTAGAAGCCTATATTTTTTTACAGAAGTAGAATTACACCAAATTTCTTGCATATTGTGAACATTCAGGTTGTCCTGGAAAAAACAATATATTGTTTTCCTGGGTAATCTAAAAGACCACCCCAGGAAAGGCCCTTAAAGTGAAAGAGTGCAAAGAGTGCAAAATATCTAAAAGTGAAAGAGTGCAAAATATCTAAAAACTGCTTGGCAGTAGATGTTCGCATCTAGGACAAAATGGCTGGCAGGGAAAGGGTTAAAGTAAACTTTAAGAATGTTATAGAATAGCAAATTCTATACTTTTCAACTGGTCTTCATTGTTTATTTTTTATAGTTTTTTTTTAATTATTTGCTTTCTTCTTCTGACTCCATCTAAAAACAAATACTCTGTAAGTCTACAAATGTATTGTTATTGCTATTTTTTATAGCTCATCTTTCTATCCAGACAGTGTCGGACTGGGACACCAGGGGCCTACCAAAAACCCTTAGATCAGGGGCCCACCCAAAAACCTTTAGACCAGGGGCCCACTCTAAATATTATTTTCTTCCTCTCCTCACTCAACCTCTATTCTCCTAGTCTCTTTTATTTACACACTATAACCTATTATTCTGTCTATTTAGCCTCTTTATTCTCATAGAAATAGGCAATAACCATGAAATAGGCCAAATGTTTAGCAGCATGAGGGCCCACTGACACCTGGGCCCACCGGGAGTTTTCCTGATATCCCAGTGGGCCAGCCCGACACTGTATCCAGGCCTCTCCTATTCTTATTCCAGTCTCTTATTCAAATCAATGTATGGTTGCCAGGAGAATTTGGAGCCTAGCAACCAGAGTGCTAAAATTGCAAACTGGAGAGCTGCTGAATAAAAACCTAAATAACCGAAAAACCACAAATAAAAAATTAAAACCAATTGCTAATTGCCTCAGAATATCCCTCTCTACATCATACTAAAAAAGTTAATTTAAAGGTGAATAATCGCTTTAATAGACACAGTGCTGCCAACTGTTATGCATATCATTCAAAAACAAGCATTCAGTGTAAAATACACACAATACAATTATTGTCTAAAATTATTGTCTACAATAATCCCCCTAAGGGCTCTTAAACACAAGCACAATCATTAGGGGTAGAAAGCGGCTTAAGGGCTCTTACTCACTGGCGTTCTGACCTGCTCTCCCCTGCGTTCTGTTTTTTGGCGTTCAGCCGCAGGGGAGCGCAGGAATAGACGCATGTCATAATTTCAAATGGGGCTGTACTCACTCAGACGCGTGTAGGCACCGAACGCAGGAAAAATGCAGCATGTTGCAACTCAACCTGCGTTCGGCGCCTACACGCGTCTGAGTGAGTACAGCCCCATTTGAAATAATGACATGCTTCTATTCCTGCGCTCCCCTGCGGCTGAACACCAAAAAACGGAACGCAGGGGAGCGCAGGTCAGAACGCCAGTGAGTAAGAGCCCTTATGGAAGAAAACACAATGCCCAGGTAAAAACGCTTGTTTATTTACGCTAGTTTATTGTTTTCTACCCCTAATGATTGTGCTAAGATTTAACCCTTGCAGTGTCAGAGTGGGAGGAGGGACAACATTCTGATAAATTAAGCAGGGACCTTTCCATCATGCTTAATTAGCTGGTTGAACTACAGAAAGAGAGTCATTAGGCAAAAATTATGATAAATTGCTTTGCAGAAGAGGCAGATCACTTTGTGAGATCCTTGTTATGGAGACTGGGTGGTAGAGCTGTGCTTAGGGGCTGTTCAAATAGAATTGATTTAAATGATGGCTGTAAATGATGATATGCTGATGATGCATGGCTGTGATCAGGATTTAGATAAGGAATAATTTGCAGTCTGGAGCTAGAGAACATCTCTTTAAAATTTCAACCAATGAAATCAAATCTAAAAGCTAGATCAGAGTAGCCATTATTGTGTTAATCCTTGAGAACTACTATTCCCAGAATCCTCCAGCAGCTTCTAGTGGCTGTAATGGAAAAGACCTAAAGCTACAATGTTGCCTCTAAGGACACACTGGACGATTTGTCGCCAATGTTTTAAAAAAGTAAATCGCGGCGACAAGACGATTCACAGCGACTATTGGCACAGAGCGATTTGTATCCCATTACTCTGTGCGGTACGTGCTCCACCCAAAACCGGAAACGGTTTGTGCTTCCCGCTGTAACCTGGCGTCTTTGCGTTCTTGCGTCATTGCGTTCGCATTGTAATTTGAATACAATTGCTGCTACTTATCTGTATGTGTGTGCGTGTCTAGGAGATTTCAGTGCTTTTCTAAGTACATGCTATTTCTGATAAATCGCTCGGGAAAGGGTCTCGGTGCGTTTTGGAGCTACAGGCGATTCACAAATGCGCTGTGGGCACAGGAGCTGGCGTCTTTCATTTGGTTTTGTTCAGAGACAAAACGAGCGATATGTCACATCGATTTGCTTTTTAAAAACGTTGGCGACAAATCGTCCAGTGTGTCCTTACCCTTAAAAGCTGAATGACTAATTAGCAATTTATGTAGATGCATGCAGCATAGCCGCACAGAAATCATTTCAGTCTGCAGCATGTATCATAATCAGCTGCATATTAGCCATGCAAGATTTCAAGTTAAAGTTTGCCCTTATATTCTTGTCCTATTTTAGTTTGAGCGCACCTAAATAGAAGCGCTAATTGATTCCTTGTTGCCTAGTTTTACCCAGAAACACTTAGATCTGGGTTTTATCACATGAAACACATAAAAATGCAACACACAGGATGTTGGTGACCCTTTGGAACATACTGAAATAGAAAAATGCATTGCATTCAAAAATGCATTTCAATGGACGCCCATGAGTTATGGCCCTTAGAGTGATGAGGGGTAAGTCTACATGCACTGGAATATGGTGATTATAAACAGAGGTGCAAATTGCTGAGGACACCACGGGCTAAATTCCAAAAAATAGAGTTAATTTAGTAAAGTTCCCATAGGAAATGCAGGTAGCCCTGGTTTGTCAACTGTGGTGGGACTATTGAAAGCAAACCTCTGGTTACAATTCCAGTTTTTTTAATTCCCACTCCAATTACTTTGCACACTCTGCCTTATAATCAGGAAAACGGACAATATGGAAAAGGATGTATTTTAAGCAACTTTTCAATTGGCCTTTATTTGAATTATTTGCCTTCTTCTGACTCAGCTTTGAAATGGGGGTCAGTGATCCAGCAAAAAAACAAATGCTCTGTAAGGCTACAAATGTATTTTTATTGCTACTTTTTATTACTTATATTTCTATTCAGGCCATCCCCTATTTATATGTCAATATTTTATTCAAATCAGTGCATGGTTGCTAGGGTAATTTGGACCCTAGCAACCAGATTACTGAAATTGCAAACTGGAGAGCTGCTGAATAAAAAGCTAAATAACTCAAAAATCACAAAATGTCAGGATTCCAAGGGTGCTGGCGTTACTCTTTGGCGCAGATGTCAGAATCCACGTTGTGACGCAGCGCGGCCAGATCCGACATAACGGCGTGATGCATCGTGTCCGCATTCGACGCCGGCATCGTGGCGTTGATGCTGACGCAAGCGGCGTGACGCAGGCGTCGTCATTGGATGCTGAGGTCTATTTAAACCTGCCTTCAAGTTCAGGACTTTGCTCAGACATCGTCTTGGCTAATACCTAAAACTTTTTGGAAAATCCTGATTGTGTTTGACTCCGGAACTTCCTGACCACGTCTATTGAACCTCCTTCCTGCTTGACGCCTGGAAATCTGCTACATTCTGGTTTTGACCTTGCTTGTCCCCGACTACGCTGATTTCTACCATCCCTGACTCGACCTGCCTGACAATTCTACTTCTTCTTCTATGGTGAGAGAGTCGTCATTCATTTTTCATCATTATTTCGGCTCTCATACCTTCCCCTACAAGTTTCTCCTCTGTGCATATTGAGGATACACCTCATGGGGTACTGTAAGAGCAGCCTTCCGTCAACTAATTGGTTCCAGACTCCAGTAAGCCTGATACAAATAAAAAAAATGAAAACCAATTGCAAATAGTCTCAGAATATTACTCTCTACATCATACTTCAGGTATAGGATCCATTATCCGGAATCCCGTTATACAGAAAGCTCCGAATTACGGAAAGGCCATCTCCCATCAACTCCATTATAATCAAATAATTCAGGTTATTAAAAATAATTTCCTTTTTATTTGTAGTAATGAAACAGTACCTTGTACTTCTTACCAATTAAGATATAATTAATCCTTATGGTGTTAAATGAATGTTTAATTGTTGTTTTATTAGACTTAAGATCTAAATTATGGAAAGATCCCTTATCCGGAAAACCCCAGGTCCCATATTCTGTACAAGTTAATTTAAAGGTGAGCAACACATTTAAAAAGGGGTTCATATGACATTCTTTCAATGACTAACAGCAGGGTCGGACTGGGGGGGGTCATGGCCCACTGGGACTGACACATCAGGGCCCAGCCACCGCTGCTCCCCCCCAGTGGCAGGGCCCCCAGTCACCAGGTTCCCTCTGTCCCTCTCCCCCCGCCGGCACGTACCTGCTTTGTGTATATTGGCGATCGGGCAGGGGGAGGGAAGGACTGCCCGGCACTTACAATCCGGCAGAACAGCACCAATATGAGCTTCCTTTAACGCTTTGTGACCCGGAACCATCATGTGAGCGACATAATCACATGGAGCACTAGCAGCCTACTCTGCCCTAGTTACTCGTACCTGCCGACGCGTACCTGCTTCATGTGTACGGAATCGGGCGGGGGTAAGGCAGGACAGGAGCGCCGCCTATGTCCACCGGGTCTGGGCAGGCAGGCAGGGCCGGATTTACATCTAGGCCCACTGCCGTTCGGCGACCCTGTCCCCTCCCCTTTATTCGTGCAAATTTTCATCATCAATGGGGAAATTTAAAAAAATATTGTATCTCCAGCACATCCCCAGTGTTTTTGAACCAAAGTGGGTGTGGTTGGGCATCATGCCGCCCCCCTAAAATCCTGCCGCCCTAGGTGGCCTTTTTTTTTTCCCGTTGTCCCGCCGGCCCAATCTGACACTGTTTAACAGCTAAATAATTTATTACGCCAGATTTATTTTATTACACTTTTATGAACTCACCCCCAAAACATCTTCAACATAAAAACATTTAGCTTAAGCTGGTGTAAGTAATTTGAATCCAGAGTTATGATGATTGAGAATTTGGTGTTAGATGATAACATTTTTACTCCAGTTTTGTGCTACCTCTATTTTTTTTTTTTAATTCCGCCCAACCTCCTGAACAGTGGGTTATAGTGATTTCAGTTGCTCATTCTGCTTTGGACCTGGGCTTTTCAAGATATAGGGATGCTTCCTTAATTTAAATCACTATAAGTCTGCTAAAAATCATTTAAACAAACAACAGCCTGATAGGATTGATTGTTTGCTACCAATATGGTTTCATACAGCTTCGACACTAATAAATATGAGGTACTGTTTTATTGCAGAGAAAAAAAATGATTTGCTTAATATGGAGTCTATGGGAGATAGCCTTCCTGTCATACTGAGTTTCTGTATAAGGTATACATTATCATGCATTTTTGATTCATTTGAATGAACTGCTGGAACCTGCATTGCTTTCACACTGTTAGGGCTCTTACAGACAAACGGTTTTAGCTGCGCTCCCCTACGTTCCGGTTTCGTGCGTTCAGCCGCAGGGGAGCGCAGGAGTAGACGCACTGAATTCTTTTCAATGTGGCTGTACTCACACACGCATGTAAGTGCTGAACGCAGGTTGGACGCAGCATGTTGCATTTTTCCTGCCTTCGGCGCTTACATGCGTCTCTGTGAGTACAGCCACATTGAAAAGAAATCAGTGCATCTACTCCTGTGCCCCCTGCGGCTGAACGCATGAAACCAGAACCCAGGGGAGCGCAGCTAAAAACGCTCATCTGTAAGAGCCCTTACTATTTTTCCAGCAATGTATATTCTACGGGCAGAACTACTAGAGACTTTGTTTGGATAGTACAGGGGTGCCCAAAATGTAGATCGGGATCTACCACTAGACCTTTAGCTGGTAATGAGTAGATCTCAAGACACCGTCACCATTCAGCTTGACTAAATTACACTCTTATTTCAAGCGTTTCATTCAGATATTCGTTATGTTATGGTTACTTAAGAAATAGTTGTTTGTTAAATATAGCAATATACATTTTACCATCAATCAGTATTTATGGAACAGAATGCTAACAAAGCTTTTATAGATGTAGATCATAATGGGACAAATCACTAAAAGTAGACTATAGGCACTCCTGGTATAGTATCTGTCCTACAGAATCTAGAGATATTCCAAAATATGATCCTCCATGCTTTAATGTGAAATCTCAGATAAATACAATTTCTGATTGGCTTGTATCTAAATTTGACCCAGGGGTGATTCTAGGCTCTGTGCAGCAATGAGGCAGCTTTTGCAGCCCCCCCCAACTCTTACCTTTCTTGTGCTTGAGGGGGTTCAGGGGGGGGGCATCACATTGTGCAGAGAGAACACATTTACCTTTAGTCTGGTATACCCTGACAGGCAAGTTGTACCTAACTACTAGGAGCCTAAAATATATTCCATTAATAATGAACAGTAGCTTGTACTTGATCCCAACTAAGATATAATTAATCCTCATTGGAAGCAAATAACAGCCTATTGGTTTTATTTAATGTTTACATGATTTTCTTGTAGAATTAAGGCATGAAGATCCAAATTACATATCCGTTATCTGGAAAACCCCAGGTCCCGCGCATTCTGGATAACAGGTCCCATACCTGTATACCTTCTCTCCTCGCTCAACTTCTTTATTCTCCTAGTATCTTTTTTCTAATACTATACTCTATTCTTCCATTATTAAGCCTCTTTGTTCCCATAAAGAAATAGGAAAAAACCATGAAATAGGCTAATTGGTTAGAAGCAATAGGCCCACTAATACCTGGGCTCAGATGGGCCAGTCCAACACTGGTTGTTGCAGTTGTCAAACGGAGTATGCAGTTATTGAAGAGGAAAGGGCAAATAGGCCTAAGTCTAACAAAATGCACTGTTTGAGCCATTTTATTACAGGTCTGGGGCCTGTTAACCAGAATTCAGAGGACCTGTGGTTTTCCAAATAATGGATCTTTCTATAATTTGCATCTTTATACCTTAAGTCTACTAGAAAATCATGTAAACATTTAATAAACCCAATAGGCTTGTTTTGCTTCTAATAAGGATTAAATTAAGCTTCATTGGGATCAAGTACAAGCTACTCTATTATTATTACAGAGAAAAAGGAAATCATTTCTAAAAATTTGGATTATTTAGATAAAATGGAGTCTATGGGAAGTGGGCATTCTGTAATTCAGAGCTTTCTGGAGAACTGGTTTCCGGATAACTGATCCCATACCTGTAATAATAAAAATAAAGTTGTTGTCCTACATTGTTTTTTACATGTGAGTGTCTGGACAGGGCTTTGGTTGAGTAGCTGTAGCTCCTAGGCTTGGGCTTCTGCCACATTGCTCCTCCCTGTATTCTTCCATAGTCACGGGTAGCACTGGGACCAGTATTTGCCTGGAATGGAAAGACCAAAGCAACAACAATACCGGTCCACTTAATAAACTTCTTTTAAGGAAATCACGATTTCTTTGAACAGAGATGTAATGATGAAGTGCTATGTTTAAAGGACAAAATTTAATTGAAAATGTGCAACATGAACAGAAATGGTAAGGAAAATAGTTGGTCAGACTAAACACTAACAGAAGAGAGAGATGCATTCCCATAGTGTAAAGACAATGATACAATTTATTCAATAAAAGTGTGTTTTTATATATATATATATATATATATATATATATATATATATATATATATATATATATATATATATATATATATATATATATATATATATATATATATATATATATATATATATATATATATATATATATATATATATATATATATCAAACACATTTTGTAGTAGATACAACTTCCACAGGGTGTATGAAAATAAATGTAAACATGTATGGAAAATTCTAGTGCCAGTGCACAGCTCCTGAGCATGGAGAAAATTGCACATGCATACAACTCAACCTTATTGAAGTGACAAATACTACCAGTACATAATATAGTGAATAAAGTCCCCCCTTATTAAAAAATATAAGGATATTATAAGGAGTTTCTGAGGAGTTTCATGACCATATAAAAACACGAGGCCGAAGGTCATGGAACTCCGAGGTAACTTCTAATATCCTCATATTCTGCAACTGGGGGTACTTTATTTATTATAATACACATATTTCAGTGAGTCATGTGACAGAAATGACATCAGAACTCACCGTTTAAAACTGATGACATCACTTGACCTTGTATTTCTAAATGATTGTTGACTGTTTAAGGCAGACCTGTGCTCAACCCAGACACGCTGACCCGACCCACACCAGCCACTCACTATGCTCCACTACACAGACTCGCTACCTGACCTGGCCTCCAAATAGCTCACTTAACCCCCAACCTGGTACCCACAAACCAGAAGCGATGTCACTATTAACCAGGAGTGACATCACACCGGTGCCTAATCCGTTAGGTGGTGTAAGAAATTTAAACACAAACTCAGGGGAGGGACCAGTCCTTCAGCTTGGCCAGGTACCCAGATGGGCTATGATGGACTCCCCTCACAATCAGGCAATCAGAAATTTCTGCCAAAAACCCAACCACCTTATGGATATGTCAAGGGTACCCGACACCCTTATGGGCATTCCACTGGTACCCCACCTGATGCAGGACTCTAATTCAATGTGCATACAAACTAGTTGTGTCTTTGTTAGAATGTACCCTATTATTTGCAATTCAAATTATACAGGCTTTTTATGACCTATGTTTTTTGAATATCAAGAGATTCAATTTTTAGGATAATACATCAAAAATATAGCTTCATTAATTTCTTTATGGAAATAATAATGTCTTTATTCCTTAAGCTATATATTAAAGCATTCCCACTGAGAATAAGGAAAACATTGACAATGGAAAGTCACTTACAGGTACATTGTTTCATTAGTCAGAACCAGCAGTGTAGAGAACATACACGGACAGGCAATGCCAATGACTGTTACACTTACCCATAAAACCAGTGAGAATGAGGAATAAATGGATATTGGAAGTCACTCAGAGATAAAATGTTTCATGAGTAAGAACCAGCAGTGCAGAGAAAAAACACAGACAGACAATGGCAATGACTGTTACACTTAACTATAAACCCATATAGAATAAGCAAAACATGGAAATTGGGAAGTCACTTAGAGATACATTGTTTCATGAGTCAGAACTAGCAGTGCAGAGAACAAACACTGACAGGCAATGGCAATGACTGTTACACAACAATAAATCCAGACAGAATGAGGAATAAATGGATATTGGAAGTCTCTTAGTGATACATTTTTTCGAGTCGGAACCAGCAGTGCAGAAAACTGACAATGGCAATGACTGTTACACTTAACTATAAACCCAGTGAGAATGAGGGAAAAATGGAAGTTGGGACGTCACTTAGAGATACATTGATACACAATGAGTCAGAACCAGCAGTGCAGTGAACAGACACGGACAGACAATGGCAATGACTGTTAAACGTATCTATACACAAAGTGAAAATGAGGAATAAATGGATATTGGAAGTCACATAGAGATACATTGTTTCATGAGTCAGAACCAGCAATGCAGCGAACAGAAAAGGACAGACAATGTCAATGACTGTTAAACTTACCTATAAACCCACTGATAATGAGGAATAAATGGATATAGGGAAGACACTTACAGGTACATTGTTTCATGAGTCAGAACCAGCAGTGCAGAGAACAGACAAGGACAGACAATGGCAATGACTGTTACACTTAACTATAAACCCAGTGAGAATGAGGAATAAATGGATGTTGAAAGTCCCTTAGAGATACATTATTTCATGAGTCAGAACCAGCAGTGCAGTGAACAGAGAAGGACAGACAATATCAATAATTGTTACACTTAACTATAAACCCACTGAGAATGAGAAATAAATGGATAAAGGAAGTCACTTAGCGATACATTGTTTCATGAGTCAGAACCAGCAGTGCAGAGAAAGATCACAGACAGACAATAGCAATGACTGTTACACTTAACTATAAACCCAGTTCGAATGAGAAATAAATGGATATAGGAAGTCACTTAGCGATACATTGTTTCATGAGTCAGAACCAGCAGGGCAGAGAAAAAACACAGACAGACAATGGCAATGACTGTTACACTTAACTATAAACCCATATAGAATAAGGAAAACATGGAAATTGGGAAGTCACTTCGAGATAATAGCAGAGAACAAACACTGACAGACAATGGCAATGACTGTTACAAGACAATAAATCCAGACAGAATGAGGAATAAATGGATATTTGAAGTCTCTTAGAGATACATTTTTTCAAGTCGGAACCAGCAGTGCAGAAAACTGACAATGGCAATGACTGTTTCACTTAACTATAAACCCAGTGAGAATGAGGAATAAATGGATGTTGGAAGTCCCTTAGAGATACATTGTTTCATGAGTCAAAACCAGCAGTGCAGAGAACAAACACGGACTGACAATGGCAATGACTGTTACACTTAACTATAAACCCAGTGAGAATGAGGAAAAAAATGGAAATTCGGAAGTCACTTAGAGATACATTGTTTAATGAGTCAGAACCAGCAGTGCAGTGAACAGACACGGACAGGCAATGGCTGTAAAAAGTATCTATAAACAAAGTGAAAATGAGGAATAAATGGATATTGGAAGTCACATAGAGGTACATTGTTTCATGAGTCAGAAGAAGCAATGCAGCGGACAGACAGTGGCAATGACTGTTACACAACTATAAACCCAGTGAAAATTAGGAATACATGAATATTGGAAGTCACCTAGAGATCCATTGTTTCATGAGTCAGAACCAGCAGTGCAGACAACTGACAATGGCAATGACTTTTACACTTAACTATAAACCCAGTGAGAATGAGGAATAAATGGATGTTGGAAGTCCCTTAGAGATACATTGTTTCATGAGTCAGAACCAGCAGTGCAGAGAACAAACACTGACTGGCAATGGCAATGACTGTTACACGTAAGGATAAACCCATAGAGAATAAGGAAAACTTGGAAATTGGGAAGTGACTTAGAGATACATTGTTAAATGAGTCAGAACCAGCAGTGCAGTGAACAGACGCGGACAGACAATGGCAATGGCTGTTACACAACAATAAATCCAGACAGCATGAGGAATAAATGGATATTGGAAGTCTCTTAGAGATACATTTTTTCGAGTCGGAACTAGCAGTGCAGAAAATGACAATGGCAATCAATGTTACACTTAACTATAAACCCAGTGAGAACGAGGAAAAAACTGGAAATTTGGAATTAAGTTAGAAAAATATTGTTTCATGAGTCAGAGCCAGCAGTGCAGAGAACAGACAAGGACAGACAAGGGCAATCACTGTTAAACGTATCTATAAACAAAGTGAAAATGAGGAATAAATGGATATTAGAAGTCACATAGAGATACATTGTTTCATGAGTCAGAAGAAGCAATGCAGCGGACAGACAATGGCAATCACTGTTACACAACTATAAACCTAGTGAGAATTAGGAATAAATGAATATTGGAAGTCACCTAGAGATTCATTGTTTCATGAGTCAGAAGCAGCAGTGCAGAAAACTGACAAAGGCAATGACTGTTACACTTAACTATAAACCCAGAGAGAATAAGGAAAGCATGGATATAGGGAAGTCACTTACAGGTACATTGTTTCATGAGTCAGAACCAGCAGTGCAGTGAACAGAGAAGGACAGACAATGGCAATGATTGTTACACTTAACTATAAACCCATATAGAATAAGGAAAACATGGAAATTGGGAAGTCACTTAGAGATACATTGTTTCATGAGTCAGAACTAGCAGTGCAGAGAACAAACACTGACAGACAGTGGCAATGACTGTTACACAACTATAAACCCAGTGAAAATTAGGAATACATGAATATTGGAAGTCACCTAGAGATTCATTGTTTCATGAGTCAGAACCAGCAGTGCAGAGAACAAACACGGACTGACAATGGCAATGACTGTTACATGTAAGGATAAACCCATAGAGAATAAGGAAAACTTGGAAATTGGGAAGTGACTTAAGAGATACATTGTTTAATGAGTCAGAAACAGCAGTGCAGTGAACATACGCGGACAGAAAGTGGCAATGGCTGTTACACAACAATAAATCCAGACAGAATGAGGAATAAATGGATATTGGAAGTCTCTTAGAAATACAATTTTTCGAGTCGGAACTAGCAGTGCAGAAAAATGACAATGGCAATGACTGTTACACTTAACTATAAACCCATATAGAATAAGGAAAACATGGAAATTGGGAAGTCACTTCGAGATACATTGTTTCATGAGTCAGAACTAGCAGTGCAGAGAACAAACACTGACAGACAGTGGCAATGACTGTTACACAACTATAAACCCAGTGAAAATTAGGAATACATCCCATCGTCAGTGTGAGGAAAAGATGAATTCCATAACAGCTTGACTCTTCCAGAAGAAAAAGAGAGGGATGAAGACCTCCCTTCACCTGGCAAACTCAGCAGTTTAAATACTTACTCTCCTACTCACCAGAAAGCATCCATCACATGTATGCTTAGTTTCAGTGCAGATTTGTAAAGCACCTGTAAAAAACACTTGGTAGGAGTTAGAATCCCAAACAGACCCCTTTGTATGTGTGGCCTGTTTAGAAAATAAACAAAAGTGCCAGGCATAAAATGCACAATGAGGCATACTTGAGGCATGTACTATAATGCCTAACTATCTGATTGGCTAGCAATTAGACCTGCTCTAACTGGAAAGCAAACCCAGAGAACAGGGACATGGGAACCTGAAACTTATCTGGGGTGAGAATTACTTACTCCGTGTATGATCCTTGCGATGGAAACACTGGTACCAACCTCCTGATCTAGAAGATAATGCCAGTTGGAGACAGGGTAATTACCTGAAGAATAAAACCCCGGTTGGATGGCAGAGCATAGCCTTGTGAGATATAGAACTGGTAACCCCTAGAGGATTTCAGAGTCAGAATAAAATAACCCAAGCAATACTATGATAGCCACAAGAGTCACAGAGACAGGTTGTAGAGTAACCTGGAGAGATGCTCAGAGTCTCATGAGACCAATCAGATTTCCTCTTTCCAGCAAAGGAACATGTGTACATGTAGGAAATTCAACCATCCTATATCATGCGAACTTCCTCAATGTTCTGCATTACTAAAATGGCAGGGGTTAGCCCTGCAGCCATATGTCTTTAGTGTCAGTGCGTTCCTCACATTGACTATATTCGAGGTAGCTGAATCCTCTTACATTGAGTACCAGGCTGCCCACCATTGGGCATGCAGAGGATGTGCGTAGGCATCAATTGCTCAAGTACTTAAGACTGGACTGATCATAAGGATGTTTGAGTAACATCAGAAGGCTTCCAATCCACCAGACTAGACCTACTGTGTTAGATGAATGAATGAACCTCCTGGTCAGATGACCAAGACTTGCCTGGTCGGACACTAGGTCCATTAAGCTAGACCTAATGGGATAGGTGAACCAGACCTACAAGGAAAAAGGTGAACCATCCTACCGGGAAAGGTGAAACATGCAGACTGTGAACTATGCACCCTGAGTCAGGTGAACTATACATGCTGAACTGGGACAATTTCGGTACCGATGACTTAATTCCCCCAGTTATGTACCAATGAAATAGAAGTAAGAGTAGTGCACACCTCTCAAGAAATGCAAGACTGATATAATTTTTAAGACAGTCTTTAAGATGTTCTGTTGTGAGGCAATAAAAATGGGTAGAACCCGTAGGTATGTAACCGTGATGATGCAGATTCCATACTGGTGGTTCAGGAGGACACCGATATAAGAGAGGGAAGAATCAACACTCACTAGATGCTTCCAGTCTAAATCAGTACCCATATGGTATGCAGAACAGCTAGCCTCAAAACATGGATACTCCATTTTTTTTTTTTTTTTTTTAACTAGGAGACTAGACAAACAAATGGACAACTGACTAATTCTGTCTTCTAGACACAGAGCAGAAACTTGGCTTTTGGGCCACAGAGATGTTCTGCTTTGCTGGTAGTATGACTTAAACCACAACAGCAATGTTCAGCCTGTATCATATTTTATACCACAGCAATCTAACTGCCAGTAGAGCTTACATAGGTAAGATTTAATAACAATTAAACTTAGTTATGCAACCCTAGTGACTGAACAAAAGTCATCTCCGAGGGGTGTGATGTGTGTGTTATGACAGTAGGTTTATTAGTAGTATGTGCCAATGCATAATTCTGTATGGCAGTCACCACCTATGGCCCTTAGGAGGGACTAAGGAGCTATCCAGCTAAGGGCACAATCGGGTCTGGACCTCCAGGTACAGACATGGATGAAACTACTGAAGAAGCAGACTCCACGGCTGCAGGGAGCCCAGGAGGCATAGGAGCCCCATGAGGCCAAAATAATGCTTTATCTCAACATGCATTAGCCATGCACATATATGCAGATGACCCATACACCTATATACATATATGTTGACATATATACACACACACACACACACGCATGATACGCACACATGTAAGACTCTTATGCAGAACACTTACACGCTACAGTTAAACATCGGTTAAGTATTCATTCTGAAGGTATCGGCTTTCTTAGGATAAGCATACTCCTCGAATGATTAGACAACTTAGTCTTATATAAAGCCACCATGAGTGATCCTTTAGAGACCACCAATAGGGTGTAGAGCCATGGTGCTAGCATGTATTAAGCCACATGTGTTTTAATGGCAGTTTATTACATAGGCCTCTGTTAAGGACCTAGAGATACTGCTCTCTGGGAGAGTATACTGACCAACCCCACAGCTCCAGCTATGGATATTGAATAATACAGCCTATTTGACCGGAATAAGGAGCAAACTGCCTTGGCCCTCCAGTAATGCCGACAGTGAATTGCAACACAAAACAGGGAAAACTTGCAGAGAAGGGCCCCAAACATTGTGTTGTACAATTAATACCTGTAATCCATATAGCAGACAGGCTTGAGCCGCTCCTGCTGTGTATATCAGAAATAATATGTAAACTCACCTAGCACAGGGAGAACGTTAACCTGATACAATTCCGTGTTTAATTGAATTAAATACCTTAACACAGAAGAATGCATTGTATTATAAGACATTCAGATGTAAGTGTATTAGATCCTGCAAAGCAAAGATACAATCACAGCAACATGTTATACATAGTTTGAATTAGCTGCTGTTTAGAGCAAGCATACAGTACATCAGAGCCTAGCAGTCAGCCCAGGGACGCATTCATAAGGGCTACTGGTTCCAGGAGAGCAATACTGGAGAGCAATACTGATTCCAGGAATAGCAAAAACCTTAGCACATCACCTCACAGAACAAATAGCAGCATTCATTAGGGCTATTGTTGTCAGGTATGCAAATGTACAGGACTCAGTACACTGTAGTTTTGCATAGGATAGTGTTATCCACTAGAATTATTGGAATAAAGTGAGCAATTAGCCAGAACTCAGCATACACTACTGGTTTCAGGTGAGCAAAAGGTCAGGGCCTTGCACAGTGCAGATCAGCAAGGATTAGCTCAGTATACTTCAGAACAGAATATGAACATGTTCCTTACCTGTAGCTCCTAATGCCAGACTGTAAGTAATGGAAGGCAGATGATGGACTTCTGGCACTTGCCCTTCTACCTCTCTCGTGAGATGGTTTAGGCACAGCAGTCGTTAACAGGCCTCACAAGTTAACTGATAGCAGTACTTACCAGAGGCTGCTGGACAGAGTTTCCAGTCTGCAGAGTTAGAGAGTGGGCGGGGCCATCTCCACTTGCTATAGCTGGCAGTTGCACAGGGATCACCTGATTATACTCAGCTGGTGTCTGCACATACAGAGGAATCCCATAATTGTGCTTCATGGGGGGTCACTTTACCAGTGGAACCCACTGATTAAACTCAGGCGCTGTCTGCAAAAGCAGGTAACCAAAAGCAACTGCTGTGGTTACACAGAGGCAAATTGGATAATTGGTATCGCCTAACAGAGCCATGCACCATTTCTAGCTGAAACCTATAAGGCAGGCATTTTTTTTTTTTTTTTTTTTTAATGACCTCCACCTTAGGAAAGTCTGCTGAGGGAGGCAGCTGGCCATGGAACCTGTCCTCCATTTAAAAGACAAGAAAAACAAAAAGAAAAACAGGAGGCAGTAAGGCTCAGGCCCCTAACTAATTTGCCTAATAATTGGCTGACCCTTTAACTGCCGCCTCCCTCGCCCATCCGTAAAAATAAAGGGTGTGTAGGGGCCACATACACCACTGCCCCTGGACGCCTTTTGGGCAGGTCAGGAGGGCACACCGGATGGGGGGACAAGCACTTGCCGTCGAATGCTCTGACAGAACGCAACTGAAACACAGGCAGACCAGGAGTAGCAAACATTGCACACCAGTGCCTTACCTGATCCAGAAGCTGAAGCACAGAAGACTCCATGATATGAGGCCGAGTGCTGGGGAACAAAAGGTCCCATGGACCAAAAACCCCTGTCCCTAGGACGCCTTATGGGCAGGCCTATGCTTTCCCAAGGTTAAAAGAAAAACCATTTTTGCTTCCGATGAGAGCAAAATGAGAAGGAAAAAAAGACGCCGGTAGGTGGGTGTGGCCGGTCTTTAAAGACTCGGGGAGGGTCCTTCTGATGGGAGCAAGGGGGAGGAGCTAACCCAGTAAGTAAGTACTGACATGGAGTTCGTAAAGGGAAACAGCAGTGCAGTGAACAGACGCGGACAGAAAGTGGCAATGGCTGTTACACAACAATAAATCCAGACAGAATGAGGAATAAATGGATATTGGAAGTCTCTTAGAAATACAATTTTTCGAGTCGGAACTAGCAGTGCAGAAAAATGACAATGGCAATGACTGTT
Organism: Xenopus petersii; assembly: GCA_038501925.1. Lineage (NCBI taxonomy): Eukaryota > Metazoa > Chordata > Amphibia > Anura > Pipidae > Xenopus > Xenopus petersii. The sequence goes on along the minus strand of CM076683.1, from coordinate 111,248,494 downwards.
ACACTTAACTATAAACCCATATAGAATAAGGAAAACATGGAAATTGGGAAGTCACGTCGAGATACATTGTTTCATGAGTCAGAACTAGCAGTGCAGAGAACAAACACTGACAGACAATGGCAATGACTGTTACAAGACAATAAATCCAGACAGAATGAGGAATAAATGGATATTTGAAGTCTCTTAGAGATACATTTTTTCAAGTCGGAACCAGCAGTGCAGAAAACTGACAATGGCAATGACTGTTTCACTTAACTATAAACCCAGTGAGAATGAGGAATAAATGGATGTTGGAAGTGCCTTAGAGATACATTGTTTCATGAGTCAGAACCAGCAGTGCAGAGAACAAACACGGACTGACAATGGCAATGACTGTTACACTTAACTATAAACCCAGTGAGAATGAGGAAAAAATGGAAATTCGGAAGTCACTTAGAAATATATTGTTTCATGAGTCAGAGCCAGCAGTGCAGAGAACAGAGAAGGACAGACAAGGGCAATCGCTGTTAAACGTATCTATAAACAAAGTGAAAATGAGGAATAAATAAATATTAGAAGTCACGTAGAGATACATTGTTTCATGAGTCAGAAGAAGCAATGCAGCGGACAGACAATGGCAATCACTGTTACACAACTATAAACCTAGTGAGAATTAGGAATAAATGAATATTGGAAGTCACCTACAGATTCATTGTTTCATGAGTCAGAAGCAGCAGTGCAGACAACTGACAAAGGCAATGACTGTTACACTTAACTATAAACCCAGTGAGAATGAGGAATAAATGGATGTTGGAAGTCTCTTAGAGATACATTGTTTCATGAGTCAGAACCAGCAGTGCAGAGAACAAATACAGACTGACAATGGCAATGACTGTTACACTTAACGATAAACCCAGTGAGGATGAGGAAAAATGGAAATTGGGAAGTCACTTAGAGATACATTGTTTAATGAGTCAGAACCAGCAGTGCAGTGAACAGACACGGACAGACAATGGCAATGGCTGTTAAACGTATCTATAAACAAAGTGAAAATGAGGAATAAATGGATTTTGGAAGTCACATAGAGGTACATTGTTTCATGAGTCAGAAGAAGCAATGCAGCGGTCAGACAGTGGCAATGACTGTTACACAATTATAAACCCAGTGAAAATTAGGAATAAATGAATATTGGAAGTCATCTAGAGTTTCATTGTTTCATGAGTCAGAACCAGCAGTGCAGTCAACTGACAATGGCAATGACTTTTACACTTAACTATAAACCCAGTGAGAATGAGGAATAAATGGATGTTGGAAGTCCCTTAGAGATACATTGTTTCATGAGTCAGAACCAGCAGTGCAGAGAACAAACACGGACTGACAATGGCAATGACTGTTACATGTAAGGATAAACCCATAGAGAATAAGGACAACTTGGAAATTGGGAAGTGACTTAGAGATACATTGTTTAATGAGTCAGAACCAGCAGTGCAGTGAACAGACGCGGACAGACAATGGCAATGGCTGTTACACAACAATAAATCCAGACAGAATGAGGAATAAATGGATATTGGAAGTCTCTTAGAGATACATTTTTTCGAGTCGGAACTAGCAGTGCAGAAAAATGACAATGGCAATCAATGTTACACTCAACTATAAAACCCAGTGAGAACGAGGAAAAAACTGGAAATTTGGAAGTCACTTAGAAATATATTGTTTCATGAGTCAGAGCCAGCAGTGCAGAGAACAGAGAAGGACAGACAAGGGCAATCACTGTTAAACGTATCTATAAACAAAGTGAAAATGAGGAATAAATAAATATTAGAAGTCACGTAGAGATACATTGTTTCATGAGTCAGAAGAAGCAATGCAGCGGACAGACAATGGCAATCACTGTTACACAACTATAAACCTAGTGAGAATTAGGAATAAATGAATATTGGAAGTCACCTACAGATTCATTGTTTCATGAGTCAGAAGCAGCAGTGCAGACAACTGACAAAGGCAATGACTGTTACACTTAACTATAAACCCAGTGAGAATGAGGAATAAATGGATGTTGGAAGTCCCTTAGAGATACATTGTTTCATGAGTCAGAACCAGCAGTGCAGAGAACAAATACAGACTGACAATGGCAATGACTGTTACACTTAACGATAAACCCAGTGAGGATGAGGAAAAATGGAAATTGGGAAGTCACTTAGAGATACATTGTTTCATGAGTCAGAACCAGCAGAGCACTGAACAGACAAGGACAGACAATGGCAATGACTGTTACACTTAACTATAAACCCAGAGAGAATAAGGAAAGCATGGATATAGGGAAGTCACTTACAGGTACATTGTTTCATGAGTCAGAACCAGCAGTGCAGTGAACAGAGAAGGACAGACAATGGCAATGATTGTTACACTTAACTATAAACCCATATAGAATAAGGAAAACATGGAAATTGGGAAGTCACTTAGAGATACATTGTTTCATGAGTCAGAACTAGCAGTGCAGAGAACAAACACTGACAGACAGTGGCAATGACTGTTACACAACTATAAACCCTGTGAAAATTAGGAATACATGAATATTGGAAGTCACCTAGAGATTCATGTTTCATGAGTCAGAACCAGCAGTGCAGACAACTGACAATGGCAATGTCTGTTACACTTAACTATAAACCAGTGAGAATGAGGAATAAATGGATATTGGAAGTCCCTTAGAGATACATTGTTTCATGAGTCAGAACCAGCAGTGCAGAGAACAAACATGGACTGACAATGGCAATGACTGTTACACGTAAGGATAAACCCATAGAGAATAAGGAAAACTTGGAAATTGGGAAGTGACTTAGAGATACATTGTTTAATGAGTCAGAACCAGCAGTGCAGTGAACAGACGCGGACAGACAGTGGCAATGGCTGTTACACAACAATAAATCCAGACAGAATGAGGAATAAATGGATATTGGAAGTCTCTTAGAGATACATTTTTTCGAGTCGGAACTAGCAGTGCAGAAAATGACAATGGCAATCAATGTTACACTTAACTATAAACCCAGTGAGAACGAGGAAAAAACTGGAAATTTGGAAGTCAGTTAGAAATATATTGTTTCATGAGTCAGAGCCAGCAGTGCAGAGAACAGACAAGGACAGACAAGGGCAATCACTGTTAAACGTATCTATAAACAAAGTGAAAATGAGGAATAAATGGATATTAGAAGTCACATAGAGATACATTGTTTCATGAGTCAGAAGAAGCAATGCAGCGGACAGACAATGGCAATCACTGTTACACAACTATAAACCTAGTGAGAATTAGGAATAAATGAATATTGGAAGTCACCTAGAGATTCATTGTTTCATGAGTCAGAACCAGCAGTGCAGAAAACTGACAAAGGCAATGACTGTTACACTTAACTATAAACCCAGTGAGAATGAGGAATAAATGGAGGTTGGAAGTCCCTTAGAGATACATTGTTTCATGAGTCAGAACCAGCAGTGCAGAGAACAAATACGGACTGACAATGGCAATGACTGTTACACTTAACGATAAACCCAGTGAGGATGAGGAAAAAATGGAAATTGGGAAGTCACTTAGAGATACATTGTTTCATGAGTCAGAACCAGCAGTACAGTAAACAGACAAGGACAGACAATGGCAATGACTGTTACACTTAACTATAAACCCAGAGAGAATAAGGAAAGCATGGATATAGGGAAGTCACTTACAGGTACATTGTTTCATGAGTCAGAATAAGCAGTGCAGTGAACAGAGAAGGACAGACAATGGCAATGATTGTTACACTTAACTATAAACCCATATAGAATAAGGAAAACATGGAAATTGGGAAGTCACTTAGAGACACATTGTTTCATGAGTCAGAACTAGCAGTGCAGAGAACAAACACTGACAGACAGTGGCAATGACTGTTACACAACTATAAACCCAGTGAAAATTAGGAATACATGAATATTGGAAGTCACCTAGAGATTCATTGTTTCATGAGTCAGAACCAGCAGTGCAGACAACTGACAATGGCAATGTCTGTTACACTTAACGATAAACCCAGTGAGGATGAGGAATAAATGGATATTGGAAGTCCCTTAGAGATACATTGTTTCATGAGTCAGAACCAGCAGTGCAGAGAACAAACACGGACAGACAATGGCAATGACTGTTACACTTAACTATAAACCCAGAGAGAATAAGGAAAGCATGGATATAGGGAAGTCACTTACAGGTACATTGTTTCATGAGTCAGAATCAGCAGTGCAGTGAACAGAGAAGGACAGACAATGGCAATGACTGTTACACTTAACTATAAACCCATATGGAATAAGGAAAACATGGAAATTGGGAAGTCACTTAGAGATATATTGGTTCATGAGTCAGAGCCAGCAGTGCAGAGAACAGAGAAGGACAGACAAGGGCAATGACTGTTAAACGTATCTATAAACAAAGTGAAAATGAGGAATAAATGGATATTGGAAGTCACATAGAGGTACATTGTTTCATGAGTCAGAAGAAGCAATGCAGCGGACAGACAGTGGCAATGAATGTTACACAACTATAAACGCAGTGAAAATTAGGAATAAATGAATATTGGAAGTCACCTAGAGATTCATTGTTTCATGACTCAGAACCAGCAGTGCAGAGAAATGACAGTGGCAATGACTGTTACACTTAACTATAAACCCAGTGAGAATGAGGAATAAATGGATGTTGGAAGTCCCTTAGAGATACATTGTTTCATGAGTCAGAACCAGCAGTGCAGAGAACAAACACGGACTGACAATGGCAATGACTGTTACACTTAACTATAAACCCAGTGAGAATGAGGAAAAAATGGAAATTCGGAAGTAACTTAGAGATACATTGTTTAATGAGTCAGAACCAGCAGTGCAGTGAACAGACGCGGACAGACAATGGCAATGGCTGTTAAACGTATCTATAAACAAAGTGAAAATGAGGAATAAATGGATATTGGAAGTCACATAGAGGTACATTGTTTCTTGAGTCAGAAGAAGCAATGCAGCGGACAGACAGTGGCAAAGACTGTTACACTTAACTTTAAACCCAGTGAGAATGAGGAATAAATAGATGTTGGAAGTCCCTTAGAGATACATTGTTTCATGAGTCAGAACCAGCAGTGCAGAGAACAAACACGGACTGACAATGGCAATGACTGTTACACTTAACTATAAACCCAGTGAGAATAAGGAAAAAATATAAATTGGGAAGTCACTTTGAGATACATTTTATCATGAGTGAGAACCAGCAGTGCAGTGAACAGACAAGGACAGACAATGGTAATGACTGTTACACTTAACTATAAACCCAGTGAGAATGAGGAATAAATGGATATAGGAAGTCACTTAGCGATACATTGTTTCATGAGTCAGAAGCAACAGTGCAGAGAAAAAACACGGACAGACAATGGCAATGACTGTTACACTTAACTATAAACCCATAGAGAATAAGGAAATCATGGAAATTGGGAAGTCACTTAGAGATACATTGTTTTATGAGCCAGAACCTGCAATGCAGAGATCAAACACGGACAGACAATGGCAATGACTGTTACATTTAACTATAAACCCAGTAAGAATGAGGAATAAATGGATATAGGAAGTCACTTAGCGATACATTGTTTCATGAGTCAGATCCAGCAGTGCAGAGAAAAAACACAGACAGACAATGGCAATGACTGTTACACTTAACTATAAACCCATATAGAATAAGGAAAACATGGAAATTGGGAAGTCACTTAGAGATACAGTATATTGTTTCATGAGTCAGAACTAGCAGTGCAGAGAACAAACACTGACAGACCATGGCAATGACTGTTACACAACTATAAATCCAATGAGATTGAGGAATAAATGGATATTGGAAGTCACTTAGAGAAACATTTTTTTGAATCAGAACCAGCAGAGACATGGGTTTTTACTATTGAGTGTTGTTAGATCTACCAGGCAGCTGTTATCTTGTTTTAGGGAGCTGCTATCTGGTTACCTTCCCATTGTTCTTTTGTTTGGCTGCTGGGGGGCGGGGGGAAGGGAGGAGGGTGATATCACTCTAAAGGTGGCCATAGACACACAGATCCAATCGTACGAATCGAGGATTCGTACAATTTTCGGATCGTGTGTGGCATGTGCCGACTTCTTTCGTCCGGCGGAGATCGGTCGTTTGGTCAATCGGTCAGGTTTGATTTTGACCCGACCGATCCCGCCGGAGCTCATGCCACATCGTAATCTGATCGTTCGGCCATACGCCCGAACAATCAGATTACCCCCGATATAGCCATGCCTGTTAATGTCATATCGGGGAAAGATCCGCTCGTTTGGCAACATCACCAAACGAGCGGATCTTTGCATCTATGGCCACCTTAACTTGCAGTAAAGAGTGATTGAAGTTTATCAGAGCACAAGTCACATGACTTGGGGCAGCTGGGAAATTGACAATATGTCTAGCCCTTTGTCAGATTTCAAAATTGAATATAAAAAAATCTGTTTGCTCTTTTGAGAAATGGATTTCAGTGCAGAATTCTGCTGGAGCAGCACTATTAACTGATTCATTTTGAAAAATTTTTTTTTCCCATGACAGTATCCCATGAAAAGTGCACATCACTGGGACGCAACAATGTTAAAACTACTGTATATAAACCACAGAGAAAGAAGAGACATGCATATAACGATTGTTACTTAGTAGAGACAAGCAGTGTTTTAAAAGTATATACATCTGTAAATATGTTTCAAATGTTAATGTTTCACAATATACATAAGTCAAAACTGGCAAAGGTTATAACAAATATAAACAAATGTGGCAAAAGCATTAATCTTTGTTTTCGGAAACCCTTAAGGGGGCAATTTTCGTTAAGCCCCTGGGGAGCCAGGGTGTTAAAAGTTTTTTTTTATCCAAAATACTTCCCTCTGGAGAAGGACGTTCGAATGTGGCCCCCTCTCCTAAGAGGTGGGATATGATCTATTGCAAAATTTTTGAATGTTGGGAGCCTGTGTATGTATATACATACTGATGACGGCTCGAGTCTAAGAGCCGAAAGGTTGAATACAGGGTCAGACTGGGGGGCCCGGGGCCCACCTGGACTGCTGTCCAGGGCCCCCCCTCCGGCCCCCGCCCCCCTACTAAGATGCGTTGGCCCAGCAACACCGCTGCTTGGCGCGCATGCGTAACAGCGCCATTCGGCGCGCATGATCGCCGGCACGCATTTTCGCGATTGAAAATATCTAGAGAAGGGTTCTGGCCCGGCGGGGGCCCATCGGGTTTTTTCCCGGTTTCCCGCCGGGCCAGTCCGACACTGGTTGAATAAACCCATTTTTTTCATCACAAAAGAACTATGAGTGCGGATTTATTTGCTATATATATATATATATATATATATATATATATATATATACATACACAAACATACACAGGCTCCCAACATTCAAAGATTTTGAATGTTGGCATTCTGAGTGCATTGTTACATTCTGAGTGCATTGTTACATTGTTACATTCTGAGTGCATTGTTACATTCTGAGTGCATTGTTACATTGTTACATTCTGAGTGCATTGTTACATTCTGAGTGCATTGTTACATTGTTACATTCTGAGTGCATTGTTACATTCTGAGTGCATTGTTACATTGTTACATTCTGAGTGCATTGTTACATTCTGAGTGCATTGTTACATTGTTACATTCTGAGTGCATTGTTACAGTTGGGGGCGAGGAGCGATCGTAAGTACCTTGGGCAGATAAGTATGAAAAAAAAAGATTGTATAATTTTTTTTATTTTAACAATAGGTAACATAGTTATTAATGTTAAGCATATGCTTTACATTAATAATTTATGACTTTGCAGCTATAGGTTTGCATTATGTCACGTGTAAAGTTTGTGGAGAGTGTCCTGAGTAAAGTACTATGTGGATGCTCCAGCTTGTGTATTGATCAGTAAGGTGTCATTGGTGTGCCTGTCCCTCACTGTGTACATAGTGATGTTAAGAGTACCATCTGTGTAAATATAAATTTACAGAAAACAAGAGAGAGAGAGACACAAACAGTGAGGAACAAACAGTACCATAGTCCACAGGTTCAGTTATATTCTCCTGTGGGACACTTTATGGGTTTCCTTTGCATCAGTGCTACCGTTTTATCAGGAGACAATTAGCCTGCCAATATGTTTTTGGAATTTGGCCATAAACCTTTACAGACATGGTGCAATATACAAGACTCCTTGCAGATTGACAATTGTATAGTTTGAAGTTGAACCACACTATCTTTTTTAAGCACCAATGAATCTTTTCCTTAACAGGAACAGGAAAATCCTTAAAATATTATTTCACTAGAGCAAGATGCTCAGAGGGGATTGATTGGTCTTGTTTGTTGTTAGGTGAATAATAATATATTTAGTCGAACTGTTGCATGGTACTTAACCTCAAAAATACTTATATTGGGGCATTACACGTCATGCAAGATATCAAACTGAATGTATTATTATGTGCCAGCGGGAATATAGTGATTAACTGAATGAGGCATAATCCCCCAAACATTATATGGGTTGGTCAATGAGGAATCACCCCTTGGTAAACTGACATGAAACTGAAAAAGTTTAAAGAATATGACACTCTTGCTTTGATGAATAGTTTTAAGGGATCTTGATTGTGGTGCGCAGTTGAGCTTCCAGGCTGCAGTATTTATTTTGTTTTACAATTGTATAATGTCAATGGGAGTTTTTTGTTTCTATTTCTTTCCAGAACCCGTAAGGCATTAGCTTCAGTGAAATGTATGTGCCCTCTTTATGATCCAAATCGGCAGCTATGGATTGAACTAGCATCACTAAGCACACCAAGGATAAGCCATGGGGTTCTTTCGGCAGGTATGCTGGGAGCTTCTAAAATTTGCAGCAAACTAACCTGATTTAAAGGAGAACTAAACTCTAAAAATGTATTTGGCTAAAAATGCCATATTTTATATACTGGACATATTGCACCAACCTAAACTTTTAGCTTCTCGATAGCAGCAATGATCAAGGACTTCAAACTTGTCACAGGATGTCGCCATCTTGGAAAGTGTCTGCGACACTCACATGCTTAGTGGGCTCTGAGCAGCTTTTGAGAAGCTAAGCTTAAGGGTCATCGCAAATTATCCAGCAAAAAACGAGGGTTGTTTGTAATATAAACTGATGCTACAAGGCTGGTTATTAAATTCTGTTGCTAATTGCACTGATCTGCCATGCAGTAATTATCTATGTGTGACATAGATATTCTATGTGTACTGCATATTGTGAGTCAGTCCACAAGCTCAGTAAGTGGCAGCAGTACAGAGCATGTGCAGTGAATGAGCAGAAAAGAAGATGGGGAGCTACTGGGGCATCTTCAGAGGCACAGATCTTTACTGTTAAAGGGCTGTGGTTGCCTTGGGCTTTTACAGAAGCTCAAAACATAATGTACAACAAGTGTAGCCTAATTTTTAGTTAGGCTTTAGTTCTCCTTTAAAGCAAGAGGGTGGTAATATGTATTATATAATCACTAGACATTAAGCCCGTTAAATTAACGGGCGCTAGAACATATGTAGTCAAACATTCGCCAGAGATGGTAAAGAGGCAAGACGCTCTGTGAGGAGCTGGTGGAAGTCTCTCTCAACCCCGACCCCCCATTTACCTTTACTGACTGCGCCACGGACTCCCTGGGTCACACATGCCACAGCTCGAGCTGCTCCTCTGTCACATGGTGCCGAAAAATCGCTAGCGCAGGCTTCGCGAGCGTTCGCCGCGCAAATTTTCCCCTGCGCTACGCAAATTCTCTAAAGTGTGAATTTACATTCTGGTCGGCGTCTACTTCGCTAGCATAAATTCGCCAGAGACGACAGCGTAAATTCACCAGATACGCTAGCGTAAATTCGCCAGAGACGCTAGCGTAAATTCGCCAGAGACGGTCCCTGGGGCACATGCGCAGTAGTGCAATTCCACGGACACAGGGACTGGACGCAGAGACACTTGAACTTTATTATATAGGATTACATTTATATATAGTATATGCATCATGTACTATGTAGCACATGGGTGTAGCATTACTTTTGCATAACCCAGAGTTCTTCCTTAGAACCAAATGCACTACATCCAGTGGGCTCCAAAAGGTAGCACTTGATTTGCCACAAACTTAAACTAGAGGTTACCACATATATTACTCTAATGCAATGCTGCTACCACTAGGGGTTTCCACTTTTGGAAAAATGTATGAAGTAATTTCCAGTGTCCAGTGCCTATGCCAGTGTTTTTTTTTTAGACCAGCCAGGCTTGCTACTTTAATTATTATTTAACTACAGTTCTTTCTCTGGATACAATTAAATTGTGAATCCTCTGCAATAGTATATCTCAATATAAACCTAAAAGGGACACCAAGACACTTTTTCAAAAACCCACTATGTTACTATAAATATATATATCATATATCATAAACCAAAGTTATTATTATTATTATTATTACACTGGCAAAGGATATCTACATTTCTGTCTTGTGGGATAAGCAGTTCAGCTTTCGCTCCAGCTCTCTAATAACTTACCCTCACATACAGGTATGCATCTTACTTCAGTTAAAGGGTTGAACACTTTCACTAACTCCATACTGCTCATAATAACACCTTACTATAACTAGAAACCTAAGATGACATCTCTTGGATTTTTCAGGGGAGCACTCGTTCACATTAAAAAGGAGATATCTAGATAGGGTACTCCAGATACTACTACATGAATGAGATCTATTATTTGGAATACTGTGGTTTACAGATAAATGGGGTTTCCACCATGCCTTAAAGCAATTAAAATACATTTAAATGTCAACACCAAGGATGACTTCCCCATGAGTATCTATTTATGCTATAGTACAAGGCAGTATCTAATAATTACAGAGGCAAGACAAAACAAAGTATTGTTTATTTAGATAGGACTGTGAGAAGTAGCAATGCCACAATTTGGAGTTTTCTGGAAACTGGTACCTGTATACTAGATCCCATAAGTGAAATCTGCAAGATATTTCATGGGAATTAATGTGCAGAAGTCTTAGCTAAGGAATACCTACACTGCTACATTTACTTACCCTAAATTTGTACTGCATTCAAAATTCTGATGTGGTATGTATGGATATATTTAAAAAGGAATTAAAATCAAATGTTAATCATGGTTCCGCTATACTGGCTCCCTGTCCCTTTAACCACTTGCAGCACAGAAACCACCCCAGGACAGACCTGCTCCTCGTACCTGCCCCATGCTTTTTGGTGGCCTATCAAGATCTGTATGGGCAGCAGGGACGTCTAGTTCTGACATTTTGCCCCCCCACCCAAATGTAACTTAGCTTTTTTTATGTTTTTTATTTTATACATTTCTGTATTTGGAACTGAATTGTAATTCACATTCAAAGTATCTTTCTTCATATTTTGCAGAGGGATTCCTGTTTGTACTTGGAGGTCAACATGAAGACAATGAAACACTGGACACTGGAGAACACTATGATCCTGATGCCAATGCTTGGAGTTCACTACCCCCAATGCTTGAGGTAATAACCTGGCAAAGGCATAGTTATCCTATAAATGGTGGGTGGCCTCACTGATCCTCTTCTGCTACATGTAGTGCTATTTGGCACAAACTTTTTTAATTCAGCAGCAAGTTGCCATATTCAGTACCTGAAACGTTGCTGTAATACCCTAAGCATATAATAAGGATTTTTAAGTGAAAATAATTTGTGGTGCTGTTCCAACGTTCCTGTCCATGGCGTGTCAGTGGAAAGTGCCCATTGGAGAACGTGCACTACTTTGAGAAGATTATACAATTATACAATCGTTCTGAGTGCTTGTTTCCAAATTGTTTCTAACCTTCCATGTACAGAAGAGAGGTCTTCTTCTACATTGTTTCAGGAACCAGAAAATAGAAACACATACTCCACAATGTGGGAGGTAAGCAGCACATGAGCAACAAAAACCTATTTATGTATAATTAGTATTATGTAATGCTACTGCATTGGAATTTCTGCCTTCCATTTTAACATTGAATGCTGAAAAGAAAGATGGAAATACACCAAACTTGATGAGAGTATAAGGAATTCTTTTGAGGAACCTGCATAATGGGATCCATTATTTTATTCTCTTAAACCCTACTGAAGCAACTGTGACAACTATCTAGTAACGGAGTTATTTTGTAGTATTTACTGTTATTTTGTTTCCTGAAATACGTTTTCTACCAGTACATTGTATTTTGGGGAAATGGTGGAATGATTTCTCACTAGATATTTTTGTGTTTTGGAAAGTTGTCTCTTAGGGCAGTTTAGAGCCCCTTGACATCCCCAGGGTTTGGTAGCCTCAAAGCTGGGGCACAAAATGCTGTCAATTGTCACTTATTTGGAAATCATTTAAAAGTTCCTTGTGCAGTTTTGTTATATTTTCTTATTCAAGAAGCTATAGTTTGAGTGGAAATTGCCTGCTGCAGTTTCATGCCGCAAAGTGAATGAAGAGTGGGGCGAATTTTGTCCCACACAAGTTACAAAGTGCTGGGTTGAAAAAAAACTTTTCAAATCTTTCCGTGTGACATTGCCCTTAGCTTTCATAAATTTGTCTACTGTAATTAGAAACAGTAGCTGGCAAATGTTTGTCTGTAACTGTACAGTTTCCAACTCTTCCCTGGAACACCCGAAAGAATAGGGCACCATCTGTGCTATGTGCTCCCTTCCCTTGCCTTGGGCTTCTGCTGTGACTAAAGCTGGCCATAGATGCAAAGATCTGATCGCACGAATCGAGGATTCGTGCGATTTTCGAACCGTGTGTGGAGAGTCCTGACATTTTTCGTCCGGCGGAGATCGGTCGTTTGGTCGATCGGACAGGTTAGAAAATTTCTGTCTGCTGCCGATAATATCTTCTCTGCGTGTATTGCCGATCATACGATTTTCAGTGGGAGACTGTCACTAGCTTTGGTTGGACATAGATATCGTACGATTGCTGTCAGGGGCAGAACATTGCTGATCTGTTCTTTTACTAATCTGACTGGTAAGACTTTGATCTGAATGGTTAGTGGCGGGTCGGGAGATGGGAAAGTCTGATCGTATGATGATTCGTACGATCGGATCTTTGCATCTATGGCCAGCTTAAGGGAAGGCAGAATAGGGTGTGTACATCCTTACACTGGCTAATCAGTCTAGTTTTTCACTGCATAGTAACGTAAACAGACTAACCAGCATAATAAACCTATTGTAAATTTTGCTATGTGTAACATTTTGCTGTGAGTTGGACTGAAAACATTTCCAGTGTCTTCAAAACAATACTATTGCATTTCCAATTGCGTTATAATTGCTAACATATGACCAGCTCTGTACCACATCATCTTTGGATATCCTTCCAGCCATGTTCTTCAGCAATGAGAGGGAAAGGCTGGACAAAGTCAAGTCTGGTCAGCTTCCAGCTAACCATGGAGATGCTGGCTAATCAACAAAATAAATAAGCCACAGCCATTAGGAATCCACATATTTTAACACTGACAAAAGACTACCCCTTTTACCTTATAGTTGTTTTGTTAATGCCATAAAATAGTTTGGCCTGGTACTTTGGGAATCTATAGGCTATAGCTGACCTCTGCAGTTTTTAGTGTTCCTACCCAACATGCTCTAAGGTATATTACAACAAAGGGATACATGCTGCAGCATAAAGTACAATGTATATAAAATATTAATTTTGGTTCTTGTGTTTTTTAGGCCAGGCAAAGTTTTGGCGTGGTGGATATAGACGGAGTAATTTATGTACTTGGAGGAGAAAACGGGGGCCGTGAGCTTCTCTCTATGGAATCATATGACACATGCACGAAATAATGGAGCATGCAGAAAAACATGACCATGGTTAGAAAGGTAAAGTCCCTGGTTTTGCTTGTTGGTAATATATCTGAAAAGCTTAGTTGGATGATTATGCACATACAGTACTTCCTATCACACACAGAACCCATGTGCAAGTTGCACATGCAGATAATGCAAAACTACAATGCGGTATATTATTTTCCAGAATTCTGGTGTAATAGCAGGTGCCCCAAATTAGACCGTATAAGAACTTGTCCACAATTCCTCAGTGTGGCTGCATATGGGGTCATTTCTTTTTTTTTTTTTTTTTTTTTAAATATTTTTATTTATGAAATTTTGTCTTACAGCAGAATCATTGTAGGATGTAACCAAGCATAGAACGGTACAGTGTACAGAACTTAGACGATATATCATAGTTGTGTGGACAGTATAGTCAACAATTAGAACCACAGCACAAGACTGGGGAAGCCCCAGTTATAAAAATAGTAGTTCCACGTTACCAGTAGGATTATCAATCAGACCGGTGGTCTTAGATTGCTATGGGTGCCCATAGCTCGCCAAAGTAAGTGCCAGAGTACAGTAAGAACCCGGGGAGCTAACCCCGAATCCGTGCTCTAGGAGGCTGTAGATGGGAATCTTGTAACAACCAACATATAAACAGTCCCCAGACAAAATGCCGTTAGACAGATTAGTTTTGTGTACATAAAAATCCGAAATAAAATATTAAAGTAAGCAGGGAAATAACAATACAAATAAAAAGAGAATAAAAACAAAATAAATACAAAGAACAAAAAAAAAAGAAATGGCCAAACATACTCGAAGTACTGACAGTGGTTACCATTTCTGGCACTTGACCCCTGAAGACAACTCTTGGTGGCGAGAAATAGAGGAGGGACCTGAGGCATTATGGCAAATGCAGGTTCGGAGGGAGGGACCCACCAAATCTATATAACAGCCATGGTTGCCAAATTTTCGAGGTCCTTTGGGAGTTTTCGGAAGCTAGACCTGTTAGCCGTTCGTTCATGTAAATCCAGTCTATTTTATTTTTAAACTGAGAAAAGTTAATAGCCGGAGATTTCCAAGCTTTGGCAATAGATTGTCTAGCAGCCAAGAATATATGGTTTAGTAATTTCAGTTTAATCTTTGGGGTCCCCTTAGGAGGTACTCCCAACAAGGCCTCTTGGGGAGCCTTTGGCAAGTTCAAGTGTAATACCGAGAAGATAAGGTGATAGACCCTAACCCAAAACCTAACAACTTTCGGGCAGGTCCACCAGATGTGGGACATAGTTCCCGGGGAGGAACAGCCCCGGAAGCATTGGTCGTTAGAGCTATGATGGATTTTAGCTAGTCTAGCAGGGGTCAAGTACCATCTGAAAAGCACCTTGTACCCGGCCTCTTTTGTAATAGTGTTAAGGGAGCTATGATTCAAATTATCCCAGGCCTTCAGCCAGTCCTCTTCTGGTATGGTGACACCTAGTTCCTTTTGCCATGCTTTATATGGGGTCATTTCTAATGCATTAGGTGCAAGTTAATTTCACATGTAAGTGCAAGAAAGAGAACTCTGGGAGTAACACAGCATCAGTTTTGTAGTTGTCAGGCTGAGCCTTTGTATTGTTTTTTCTGTTTGAATGTGTGTTATTTTGTAATTTGCACTTGTATTCATAAATTAAGCGCTAAAAGGTACAAACGTCAAGTTTTCCATATTTTTTTAGATTAATGGTAGAAGTTACATTCCGATACTGGAAAAAAATTCAGATTCACAGGGTAGATTTCAGCCTGGAAATGCTTACAATTTTTTTCTGAACAAAATCTGCCCCATGTGACTTGTGACGGGGCAAATTTCCCTCCTGTCAATAGCCCAAATACTGGAGGAGATCTGCATTTTCATTGGTGGAGAAAAAACATGTACCATTAGACTTATAACTAAAGGAATGTGACATTAGACATAACTAGAATATTACTATTTTGTAGGGAATTGTAAACACTAAGGTCCCATACTGCTGTGTAAGGTTGGAGGTTTGTTTTGTAACAAGTACTCTAGCTCCCACAACCTTTGTTAGTGCCACAATATTAAAATTCACTTTACTCTAAAAAAATAATAATTAGAAATAATGTAAACCCCCCAAAAAATAATCAGATGTTTATTTTTATTTGTTGTTCTCATAATTGTTTAACTTCCAAGACTACTTTTTCCCAAGTTCTTCCAGAATGATCTGTCCTCTTTATGGCATGAAATAATGGGTAGCTATGTAGGCCCATGGAAATTATGTACAGTTTTAGAGAAGAGAATGTTAAAACTAAGTGAGCTATATGGGAAAGGTCTATATAAATACACAAGTAAACTCTCAATGCTCTGAGTCCTCTGTCAAAAGAAACACCACATTTATTTCCTTCCATTGATTACGCATGGGCTTCTGCTTCACACTTCTTTCATCTTAAACCTCTAGGGCTCAGTATGAGCATGCTCAGTATGCTCCTCTCCTCCCTTCACCCCTCCCCACTGTAATCTGAGCCCAGAGCTATAACAGAGCAGGGACAGACTCAGGCAGGAAGTGATGTCACACCAAGCTAATATGGCAGCTGATATCCTAAACAACCAGATAGAGCTTCTAGAGCTGTTTACTCTGGGGTATAGTAAAGTATTCTACAGGATAAATATTGTGTTCTATCTTGAATTATTGTGTCTAATCTATTCGCAATAATCTGCCTCATTAGCTTTTCTTCTTCTTTAAGTCTTGACTCATGTTCTAACTTCAAAAGTATTTAGCTCTTGCCCCCTTCTCTTCACCTTTGAATGTAGAGCAAACAAATCCATATTTTATTTGTAGCTAGCACTCTTGTTGACTTTCCTGGGCTTAATGGATCAATTACAGATCGGCTGCTATGCAACAATGAAAAAGAAAATCTATGCAATGGGAGGTGGCTCCTATGGAAAACTCTTTGAATCTGTTGAATGCTATGACCCCAAAATTTAGCAGTGGACTGCAATATGCCCCTTGAAAGAAAGGAGGTGAGTATTAAGCCAGGATCATCTGCCATTGATGAGTAAATGCTTTGTATTGCTTTGCAGTTTCACATGCTTTGCATTTCACCCTATGTGCTTTGTAGGTTTGGAGCTGTCGCATGTGGTGTTGGCATGGAGCTGTACGTCTTTGGTGGGGTTAGGAGTCGGGACAATGATACTCAGAACAGTGACATGGTGGCTTGCAAATCTGAATTCTATCATGATGACTTTAAACGGTAATTTTTGTTCTTTTGGTTGTATAATATTCATTAGTTCAGTAGCCAGAAATGTTTCATATTAAACTAGAATACAGGAGAAGCATACATCAGACTGCTGCAAAACAATAAATACAATACTGACAATAGTGTGTGTGACTGTGATAGGGAGTTAGATTGTGAGATGCACTAGAGCAAAGACTGGCGTAAATAATTTACAATCTCTGAAAAGCTCTAGGCAAGGGCCAGACGAGTTGGATCTAGGCCTCTTCCAGAATGATCTGTCCTCTTTATGGCATGAAATAATGGGTAGCTATGTAGGCCCATGGAAATTATGTACAGTTTTAGAGAAGAGAATGTTAAAACTAAGTGAGCTATATGGGAAAGGTCTATATAAATACACAAGTAAACTCTCAATGCTCTGAGTCCTCTGTCAAAAGAAACACCACATTTATTTCCTTCCATTGATTACGCATGGGCTTCTGCTTCACACTTCTTTCATCTTAAACCTCTAGGGCTCAGTATGAGCATGCTCAGTATGCTCCTCTCCTCCCTTCACCCCTCCCCACTGTAATCTGAGCCCAGAGCTATAACAGAGCAGGGACAGACTCAGGCAGGAAGTGATGTCACACCAAGCTAATATGGCAGCTGATATCCTAAACAACCAGATAGAGCTTCTAGAGCTGTTTACTCTGGGGTATAGTAAAGTATTCTACAGGATAAATATTGTGTTCTATCTTGAATTATTGTGTCTAATCTATTCGCAATAATCTGCCTCATTAGCTTTTCTTCTTCTTTAAGTCTTGACTCATGTTCTAACTTCAAAAGTATTTAGCTCTTGCCCCCTTCTCTTCACCTTTGAATGTAGAGCAAACAAATCCATATTTTATTTGTAGCTAGCACTCTTGTTGACTTTCCTGGGCTTAATGGATCAATTACAGATCGGCTGCTATGCAACAATGAAAAAGAAAATCTATGCAATGGGAGGTGGCTCCTATGGAAAACTCTTTGAATCTGTTGAATGCTATGACCCCAAAATTTAGCAGTGGACTGCAATATGCCCCTTGAAAGAAAGGAGGTGAGTATTAAGCCAGGATCATCTGCCATTGATGAGTAAATGCTTTGTATTGCTTTGCAGTTTCACATGCTTTGCATTTCACCCTATGTGCTTTGTAGGTTTGGAGCTGTCGCATGTGGTGTTGGCATGGAGCTGTACGTCTTTGGTGGGGTTAGGAGTCGGGACAATGATACTCAGAACAGTGACATGGTGGCTTGCAAATCTGAATTCTATCATGATGACTTTAAACGGTAATTTTTGTTCTTTTGGTTGTATAATATTCATTAGTTCAGTAGCCAGAAATGTTTCATATTAAACTAGAATACAGGAGAAGCATACATCAGACTGCTGCAAAACAATAAATACAATACTGACAATAGTGTGTGTGACTGTGATAGGGAGTTAGATTGTGAGATGCACTAGAGCAAAGACTGGCGTAAATAATTTACAATCTCTGAAAAGCTTTAGGCAAGGGCCAGACGAGTTGGATCTAGGCCTGCAGAAGGGCAGCAGAGAAGGAGCAGATTATCGGCCTGCATTTTAGTCTGACTGGTTACAACATATAGCAGCTTCTCCCTCAATTTAAATGTTATTCTACTAGACTCTCTTTAAGAATGGCAATCCATAATTTATTCCAGCAAGATTGTCCTTTTTCATGTAAATGGACTGACTCGGTGTAATGACAAATCAAATCATTTTTATTTACTGCACTGCATTTTCCTTTAACAAATAAATGTGTTGGCTTTTATTGTACTTTGAATTTTAAATGGTGAAAGTTAATCTTTGCTTTATTTGAAGTACAGATTTCCTGCTGATTACAAGTAGTCCCAGGCTGGGACTGTAATTTATTACTGTATGCATTAGAATTATGTAAAAGGGATACCGTCATGGGAATTTCCCCCCCCCCCAAAATGAATCAGTTAATAGTGCTGCTCCAGCAGAATTCTGCACTGAAATCCACTGAAATTCTCAAAAGAGCAAACAAAGCATTTTTTTTATATTCAATTTTGAAATCTGACATGGGGCTAGACATATTGTCAATTTCCCAGCTGCTCCAAGTCATGTGACTTGTGTTCTCATAAACTTCAATCACTCTTTACTGCTGTACTGCAAGTTAGAGTGATATCACCCCCCTCCCTTTTTCCCCAAAGCAGCCAAACAAAAGAACAATGGGAAGGTAACCAGATAGCAGCTCCCTAACACAAGATAACAGCTGCCTGGTAGATCTAAGAACAACACTCAATAGTAAAAACCCATGTCCCACTGAGACACATTCAGTTACATTGAGAAGGAAAAACAGCAGCCTGCCAGAAAGCATTTCTCTCCTAAAGTGCAGGCACAAGTCACATGACTGGGGGCAACTGGGAAATTGACAAAATGTCTAGCCCCATGTCAGATTTTAAAATTGAATATAAAAAAATATGTTTGCTCTTTTGAGAAATGGATTTCAGCGCAGAATTCTCCTGGAGCAGCACTATTAACTGATTCATTTTGAAAAACATTTTTTTTCCCATGACAGTATACCTTTAACTTACTGCTGTACACATGCCTGTTCCTGTACGTTCTCCATTTTACTTTTGTTAAGGTTTATATTGTTTTATGGGAAAGACTGATTCATAAACTCGACTGTATTGCTATAAAGTGTAAGCTCTGCAGTTTAGCTTTAGAAGTGCAGCAGGATTAGTTTGGAAACTGCAGGAAACAGCCGCCACCTAAATTTTTAAACTTTGATCTTTCCAGTGAAATACATGACAAGTATTAAAAGATTTCTGGTAATTAGTTTTTTTTGTGATGTGTCAATTTATATCCGTCTGTGGTTTGTCCTTCTGTTAATGCTTTTAGTAGTAGAGCCCTCGTCACCTCTTGAATTGGTTATTGGTCGTTTTTTTCAATATGTAATCTGTATGTTCAGTGTATACACCTATTTATGGTGCAGTGTTGTGGAATATGTTAGCACTTTATAAATACAACAATAAGAAGGTATTGATCATTCTACTAGTGAGACAAATATTTTGTGTTGGATTTACCCAATAAATTTTAGTTCCTGTGCTGCAGTTAAATCCAGTGCATTTTATGGTTTGTCATGCAATTTGGTGTATTACAAACCAATAATGACATTTTTTAATTGGTCTACAACCTCTATAAGTTTAAGTTGGTAAGATGTGTGATAGTTACTCTAATGGGCTGAAAGATAAGGATGGTTTTAGGAAGGCTTGATGAATCTGGTTCTTCATAGTTCATGTTATTATTATCTCTGCTTGCAAAGCACCGTGTTTATTTTATCAGTTTGTGCTGCAGTGGAGCTTACAGTCTAAGGCCCTATAACATTCCTATAAGGCACACACAATATAAACTGCTTGTAACCAGTTGCTGAATCAGGATTAATACCAGGACTACAAAAATTGCTTGATTATGTATATTTGTTATCTAATAAAACATACTTGTATGTAAGGGCTCAATTTATAATTTCTTGGTGGGTTCCCAGTAAACTTCTAGATATTCATTTATTTAATATTCTCTTGTATGTTATTGCCATATAGTGATTGTAGAGCAAACTAATTGTTAGCTGCACATTTCTACAAATGTAAGCTGGTTAGGAGTAATGTTAGTTGGCAATTTCCCCCTAAGCACTTTGGCAGCATATCTGACTTCTTATTGAAATATCCATTTTTTTAGGTTTTACAGTGATACAGGTTATTATTGTTTATTGAAAAGTGTGTTGGTATTATTAACACAAATGCTGCAGTGTTTCTATTTTCTCTATTAATCCTCCCACTCCTATGCACTTAATATTAATATTAAGACCAAAGCTGTGCTGGAATGTTGCATTTGCTTTGGCTAGTGTAATCCTTTAATAGCTTAGAATGATGTTTAGATTTGTACTCAAGCCTACTGCAAGATCACTGCACTCTGTTACTATAAAAGCAGAGGGTGCAGGGCCCAGCAGGGCTGCTACCTCAGGGTCACCCCAGTCACAAGCTCCTCCTCGTGGAAGACCCTTACCTTTGTTCACATATTAGCGTGCCCTTCCTATTTATAACTTTGATCAGGGGTGGAGGGGAAGTGCACAGGAGCAACCGCAGTTTACCCACAACAGGTGGTACCCACCGGGACTTTTCCCAGTGTCCCACTAGCCCAGTTTGGTTGCTATGGGCAAAGTCACTGTTGATGTTTGTCTACAATGTTAATAAATGTTAATAAACAATGCAGGCATGTTGGATTTGGCGTACTTAAGAAATCTTGTCCTTAAAGTGCTCTAAAAAGCTCTGTGTGCCATTACCCTAAATAAAGTGAGGTTGCATATTCCATTTATAGGAAGCAAGAGTTTGGCAATAAGAATAATGTTTCAGTGGGTGAACTGAAACCCACAAAAACTATATGTTTTTAGATAATAATCGCTGAACATGCCTATTTTTCTTCTATACAGATATACAGACAACTAGAATCCTACAACTAGAATAGAGTAAAATAAAATATATTTCCTAATGCAGATAGAAATAGTAACTATATATATAGACCAGTTAAAAACGCAGTATATTCTTTTCTGATTTCTAAAAACACCAGACATCACGAGGAAGGCATCATTAATGTTTCATAGCTTCCTTTCTTTTGATTATTTTCACAATTAACCCTCAGGTTAATTGCCAGGTTTAGTGATTTAACCAACCAGATATAATTTTACATTTATGTTGGAAAAACCCAGAATAGTAAGGTGAATACTTGAAAAATGAAACATATTGCAATCTGTGTTACAATAACAATCTCTGCTGCAAGTTTGTTTTTTTTTTGCACTTCATACTTATTGTGTGTGCTAGATTGCACCTTGAGAAAGCTGTTAAGCGAAATGCGTTGGCGTTCCTTCTATTTTTAACCTACTTTTAAATTCAATTTCTCTTCGCTTCTACTCAGTCTAGAACTATTGGGGGTGTGAGGTCCGATATTTCCTGGCAGAATCCATCTCTTCTCTCAATCTCGATTGCTTTCTTCATTTCTAAGGATTTGTTGCTTTTTAGGGTTACTTAGTTCTTCCTAAGTTTAGGGCAAGCTAATACAACAAGGCCACAGCAGGGCCGGGCTGCGCCGCACAGGCGCCCAAGGCAAGCCGGCGGACGTGGCGCCGGTTTACCACAAGTGCGCATGCGCAAGGTGGCGCTCGTGTGCGCATGCGCAAGAAGCGGTGGTTTTCTTCTTTTGCTCTTCTGCGCAGGAGCACAAGTATCCGTAAAAACCGCAAAGAGTCGGGCACTGGACTGGGGGTAGGCCTCCTACTTTGTGGTGTCCCAGGCCTTAGAAAACGACCAGGCAGTTAGCTTTTGGGACAACTCCACCCTCTATCCAATTTTTCCTATTAATTCTTTTTTATGGATTTGAGTCATGTCTTGTTTTTAACAACTCGTCCCCACTTTTGGTCATTATAAATATAATTATTTTAAGTAATCCTTACTAGTTATCGCACTAGCACTTTATTCACTTATGAACTGCACCATAATAATTTATTGTGATTAATTGGAGTGATAAAGTATAGATCTACTATTAAATGCTTGGAGCATTATCTTTTTAACTAACTCATTGGATCCTACTTTATTTATTAATTAGCACACATTTTAAATCAATGGACTCTTTAGCTGTTTCATTTATTTAAATATATGTTTGTTAGGAAAAGGAATTGACACTCCCTAATTGGCACTCACTCCTTTTTAACTAATTTATTGCCCATTACCGATCAGGTAATATACCTGAATTTAGGGATTACTACGAAATCTTTTTTGGTTATATGCGGGGTTCTTTTTCCGTTTTTTACAATTATCTATTCTGACAACCGTCAGACCTCTGCATATAACTATCAATTTAATCATTCATTAATTAAGAGGTTCCATATTTTTCTTTTTTCTTCAGATTCATATAATGTACAACTGCGCAAGGAACTCAATGGATTTTAGCAGCAGCCTCTGCATGTTTTTTTTTTTGGGAGGTTTAGGAAATGAATTTAGATAATGCATACAGGATTAAAACATAGGGGAAATAATTTGTGGTTTGTTTCCATGCATGAAAGTTGTACGTACCAAATCCTACCTTTTTTTATAGGATTTTGGCACTTAAGTGATTAGCCAAACTGAACTAATGGTTACTTTAAAGCTCTGGACAACTGAACACAACATTTTTTTTGATTTTATGCCAATTGCAATGCAAATTAAGATGTTGTACATTTCTAATGAAAGATAAATGGCTGTTCACCTTCCAAACACCTTTTTAGTTCAGTTATTATCTGATTGTTCACCAAAAATAAAAACATTTTTCAATTGCTTTTATTGTTTTTCCAAAATTGAAGTTTAAAATGTATGTTCCTTTTCTCTGGTATTTCTGTCTGGCAGCTCAGTAATCTAAACTGTTACAATTTGCTACATATACCTGGTGTACAGGTATGGGACCTGTTATCCAGAATGCTCAGGACCTGGGGCTTTCCGGATAATGGATCTTTCCGTAATTTGGAACTTCATACCTTAAGTCTGCTAGAAAATCAAATAAACATTAAATAAACCACAGAGACTGGTTTTGCTTCCAATAATGATTAATTATATTTTAGTTTTTGGATCAAGTACAAGGAACAGTTTTATAATTACAGAGAAAAAGGAAATAATTTTTACAAATATTGATTATTTGGATAAAATGGAGTCCTTTGGGAGACGGGGTTTCCGTAATTCGGATCCAGGCTGAGTTGGAGGATAGCTAGTGTAGAAAGGACACATATGCACTATTCAATAGTTTAAATTCCGGTTTTGCACTATGCAGTAGTTAAATTACGGTCGAAAAAACTGGAATTTCAGCTTTTACATACTAAAGACGATTCTGGTAATATGCTGCCCTAATAATATGCCCTGACCTAATATGCTGTCTCATTTTGCCTCATAGCATTAACGACACTGGTATCAGTTATATTTAATTTTCATTACACATGTTCAGCTATAGAAAATAAAGACCATTATCCTTTTCAACATATTTATTAGTTTCATAAACAAGTATGATACAAGTGTAAAAATGCAAATGACATCCGTTACATCATTCAGAGTAAACAGTAAATTGTTTCAACGTTCAAACATAAGTTATCAATTCCAAATTTGAAAATAACTAGGGATGGGCGAATTTTTTTGCCGCGGAAATGACGCCCATAGACTTGTATGGCGGCATGGAACAAAAAAAAACAGGTCAAATTCGCCCATCCCTAAAAATAACTTAAAATAACACTCAGAGCACACAAAAAATAAAAATAGAAATAATCCTGGAATTATTTTAAATTAAATAAATTAAAGACCATTATCATTTGGCTCACTCTCTTTTTAACCGTCACTTATTTTTTTGTTTTTTACTGTGGAGGAAATTATCTCATGGTTTTGCATAAAACCTCAACCTTACGGTTTATTTTATCCCTGTTTGTTGTGTAATTTAGGTACCAACACAAGCTGGAATATATAGAGCACAAGAACTATTTTATTCTTCACAAGGGAAAGAATTTAAAAATGTAATCAAGACAATAACATTCATTTATTAACATTATTCAATCCGTTCATTGAGAGCTGTAATGGCATAAATATTTAGAATAAAGAAACAAATAGTGATTGTTTAAATCTCCAAACAGGTAAATAAAGTCATAGTCCAGATTGTTTAATTTATGTATTCCATTGTAGAGTTTATATTCCTGGTAACCGTATTTAAGGAGTGAAATGTTTAACAAGTCTCTGGATTGGAAGTTATTAGGCCACTGCCCACCTAATTGTTACACAAAATAAAATCATTTTTTGTACATTGATGATAAATGAGAAACAGTGACGTGATTTAGTAGTCATTTCTGCGTCTGCTTTCATGTTTCAGTCCCACTTACACAATGTGAGCAAGATGTGACATTTAAGATCCCTCACTGTTTTGAATGCAATAAACGTTTACCTTCACTTGCTGGTGATGATAACAGTTTTTAACAATCTCTGTGCCTTGCTGAATCATAAGACTGACCACATCTACATGCAGCAAAATACAGGATTGATTTCTGGACTACTCTAGTGTTTATCGGTCCAGCTATCCTAGCTGCTACCGACTACCCCCCTTTCTAGGGTTCCAGATTTAACCTCTGCAGCTTTGGTCAGAAATTATTTTGTTTGGCGCAATGCTTTTTTGTAACCAGTCATTTTTTACTTTTTATGACATTTTCACTACAGGTACAGGTGTGGGATCTGTTATCTGGAAACCCATTATCCAGAAAGCTCCAAATTGCATAAAGGCTGTCTTCCATAGATGCCATTTTATCAAAATAATCCAGATTTATAAAAATGATTTCCTTTTTCTCTGTAACTATAAAACAGTACCTTGCACTTGATCCCAACTAAGATATAATTAATCCTTATTGGAAGCAAAAACAGCATATTAGGTTTATGTAATGTTTATTTGATTTTCTAGTAGGCTTAAGATATAAAGATCCAAATTACAGAAAAATCCATTATCCAGAAAACCCCAGGTCCTGAATATTCTGGATAACATGTCCCATACCTGTATAAGATCTATATTCCAGTATGCTTGGGATCTGGGTTTTCCATATAAAGGATCTTTAGATTATCATAATGTAAATGTTTTAACACCAATATGAATTCATACTAGTGATGTGCGGGCCGACCCCCACATAACGAGTTTACCCGCGGGCCGGGCGGATTCAGGTCGACCTTGCACTGCTCCTTGCGTGTGGCGGCCACCTTCAAATGACGGCATCCGACTTCTGGCTTCCGGTTTTATAGTCTCGCATCTGCTCGCCCCGCCCTTTTGTGACTTCATTGTGACATCATTGGCGGGCGGCGCGGGTCTATAAAAGGACCCCGGAAGCACGGGTGCGGGCAGGCTCGTGCTGCAGCAGGACGGGTTAGGGTCGGGAAATCCCTGACCCGCACATCACTTATTCATACAGCTTTAGTTAGGATCAAGTACAAACTAGTATTTAATTATTACAGAGAAAAATAATATAATTTTTAAAAATTAGAATGATATGCTCAAAATGGAGTCTATGGGAGATGGCCTTTGTAATTCAGCACTTACGAAGGGCCCCATACCTGTACTGTGTTTAATACCTTGGATCATAAAAAAATAGCTTAATGTTGAATGTTATATGCAGTGTAACTGATCATGGTGGGAGCTTTAGATACCCTTGCTTAATATCACTTCCATATTACAGATTCTTTCAGATTACAAAAACAATTTGCAACTGGAAGTCATCTTTCCTTGATATAAACTGTCTTTTTTTTACCTTTTTCATTTCCAAAGGTGGATATACTTGAATGATCAGAATTTATGCATCCCAACAAGTTCGTCATTCGTGTTTGGGGCAGTGCCAATCGGAGCCAGTATTTATGTTATAGGCGATCTTGATACAGGTTTGATTTACTTGTCTCACTGTATCTTCCTCTTTCTCGTGTATATTTATATCTCTTGTTTATTCACTGAAGTTCCCTGAAAAAGCACCCCTTTTGTTATGTTAAAGTAGAGACATCATAGAAATAACACACAGTATTTTCATCCATTCATCCTTTTATGTTTCAAGATTCCCTATTCCCTGCTGATGAAACTTTATCTCTTGGTTTTATGCTACTACCAACATACTTAACTATATTTATGGAGTTTTTTTAAGGTATCGACTTGCTTACCATGTGTAAACTTTAAATGGTATCACTACAGAGATTAACTGGCCCCTGCATTGTTTAAATCTCAAATTCAAACTAATCCCCTGTATTGTTTACACCTGTGATCCCCCTGCATTGTTCATCTCTATTGTTCACTCCTCTAAAGCCCTGTACTGTTCACACCTGAGACCCAGACTGAAACTGCCCACATTGTTCACCTGTTCACACTTTATACAAAATACTAATGGGGCACCAGCACTGTGTCACTGTATGTAGTATATATTAGAGTGGTGCTGATAGGTTTCCCTGTCTCTTGCTCTGTTCTGCCTTCCATATGCTCCCTGCTCTGCCTGTGGAACATAAGCCTGGTATTTGTTCTGGGAGTTTGTTAGCATTTGAAAATAAATTATTGTCAGCGGTCCCTAAGGTGTTTAATCATGTGCTAGGGGTCCTGTTTTATCCAAGGGGAAGAAGAGGCATATGGATTTAAGGGTATGTCTTAATATGAAAATTTTTTTCATATATGACTGATACATGATTACCCTGCAGTGAGCACCAACCATTTGGTGTTTTGGTGTGCTACCACCATTAATGTGGACATGATCTTGTGGTAACATGGGTGTGGTTTAAAATGGCTTCCATTATCGGCCCTCCACTATGTAGGCCGGAAAAATCTCGGCCCTCAGTAAACTCTGCAACCTCACTGTGAAGAACCACCTACGCTGTTTCAAATGAAACTTCTGTTCCTCTAGTCTAAAGAGGTGGCCTCTGGTGCAGTGATCCTTTTTAAGTAATATATGGATTTACCATAAATGAAAATAAAGCAAGTATTCTTTACTCCAATCATACAGTTCAGCACTCACATACCATTCATGTACTAAACTATAAACAGCAGAGTGCCATAAGCAGTGCGACTATATGAGCATGCTGTTTGTTAAACAACTGCAGAAGAGCCATTTTCTTGTGTTACTTCAACAATGTAGTATGTTATTTTATTGTTTCCCCTAGGTACAAGTTATGACTATGTAAGAGAATTTAAGAGGAGCACTGGTACCTGGAGCCACGTGAAGCCATTATTTCCTTCAGATCTCCGTCGCACAGGCTGTGCAGCACAGCGCATAGCAAACTGCCGTCTCTTCAGACTGCAGCTACAGAAAGGACTGTTCTGCATTCGCGTCACTACTTCCTGGGACCCTGGTTTAGCTGAAGGCTTCAAGTAAAGCAAACACCCCACTTTGTACAATAGAACGGAGGCATCTGTCCTGCTGCAGCCAAACTGCAGCTGGTACACAGAGCTTGGGTAGGAACCTATTTACATTCAAATGTTGCAAATTCAGCTAAGGAGAAAATTATATAGTAATGAAATACACATGCAAAGATGGATTAGACGGCAGTGGGTGGAAAAACAAAAATATATCAAATTGCTTTGTGCTTAATGGGACCTGGTTTTTAATACTTAAGCATGATGCAATGTATTAACTTGGCTAGCTTTAATATGCAAAACACAAAATGTTCTTTAAAATAAGCGACAATCTAATCATGTTGCATAACGAAAATGTATCCGATTACCTGATTGCTAACAGTAGAGTCTTCATCTTTGCTGAACACTAATCTGTCCATTCCTTAAAGGACGATATGTTCCGATTATACCATATATTTATTTTGTGCCTTCAAACTTTGCACAGGATAGTTTACAATTGTTTTTCTTCTAGGATGGTTATTTTAAATAGTAACAACGTTTTTATGTTCCTTTGGTTATTTTTAATAGTAACTAACATTTTGTGGGGATATAAGTCCCAAGATATAGAGATGGGAATTTTTTTTTATTATTTAACTGCATAGTGAAAAAAGCTGGCATAAAAACATATACTATCCACTGTATATGTATTACTAAGAGTTTTCATACACATCTGTTATTGTAATCCAGTCAGTTGAAAAGGTGATGGGAGCAATGTAGATGTAGCTAAAACACAGTGGCGTAACAATAGAGGAAGCGGACCCCGCAGTCGCACGTGGGTCCGCTTCCTCTATAGCCAACAAGAACCCCCCTCCTGAGCCACTCTCTACCTGCAGAGCACTACGGCATGGGGCATAGTCAGGGCTGGAAGTGGGCAGGAGGATGGAGATCAGGGTGCGCTGGGCCTCCCTCATGATTTTTTTCCAGGTGGACCCAGCGCTTTAGTTACGCCACTGCTACAAATACTAAGGGGCCGATTCACTAACTTCGAGTGAAGGATTCGAAGTAAAAAAACTTCGAATTTAGAAGTGTTTTTTGGGCTACTTCGACCATCAAATGGGCTACTTTGACTTTGAATCAAAGGGTTCGAACTAAAAATCGTTCGACTAATAGATAGTCAAAGTACTGTCTCTTTAAGGAAAAACTTCAACCCCCTAGTTCGCCATCTAAAAGCTAGCGAAGTCAATGTTAGCCTATGGGGAAGGTCTCCATAGGCTTTCCTAAATTTTTTTGGTCGAAGGATAATCCTTCGATCGTTGGATTAAAATCCTTTGAATCGTTCGATTCAAAGGATTTAATCGTTTGATCGAAGGATTTAATAGTTTGATGGAAGGATTATTCCTTTGATCGTTCGATCAAACTTGCGCTAAAATCCTTCGACTTCGATATTCGAAGTCGAAGGATTTTAATTCCCAGTCGAATATCGAGGGTTAATTAACCCTCGATATTCGACCCTTGGTGAATCGGCCCCTAAAAATATACATGTTTTCTATATGTGACATCAAACCAGAAAAATGGTTTTTGCCAACTTCTAGTAAGTGTCGGACTAGGGACCTAACAAATAAATTGGTATAGATGTTATAATGGGAGCTTTCCCAAACTTGGCGCTACTAGGAGATGCTCCTTGGTTTGACCATGTTTCTAATCGCTTTATATACATTCCACTGTTATGCGAAAGCAAATTACGTGCCCATAAATTAATTAATATGAGCATTAGGGGAAATGAAATAAAAAAAGATGATATATCAGAGAGCTAGGTTATCAATGACCTTATCGGTCATTTGATTTATAATATTAAATGTGGACATGGCATATTAAAATATTGAGTAAAATAGTTAAGGCACCTTCTCTCACTTTAAAAAAGGTGTTTTATCTGCAACGTGCAGCATTGGGTTACAGTGCGTGTGTGTATATTTATTTACATACAAATATGTAAATGTACTTTATGTTGTTACTGTTTAAAAACCTTATTGAGACCTACCTAATCAGCATGGGGACCCATAGGTTAAGAATTCCTTTAAAAGGACTTTATAAAATGAAGGGTCACAAAATGTTGGTAAGATGTATTATAACGGGTGGAATGCAGAAGTAGCAGTGCACTGGTTCACCAAACTGTGTGCTCATGTGAAATCATTAATCAGCCTTGCCGTGTGTCTCTTCCTGCTATGTTATTCTGGTAATAAGTAGACATATTGGGCAAGGGAGGCTTCTTCAGGACAATGAGCCTATAGCTAGGGATGCACCGAATCCTGTATTTGGTTTGGTATTTGGCCAAATCCAAGCTGTTTTATCAGGATTTTGATTCAGTGAATCCATTAGCCTCGTTTCGGTTTGGAATTCGGCTGAATCTGTAACCCTATATTCGGGGTTCAGCTGAACCCTTAAATGTGCATCCGTACCTATAGTTCTATCTGCACCTGGTGCAGGGATCCTGATGCTATGAAAGCTGGGCAGTTCATTTCACAAGCTTTGTCACTAAAACTTAACATTTACCTGCAAATGTGTATTGTAAGGCAGTAGAGAAATATGATGGCAGAATTACTCTGGATTACCATGTTGTTATGTTATCATGCTGTTTTATCAGCGCACATACACGTTCACTTGTTATGGATGGATGGTGCTTCTAGGAGAGGTGTGTGTGTCTCATCTTTATTATCCTGATGTCATTGTATTGTTTTGTCCCCTGAATGTGTCCTTGACAAACTAATATAACAATACGAAGATTACAGGATGTCTTCTGATCCTCCCTATGTGTGTGTTGTGAAGCAACCCTGCCCTTTGTTCCAGTTCTGTAGCACCATAAAGTGCAGAGAGGAAAAAAAGAGAAGCGTGAAGTTTATTTCCTGAAAGCTGAATAATTTATTGGAAGCACAGACAAAACTTTATTATTTTTTTTTTTTTGCACTGATTTCTTCTTTCAAACATACATGTAAAAGAAGTATTTCACACATTTGGCACAGATTATTTTACAAACTATATTTTCCCTGAGCAAGGGTTTAGGCTTAATAAACTGTTTCTCTTTGTTACAAATGCTGTGCAAATCTTCATATTTTTTCATTCAATGTTTTGCAGAGGGATCCAACCACCTGAAACAATAAACCAATAAAAGGGTTTTTGCCGCATATTTAACCTTTGATCTGTATATTTCTAGATGTTTAAACAATATTAAAGCCTAACGCCGTTCAGACTTGTCTATGTTAAAACTGACTGGAAGAGAGGTCATTCAATCACAGGGTGTTGGGAAAGTCTGCACAAATAGTTTGGTTTATACATTAATATATTTAGCAGGGATATTGTTGAGATAGAAATGCAAAAGTTGCCTGTGACTTTAGGCTCACTACAATACAAACATGGTCCTTTAATGTGAAATCACAGCCAGTTTAGTCTTCCTTGCAGGCGTCAATCCTACAAAAGTAGATAAATCAGATGAGAATTTGACTGGCTCCAACAGCCAATAACCTGGAGCTCTAAGTGTTGACATTTGCTTACAAATTGCAAGATTTATACCCAGATATTAATTAGTGCCTTTTGGAAACTTGCAAGTGGCTTTCTAATTCACTGTGGGTGAACTTTGATGCACTGTTACATTTTAAGTTTTATGTACCAGTGGAAGTCTGTTGGACTATCATGACTGTTAAAAAGGATGATTGCGCCCACACCTAACATGTGCAGAATTGCTTCTTGTAGGTATCGGTAACCCACCAAGATATGTCTCACAAAATCCTGCCTTATACAATAAACAACCAATAATCTGATCCATGTTCTGTTGATATATCTCGTTTCCCCTTGTATCAGTTATCACTATAATCCGTTGTATAATTGGTTGTATGTAATCTGTATGCTACAGTCCATCATGAACATCTCCTGCTCTGTTAGTGACCTGTCATACACAGAATTCACTTTCATATTCTTGTACTCGCTAACCAAACACTCAACAATGTTGCACCATTTTACATCACCTCTCCAAGGGGTATATTTAAGAAAGAGTGAAGTTAGGGTGAAATTCCGCCTCTCTCCATTCATTTCTGTGGAATTTTTAAAGGTGTATTTATCAGAGGGTAAAAGTGACAGTTCACCATTTGATGCCTTTAAAAATCCCATAGAAATGAATGGAGAGAGGCGGTATTTCATGCTAGCAGACTGTGGCCATCTCTAACTAAACTCTTTGATAAATATACCCCCGAGTTCCCAGTCCCCTCCCTATCCTACCAGACTCAGGGCTGTATTATAACCCAATGCCACCCTAGGCATTGGACCTTAAAGGGATCCTGTCATCGGAAAACATGTTTTTATCAAAACGCATCAGTTAATAGTGCTACTCCAACAGAATTCTGCACTGAAATCCATTTCTCAAAAGAGCGAACAGATTTTTTTTATATTCAATTTTGAAATCTGACATGGGGCTAGACATTTTGTCAATTTCCCAGCTGCCCCCAGTCATGTGACTTGTGCCTGCACTTTAGGAGAGAAATGCTTTCTAGCAGGCTACTGTTTTTCCTTCTCAATATAACTGAATGTGTCTCAATGGGACATGGGTTTTTACTATTGAGTGTTGTTCTTAGATCTACCAGGCAGCTGTTATCTTGTGTTAGGGTTCTGTTATCTGGTTACCTTCCCATTGTTCTTTTGTTTGGCTGCTGGGGGGAAAAGGAGGGGGGTGATATCACTCTAACTTGCAGTACAGCAGTAAAGAGTGATTTAAGTTTATCAGAGCACAAGTCACATGAATTGGGGCAGCTGGGAAATTCACAATATGTCTAGCCCCATGTCAGATTTCAAAATTGAATATAAAAAAAATCTGTTTGCTCTTTTGAGAAATGGATTTCAGTGCAGAATTCTGCTGGAGCAACACTATTAACGGATTCATTTTGAAAAAAATTTTTTTTCCCATGACAGTAACCCTTTAACTATAAACCCATAGAGAATAAGGAAAACATGGAAATTGGGAAGTCACATAGAGAAACATTGTTTCATGAGTCAGAACCAGCAATGCAGAGATCAAACACGGACAGACAATGGCAATGACCGTTACATTTACCTATAAACCCAGTGTGAATGAGGAATAAATGGATATTGGAAGTCACTTAGAGATACATTGTTTCATGAGTCAGAACCAGCAGTGCAGTGAACAGAGAAGGACAGACAATGGCAATGATTGTTACACTTAACTATAAACCCACTGAGAATGAGGAAAAAATGGATAAAGGAAGTCACTTAGCGATACATTGTTTCATGAGTCAGAACCAGCAGTGCAGAGAAAAATCATGAAAAAATGGATAAAGGAAGTCACTTAGCGATACATTGTTTCATGAGTCAGAACCAGCAGTGCAGAGAAAAATCATGGACAGACAATGGCAATGACTGTTACACTTAACTATAAACCATTGAGAATGAGAAATAAATGGATATTGGAAGTCACTTAGAGATACATTATTTCATGAGTCAGAAACAGCGGTACAGAGAAGGACAGACAATGGACTGTTAAACTTACCTATAAACCCACTGACAATGAGGAATAAATGGATATAGGGAAGTCACTTACAGGTACATTTTTTCATGAGTCAGAACCAGCAGTGCAGGGAACAGACAAGGACAGACAATGGCTATGACTGTTACACTTAACTATAAACCCAGTGAGAATGAGGAATAAATGGATATAGGATTGTTTCATGAGTCACTTAGCGATACATTGTTTCATGAGTCAGAACTAGCAGTGCAGAGAACAAACACTGACAGACAATAGCAATGACTGTTACACAACAATAAATCCAGACAGAATGAGGAATAAATGGATATTGGAAGTCTCTTAGAGATACATTTTTTTGAATCGGAACCAGCAGTGCAGAAAACTGACAATGGCAATGACTGTTACACTTAACTATAAACCCAGTGAGAATGAGGAAAAAATGGAAGTTGGGAAGTCACTTAGAGATACATTGTTTAATGAGTCAGAACCAGCAGTGCAGTTAACAGACACGGACAGACAATGGCAATGACTGTTAAACGTATCTATAAACAAAGTGAAAATGAGGAATAAATGGATATTGGAAGTCACATAGAGGTACATTGTTTCATGAGTCACAACCGGCAGTGCAGTGAAAAGAGAAGGACAGACAATGGCAATGATTCTAACACTTAACTATAAACCCACTGAGAATGAGGAATAAATGGATAAAGGAAGTCACTTAGCGATACATTGTTTCATGAGTCAGAACCAGCAGTGCAGAGAAAACACGGACAGACACTGGCAATGACTGTTACACTTAACTATAAACCCAGTGAGAATGAGAAATAAATGGATATTGCAAGTCACTTAGAGATACATTGTTTCATGAGTCAGAACCAGCAGTGCAGAGAAAAAACACGGACAGACAATGGCAATGACTATTACACTTAACTATAAACCCAGTGAGAATGAGAAATAAATGGATATTGGAAGTCACTTAGAGATACATTGTTTCATAAGTCAGAACCAGCAATGCAGAGAACAGAGAAGGACAGACAATGGCAATGATTGTTAAACTTAACTATAAACCCAGTGAGAATGAGGAATAATTGGATATTGCAAGTCACTTAGAGATACATTGTTTCATGAGTCAGATCCAGCAGTGCAGAGAAAAAACACAGACAGACAATGGCAATGACTGTTACACTTAACTATAAACCCATATAGAATAAGGAAAACATGGAAATTGGGAAGTCACTAAGAGATAAATTGTTTCATGAGTCAGAACTAGCAGCGCAGAGAACAAACACCGACAGACAATGGCAATGACTGTTACACAACTATAAATCCAGTGAGAATGAGGAATAAATGCATATTGGAAGTCTCTTAGAGAAACATTTTTTGAATCGGAACCAGCAGTGCAGAAAACTGACACTGGCAATGACTGTTACACTTAACTATAAATCCAGTGAGAATGAGGAAAAAATGGAACTTGGGAAGTCATTTAGAGATACATTGTTTAATGAGTCGGAACCAGCAGTGCAGTGAACAGACACGGACAGACAATGGCAATGACTGTTAAACATATCTATAAACAAAGTGAAAATGAGGAATAAATGGATATTGGAAGTCACATAGAGATACATTGTTTCATGAGTCAGAGCCAGCAGTGCAGAGAACAGAGAAGGACAGACAAGGGCAATCACTGTTAAACGTATCTATAAACAAAGTGAAATTGAGGAATAAATGGATATTAGAAGTCACATAGAGATATATTGTTTCATGAGTCAGAACCAGCAGTGCAGACAACTGACAATGACTGTTACACTTAACTATAAACCCAGTGAGAATGAGGAATAAATGGATGTTGGAAGTCCCTTAGAGATACATTGTTTCATGAGTCAGAACCAGCAGTGCAGAGAAAAAACACGGACTGACAATGGCAATGACTGTTACACTTAACTATAAACCCAGAGAGAATAAGGAAAGCTTGGAAATAGGGAAGTCACTTACAGGTACATTGTTTCATGAGTCAGAACCGGCAAGTGCAGTGAACAGAGCAGGACACACAATGACAATGATTGTTACACTTAACTATAAACTCACTGAGAATGAAGAAAAAATGGATAAAGGAAGTCACTTAGCAATACATTGTTTCATGAGACAGAACCAGCAGTGCAGAGAAAAAACACGGACAGACAATGTCAGTGACTGTTACATTGTAACTATAAACCCAGTGAGAATGAGGAATAAATGGATATTGGAAGTCACATAGAGATACATTGTTTCATGAGTCAGAACCAGCACTGCAGAGAACAGACAAGGACAGACAATGGCAATGACTGTTAAACGTATCTATAAACCCAGTGAAAATGAGAAATAAATGGATAATGGCAGTACTTTAGAGATTCATTGTTTCATGAGTCAGAACCAGCAGTGCAGAGAATAAACACGGACTGACAATGGCAATGACTGTTACGCTTAACTATAAACCCAGTGAGAATGAGGGAAAAAATGGAAGTTGGGAAGTCACTTAGAGATACATTGTTTCATGAGTCAGAGCCAGCAGTGCAGTGAACAGAGAAGGACAGACAATGGCAATGACTGTTAAACGTATCTATAAACAAAGTAAGAATGAGGAATAAATGGATATTGGAAGTCACATAGAGATACATTGTTTCATAAGTCAGAACCAGCAGTGCAGAAAACTGACAATGGCAATGACTGTTAGGCTTAACTATAAACCCTGTGAGAATAAGCAAAACATGGAAACTGGGAAGTCACTTAGAGATACATTATTTTGAGTCAGAACCAGCAGTGCAGAGAACACAGAAGGACAGACTATGGCAATGACTTCTACAATTAACTATAAACCCTGTGAGAATGAGGAAAAATGGACATTGGAAAGTCACTTAGAGATACATTGTTTCATCAGTCAGAACCAACAGTGTTACGCTTAACTATAAACCCAGTTGAAATGAGGAATCAATGGATATTGAGAAGTCCCGCTTACAGGTACATTGTTTCATCAGTCAGAACTGCATTGCAGGGACCAGACACAGAAAGACATTGTCATTTACTTACATCTAACTATAAACCCAGTGAATTGTGCACTGCTGATTGTGAATCATGAAACAATGTATCACTTAGTGACTTCCCAATATCCTTTTATTCCATTGTCTGTCCATGTCTGACTCATGAAACATTGTATCTCTCAGTGGCTTCCAATATCCATTAATTCCATATTTTCACTGGGTTTATAGGTAAGTATACCGCTGGTTCTGACTAATGAAACAATGTATCTGCAATGGACTTCCCTATATGCATTTATTCCTCATTCTCACTGGGTTTATAGTAAAAGTCATTGCCATTGCCTGTTTTCTGCACTATTGGTTCTGACTCATGAAACAATGTATCTCTAAGTGACTTCCCAACTTCCATTTTTTCCTCATTCTCAGAGGGTTTATAGTTAATTGTAGAAGTCATTGCCATTCTCTGTCCTTGACTGTTAAGTGTAACAGTCATTGCAATTGTCTGTCCGTGTCTGTTCACTGCACTGCTGGTTATGACTCAATGAAACAATGTACCTGTAAGCGGGACTTCCCTATATCCATTTATTCCTCTTTCTAACAGGGTTTATAGTTAATGGAACAGTCATTGCCATTGTCTATCTGTGTCTGTTCTCTGCACTGCTGGTTCTGACTCAGGAAACAATGTATGTCTAAGCGATTTCCCAATTTCCATTTTTTCCTCATTCTCAGAGGGTTTATAGTTAATTGTAGAAGTCATTGCCATTGTCTATCCGTGTTTGTTCCCTGCACTGCTGGTTCTGACTTATGAATAATGTACCTGTAAGTGACCTCCTAATTTCCATGTTTTCCTTATTCTCAATGGGTTTATAGTTAAGTGTAACAGTCATTGCCATTGTCTGTCCGTGTCTGTTCTCTTCACTGCTGGTTCTAACTAATGAAACAATGTACCTGTAAGTGTGTTCCCAATTTCCATGTTTTCCTTACTCTCTATGGGTTTATAGTAAGTGTAACAGTCATTGCCAGTCTGTCTGTGTTTTTTCTCTGCACTGCTGGTTCTGACTCATGAAACAATGTATCGCTATATCCATTTGTATAGCTGTATCTTCCTATATCCATTTATTCGTCATTCTCAGTGGGTTTATAGTTGTTGTAACAATCATTGCCATTGTCTGTCCTTCTCTGTTCACTGCACTGCCAGTTCTGACTCATGAAACAATGTACCTGTAAGTGACTTCTCTATTTCCATGCTTTCCTTATTCTCTCTGGGTTTATAGTTAAGTGTAACAGTCATTGGCATTGTCTGTCCGTGTTTGTTCTCTGCACTGCAGGTTCTGACTCATGAAACGATGTATCTCTAAGGGACTTCCATTTATTCCTCATTCTCACAGGGTTTATAGTTAAGTGTATCAGTCATTGCCATTGTCAGTTGCCTGCACTGCTGGTTCTGACTCATGAAACAATGAATCTCTAGGTGATTTCCAATTTCCATTTATTCCTAATTTTCACTTGGTTTATAGTTGTGAAACAGTCATTGCCATTGTCTGTCTGCTGCATTGCTTATTCTGACTCATGAAACAATGTATCTCTTTGTGACTTCCAATATCCATTTATTCCTCATTATCACTTTGTTTATAGATACGTTTAACAGTTATTGCCATTGTCTGTCCTTCTCTGTTCTCTGCACTGCTGGCTCTGACTCATGAAACAATGTATCTCTAAGTGACTTTCAATATCCATTTATTTCTCATTCCCACTGGGTTCATAGTTAAGTGTAACAGTCATTGCTATTGTATACCAGTGTTTGTTCTCTGCACTGCTAGTTCTGACTCATGAAACAATGTATCTCTAAGTGACTTCCAATATCCATTTATTTCTCATTCCCACTGGGTTCATAGTTAAGTGTAACAGTCATTGCTATTGTCCTTCTCTGTTCTCTGCACTGCTGGTTCTGACACATGAAACAAGGTATCTGTATGTGACTTCCAATATCCATTTATTCCTCATTTTCAATTTGTTTATTGATACGTTTAACAGTCATTGCCATTGTCTGTTCTCTGCACTGCTGGTTCTGACATGATCTCTGTTACCTGCCATTTACTAATAAATGTATAAAGTTCCTGTGCTGGTCTGACTGCTTCACCTGAACTAACTCAGCATCATAATTTAACCCACTGCTAGCCAAGCAGTTTATCACACTTATGGTAAAATGAGGGCTGTGGGTGCTAATCGCAAACATTTGTTGCAAAGTAAACCCAGATATAATATTAAATCACATATGAATCCATCTATTTCATCTGGACATATACCCGCAAAGGCCAATCCAGTTTGCCCCTGTATAATTACTACATACTCAAAGGACACCCCTCTTTTACAAAGAATAATTCAATAATCCACATTGAGGATACTGTATATTGTCATGTACATATACATTTATATTTTTTCTGGCTTGCCTGGATTTCTTACCTATATGTATTTATATTGTATTTATAGCAATATTTATAACTCCATTTAGTATGTTTCAAACTGTTCACTGCCTCAATAAATATTGCTGTTTTATTACATATTGATTAGGGAATGGTACAACGATAATAATTAATTTTACGATATCCACAGTATTTATCATGACTTCTATCGCTTTATGTGACTGTGTATAACAGCCTTTAGACCAATCCTTTTATATATGTGGCTATAAGGGTGTTATTTCGGCAGAGGGCGCACTGGCTTCTGAGGGAGTGACTAGCACAGTCACGAAACGCATTTAGCCTTGATCTCCCCTGCCTGCTTTATTTGTCTGTCCTCATGCAATGATTTTATTGGAAAATTCTAAATACATTTTTATATACACACTCGTGCTTACATGTCCTGCAATATGGTGAACCATTAGGTGCATTTTTGATGATTGATGGGGTTCTTACAACACCTGGTCCACATTATAAAGTTTCATAACAAAATGTATAAAACATATTTCACATCTTATGTACATTTCCGGCATTAATTCCTGAGCAACTGAGCAATCTATCAGGTGCCCAGAAACGTATTTTCTTATAAAGCAGGTTTGAAAATTGCAAGTGACATTGCATTCACTAATGAGGTATGAGGTATTGTTTAATTCTACACTGAGCACTTCAACCATGGGAATTTTACTGAATTACAGTGGAACCTGAAATTGTATTCTTAATTACTGGTCTTAATCAGTGAAATTGTCAATTTACTTTATAAAACAACAGAATAGCCCTAGACACTGTAGTTATTTGGGTCCCCATTCCACTGCTAATGTAGTGTCTCTCCGTAAGAGCTAAACTACATGGAAGTCTAGATCAACATTCTCAGGGGAGATCCAGGCCATTTTGTTCTGTCGCCCCTCCCCACGGCACTCACCTTTTCAGCGGCGGAGGGGGTCGGGGGGTCCATGTCACTAGTGCAAAGAGTTTAATACTTGTGTAATGGACAGCACCACTCACGACTCTCTTTTTCTTTAAAAAGCCTTTATTCAGCCATGGGCTCTGACCCCAAACAATTCGGCAACGTTTCAGACCGCCATCGGTCTTTTGTCAAGCCACCTTGGCAACACCTGTGCACAATCATTTATACAAAACATCACAGTGCCCCCTGCTGGTGTATTAAAACATTTACAAGCACCTAAACAATTGTGTCACATATGCAGTCTGCAACATTGTCTCAATATCATTACATTTACATTACATGTGGATGTATTCTATCTACCTTAGTGCAATTTCCTTTTCGATAGTGTCCATAAGTTTTCTTGTGAAAAAAATTACACTGTAAAAATACAAAAAATACATATAATTAAAATGTTCTCCATTGATATATATAAATATTAAAATATACTCCTTTAAAAACTGAATTAACGATAAATCATGCTTAAATCATATTCCCTGTTTAGGCCATGGGGAACTAAAGTCTCCAATTTTCTGATCCATCTAGCCTCTTTTTTAAGCAACAACTTTACTCGATCTCCACCCCTACGTAATTTGGGTACACAATCTATTATTTGGTATTTTAATTGTTGTACCCCATGGCCTGCAGCAAGGAAATGACCCGCAACTGCTTGATCACTCTTTTTTGTGTTGATTGCGGACTTGTGCTCCCTAATACGTTCTTTTACACTTCGTGTTGTTTGTCCAACGTAAGCTAGCCCACATGGGCATTTTATCACGTATACCACAAAAGAACTTTCACATGTATAAAAACCATTTATTTTAATAGCTGTCCCTTTCCTTGGATGGTATAACACCTCTCCCTTCTGACAGTTTGAGCAGCAACTGCATCCCAGACATGGAAATGTTCCATTTTTTCTGGGACGCAGTTGACGCTCTTCTAATAGAGTTCCCCCTACATCGGCACGTGTGGCCATTGACCCAATTGTTTTGGATTTTTTATAGGAAATAATTGGGGGGTGTTGAAAATAATTTATCTC
This sequence comes from Xenopus petersii, assembly GCA_038501925.1. Lineage (NCBI taxonomy): Eukaryota > Metazoa > Chordata > Amphibia > Anura > Pipidae > Xenopus > Xenopus petersii. Next base: position 111,207,616 of record CM076683.1, on the reverse strand, counting down.
AGGTAAACCTTCCCCCAAAATTGACCAATGTTTTTTTATGGCCTTCTCTACTTGGGAACTTACTGTATTGTAACGGGATACAAATGGGATTCTATCCTTCTGGTTTTTTTGGGGTCTTTGGATTTTACTATCTCCCTGTACATCCAATCGCTGTTTTTTTAGAAGTTCCAAAGGATATCCTCTCTCCTCAAATTTTGTTTGCATCTGGTCCAATCGTGTTTCCAATGCACTGTCATCAGACACTATCCTTTTAACCCTACTGAATTGGGATTTTGGTACCGACCTCTTAATTTGTATTGGATGAAATGAGTTATAATGTAATAGGGTGTTTTTATCAGTGGGTTTTATATATAGGTCTGAGGACAGTGCATCTCCACTTCTTCCAATCATAGTATCTAGAAAAGAAACATTGTTTATATCACTGTGTAAAGTAAATCTGAGTTTTGTTCTGGTACAGTTCATTTGATGATGAAACTCATCTAGGGTCCACTGTGGCCCCGTCCAAATTGCAAAGATGTCATCGATGAACCTGTACCAACACAAACAATGTGCCTTGTATAGCTCATTAGTATACACAAAAGTTTCTTCAAATGCATTCATATAGATATTTGCATATGCCGGGGCCACATTCGACCCCATTGCTGTACCTCTTATTTGCAAATAGAATTGGTCCCTGAACAGAAAGAAATTATTATGCAAAACCAATTTCAGACAGGATAGAACAAAATTTTTTTGTGAACCATCCAAGAGTTCATCATGGTCCAATTCGACGCGGACAGCCTCCACACCCCCATCATGTGGGATGGAGGTGTAAAGGCTCTCCACGTCGAGGGTGACCAAAATGATATCCTCAGGTAAACCTGTATGCTGTTTTATTTTGGACAAAAAATCTCCAGTATCTCTTATGTAAGAATGATGTTTTAATACATAGGGATTAACAATTTTATCCACAAATGTTGACAGTGGGGATAGAATTGAATCTATGCAGGACACGATAGGTCGCCCTGGGGGATTCTCAAGACATTTATGGATTTTTGGTAATATATAAAAAACCGGTGTAATTGGATTATCTGTTTGTAAAAATTCCCACAGGGGCCCATCACTAGTGCAAAGAGCGCAGTTGCACTCGCTGCACTAGAGGAGCAGAATTTCCTGGTTGAAAAATGGGAATTTGGCTCTTAAACTTACCAGGAGAAGCTAATTTGCTGCCCCTGGCAACTAGCGGTTGCTGCCGCCTTAGACAAGTTTCTCAACTCGCCTGAGCGCCCCTGAACATTCTTTATTAACTGTGATTTTTGTTATGGGGAAATTGTAGATTGCCGTTTTGAAAAATGATAGACAGAATAACCTTTATGAATTTATTTGCTGAACCTTAAAAAACCTGGTTGAAACTTTTCAGGTAAAGGCATTATAAAAGCAAAACTATGCTATTAAAAATGTACAAAAGAAAAGGAATATTATTAAGCTTTATTGGCAGGCAGAGAATGGAGGCTAGTACTTCCAAAGACAATACCAGATGACCACCCAATATATAGTGCAAGTATGGGACCTGCTATCCAGAATGCTCAGGACCTGGGGTTTTCCAGATAAGGGTTCTTTCTGTGGATCTCCATACCTTAAGTCTACTAAAAGAATTATTTAAACTTTAAAAACAAACTCTACCCCCCTACCCTACATAGAACCCCTTAGCATTTTATTTCCAATACTGCATCACTATTGGATTAATCATTATTTTGACTCGGTTGAATAGCTTTGATTTTTTTCCATTTAAATATGCTCTCCCAATTTCTTAAAAAAAGCAGCTAAAATGTATATTGCATCTATAGCTGGATGTATGTTGTGTTTGTGCAGAAACATAAATGTCTCCCTCTTGTGGCTGACACTGCACACTGCTAATAAAATACAATTAAGCTTATGACTAAAACTACAAGTTCATGTTTACACAAAATTGATCGTAGAATTGTCCTCCATTTATAGTTTGCATTTATAGTCGAACACATAAGAAATATTCAATATAGATTCTTCCTGCCTTAATCTAATCACACATTACCTAAGGAAGGAATATTGGCACTTTTGATGACGTTATATTAAAGGTCATAATTGATGTTGTTAAAGGACCAGTAACATCAAATCTTTTGAAAAATTTCCTTAGTACACAATGAATAAATAGCACAAAGACAAATTATACTTTAAAATTGCAAAGTCTTTATTAAGAAATAACTCAATTTCCGCTCCTCTTCGGAAAAGGCGACAGGGCAACCATCCATCCAGCGGTGCTCGATTTCTCCTCCCTGGCTCTCTGCTGCTGGATCCTGCTGGCCGCTGACTGATGCTCCAAACTGGCAAAGTTTTCCCCGATGTGCCCCAAGCCTGAGTGCATCGCCCTCACCCCCACAGCACGGGGCCAACTTCACCGTTGCCTCCCACTCCTGCACTGCCACATACCAGGGCAGAGCTCCGGAGCCGGGGGAGACAAACCTCGCTTCCCCAGAGTCTTCTTCCACACTGTATTGTGCCCACTCCACTCTCACACTGCTAACGCTGCTGCTGTATTAGAGGCGCATCTGTGTTTCACTCTGTGTTACTATCACATCTGTGCCAGGGAGTGTGACACTATACACAGTGTGATTGTGACACTAAAGGTGTGTGTCTTGTGTGGGCTCCGGGTTACACCTCCATATTGTTCTAGTGTTGCCTATAATATAGATAATGGGGCCCCCAGGCAATGTGATCTGCCGCAGGTAGTCGGGTCCCCAGGTGAGCAACATAAACCGCTCCGGCCCACCCTCTCCTGTGACAGGGGAAAGAGAAGGACTGTGTGAGGAGAAAGAGTCTCCGCTCTAATCCCACCTGGGCCTGCTAAATCGTTTCCCACTGTCAGGGGCAAATTCACAAAGATGCGAAGTTGTGGCAGGCGCAACTTCGCCGCACTTCGCCAGGCGTAGTTTCGCCAGCGCTCCGCAAATCCGAAGTTGCGCTCAGGGGTAGCATAAGGTTGCGAAGTTGCGCTAGCGTTGATTCGCTATGTAAAGCGAAGTTACGCTAGCGAAGGCTAATTTGCATACGGCGCGAAATTCAAATTTCAATGGAGGAAAACGTATCAGCACTACAAATGCCAAGAAAACCTTCAAATCTGCAAATAAAAATTTTATTTTGCCCTACACATGTGCCCACTGTCTAGGTAAGTTGCCATGAGTCAGGAAATGTAGGGGGGAAGGAGGGGAGCCCCAAAAAATTTTTCAATCTTTTTCAGCCTATCACTCATCATGTAGAAAACACGCCAGCGTTTTTCGGGACTTAGAAAAAATTTTGACTTTTTTGGAAACAATCCCTATTTACTCTATTGCGCTTCGCCAGGTCTGAGGTGGCGAAGGAAGTCTACACTGTGCAAGTTAGTGAATTTGCGTAGTTTCATCGCTAGCGAAAATTCGCCTGGCGTAAGGGTGCGAAGTAACACTAGCGAAACTACGCCAGCGTTCGTTAGTGAATTTGCACAGTAGCGAAAATGCCAAACGCTGGCGAATTATCGCTAGCGTTCGGCGCTTCGCGGCTTAGTGAATTTGCCCCTCAGTGTCTGGCTCTGAGCTGCCCCAGGTGGAAATTACTGTCCGTGCGCAAAGAAGGGGCAAATGACTTCAAATGTCTCACATTCTGCTCTCTCCTACCCAGGAATCCCTAATTCTCTGTCACTGCAGCCTGCACTGCCTTCCACAGCGTTCTGTCAGGTCCCCATGAAATACACATCCCATAATATTATCCTGCCCGACTGTAGCGCCCCAAGGGCCTGGACTCCAAGTCTTGCGCTATACTCACCTCATTCCTGCTTCTGCCACATTCATTATTCTCTATGTACGTGTCTATCAGCTGTGTACAACAGTCTATACAGAATAATGAATTGTTTAATGTTTAGCCTATGAGTAAGTGTCCCTGGTAGACACGAAACGAAAAATAAAATGTAAGCTTTTTTAACTCTTTTACAACTTGACTCCAGCTTTACTACTTCATGGGTCCAGGCTTGTGCCAGCCTCTTTTGAAGTTTTTCTGGTGTTTGACCTCTTGCTGAAGGTCTGGGGCATGTGCAGCCGGGCCCAATGGTTACAGCCGTAAGCTCATATAAAACCTTCTCAAATGTATTAGATACTGGTTAAACAATTTGTTTATTTTGTATATTTTCAGCCACTTAGAACACCCCATTTTGCTGCTGCCACTCTTACAGCTTTGACGCTAAACTCACCAAACTTGAATCACATAATCATGGGGTCTCCCCTCGAAAAAAAAAAGTGACCCAAAGTGGGAGGAGCCAACAACAGCCAATCCAATTTCACCCATTAACTTTAATGGAGAAATTTAAACTGCTGTCAGTGTTACAGCTTTAAAGGTACACTCGCCTAACTGGAATCACATAGTCATGGGGTCAACCTGAATGAAAAGATTATTTTTGTTGGATGCCCCAAAGAGGGTGGAGCTATAAAGAGCAATTCAGATTTCACCCATTAACTTTCAATGGGGGAATTGAACCTGCTGCCATTTTTACAGTATTAACACCGGGGTCCCCAAACTATTCACGGTTGGTCACTGGTGGACTGCAGGTCAAGGTTAGTAAAAGTGGACAAAGCCACTAACAGCCAATCAGATTTCATCCATTGAATTTCCTTGTTTTACATTTAAAACACTCCCATTCTCACATTATTTGTGCCTGGGTTCCCAAACTTTGCACAGTCACTTACTGGGTGACTACGGTTTCAAGGTTAGAAAAGTGGGCAGAGCCAACAACTGCCAATCAGATTTAACCTATAGACTTTCATTGGTTTAAATTTAAACTCCTGCCATTCTTTAAATATTAATGCAAACTTTGCATGTTTTTCAAACCAACATGAAGTTCCCTTTCTAGTTGTTATTGCTACTTTTTATTACTCATGTTTCCATTCAGGCCATCTCCTGTTCATATTCCAGTGTCTTATTCAAATCAGTGCATGGTTGCTAGGGTAGTTTTGACCCTAGCAACCAGATTACTGAAATTGCAAACTGGAGGTTGCTAAATAAAAAGCTAAATAACTCAAGAAACAAGAAATACTAAAAACTCAAAACCAATTGCAGATTGTCTCAGAATATCACTCTCTAAATAATACTAAAAGTTAAAGGTGAAAAACCCCTTTAACTACTGTACTAATCAACCCACCCCTAATATGAAGCTAGTAATGAAAGAGAGGCAAGAAAAGTAGAGTGTTGTGTTTTGACCTTTCATTATCACAATTTGACACTTGCTTTGAGGTCAGCAAATTATTTTTATACATATTTGTTGTGAATACCATTAATAAGCTCCAAACACAGGTTGGTCCATTTCAATTAATTTATATAACTTGAATTTAATAGTGAATAGTTGTATAAATATTTTGGTAGAATCAGAGGAAGAAGTTCATGAAGGCTTTTATATTAAACCAGCAGATTAGTAGCTGTTTCTTGTAGTTGCCTAGAAACTGATTCTGTTTGTTAACTGGCTCAATGAAATACTAAGAAAACAGGTAGTAAAAATGTCCCAAAAATAGAGTAGGAAACACTCTATCCACGGCACATGCTATCAATGACAAACCAATCAGAAATGCTCCATTTCGTTCCACTCCCTATAAGCAGAGTGCAGCAATGGCGGAATTGGTCCTTCCTAAAAAGCTGCTTTTCATCAGGAAAGACTGATTTTACTCTACTGTGCAGGCAGAAGCCTTAATCTGGGAAAAAGGTTGCGGCATATACAGAAAGTTAAACTTGTCAATTCAGAGAAAAACTTACAGATTGTCATAAAACAGGGGTACTTAAAGTTTTGCCACCCCTAATGAGTTTAGGTTTAATTTTCCTATAATAATTGCCCTACAATTAGGGTTCAATCCCACCTGGAAATGCCTTGATCCTTCAATCCCATCCCCTCATCCTCCAAAACTCTGACCCTAACCAGCCACCCCACCTTATGTAGGAAGCCCAGTCCCTTTTGTTGGCAGTCCAAGTCTCCTGCTGGTATATGCTTACTTAAGTGCTTCAATCTGTTCTTGCACCCATAGACAACTTAACAGAATATTAAAGTGTGGGAACTGAATAATTTTGCAAACTGTATATTTCCTTTTTTTCTACATAGATTCAGTGTTTTAAAATAAAAATAGCTTAGAAAACAAAATGTAAGCGTAAGATTAGTTTTTCAGTAAAATGAAGAATTGTTCAATAGTCTAAATACTAAATATACTACACAATCACTATCACAGCCTCATAAATGGTTGAATTGGCACATGGTTACCCATGTGAGCAGTAACGCCACGTCAAGGCTTCAACTCTTGTTACTGTCCATTTATTGCAGCAAATGGCTCACCCTATAATTTGCTGCAATAGTTCCCTAGCTGGTCCAGCACTGAGTGACAAACCGTCATGGGACCTTTCCTCCTCAGTAATGACTGAGAGGCACAAGCTAAATATTCCCACATACACATATTGGATTTCATTCAAACATACGCTAGCTAATTTTATTTGTTGGAGCAAATCAGCTGGTGATCATAGGCAAAAGGAGGATGAAATCCTCACTGATTTGCTGACCATATGACTTGCTGCAATGATTCCCTATTTAGTCCCTAAAGCTCTTCACTGGGATTTTTTAAGTTCACATTCAGACACAAAACTAGCTTTCATCACACATACATTGGCTATTTTGTAAAATCACATTGAGACGCATAGAGCACGTGGGATTTATACCTCTGCTGTTTGGCTAACCATATGGTTTGCTGCAATACTCCCCTAACCAGTAAGGATTTTAGACTATAAATACTGGTGAATGACTAATGATGTCCCTATTTAGCTGATCAAATTACTCAAACTTGGGGGTACAAAACAGGTGGTGCCTAGGCAGCGTTTTGGTTAATCAAGCTCTTCCCTGCATTTTATGCCAGACACAGTCCTAGATATTTTGGGTTTGTTTTTACAATGCTCATACGTCTCACAAAGCCATACAACATACACGCATATTAAAGCAAATCACATAGCTATTGGTATATTAAAGTTAATATAATTGCTGTGGTTTGCTGGAATAGTCCCTAATCCTAGATTCATATGTAGCCAATTGCCGGCTTGAAAAAGCCAGCACTGAACCCCCTCCTATTTGATTCATTTTAGTACCCCTTTTGTTTTTAGGAGATTTTGTTTTAGTTGGTTTAATTTATATGCTAATGGTGATTTTAATTATCTTATCTGCACTGACACTGTTACTTAGTAATGAGGCTAATGCCACACCAGGCTGTGAAAAAGCAGATCCGCTCCCATTCGCTCCATGGTGTAAGTGCACTGACACACACAGAGTGGATTTTGGTGCAGAGAAGCATAAATATGCATTTTCACACCAATATCTGTTCCATGACTGTCAGTGCACTTATACCATGGAGTGAATGGGAGCTTTCTCAGCCAGGTGTGGCATTGATCTTATGGTTGAAAAAAGGTGTCCAAATTCAACCTTTTGCTGAAACATATCCTACCTAATTTTTAGATGATCCAGAGGAAGGCAAAAAAACCCCGTCTGAAGCAGCTTCTAATTTGCTTCAGAAGGGGGAAAAAATTCCTTCCTGACTCCAAAATGGCAATCGGTATAATCCCTGGATCAATGGTTTCCTAATTCTACAACAGCAGCTTTGTACAGTAAGTACAATGCTACCTTCAGGGCATATGGGTTGGTTCAGTATTGGCATACATTTGGGAAAGTACCAGGTTATAAAAATATCCTGGCACTGGTAACTGTTTCATTGAACAGGAGAACAGTAAGGATGATAAACACAGGGGCATTTGAAGGTGCTTCTAAGCCAATTTCACCTGCAGTGCAGTCAGCAGCAGCTGCGCTATTAATGCAAGCGCTACAAATACAGTGACCTCTGAACTGGCTATGGACTGCAAGTAAAATTACTCTAGACGCACCTAGAAATACTAGTGGATAATAAGAAATATATCTCAGTGTTCTCCTGTTCAACAAATGGGTGAGCATTTCAAATGACTAAACTGACTTACACTCAATCACACACACACAAATACATAGAGCACACACACTCATAGAGAAGAGTTGGGAGAGAAGTTGGGGAGAGGACAAAGAGGGCATGGGCATGGGAAGTGCTAGGGTTAAGGTATGGAAGAAAACCTGGAGGGTTTAAAAGTGGATGGTAAAGAAGCTGGGAATAGGGATTGAGAGAAATGTAAATAAGGAAATCAGGAGAAAGGGAAAAGGAGGACACAGTATAGAGGAAGTAGACCCGTGCCCCCCGCGGCCACAGGGTCTGCTTTCTTTCTAGTTATGCCATCACAGGTAAGGAAATAAGGGAGAAACAGAAGTTTGGGGTGTTGTTTAGAGATTAGGAAGAAGGGAAATCAAGGGTAAGGGAGCAGAAGGGAGAAAGTACAGAGGAAGTAGACCTGGGCCCCCCGCGGCCAGGGGGTCTGCTTCCTTCATAGTTACACCACTGCTTAGAAAAGGGGTTAATCACAGGTAAGGGAATAAGAGGAAGGCAGATGGTTGGGGTGTTGTGTAGTGATTATGAATGAAGGAAATCAGAGGAAAGGGAGTAGGAGGAGACAGTATAGAGGAAGTAGACCTAGGCCCCCGCGGCCAGAGGGTCTGCTTCCTTTATAGTTATGCTGCTGGTGTGACCCACTTAGGAGAGGGGTCAATCATGGGTAATGGAATAAGAGAGAGACAGAAGTTTGGGGTGTGGTTTAGTGATTAAAAAAGAGGCAAATCAGGGATAAGGGAGTAGGAGGGAGACAGTATAAAGGAAGTAGATCCGGGCCCCCCGCGGCCATGGGGTCTGCTTCCTTTATAGTTATGCCACTGGAGTGGGCCACTTAGGATAGGGGTTAATCATGGGTAAGGGAATTGGAGGTAGGCAGATGTTTGGGGGAGGGTGGGGGTAACCTGGTTTTATTTGGCAATTTTCATTCAAGATGTTACCTTACCATATTACCTTCCTATTTTCCATCCTTTAGAAGCTACAGTCAGAGATCCCTTCTGGTGCTGGCTTTGATGGTAGAACCAGGTGACATTCACAGGAGATGGTTTAGCTTTGGTACAACTGGTGGATTGGTTGTTTAGGGGTGCAGCTTGCCACAGATGTTAAAGGCCTCAGGTTGTTACAGGCAGCAAATAATGATGGTATACCATGTTAGAACAGAGGTAATGCCTTACTCCTGCCAATTCCAGTTGGGATCAACTTCCGAGAAATCTTTCAAATTCTTTCCATCGCAACTATGAGGGGAGAATGTTAGCGGATATTCATCTAAGTCGTCCGCAGATGGCTGTGAAGAAAGAAAAAGCACTTAACCTTTTATACAACATTTCACATGGCAGAATTTTGTATTAATTTCACTAGTGGTTAAATGTTTTTTGTTATCACGCCTTATTAGTCACTGAGGGCTTCCTAACTACAAGGAACAAAAGGATGAACTCAGTTGCCTGGTGTTATTATGCAACTGACCTGTCCTCCATCCCAATAATAGCAGGGTCTTATGCAATGGGAGAGTGATGCTTATGACTATGTTTTCATACAAATCATACATGTATAATAAGTCAGAAGACCTCTGCTCTACTGTTTCATGAAAGAGTATTGATAAGACATTGATTGCTCCATCACATTTATTTACCATTCCTGGCTGAAAAGGTGTCTTCAGTCTTCGATTTTCCAGATCATCCCAGTTGATAGTGCTGTAGAAAGGATGCTCCCTGATGTTCCCATTCTGTCCAATTCGTTTGGTGTTATCAATCTCCAAAAGCTTAAGAGAAACATGGTCATATGTTAGAGATTTGCAGATGTTATACTAGGTAACTCCCTGCATTATTGGCAGGCACATAAGCAGTATGCCAGTATATATATTTACCTTAGGCAGGAGGTCCAGCATTTCCTTGCTCATATAACATGGGTATTTTGGTGTTTTGTTCAAAATCATATAGCGCTGCCTTAAAATGCTGCCTGATGTTGAATATGGCAATTCACCTGTGGCCATTTCATACATTGTCACCCCAAAAGACCACCAATCCACGGCTGTATTGTAGTCTTCCTTTAATAGAATCTTTGAAAAGAAAAAAAGAAAACGAATTATAGCAACAAACAACTTTATTTATGCCTTATCTTTGTGTTAGTAAAGAGAACCAAGCATTGAACGTTAATTACAAGGGTACATTGACATGTCTTTTTGCAACATATTGGAACGTCTAAACTACATCAGAAAAGGGATGGACTCAGTTATTTTAACTACATGAAATATTAAAAACTAAACACGCCTTACTTCAATATTAAATCAAATATTACAGTTATTACAGTTATTATTAGTGGATTAATGTGTTTCCACAGTAGGAGCCTGTGCAGCTGGATGAGTTACAGTTCTGCAGTTACAAAGTACATATTAATACTAAGATCCCATATAAGACTTTGTAGCTATAACTGACATTTCTGTGCTGTATAAAATATATTGTATGCCATTTAGAATGCTTTGTGTTAATTAAGGTTTAATTGCAACAGGAGTGGTGCCTTATATTACCCACCAGTGATTTTAAGGTGGGAAGTAGTGTTAACCTGTTGTTTAATAAATATATTGACGTATGGCATGTTTAAATGTTAATAGTACATAGTTGGTCTATTTTCTGATACAGGTTTAAAGGTTATACCATTGGGACTGACAGTTTCACTTTCATTTCCAGAATTCTCAGGACCTGGGGTTTTCCGGTAAAATGGATCTTTCCATAATTTGGATCTTCATATCTTAGGTCTACTAGAAAATCATATAAACCCAATAGGCTGGTTTTGCTTCCAATATGGATCAATTAAATCTTATTTTGGATCAAATACAAGGTACTGATTTATTATTACAGAGAAAAAGGAAATCATTTTTAAAAATCGGGATTAATTGAATACAATGGAGTCTATGGGAGACTTTCCATAATTCGGACCTTTCTGGATACTGGGTTTCCGGATAACGGATCCCATACCTGTAATCATGGAAAGGTCACATTGGGTTCAGACCAGTGAAAATTATAACATCTAAACTGGACCCTAATAGATTCTAAGAAACTAAAATGAATTGGCATTGTGCCAGCATTTGTAAGGTGATAGATTAGGATAGATGGGAATGGGATCATCAAAGATGTTGATACTATTCTCTCGTTTTTTTTATACACACCTTTATTTCTATTATATATGCTACTATGCATATATTGTAAATATTTTACAACAAATTATGTTACCTCTGGTGCCCGATATCCAGGGGTTCCTGCTAAGCCGTAGGTTTTCCTCTGGCCAAAGATGTTCTCTTCTGCAATGCCAAAGTCGCAGATCTTTATGTGGCCATCTTTATCCACTAATATATTGTCCGGCTTCAGATCACTGTAGGTTAAACATGAGAACAGTTTACTTTCAGAAAAATATAGAAAGAGTTCGGGGAAAGAGGTCAAGCTTTATCACATAAGTGAAGTCTTTGTAAGTTAAATGTGATCACATATTTCATTCCCTTCTATTTAAGAAATTTAATTGTTGTTAAAAATAACCTCAATTAAATTAACCACAAAAGAAGTTGATAAACCAATTCAAATTAAGCGTACAACAAAACCCACTGTGTGCCACTGCCCTTAATTGATTGAGAATGTAATTCTCCTACGGCACACCTGTAGTTCACCAATCCTGCAGATGTTGGTGGTGCGTTCCTTCCGTTGATCCGGCCGGGTCCCTTAGCAACCCATGTGTATAAGAAACGGATCCGCACACACGCTGATTAATGCAGTCGGGGAATATCCCCTTTTATTCAGCCACCAAACACCTACGTTTCAGGGGGAAACATGAAGGGTGGGTGTTCCCCCCCAAAACGTTGATGTTTGGTGGCTGAATAAAAGGGGATATTCCCCAACTGCATTAATCAGCGTGTGTGCGGATTCGTTTCTTATACACCTTAATTGATTGAGGGCATAATAGAGTGTTCTACACGTATGCAACTTATAGTTGATAAGTAGCCACTTCTAATCCCTCCCCAGTAACTTTACAAGTGTTAAAGAACACAAACACAATATACTGAGATGTTACTGACCGATGAATGATTCCCTTAGAATGCAGGAACTGGAGGGCAACCGCCATCTCTGCTGTGTAGAACATGATTGTCGACATTGGCAGACCTCCTTCACGCATAATCATTTGCCATAAAGATTTCCCACTGGCATACTCCAGGACAAAGAAGGCTTCAAGCTGGTAAGTGCAGGTTAGAAGAATGTGAAACATGAGACATTAATATACAAAAACAGAGCATAAAACAGAGGTATAAAGAAGGCCTAAAGGGACTTGTTTAAGGGGAACAAAACCATCTATGTAACTTGGGCCTGTTGCAATGATCTCATACCCCCTCCCCAACTGCATCAACATTAACAGGGCAAATAGGGCAGTATTGGGAGCTGTGTGGGTGCATTTCAAGAAGTGAGTCAAAGTCATATAAATAGGTTTTGTTTAACATATTTAAATGTTAAATAAGTACCCCTGTAATACACCCCATGAAGGTACCACCACTCTATACCAACAAGAATATATTGGCAATGACCAAGTAGATTATGCTGTTAGTACTAGATGACAATAAGGACTGGGAGTGCCAAGAATTAAATCTCAGACACACATACAAAGTGCTGTTTTAACCTGTAATTGTGCATAAGGATCAGTATGCTTTACCTCTGACTGAAAAGTTGCATAAGAATGGCATAAAAATGCACATTCTCTGCTGATCTTCAATAGACGGGCTTCTTTAGCGATGGAATAGCAGTCATTCTTCTGTTTCTTCAAGATCTTAATTGCTACCAGTTGTTTATTTGGTCTAAAAGAAGCCAACATCACCTAATAAAAATAAGAAAAGAGATTCATATCACGGGGTCTCTCGTAGAGACAGAAACAATGTAATTTGCTATGCAAACATGCTTCATGACTTGGGAAATCCTTCACTTACCTGGCCAAAGCCTCCTTGTCCCAGTACAGTGTGGAACTTGTAGTTGTTACTATCCAGGGGAGCAGGTCTTTCAATGTCCAGACGGGGTCTCTTCTGTATGCTTCCACCTTTTTAAAGAGAAAAAAATGTCATTAACAGATCACACCACAAACTGTAGTGATAAGCCAATTTTTTCAACACACATGGATTTGTAATGAAATTTTGCCAATGGTGGATTTTTTCAAGAAACTGCAACAGAAATTTGCCACGAAAAAATTAACCATAAAAAAAAAGTCCATTCACTTCAATGCATTTGGAGTGAGAAAAAACTTGAATAAAAAGCCCATTGGCTTTAATGAATTTAAAGTGAGAAAAAACACCCATTGACAATGCATTTGGAGTGAGAAAAAACACCCATTTGCACTAGAGTATATTTTGCTAACAAAAAGTCGCTGTGATCCATAGACTGTAATGCATTTTGCAAATTTTTCGCCATTTTGCAAATTTTTCTGCAATTTTCAATTTTTTTTTAGATAAAAACTAATAAAATGTACATAATAGTATATGTTAAAAAACAAACATACATATGAAAATCAAAACAACTTTAAATGTATTTTAAATGTATTTTTTAAATGTATAAATGGTTTCTTGGGAGGTACTTATTTATATCATATAATTGAGAGGGTGATACCTACCCACTTATATGTATGGCCACTCGCAACCTCATTTTATGACCCAATGGCTCATTTACAAATGTGAGGGGCAAATTGTAGAAAACAGCTGTACTGCAAAGTGCCATGTTTTTTCTACTTTCTCCAAATCTGTTCACAGGGCACAAAATGGAGTTGTGCCATTCTCTCTTTATCCAGAAATGGATGTGCCTACGTTTGTCAGTGTTGCATAAAGGATCAATGGGAATTTTCCAGCACAAGTTATAAAGGGAAATTAGCAGTTATGTTGCTGTTTGTTAGCAAGTGAGGGGATAGGTTGAAGGGGACATAAAATGTACATAAGTACAATGTAAAATTGCTCAGCCTGCTATTATAAGAACTTTTTCAATTTACAATAGCCCATATACTATTAATGGTAGGACAACAGTTGTAGTACTGGGGTCTTAGATTCAATTTCAGCTAGGAATTGAAGAAATGTGTATGTTCATCCTAATGGATAATACAGGTATAGGATAAGTAATCCACAAATTATTTATCCAGAAAGCTCTGAATCACTGTATGGCCATCCCCCATAGACATTTTAATCAAATAATTTATATTTTAAAAATATTTGTTTTTCTCTGTACTAATAAAGGTAAAGGTAAACTTGTACTTGAACCCAACTAAGATGTAATTAATCTTTTTTTGGCCTAAAACAGTCATATCGGTTTAATTCATGTTTACATAAATTTTTAGTAGACATGGTATAGAGATCCAAAATACCAAAAGACCCTTTACCCAGAAAAAAACCCCAGGTCCCAAGCATTCTGGATGACAGGTCCCATGCTTGTAATGTGATAGGGACTTAGCAAAAGTGCTTATAATGGCACTGAGCAATTTCACATTCAGTGATTATGTACCTACGTTATATATGCCTCTATTAAATACATACAACAAGGGTAATGTCTTTTCCTTACCTTCTAATAGGTCTTCTGGTCTTGATCTTCTGTTATTCTTTTCATTTTGCTCTAAATTTCTTTCTTTACTGTTTTCTTCTTTGATTTTTTTATCGTCTTTAGCAACCTGACTTGTTTTAATTCTCTCAAGCTTACTAGTCTTTTTCTTTGCTTGGCTTTCCTTTTGTAACTGTCCTTCTTCAACTGCTCTCTTTTTAATGCTCTTACCTTCACTGGTTTTCTTCTCTGCTTGGCTTTTCTTTTCTATCTCTCCTACTTCAAATCTTCTCCTTTTAATCATTTTATCTTCATTGGTCTTCTTCTCTGCCTGGCTTTCCTTTTCTATATCTCCTTCTTCAGATCTTCTCCTTTTAATTTTCTCATCTAAACTGGTCTTCTCTGCCTGGCTTTCTTTTTCAATTTGTCTTTTTTCATTTTTTATCCTTTTAATGGTCTTCTCTTTATTTTCTGTCTGTTTCTCTACTCTGCATCTCCTTTTAATGCTCCTATCCAGACTTGTCTGTGCATTTCTGCAAATCTTTTTATCATTTGCTGCATCTGATTTTTTTTCTCCTGACTCCTTGATCCCATCCTTGTTGGTCTTACCTTCTATGCAGCTTTTCACTACCTGTCCAGCCG
The DNA here is from genome assembly GCA_038501925.1 of Xenopus petersii. Classification (NCBI taxonomy): domain Eukaryota; kingdom Metazoa; phylum Chordata; class Amphibia; order Anura; family Pipidae; genus Xenopus; species Xenopus petersii. Next base: position 111,192,417 of record CM076683.1, on the reverse strand, counting down.
GACATCTCCTTCTCTCACTCAAATCCATGTTAGTCTTTACTCCTATACTACACCTCCTATACGGTTTTTTATTTTTACTCACGGTTTGGATAAATTTAGCAATCGCTGATCAAAAACTCCTACTCTCTCCTACCCACTGTCCAAACGGCGGTTGGTCTGAACCAGCAAGTAACAGTTAAGCTAGGTGTGTCATGTGACCACCAGCAGTGGCATGCGGGCATCAGTGGGTTTACCATGGAGCAACAAGCATGCAATTGAGAGCTGAAGACATTACTATGGCACTACAAACCTTTCTCAAATAAAAAACAACTTATGCTGCTCTACATTAAAGTATATAAAAGATCAGTAACAACAAAACTTGTTTTCTTGTAAGCTTGAGTTCTTGTAAGGTACACTGGTTTGTGCTATTGGTTGGTTGTCTTCTTTAGATAAAATGCTTGTCTGTAACTCACCGTGCCAAAAGTCATATTCATATGCGTGTGTGTGTTATGTGTATATATATATATATAAAAATATATGTGTATATATATTTATATATCTATATATATATCTATATATATATATATATATATAGATATATTAAACATTTCACTATTTCATTGAACAGCTTTTTTAAGGTGTGAAATGAAAGAGTTTCCAATAAAGTAAAGTATATTTGTAGAATGCAAGGTTATTAAGGTGAGAGTGGAAGGAAAAGGGATACGATGATAGTTTATCACATCATAAGTCTAGATCTGTCATCCCAGCAAGTTGTTTTCAGAAACATTTGAGAAAGAGAGACAAGGGTATCTGGTGGCATTATTTTAAGACCATGCCCCTACATATCACACCTATTTTACACACCTCAAGTCAGTATAATCTCAAAATAAAATTGATAAAGGACATATTAACACCAGATGTGCCAGTATAATTACTAAATAAAATGGATATTAACCCCAGATGTGCCAATAAAATTACAGAAAATGGATAATCAGAATCAGTACGATCACTGTAAAAAATGGCCAGCGAGCACTCTATTATCCCCAGACAAACCAATTAAGATCACAGCCAAAATGGCCAGTGAGGATTCTATTAATACCAGACATGCCAGTAAGATCACTGTAGAAAAGGATCGATTGAAAGCATCATCTCCCCTACACTTGCACAAGAAGAATACCAAGACCAAAGTTCTTCTCTCCTAACTTCCGCACGGCTTGGCTCTCTCTTTTCCACTTTCTGCTTTGGAATTAAAATATTGAAGATGACCAAGTCTTCCACAGTGGAACCCATGGCCAGCTAGAGTTTTTTCTTCAGATGCAGGAAGCAAAGTGCTGGCCAGGAAGAACAAAAGAGGAGCCAAGCAACATGGGACACAAGCGGGATGTGTGCTCAAAATCCGGACTGTCCCACAAAAAGGGCACAATTGGGAGGTATGCAGGATTCTGTATATATTCACATATATAGGTGATCTTACCCAAGGACTCCATGCCTCAGTTTCATAGGCACATAGAGGTATATTTATCATGTATAATAGAGCTTCTGGTACAAACAAATTTAAGCTGTCTGGGTTTTTTCAAAGCACCAAAATCCAGGTATCTACGTTTATACAAAGCAGGGCCCTCAAAGTGTAAAAAATTGGTCCACCTCACAATGTTGCATTTTTACCCTGAATTTCAGAATAATTGCACCCACTGAAATATTTTGCAATAAAGAAATCTGCTTAGTTATGGAAAAAACAGGCATGAAAGACATATGGGATAATGTATAAAAAGGTGGTGTCATCTCTTCCCCTTTACTTTTCCCGTCCACTCCCTGCCCTACGGCTGCCTACTCCCTGACCCCTGTCCCGTCCGCTTACTCCTTGTACCCTGTCCGCTTACTCCCAGGTAAAGGTAAAGTACAAGGCTCAGTTGAATTCTTGCGCACATTTTGCCTCTTTCACATTACAGGGGCAATGGTTGCATTAGTGCTAGGTGTGAGAAAAATCAGGTCTAAAGTGCACAAAGTTTGCTATATTTTTATGCTTCAGTGTGCATATGCCAAAGCATCCCCTAACCAAATGAAAAAAGAAGAGAACAGCTCTCATATCTTGAAGGGATTCTGTATGGATCTAGTCCCTCCTACAGAAATTGCTGACTTCTACATTGCATATAAGTAGTAGTGAAAAGGGATAAGTATTTGATCACTACTATATACATAAAAGATAATACCCTTAAGAATCTCACACATTATATTTTACAAGAGCTACAAGTTCAGTTTCTGGGATGGATTGTAACTGCTGAAAAGGTCAAAGGACACTTGGGGGGATTTTGAACTATTTGTGTGTAATGGACTAGGGAATAGTCCAATTTCGACTTGAAAAAAATGTGAAAATTCGAATATAGAAATTCATCATTTATTTTGTCATTAAAAATTCAGCTTCGACCATTCGGCATCTAAAACCTGCCGAATTACTGTTTTAGCCTATTGGGGACCTCCTAGTACCTACTTGGAGTCAATTGGTGAACTTTGAAAAATCTCTTTTTTTTTTCTTTAAAACTTCAAATCGAATTTGATCTAATACAGTTACTTTAATTCGAACTATTCAAATACGACCTGTTCACCCGCAGAAAAAAACTTTTTTTATTCGAATCTCGAAGTTTTGGGAGTTTGAAAAAAAAAAACTCCCATTACTTTGAAATTCAACCCTTGATAAATCTGCCTCTAAGTGGAATATTCAAATTCTGGAATTTTTTTATGGTCAAATTCATCTAGGGAATTGTGGTGAGAGAATTTCCAGCAAAAAAAGTCGAGCTTTCTGTATAATGGGTAACCGGATAACAGATCCCATACCTGTACGTGCTGTTAAATAGACAGTGTTGACTCTGGGGTGTGCTAATGGTGAAGATTATAGTTAGGAAAAGTGAAACACAGCATGTATGAAGGGACTGTAACATGGCCATATCAATATCATGAGGCAACACTTTATTTTGCTGTAACCTAAAAATAATATAAAAATATATAAATATACAGTTTGACAAGTATAGCAGATGTAGGAAAATTAGGGAAAGTCTGATTGGTTGCTAAATGTTACTGCACTATAGGTTGCAAACTAAAGTCAAAATAAAACCAAAAAAAAAATCTAAAATGAGTATGGCAGAATCCCAGTGTGTTATTTTGCAAAATACAATGAATAGTGCTTCTGTACAACTGCTTATTATGAAAAGATAACCAACTCCCAATCTGTTGTCTTTATTATAGAACACAAGGCTCAGTGTAGGAGCAGTAGCCTAAAAAGACCTGTTGTTAGTAAAGAAGACCCCTGTCCAGTGTCATATTGGTGTCAGCAGTAAGTGCAGCCAAGAGACTTACTTGTTGGTGGAATATCTTTACTAATGATTCTTAAGGAGACTAAGGGGTTCCTAATGTTTCTGCATGTGAAATGTTCTATTAGTATCCAGAGCTAGGATGAAGTTCAGCACTGCTAAAGCCATTCTTGGGGGCAGATTTACTATGGGTCAAATTTCGAAGTACAAAAAACTTCCAAATTCGACCATCGAATTAAAAATACTTTGAATTCGAATATCGAATTCGAAGGTTTTCAACAAAGATCGAAAGTTGCTGCATGTAGCCTGGCAAAACATTTTTGGCCACACCCATTTATGTCATCACACCCTCTAATTACCCTGTTCATTTTACAAAATTTCGCAGGTTATAAAAGTTTGCACATATTTCTGTTTTTTTTCCAGTTATTACAGTTTTGCTAATGAAGGTGAATTGCCCTTTAAGCTGTGAGTCTAACTTTTCCCAAGGGACCTGTTATTTTATCTTGTTAGAATTACTTATTTGCTTATCTAGATACATTTGAATTGTTACAAATGTATCTTCTGTTGTGGCTGTTCTTGGCTCTCTGCCAAAAGCCAATTAAGTTAGAAACTTTGTTTCTTTTTCTGGCTGTTCAGTGCAGACAAAAACCGGACTTTCCAGTACAAATGAGGGACTGCAGGTTGAGCTGTGAAAAGAGGGACTGTCTCTCTAAAAACAGGACAGTTGGAGGTATGTATATAACCCCAATTGTTTCCTATTACGTATGATGAGAAGTTGTTTAAATTAATTCCTGGCATCATGTCTCTTTATTCACTCTGAGAAAAAAATGGCTTAAATTCATAAAGTAGTCAATGTCAGACTTCTCTGGCAGAGAACCACCAAGTGCCTAACTGTGTCAGGAGACAGTGGCATAACTGCACAAATGAACACTTTTCCTGCCAAAATGCACCCTATTTGTGCAGCGATAGGAGAATCCCATCAGTGACACTCCCTACAGACGCAGAGCCATATTTGATGTTATTGGCATTAACGAGTCAGCAGGAAACGCGCAAATTGTGACCTTAACCTTAGGCATAGCATGTTGTTTTTGCTGCTCACAAACACCTAAATCCACCAGTGTTCATGTTTGTTAAATGGATAATTTAGCTAATTTTATATTAAATGTATTAAATGAATAATTTAGCTGGGGTTTGGCTCAAAAATGGTCAAATTGTCAGGCCAAAAACTGCCTTTACCTGTGTTGACAAGCAGTTGACTGTAAACCCAATGGTGGAGAATGGAGTTAAAGGGGCAATGAAATTTCTATGCTTTGTACTAAAGGTAGCCATACATTGGCTGATACTCTTTGGTATATAACCAATTGGCCGACTGTATAAAAGGATGGATACCATACAAGGTGTAGCCACCTTTTTATTGTTCCTTTCATTTAAAGGAGCAGTAACATCTAAAAATTAAAGTATTATAAAGAAACAACAACAAAATGTACTGTTGCTCTTCTCTGTTAAAACTGTGTATTTGCTTCAGAAACCCTAATATAGTTTGTATAAACAAGCTGCTGTGCAGCCTCGAGGGCAGCATTTCAAGCACATGATACATACTAGATAACAGATAAATTGTGAAGAATCCCATTGTATACTACAGAGCTTATCTGTTATCTACTGTGTATTCTCTGTCTTTTCTCCTTTTTTCAGCTCTCAGTGGCTGCCCCCATGGTTACACAGCAGCTTGTTTATATAAATATAGCAGAAGTTCTGAAGCAAATACACCAGTTGTACCAGTGAAGAGCGACTGTATATTATATTTTAATCACTAAAATGCTTAATTTTTTTTGCTGTTACTGTACCTTTAAGCCTACATCCAATAAATGACCCAGGCCTCAGATAAGTCCTTTGTATAATGAGCATCTCCTTATCTCAGAGCCTGATTTGCAGCTGTGAGAAGGGAGTTGTTTGCTTATACTGAGCTCATTATTTTTGTTAGGCTAGTGGCCCATGTATTGTTTTGCTCAGGCAGATCTGTGTCCAAAACTGTCAAATATGAATTGTATTGCCAAATTCTTATCAATAGCAAACAGCGTTTCTGTTCCTGAATAGATGGCTACCATACTCTTCATATTAATGGACACATTATTCTGTTCTGTTAGTTCAGGCCTGGCTAACCTACCCCTGGCCTGGCATAAATTCTCAGAGATGCCAAACTCTCTGGGCGTATAATCCAGTCCACCAGTGCCTCTGTTATATATAGTAAATTATTGAATCTGTGGTCCTTCATAATTTGTAGAATTGCAGCTCTTAGTACTTCAAAGACTGTGGGTGGGTGCTGTGAGTTTTAATTTGACAGCAGCTGAAGGGCCATAGTTTTGGTACATAGATATAAATAGTTGTCATCCTGGTCTTCTAGAAATGCTAGTCCTTGCTGTACCTATTATGTGGGTAGAGTTGTAGGCAGTTTTCCTAGTTGAACCACTTAAATACTGCTTTATCATAGTGACTTTTGTCAAAGCTATAAAAAAAACTCAATAGGCCACCCTTTGATCTGCCTGTTCTACCAATAATACTTACACACAGTAGAATTGCTTTAAATCAAGGTTTACCTCTAATAAGTTCTGCTGAGCTGGCCCCAGATCTTGTTATGAATTATATGTTTTTATAATTTTATTTTTTTATCTTACAGAGAAGACAGGGAATTGGAAGATGGTGAAATAGAAGATTTAGGTTTAGAAGAGAAGCCTCGAGGAATAAAGGAAACACACAGGAAGTCAACAAAGAGAGAAAACAAAGGGTAAAAAAAGAAAGGAAACTGTCACAGACGAGAGAAACACAGGGTAAGATGCATTTTCCCTTTGATTTGTTCACTACAACTCAATGTTTTTCAGCTTGTTAATTCATTTGTATTCAGAAAGAGGAGTGCCCCATCCTCAAAAAGCTAAGTTTTTTAAGGGGCAACATGAATTTTACCTGCTGATTCAGTCCCTCCAGATAGAATCAGTAGCTTATTGGACTGTGCAGGGTATTGAACTGAGGGGATGTCTGGCCGTTTTTTGCAGTGGCTAGTTTCTGGCATTTTCCAGCAGGTCTGCATAGGCTCTTATTAAAATCCCATCATTGGCCCGGGAGCGAAAGGATTGGATTATTTTAAATTGGCTCACAATGTGCAGTAATTTAAATTACAATGACGTGACAACATATCTCTAGCAGACATAGGTTTGATTTAATGCAAAAATTACACTACAGAATTAATTTTTACACAATTCACACAATGCCCATAAATAATTTTAGGACATGAACAACAGACAGAATTTTCTTATGAACAAGGACGTGGCAACCAGAAAAAATGTAAATGGCGTGGAAGAGATTTACATAAAGGGTCAAATCCTCATTTTCAAGATGGCTTTCAAGAGGTTAGTGTTGGGTGCTTTTCTTTTGATAGATGACCATTAGGAATAACATTCAACACACACTTTGCTTTTATAAAAACATCAACTTTATATAAAGATAGTGTAAATTAAAGGGTAAGTAAAATGAAATTTACATCATACAATAATGACCCACTCCCCTGGGAACCTGCGGCAGTCCATTTCCTGGCCCTCAGTGCCAGAGTCTCAGTCCCTTATCCCCGATGAGTACAATAGGTCCCAAGTAGTACTTGCGGCCCAAATACCTCTCCCTCCAGATTTAGTATTGGCTCCCTCGTGGCAGGCATAAACAAAGCCCATATCACAAATGGAATATTGCTGGATCCTCTCTTTTTCTACCCTCCCCTGGCATCACTCATCCTGGGAATTCACTCAGACGGGTAGGCTCACCCTGAGCTGGAGCAGGCATCCACAGCGATGAATCCATTCCATGAACATATGCAGCTTGTATTATCCTCCAGACATAGCTCCCAGCACTGTCTATAGCGCGAGCACTCAATTGCTGAACTACAACTCCCAACACTCTCTGTAGTGTGAGCAGACAAACCAGCATTTCGAAACCCGCATGTTTAAGCTTCTAGGCATTGGAGGATCCTGCCTCAGCCTTGGCAGGCCTATCGAACTCCACTTTAGCCTACATTTTGCCGGTTTAAATTCACTTTCTCCTCAGTGAAATAACAGTCAGCAGCAAGACCAAAAACTCTGGCCCCATTGTCCAGCCCCTGGGAAACCCCATAGCTCAGTCCAACATGTTCTCAACAACGGAGGGTAATTAACCCTACTGGTACCTACATATATCAATAAAAACTGCCTAGATCCCTATATGACTTAATTCTTAGCCAAAATGTAACAAGTCTGGCTACTATGGGATAGCACTACAGGCCACATTGAATGTATAAAGTCACATTGTACCGTCTGTCCTAACAACCTTACATCGGATGCATAATAAACTGTTGAGTTTTATTGTTTTATCTATCGTGATAGGATACGAAGCCAGTGAAGAAGTGGGTAAACTTGAGTCAAGAGTTCATCAGTCTGCATACAAAGGAAAGCAAATATTTTTCTGGAAAAATGTTGTATCAAGGTAGGCTTCTAATTTGCAGACATTGTTATCCATTATTGCACTTTTATTGTTCATACATAATGTTCCACCAGTTCATCATCCTGTTGTTAAACAGTGGCGGTTAAGAAAGAACTGTCAGCATACCCTTCTGTACATTTTTGTACCCAGATGAGATGGCCCTGGTGGAGCTGTGTGGTTCATATCAGTTTGTAGAAGCTCTTCCTGGACAAATATAACATCTGATCTGTCAAGATTTTATATTACAAAATTACTTGCTGTTTTAAAACATTGAACAGAATAGAAAAGTCAGGGAGGAATGTGCAATTTGGACATACTGTAAGCCATTTTTTTGGTACTCTTTTATGTATTAAATTATTTTCTAGTAGAGTTAAGATATGAAAATCCAAATTACAGAAAGATCCGTTGTCCGGAAAGCCTAACGTCACAAGCATTCTGGATAACAGGTTCCATACCTGTATATCTTTCACACTAGGTTTCATGTGTTGGAGACAGTTGATATGGAACATACCATTTAACAGAAAAACTTGGCCTCTCAGGCCAGACACAAGCAGCGCTGGTAACACTTTCTATTAAACAGACACGTAATCCCCATCCACGCTATTATTCACACAGCTGCTCTGTGATGGATTTCTCCAAGGGCGGGAATATGGTTTCATATGAAACCTACAGGGATTTGGCCTGCACCACTGCTACTATTTCTGCTGTGCAAGAGTGGAGGAATTTTACCTTAATGCCGCTGGCAAACGTTTGGAGGGAATAGACACCGATTCCCTTGATTCAATAGGAGCTTTATTCCCCGACAGTACAAGGAAAAGAAGATTTGAATAACACAGATCTTAAAGGGGTGCTTCACCTTTAAGTTAACTTTTAGTATGTTATAGAATGGCTAATTCTTAGCAACTTTTCAATTAGCCTTTTTTTTTATTTAGAATTACTTGCTTGTGACACTTTCCAGATTTCAAATGGGGGGTCATTGATCCCATCTAAAAACAAATGCTCTGTAAGGCTGTACATTTATTGTTATTGTTACTTTGTATTACTCATCTTTCTATTCAGGACCTCTCCTATTCCAGTCTTCTCTTCAAATGAATGAATGGTTGCTAGGGTCATTTTGATCCTAGTAACCAGATTGCTAAAATTGCAAACTGGAGAGCTTCTGAATAAAAAGCTATATAACAAAAAAAAAAACTAATAATAAAAAATGAAAACCAATTGCAAATTGTCTCAGGATATCCCTCTCTACATCATACTAAAAGTTAATATAAAGGTGAACAACCCCTTTAATGTAGATTTGAACTAATACCGAAGGATATACCGAAGGATACATTGTTAACCATGTTACATTTTTTAAAATATACATTAATGATACATTTTCAATAGTTTTAAAGCCATCACTAAACTGTTACAACTGAAAGCAAGTTTGGATGTTCATATTCTCTGCACTGGTGCTCCTGACTCATGAAAAGGAGATTTTGTGTACTCACCGTTAAATCTCTTTCTCTTCAGTCACTTGGGGGACACAGGAGACAGTGGGTATAGCTAATGCCACTAGGAGGCAAAGACACAACAGAATAAGAAATGTGACTCCTCCTCCGCTGGCTATACCCCCAGCAGTAGGCGGAGCTGGATTCAGTTTGTACCAAAGTAGTACTAAGTAGAGAATAACGATAATAACTTGTAACATGTCAGACGGACAGAGAGGGCCTCTATACGGGGAGGGAAGTCCTGTGTCCCCAAGTGACTGAAGAGAAAGAGATTTAACGGTGAGTACACAAAATCTCCTTTTCTCCATGTCAACTTGGGGGACACAGGAGACAGTGGCGACATACCAAAGCTGTCACGTAACCTCAGGGCGGGAGGATAGGCCCTATGTGGTAGCAGCCACGGCAGCCTGAAGAACCTTTCTGCCAAAGCGTGCGTCAGATGCCGCAAAAGTATCAAAGTGATAAAATTTGGCGAATGAGTGGATGGAGGTCCACGTAGCCGCTTTGCAGAGTTGATCGGCTGATGCCTGGTTTCTGAAAGCCCAAAATGTACTCATCCCTCATCCTTTACTCGGACAGGTGGAACTTGACCCTTCGCTGTGTAGGCCCTTTGTATGGCTTGCTTTATCCATCTGGAGATAGATGATTTGGCTGCTGGTGAACTTTGTCGAGGTCCAGAAGGGAGGATGAAAAGAGCATCCGACTTGCGGATATCGTGAACAGATAGAATTTGAGAGCTCTGACTGGATCTAGAGTGTGTAGTGCCGCCTCTTTTGGATTGGATGGCGAAGGACAGAATGTTGGAATGGTGATCTCTTGATTTAAGTGGAAGGCCGAAACCACCTTTGGCAGGGAGGACGGTACTGTGCGGAGGACCACTCTATCGTGGTGAAAGATAAGGAAGGGAGCTCTGCAGGATAATGCTGTGAGTTCGGACACACGCCTGTCAGAGGCTATTGCCAGGAGGAAAACTGTCTTCTAGGTAACCCACTGTATAGGAATGGAAGCCATTGGCTCAAAAGGCGGTTTCTGTAAGGCTGTCAGCACCAGTGTCAGGTCCCACTGGGGTGCCGGTGGATGAACTGGGGGAGCTAGGTGAGCTACCCCCTGGAGGAAGGTCTTGACGTCCGGGAGGAATGCCAGTCTCCTTTGGAAGAGCACGGAAAGAGCTGAAATCTGGGACTTTAAAGAGCCTAGAGAGAGTCCCAATTCTAACCCTTCCTGGAGGAACTCTAACAGATTTGGGACGGAGAGAATCACAAGTTCGTCGTGTGACGTAGGCACCAGTCTCGGTATGTGGACCATACTCGGTGGTAGGTTTTGTCAGATACCGGTTTTCTTGCTGCTCGCATGGTAGTTATGACTGCATCTGTGAAAAACCTTTTTTCTTTAAGATCTTGGTCTCAAGAGCCACGCAGTCCAGTTTAGATATGCTGGATTGGGGTGCCGGATTGGCCCCTGTAGGAGCAGGTCTGGACGAGGGGGAAGAGTCCAGGGTTCCGCGATGGATAGATTGAGGAGATCTGAGTACCAAGTGCGTCGAGGCCACCTTGGAGCTATGAGGATCAGGGTGGAACACACCCTCCGTAGTTTTCTGATGGTTCTGGGAATCAGAGGAAGAGGAGGGAAGGCGTAAACTAGGCCGAAGTTCCAGGGAGCTGTAAGAGCGCCTGCTTCCAGAGCTAGCGGATCTCGATATCGAGCCAGAAATGCTGGTACCTTTCGATTTTGTCTTGTTGCCATAAGATCGACATCTGGCGTGCCCCATAGGTCGGTAATCTGTAGGAAGGTCTCTTCGTTTAATGACCATTCTCCTGGATCTAGCGTCTGACGACTGAGAAAGTCTGCTTCCCAATTTTGGAGGCCCGGGATGTATATGGCAGTTGGATCTGGTGTTTCTCCGCCCAATGAAGTATGAGGCTGACTTCGCTTTGGGCTCTTCTGCTCCTTGTGCCGCCCTGGTGATTTGTGTAAGCCACTGCTGTGGCATTGTCTGACTGAATCTTTACGGCCATGACCCCCAGCAGTGCCTGGCTGAATGAGTTGGTTTGACAAGGTGTGTGTTCACTAGATTCTGGAGTTTCACTAGCTTGTCTTGTGGGAGAGAGACTTGGGGAATTGCTTCTGCTGTCCTCGTCAGAGGGAGAAGGAGCTCTGTGCTTTGGAACCCTTTGTTTAGGGTTATCCAGGCGAGAGAGGAGCTTGTCCAAGGAGAGGGCAAGTTTGGGAATCCCAGGAGCTAGGTGCGTTGCCCAATCAGGAGAGGCCTGGGGGTCTGAGACTGAAGGCCCAGACTGATTATTAAGGGTGTCTCTTTGTGGGGCCTGGTCCACCTGGGGGGGAGCAGGGCTTGGGGGATCAGAAACCTGAGCGGCTGATTTGAATCTGGAACATAAAGGATCCTTATGTCCCCCTGTTAGCTTTTTGCGGCATTTGGCGCAGGCCAGATATTTTACAGAGGCTGTGTGACCCCTGGTGAAGATGCCCTCGCTAGCTCCCTCAGACATGTTGAGGCCTAAGCGTATAGTATATAAGAAATAGTATATACTTGCTGTGTAATAGCCAGTGGAGGAAGCCACAATTCAGTGCCAGTGAGTGACAACTGTGGGAATCGAGCCCGCTTAAAAACCTGTGTCCACCGTGCAGTAGGAGCCTCTGCGCAATGATGTGCTCTGGAGTGCTGTTTCACAATGCGCGAAGATCCGAAGACCAGTGACGTCACATCCTGTTTTGCGCGTGCACCAATGGCAAAAGGCTCATTTTTTTCCTCTATTCCGGCCTGCACTTGGCAGCGGAGGGGAGTCGCTATCCTCTTCCAGTCCTGGGCTGTGTTAGGATGCCCTGTTGGAAGGAGCACCTGCCCTGTGCATAGAGACAATGGGCTGAGGTGATGACACGCTCTGCCTGGAGAAGGGGAGCGTGGCTGTGTTTATGGAGAAGACTGTCAGGGTTGGGAGCTGTGGGCCAATACCCTGTTTTGTCTGTGGGAGCCACTAAAGTGGGGCACCAGGGAATGAAGAGGAGAAGTACTCACCTGTCCCTGGGCACAGAAATCCTCCTTGTCTCCTGGCCAGCTGACTATCCTCCTGCAGGAAGGAGGAGAGTCAATGAGGCTGGACGGTCAGAGCTGCAGTTAGCCTTGATGACCCCAGTGAAAGAAATCCACGTTGGGAGTAGTCATAAGGGCACACAGCTCAGTGCAGGTGGCTTAGACTCTCCAGTGTAGAAAATGTGTGTAGAAGAGAGAGAGAGAAGTCCTAACCTCCTTAGGACACAACAAAAAGTGAATCCAGCTCCGCCTACTGCTGGGGGTATAGCCAGCGGAGGAGGAGTCACATTTCTTATTCTGTTGTGTCCTGCCTCCTAGTGGCATCAGCTATACCCACTGTCTCCTGTGTCCCCCAAGTTGACATGGAGAAATAATGTTGCATATAATGTAGCAGATGCTAACTGATTTAAGTGGAAGAGAACAGAATTCTGCTACATGATTGTGAAAAAGTCAGAAGCAGAGAGGCAGATGTGAGTGGAGGGGAGGTTTCTCTGCTTCAGTGTTATATTTCAGACTGATAGATTTCACACAATGAAAAGCAAGAAGTCTCTGTTTATTGGCATTGCTGTATGAAAGGAGAGGAATGTTGCACAGGGCAGGATGATCAATGAATGAACAGTTTGACTCACTGGCTCTGGAGAGAGCTGTGGCGAGTTATCAGGATCACATTGTTTGTACTTTTTTTTTTTCCCATTGGTGCTGGAGTGGTCCCCTTCTGTGATACTCCTTCATCTGTTGAGAAAATGGGACAGAGTTACACCAATGTATATATTATGCCTTCTTCACTACCATCAGACATTAGAAAAATGACCTTGTAGAATATTTAAAAAACATGAAAACCCAGTGAAAATACCCAAACATATTGACTGCAGGTTTTGTGGGGTAAAAACACAGATAAATATGTTTACCCCCCCCCGCAAACCATATATTATTATAAAGTGCACATTCTGCGGAATCTAAAATGGTTACCCCTGCCTTTATGCTCCAAACTACTGAGTCACAAGGCTTTCCCAAAATTGGCCAATTTGGTATAATACCTGAAGATTCCCTCAAAGATTCAAATTTCCAGCATCATATCGCCCATGTATCATTATGTACCAAGAAAAAGCCCCCTAAATATAATTGCTAAGGATGCCCATTGCACATAGGTTTACCAAATCATCCGGCATTTAAAGGCCCCAAAATGAATTTAGTGCATACAAATAGTCCTGTAGGTCACTTCAGCGAATGAAAGATCAACATATTTAATGAATTTTTTGTGCAGTATAAACACAGAAATATATGTTTACCCCCAAAAGCAATTGGCTGCATTTATCTCACCAAATTTCTTACATACAATAGGAAAACACCTTAAATATTGACACCGCGGGTCTACTGAACAGTTCAATAGCCAATACGCATAGATTTGGCTATAAAGCTGCCCCTGCTGAATTATGCTTAGAACAGGGGAATACCACTACTGGATCGTTTCATGGTATCTTTGCATAAAGGCTATAAGCAAATGTAGGGACCGTTTCTGCTGATTTTATCAGAGTAAATAAAAATATGTATAATGATTTCTATGGTATCTCTATTGCAAGCTATGAGGAAATATAGGGGGTGCTTACTACAGGAGAATACCTATGCTGGGATATAGGGGTGTTCTCTGTACAGACTAGTTTCTACAGAGAGAATAGTTTAGGGCCCAACAGTCAAGCAGCCTGGTCACTGTCAGAATAATGAATGATTTGTGCTGCTGCCCCACTCATCTACCCCCATACTTAAAGAAACCTGCCCCCATAAATACCTGGCATATACCATTTCACCACAAAGGACAAAGCCCTTTCTATTGTTGAGGCAAAGTATAGACCCCATGTCTTTCCACTATTCAGGATAAGGAAGGGGCACCCTACAAGCTTAGCCCACCCCCCAGTTACACCAATTTTAGTAACACCAGCAGTAGTGATGGAAACGATAGAACATTTGGAGACCCCAAGGCCACATCGTTCTATTTTTGCCCAGTATTGACAGGCTCCTTAGAGTTTTGCCCCTGAGTATCTCCACCGCTCTTATGTTCCAAACTTAACTTGTAACTACAGTTAATGGAGTAAAACCCAATACTTTTTCAAAAAAATATTTTATTGAGTTTTCTGATGGCAGCCCTGACCCCCAATCTACTAAATCTTATTGGTGGCAAGGTGCCTGAAAGCTGCCAGTGTGCCATTGCTAGGGGAAGTGAGACATTAGATACAACAGAACTATAAAAAGTTAATGTGCAGAGCTGTGGAAAAGAAACGCAACAGAAATCATAATCAGTTTCACTGAACTTAAACAAATGTGATTTTCCAGCTGTAGCTGAACTACAATTCCCAGAATTCCCTGTGGAGGTATCTAAGGCAATATGTATTTCATGCTCCTTGTTTATTCATTGCTACTTTTGAATGGTTAGACAGTGTACTCGACATTCTCTTTAGCTCTTCATGCCAGCTGTCCCTTGGGTCCCACTCATCCTAGCAAAGGTCACTAGCAACGGTCTCTAGCATCAGCACTAGTGTGGATGATATGTAAGAAAGGGCCAGGATAGAAATATTAGCAGCAAAAATCAGAAGAATCAATGCCTAAAATTCGTATCCCTTGTGTTATTGGTGTAGGGGCACTGATCAGAGCACGGCCCTGCCTCTAATATACGGCTTTAGGGTAAAAGCACAGAGGGGGATTTCTGCTGATTTTAACCATTAGTCTGTGCAGTCCCATAAGTGCATTGGGGTCACCAGAACCCACACTTGGTTGGCAGGGGGGTCCACGGCCCTTGATTGCACCAACCTTTATTATCTCTCCTAATTAGCTTCTTCATTCTGTTAAAGCTGCTACTGATTGGTGTTACTCGTTATTTTTAGAGCAGCAAACATATTCAGTAGCGCAATATAACTGGGGAGAACAGAGAAAGGCAAACCCAGTATTTAAAGCTTTACATGGCAGAGAAGGTTTGGCTCACAATCTCTTTTCTTTGTCTCTCCCTATAAAATGAAACCCTAAGAGCGATCTTAGCGATTTGGAGTGACTCCCAGAAGCGACAGAAGAAGAAACAATACAGTCTTTTTAAAGACTATCAACTGATATCAAGAAGACGATAAAGAAGAAACACAACAGTCTTTTTAAAGACTATCAACTGATATCAAGAGCAGAAGAACAACAACTACCTGCTCAACCCATTTCGGGTCATCAGGAAGAAGGTAAGGATCCTGCATTTTTCCTATGAAAAATGTATTACACAGTAGATGAGGTTGAAAAAAGACACACATCCAACCAATTCAACCTTTTTGTCTAAATAAAACCTGTGTAACTGCTAGTTGACCCAGAGGAAGGTGGGGGCTGACAGGAATAACAGTCTGATAGAAATAAAATGGGATGGGAATGTCTGGAAAAGGGGGATCTGGGCGGACCATGGGTTTGTTTTAGTGACACTTAATGGCTCACAGTACAGAAGGCAGTTATTTCATCTCAGGATTCAGCGTTTAATGGAGACAATACAGACACTGGGGTGGGGCATATTAAATACAATGATTATTATAGTTTTAGCTCAAGATAGTCATCAAAATTCCCATAAATATATTTGTGATTAGAGACCCCGGAGCAAGATTTGGGCTTCCCACAGTACAACGGTCACGCGGCTATATTTCTGGGGGAAAAACCAGGAATCACATACCCAACTAACACTAACTGGCCATCTAGGGAGCAAAATAATAATATGGAAAACTAGATTAGAGGGTATAAAAATGTACTCATCTCTTAATTCATTAGTGACAATTCTCAGCAGAACACAGAAATGGAAACAAAGGAAGGTCACACTATGCTACCAAAATATTTAATCACACATAGTTTGACATTTTTGATGAGAGATGTGCCGGGTGATTTGTACATGCTCTTACCTGCAGGTGGCATGTTGGTACAATATTCTAGGGGTGTTTTATTTTCATATTTTCCCTTGTCACTCACAGAGTTGGAATGGCATCTGTTGTGTGGTTGTTAGGGCTTAATTACCCTAACAACCACACAACATTTTGGAAATGAAATTGGAAGAACAGTAGACGGGCTAAAAAAAAAAAAAAACAATAATAATAAACACTTTATTTTGAGTCTGAATGATTAACACTTCTATTTTGAGTATTTCCGATATAGTAAATCATCAAAATAGCAATACTAATCATTCAAACATTATACAAATTAAACAATAAAGCTGCATAGAGTAAGTGCATTTATAACCAACTAAAACATAGTTTGATGATGATATTAGGTCAGTGTTTCTTAAAGGGATAGGTCACCTAGAATGTCAAATGCATGGCAACTTTTATGCGGGTCATTGTTAATATGTGTAGCGGTGAAGTTATATAGAGGTGATTGTCTTGAGCTTGTCATATACAGCAGCTAGAAACAAACGAAAACAGTGAATTATACCAACCTTTTTTTCCTGATACAGGAGCATCAAGATGGACGCCAAACTGTGCAACATCCTGCACCGACACCGGCATACTGAGGTAAGGGCAGATGAAAAGTAAAGTTGTTGTTTCATGCCTGATGACTAGAGGCCTTGCCAGCAGATATAAAGGGGAACTGTCACTGCAAAAGAGAAATTCCACAGCTTACAAATTCATAAACCTGTTTGACAGACAGCCGTTATACTTTTCTGATGTTATTCACAAATAACATATTTATTTGTTCAATATTCACTATAGTGTGGGAACATTTCAAGCACTTTATCATTGTTTCTTCATTTATTTCCCCTGTTCTCTATAGACTGTTGCCATCAATCAGTCTTTTGATGCTTGTGAGCCCTGGGTAAGTATTTCCCTTTCAGGTATCAAGCAGGAGCTGCTGAGAGACATCCTGAATAAGATAAGGATAGCAGCAGCGGCGGAAAAGCTGTACCGTGTCACCAAAGACAGACAGACCAAAGCCCAGGTGAAGATGAGGAAGAGCAGTGAGAAGAAGTTGAAAGCCCTTTACTCCGCTCTCCTCAAGCTCAACGAGGAGATAGCCTGGAGGGAAGCAGAGAATGCTCCAGGTGAGATATAACAGTCTCAGGCCTTTTTACTATTGCAATTATATGGGATTAGACTGAGCTCCACAGGCCTATAGATGACTTTTTTATCTTTTGCATGTATATTTTAAACCAATAATAGTTGATAGCATCTTGACGAATCAACAAACAGGCCTTAAGCCTTAGGTTCAAGAATGGTTTTATATTTGAAAATCCTTATATCTCTCTAACGTATTTGCTATGTTTTCAGATACAGTACCGGAGACTACAGCGACTACCAGTGACATCAGTCTAAACATCCCAGCAAGAGAGGTCACTGCACCTGAGGTTCAGGTCATTTCAGACCCCGCCAGTGAGGCTTCCCAAGTGAGTATATTACACTGCTGCCATTCATTTCTTGGACACAAACATTATCCTTATCATATCCATGTAATGCCACGTTCATTAATTGCCCAATTGTTCCTTGTTTGCAGCATCAACATCACAAATCATCTGAGGAACCTGTTCCAGAGACAGAACAGCCATCCGAAGAGCCATCTGACAGGTAAGGATGTTTTGGAGTTTATTAGAGGTCACATTAAATACCTACCCTTAAATAAGAGCAATACAATCTTAACAGTAACTGAAATATTATTCCAATTAAAGTAAGATACCAACAGATTAAGAAAATGGTACAAAAAAGGGCAGATGGTAAGATGCTGGCTGGGAGATTCCACAATAAATAATTCAGTAGCACAGTGCCAGCTATGAAATATGGCTAGGGGTGCTGTAGTATTAATGATCATGGAGAATGTATCTGCTAAGGGAAGCACTAGGGTAGCTTACAGCTAATCAATCATTAAAGGGAAAGAATTAATTGAAATGCCACTAACTTGTATTATACTTAAAGGGACTTACCTGCAAAACATACAAATGAGGAGGCAGAGGAAGGGGCAGAAGAAGCAGTTGTTGAAGAAGATCCAGCACAACAGCAGCCTGAGAAGGAGGAAGAAAGGTGAGATCACACTTTACATGCACACAGTTTAGCCTGCTTTCTACTATAAACAGTATATTTGTATTATAATGATCTTTTACCTCAATTACTTGATAACAACAGCAAAGTTCCAGAGCATGAAGAAGATTCTTCAGAAACATCACAAGGCCCTCACCCTGGGGATTACAGTCCCATTCCAGAGGATTCTCAGGCAGAATAGGTGACATTAGAGGCCGAAAGCACACAGTAAGAGAAACCCTCAATACAATACAAATAATGACATACATTATATAGATGTATAACACTGCATTTCATGTTGCACAAAAACACAATTCCTTTTCATTCCCTTTCAGAGAGCTGCAATTCACCAGTTTTACGGCAAAGGACTTTCGTCGGATTAAGGTTCTAGGCAGGGGAAGCTTCGGCAAGGTAATTGAATTCAATTGAATTAGGATTTGGATATTTAGCAGCACATACAGGGTAGCAATGACACTAAACTCACTTTGTTTTTCCAGGTTCTACTGGTAGAGTATCTTCCAGCAAGCATCTACTGTGCCATTAAAGTGCTCAAGAAGGACAACATCGACTCCACTGATGACATAGAACAGTGAGTTCATGGGGAATGATCCCCATAATCTGATAGGCCTCTCATTTTGCCTCTATGTACCAGTCACTTTCTGTCTCACAATTTCTTCTATTCTATATCATTTTCTTTCACTTCCCTTCCTTTCACCCAGTTGCTTTTGTTCCCATTATATTTTACTCTATGCCGGACTCATTAACTCTTTTATCTTTCAGCATTTTAGCTGAAAAGCAGATCGGGCAGTTAGTAAATCCACACAGTTTTATAGTGGATTTATACGCCACCTTCAGCACGAAGAACCAGCTGTTTTTCATTATGGAGTTTGTGGCAGGAGGCAGTTTAAGAACACACCTGATGAGGAGCAAGCGCTTAGATCTAGAGAGAGCCAAGTAAGTATACATTACAGTAGGTAGATATTTGGGTTTATGCTACACTAAATATTAAGATTCCTATATGAATGCACCATATAATGACAATGTATTTTCCTTATCTTTGCAGGTTCTATGCTGCATGTATTACCCTTGGTCTTGAAGGAATACACACCAAGAATGTCATACACAGGTAAGAGTTAATAAAGGGGTAGCTACTTTAGTAGTGAGTACAACCAGGGGTTTGTAGCAGTTGCAATTTAGTAGCAGTTCCAGGGTGAAAGTAACTACTTGGAAAGATAAGAGAAGGAAATAGAATAGAAGTCAGAATCCTTTCTGCTTGGCTTATGGCTCAGCTATTTCACAGCAGTTTAAATGTGTCCTAATATCTGCCTTTGTTTCCAAAACAGAGATTTAAAGCCCGGGAATCTCCTTGTGGATCAAGACGGCTACATCAAGATTGCCGATTTCGGGATGGGCAAAACTGGTAAGGGGCACCTTACAGGGCAAATAGGACTCATTTAAGGCATATACTGACATACATGCCTTTAAATATAAATAAAAACTCAATAATAATTAGTTTTTTTTAATCAAGGCATCGGATATGGAGACCGCACCAACACCATGGTTGGGAGTCCCGCTTATATGGCGCCGGAAGTCGTGATGGAAGAGGATTATACAAGAGCCGTCAATTGGTGGGCTCTTGGCGTCATCGTTTATGAGATGCTCCTCGGGACGGTAAGCAGAACTTGCCACTGGCCTTTACAGGGAGAAGTAACAGAGGTAAATATATCCAGATATATATATATATATATTTATCAGGACTTCTAAAAAATACTCTTGAAACATTTCAGAAACCCTTCACTGGATACGACAGGGACTTTCTATATGATTGCATCGTTGAGGATGAACCACACTACCCCTCAACCCTGGACCCTGAAGCCTTAAGCTTCATATCAGAGGTAAGTAGCACTGAACTTACAGTTTATTACAATCAGTGACCACTTTCTAATTTCTCTTGAGTTTCCCCAAATCTTCTGTAGGTGTAACTGCTATGTTCTGTTCTTGTAGCTGCTGAAGAAGAATCCTGAGGAGAGGCTGGGTTCTACCCCAGGGAATGCTGCTGATGTAGCGGAATATCCATTCTTTAATGTAAGTCCTCTGTTCCAGTTGTCCAAGTAATTCCTGGATCTACTGGGCTATACCGTTGGATATTATCTGAGAGATACAGTACTTTTCATAGTCTCAGCTTTTAACAACGGCCGTAAGGCCCCACTTTCTGAAGATCCTCTTATAACTGTGTCTATTTTGCAGGGCATTGTCTGGGACGACATAATCGAGAGGACAGCAATAGCTCCGTACATACCCTGCCTAAATGGACCGGAGGATGTGGAGTATTTTGATGATGAATTCACCAACCTGTCAGTGAATCTGACCCAGCCCAAAGGACCCCCTGCTGAAATGGCAAGCCAGATCGACGAAGCCTTTCAGGACTTTGAATATGCAGCATTTTAAGTCCAAAGGGGATGATGGGTAAGGAAATGCCTCTGTAGAAAGACATGAAGAACAAATCAGAACAAGAAATGCCTGTCATTAGGTTTACCTGTATTAAAGGTGCAGGGACACTTATAAAGATGGTTATGTGTAGCAGGTATATGCAAAGAGAAGGGAATTCTATAGGAATTTTGGGATGATCCATTACAGCAGTTTAGCAATTTTGTGTTCAAAAAATATTAAATCCTGTGGAGATGCCAGAGAAACACCACCTCAGATCCCCACGCCCCAAATTCAGAATTCATGAATGTGCAAGTGGCTTAAAAGTACATGGGAAACTGTGATATGCAACTTTCGTCAAAATCACAGAATTTTGGAAAAGGCAACCACGCTCAGTCAATATTTTTATTTTGCTTAACATGTGGTAAAGGTTTCTGCAGGAATGTCACTTGCTAAATTGAAAAATATGTGGATTAAGTTTGAAATTATTTTGTTTGGATTTTGCAGGCTGGTGTTTTAAAAAGGCACCAACTGACAGCTCCACCAGGTAAGAGTACCCCAAGTCCTCTGACTATGTGCTTTCTCCTCCATCGATCACAGCCTCACCAACAAAGCTTCTCCTTATACCACCCGCAGTATTTCCCTGCCACCCAATATAGTTTGACCAGTGGTGCCTCCCCTTCCACCTGCTCAAGTTTCTCCAGTGTTACCTCCCTTTAAAGCCACCGCATTACCACCAGCGGTGCCTCCGCTTCAACCAAAATATGGTTTTATACACAGAGCACCATAAGCTACGCGGTAGACCCTGCATTCCTTCTCACCCTCCCTCACCCTGCAGAATGCCGGGCCTGCAGGCTGTCTGGGATCCAATCGAATGGAGAGGAATTCAGCATTCACCTTGTGGCTTAAAGGTGCTTCTATGTATGTTGCCATATCCCCTCTATTCTATTCTCTCACCCTGCTTCCCTTGATTTCATTTGGCGCGTTGATCCTGGGAGCAAATCCGATTGCCGTTAAGGGGTCAGGAAGGAATTTTTCCCTCTAGTGAAGCAGATTGTCGAAAGCTTCAAAAGAGGTTTTTTGCCGTCCTCAGGATCAAAAAGCGCAGTTTATTCTATTTATCAGTAATAAAACTGTGTCTTGCACAGATTTACCACCAAGTCGCTGTGTGTGTCTTTATTCTGGATACTGGTATCAATTGGCAGGTGTAACACATAGAGAGGGTGTGTGAGAAGTGACAACATTTTTACTGTATTTCATTGCGTATGAGGAATGGATCCCATTTTCCCTTTCATGGTCCGGCTAATCAGGCGCCCCATAGGGAATAAAATGCACATGAGCAAAATGACACTCTCTATATATAATGCTTATAGAGGGACCCGCACTCTGTAATCTTGTAGATCCAACAATTCGGCCCTCGTTGGGGCCTTTATCAACCTTGATAAAGGCCCCAACGAGGGCTGAAACTTTGGATGCACGAGTGATGGATCTTGACACAATATTACGGAGTGCGGGTCATTATACAATTAACATTGACCCAGCACCCACAAACGAATATTGGAGCAAGAGTGTGGGTACCCTCTGGACTTAAGAAAAGTAAAGAAAGATAAGAGTATTAGTTCTCGCCCTCTTAAGGTAAATGGTAGGTTTCCCTGCAGCCATTGCTCTGAGTGTAAGTGGGTGAAAAAAGGAAATTATTTTAAAGGGGTTGTTCACCTTCCAACACTTTTTTTCAGTTCAGTTGATTTCAGATTGTTCACCAGAAATAAAGACTTTTTCCATTTACTAATATCGAAATGTAAAGTTTCATTTTTAACCTCCTAAAACTTCTCTGGGGGGAGGGTCGCAGACCCTGCAAAAAGTTTTAAATTGAAAGTGAGTTTCATTACAGGCAACTGTTAGAATTGATACAATAGTTGCTAATACTCCAGATGCAGCAGAGAAATGTATCAACTAAATGTTGCAAAATTTTAATAGTTCAGTGCTTGTGTGGGTAAAGGAGTGGGTTGCCAGCGAGGGTAAAGGGGTGGGTTGGTTTCCTACATGGGCAAAGTGGCAGGTTCCATGCGTGGGTAAAGGGGCTGGCACGTTTACTGTGTGGGTAGAGGGGAGGGTGGTTTCCCTGAGTAAGTAAAGGGCGAGCAGGCAAGTTCCCTGTGTGGGTAAAGGGGCAGAGAGAGAATAGGGCACAGTGTGTTTTACTCCTCTGGGATTGTCTCCCCCTGAGGGGCAAGCTGTTTACTACAGGTGACACACGGGTGCTGCTGTGTATTATTAGCACTTAGTGTTCTGGGTCATTATAATTAATATATATTCATAATTATTATTATTATTATAATTATTATGTGATAACAGGATCCCTTGAAGTAGGAAAAAAGATGCCCAATGTTGAGTTGCCCCTTACCTGCCCTTATGTTGGGAAGATTCACCTAGTGGGAAGAAGCGCACCCCACAAGCAGAGGGGAGAAGCACCAGAAGCAGGGTGGAGTACAGCCCACAAGCAGGCAGCAGGGAGGGTGGGGAGAAGCACCAGAAGCAGGGTGTGGTACAGCCCACAAGCAGACAGCAGGGAGGAAAACAAAACCCATTACACCCTCTCTCAGTGC
Organism: Xenopus petersii; assembly: GCA_038501925.1. NCBI lineage: Eukaryota > Metazoa > Chordata > Amphibia > Anura > Pipidae > Xenopus > Xenopus petersii. The sequence continues at coordinate 111,169,059 of CM076683.1, read as the reverse complement.
ATAACAGCTACCAGTGGGAATTATCTGCTGATTGACACCTACGAAAACACGGCCAAAGTGTTGACACACCCTCTTTGGGGGCCAATAAAGACTCACTGGCCCCAAAGGCAAAGTCACATGATTGCACATTTCATGGGACCGAAAACTAATCACCAACTGTTCCTACAACTGAACCTTCAAGCTGTGGACCTTAAATCAGCCCCCATAGTGACTCTTCAGGGTGTGTCTGACTGCCAGGTGTGTGGCCCTCCTACTACAACTCACAATACCCACTGTTACTATGTGACCCTACTGCTACAACTCCCATATCCTCCTGTTAAACTACAACTCTCTTATCCTCCCGACAGTGACAGGCCACATGCCCAGCACCTCTAATACCAGAACTGTTGGTGCTGGTGGGACTCTGCGCTAATGAGAGTTTTGTTACAAATATTTTGTTTTTATATTCCATTAAAACCGTTTCCCCTTCTCCTGTACCTGGTGGTATCTCATCCCTGCCCCCACTTTTCCCGAACTCCCCATTACATTCTATTGCACTGGTTTCCCAGGGATGAGACAAAAGCCCCAGTTATTGGGCAGTGGGTGCCCGCTAGTGTTTCTATTCACTTCACAAACACAATTAGTCACACTGGAATCTTCTCCAGTTCTGTGTGGGAAAAGGGGCGGGTGGGTTTCCTGTGTGGGTAAAGGTCAACCAGATGAATACGAAATCTTGTTTAGCAAGTCAGGGAATACAGGGTTATGGAAGATAGCTCATAGTACAAGTTGGTCCAGGGACAAGTCAACTTTTGTTGCCCCTCTAAGGCAAATTGGGAGAGGCTTCAAATAGCAGGTTATATATTGACTTAAAAGGTTGAACTTGATGGAATTGTGTCTCTTTTCAATCTATGTGACTATGTTACATAAAACACATTTGCTATAGTAAGTACATATCTAACATGTGACTTGTGGTACATATACTGCAATAACTAATGCAGCCATTGAGGGAAGCATAAACTGCCTTTTCCATTCAGTACCATGGACAGCACTCTGTGGCTGCAGCTCCTATTGATTGACACACTGGTTGGTGGCACCAAGCTGTCACAGCAAAGAGCCAGTTCTATACAAATACAGATAAGATTTTTATGTAATTATTCCTATTAGATATCCTTGTACCACTGATATAGGCTGGCTCTGTGGTCGGGCACGTATACGTATAGGTTTACATGTGGCATATGGGGGCTTTAAAATGGGACACCCCATTTGAACTATCTGTTCTGTCATTCCTGCTAAATCAATACATTTACAGATTTTTTTTGGAGGGGCAAAGGTAAAAAAAGGTGGTTTAACCCCAATAAACATATTTTTGGGTATGCTTGTCTTTCTACTCCAAAGCACCAAATCTTTCGGATTTGGTTACATTTCCAAAAATCACCTCAAAGCTTTCACCTTGAAGTATCTTCTCTCAAATAGTACTAGTTACCAAGATTAAAAAAACCTTAGACGGGTTTCGATTTCAGTATTAATGCCTATGTATCACTCTAATTATTATTGATGGGGGCTTCACTGAGGCCCCAGCGGGCCTCCTCCTCTATGCCATATTACAATATATAGATCTGTTCTTCTTTGTCTCCTATGCTCGCCAGTGACTCTTTTGTTTTTTTTTTCATGTAAAAATATGTAGAACCAAATATTGTTATAGTCAACTACAAGAGGTCCTCTGCACTCAACCCATTATTAATATATTTAAGACAGCGACATTTTGTGCATACTGCTACTAAAAAATGCCTTACCCTTTAAACAACACAGGGATTGTTTGTCCATATATTGCAATATATTTAAGCTGGCCAACTACGTCAAAGTCATCCCATACCTGGCCAGTCCTACGCTTAATTTTCATCTGATTCATTAAGAATTCAATTGCTTAATTATACATTTTACAAAGGGACTAAGTTTTACCTGCAACTTACTTGCTGCTTTCAAAGTAAACCCCCATACTTGGCTGCCCTTTTATTAGACACCAGTGGGATCACCTGACTATAGCTGGGAAGGGTGGGAGCTACAACATGGAGCTGGTCACTGCTCCTGTATAACTATAATAAACAAGGGAAATATTGTTACACTTACGGCACAATCCTTCTGTTCTTATATTTTTCTGTTTTTGATTGTGTTACTCACACGACACTGAGCTGTATCTTTATACGTATTTTGATCTGCCACAGTAAGGGTACATGATGTAATTGAACATATATGTACGAGTATGTGATGGTGGTGATATGTGGCTGTGCTAATGGAAAATAGGGAATTTATAAAAAAAAACCTAAATACTAGGGCTGAGATCGCATTTGCCCTGGACCCTCCGCCAACATTGTGACCTCCCCGTCGACACACTCTGTTGCAAAAAGGTGAGTGCACAAGGGGGCAGCAAACTTCCTCAGGCAGCGGAGGGGCTACAATCTCCCCTGATCAGCAAGAGAAAGAATTTGGGTCTGAAAGGGCAATATATGGAAAATCAGTAATAAACTGCCAAACTGATAAGCAGGACATGCCAGTGGGCCCGGTTCCCCCAGTTCTGACAACGCCTGCCTAATAAATTGATATCTGGCTGCTGTCTATCTGCTGTATAGTATAATAAAAAACTTCTAAACCCTTATCTATGAATTACTTCTACAGCCAAATACCAGAAATTGCCTTATTGGGCAATGCCGGACTAAGTCTGAGCTTTTTCTGTACAGACCAAAGTCATAATACTTACCATGAGAGTGTCCCAGGGAAATTTCTTGTTTTCCTCTGTCTTCTGATCTCAGTTCTATCCCTTCTGCTTTAGCCTTCTCTTTACATCTGCTTCTTACTGGCCTATTCCTGATAAAGACAACAATGTATGAAAATTATTATTTAAAAAACAAAAAAAATCTGGATTTTTTTGGGACAACTTAAACTTATAAAAATCTACTATAATATATGTGCAATCCCACTAAATAAATAAAATTGAATCAAACCCTGCTTGAGGAATCGACATACTTTAGTTTCCAAGGCAAAGACTTCCACTAACAGTAGGTTCACCCCACAAAATATTTTCTATATCTTACTAAATTTCCTACTTACTTGGGTCCTGCCAGTGGTTCTCCTGCAAAGTGGCTTCTTCAATAGATGCTCCTCCTCTGATGCACATCTGCCCCTGTGACTTGTCTCCTTTCAAAATGAAGATACCCCATAAGAGCGATCAGTTGTGTAATTGTAGATACTGCAAAATCAACACATTTACATCATTTTATAAGGGACAAAGCAATAAAAGGTATATTCAGACCAGAAAACAAAACACCAAGCCACAAACCTTTCCTAAATATGGCGATTTTGGTGACATTTCCAAAAATCACTTCAAACCTTTTACCTTGCAGCATCTTATCTCCGACATACTATCAGGTACCGAGATAAAACACCCCAACGCCTGGGGTCCGCTGAATAATTTTATGTCCAATATGTATAGCTTTACCTAAGCATGTGTATACAGTGGCCAGTTCGGAACTAGCTGGGGGCTACCCGCTACAGAGGTAGAGATGAATCTTCCCTGGTCGCCTTCATTGATTATTTAAATAACATTCCATCCACAATTCGCTTTACGGCATCTTGGAGTGGGACTGCAGTTTCATTCCTAGATATAATGATTACCTATCAATCAGGTAAATTTAAAACAAGCATTTTTCGGAAATCCACTGATCGAATAATCTTTTACATGCCACAAGTTTTCATCCACCAGCATTAATTAAAGCCTTACCATATTCACAGATGCTTAGGGTCAAACGAATTACATCAGAAACAGAAGAATTGGGGAAGTCATTAACAGTAATGGCTGATAGGTTTCGTGAGCGTGGATACACGCAAGAAGTTGTGGATCAAGCGTTAGTCAAGGTAAATACAGAAAGGCAGAGAAGAGGCAACACTAAAGAAAAGAAGGTTTTTGTAACGAAATATACTACGGACAGTCGTTATATTAAACATATTGTGCGGACACATTGGCATCATTTACAAACAGATGCCATTTTGGGACCTGTTTGTCATGATACCCCAATGTTTGCTTATAAACGGGGAAAAAAATTAAAAGATGTACTTGTTAAGGCTGGCAATAAAGCACATTACTTGACACAACATTTTTTGTCTAATCCACAACCCGGTAACTTCAGATGCTACAATTGCTCGGTGTGCAATAGCATGTTACAAGGGACATCCTTTGCACATCCACGGACAGCACAAAGATTCCAGATTAAACATTGAATCACTTGTCAATCTACACATCTGATTTACATGATTGTCTGTCCATGTGGTCTTTACTACATAGGCAAAACAATACAGAAACTTAAGGATAGATTTTTGAAACACAAAAGTGTTATAAAAATTGGGAAAGATACCATGCCGTTAGTGACACATTGTAAAGAACACAACCATAATATATCATCCTTACGTGTTATGCGAATTAATCAGATAATCTCCTCCGGGGGGGGGGTATTGATAAGAATACCTTACTTTTGAGGAGAGAGGCGGAATGGATTTTCCGCCTTGACACCGTTACCCCTATGGGTTTAAATGATGCATTGAACTTATGCTGCTTTTTACAGACCAGATAATCTGGATGGCCTATGCTCAGCCTTTGGGAATGCTCTAAGACTCCTAAGAGATATACCTCCTGGTATGTATGACTGCCCTGGTATATACAATGCCTGTGGTGAATATAGTACTAATTTTATTTAATAACATATTTTTCTTTCTGTTTTAGGGGTTAAATTCAATACCCCATTATATGCTGGTTATGTGCCCATGTGAGATGGTGGACCAAAGGGACGCATCAATCAAAGTGTTAAAGTATTAATGGCTGAGACGTATTGCCTCTTATGCTTGTTTCATATGTTTGATATTCTCTGCATATTTCATTCTTATTGAATGTCCCATTTATGGCCCTGTAGTTTCAATTATTTGGATACCTCTACATGGTGGAACGCATTTCCGTTCCAGAGGGTATCCCACGGGGTATCTTGTTATATAGAATTGAAGTTTGGAGTGTTAGACATAACCAACATGAGATTGAATACCATATTATCGCATTTGTTATATGACAGCACCACATATATTTTCCTCTTCTCTCATTAAATGCACGAGTGACGTCCACTTCCGGTTATTGGAACGCATTTGCGTTCCGGAATTACTCCCATAATGCATAGGGGATGGTTTGCTCACTTTGAAAACCGGAAGTGACGTCACACGCGCTGATGTGCGATCGTTTGTCACTGATTGACTGTATATGCCACAAGGTATTTAACTGCCTCACTTGTATTATTCTTTCTGCCTTTTTTTTGATTTTTGTGCCCCTGATGAAGACCTTTGTAGGTCGAAACGCGTAGGGCAACATGCTGTTACCATGTGGGGTAACTAGCATGGAATAAAATTCGTTTTTGTTTATTTACAGAGTGTGCATTCCTTATTTTTTGTTTTAATAACAGAATGGAACAGAGGCAATTGCATGTACAAATACCCCCAGACTAATAGCAGAATGGAACAAAGGCAATTGCATGTAAAAGACCCCCAGACTAATAGCAGAATGGAACATAGGCAATTCCATGTAAAATACCCCCAAATTAATAGCAGAATGGAACAGAGGCAATAGCATGTAAAATACCCCCAGACTAATAGCAGAGTGGAACAGAGGCAACTGCATGTAAAATACCCCCAAATTAATAGCAGAATGGAACAAAGGCAATTGCATGTACAAATACCCCAATAGCAAAATGAAACAGAGGCAATTGCATGTAAAATACCCCCAAACTAATAGCAGAATGGAACATAGGCAACTGCATGTTTACTATACCCCCAGACTAACAGCAGAATGGAACAGAGGCAATTGCATGTACAAATACACACAGATTAATAGCAGAATGGAACAGATGTAATTTCATGTAAAATACCCCTGAACTAATAGCAGAATGGAACAGAAGCAATTGCACATACAAATACCCCCAGACTAATAGCAGAATGGAACATAGGCAATTGCATGTAAAATACCCCCAAATTAATAGCAGAATGGAACAGAGGCAATTGCATGTAAAATACCCCCAAATTAAAAGCAGAATGGAATAGAGGCGATTGCATGTAAAATACCCCCAGACTAATAGCAGAATGGAACAGAGGCAATTGCATGTAAAATACCCCCAAATTAATAGCAGAATGGAACAAAGGCAATTGCATGTACAAATACCCCCAAACCAATAGCAAAATGAAACAGAGACAATTGCATGTAAAATACCCCCAAACTAATAGCATAATGGAACATAGGCAATTGCATGTACAAATACCCCCAGACTAATAGCAGAATGGAACAGAGGAAAAGGCATGTACAAATAACCCCAGACTAATAGCAGAATTGAACAGAGGCAAGTGCATGTACAAATACACACAGACTAATAGCAGAATGGAACAGAGGCAATTTCATGTAAAATACCCCCGAACTAATAGCAGAATGGAACAGAGGCAATTGCATGTACAAATACACACAGACTAATAGCAGAATGGAACAGAGGCAATTTCATGTAAAATACCCCCGAACTAATAGCAGAATGGAACAGAGGCAATTTCATGTAAAATACCCCCTAACTAATAGCAGAATGGAACAAAGGCAATTTCATGTAAAATACCCCCGAACTAATAGCAGAATGGAACAGAGGCAATTGCATGTACAAATACCCCCAGACTAAAAGCAGAATGGAACAGGGGCAATTTCATGTAAAATACCCCCGAACTAATAGCAGAATGGAACAGAGGCAATTGCATGTACAAATACCCCCAGACTAAAAGCAGAATGGAACAGGGGCAATTTCATGTAAAATACCCCCGAACTAATAGCAGAATGGAACAGAGGCAATTGCATGTACAAATACGCCCAAACCAATAGCAAAATAAAACAGAGGCAATTGCATGTAAAATACCCCCAGACTAATAGCAGAATGGAACAGAGGCAATTGCATGTAAAATACCCCGAGACTGATAGTAGAATGGAACAGAGGCAATTGCAGGTACAAATACCCCCAGACTAATAGCAGAATGGAACAGAGACAATTCCATGCAAAAAAAAATCCCAGACCAAATGTATTATTCTTAATACAATGGCTTCTTGCAGAAGGGGCATCATTATAAAAAATGAATATACTGTTACTTATGGATTTTTTGTCATACTCAAATGTTTCTATGAAGAAACTGCATGTACTACAAAACGGAAAACCCCTTCCAATCAGATAGCAAACTTTCTAGCACCACATCTAGAACCCCCATTTATATCATTTGTGCCATTTTGTAAGTGTTACCCCAACGGTTTATCCATATTGTTCATCCACTGCATGTGACATTGTGTTTTGTCTTTCACAACGATTATTCTCTCAATGCTTCAAACTAAATTTATTAGAATTAGAATTTTATCTTACATGTATTTTTCTATTTCCTTTTCTTTTCTCTTTCCTTTTCATTGTTTTTGCTGTAAATTGTTGTTTTGGAAAACAATAAGAAAAATTAAATATCAAACTAAATTTCTTAAACTCTTGTTTGAAGCCCATATAGGGGTAGGGTGGCAAACACTGCACCACTTGTAATTAGACAGTGGTTCAGATGGGCAAACTCCTCCACACAGAAAATAGACAAACTGATGTATGTACATCATCTGACCTTCCTATCTGTATAGGAAAGGAATGGGTTAAAGCAGGCTGTTTCTTTTGTCAGGGTCAAGTCAAACAATCACCTTGGCACAGATCTATGTCTGCTCTGTTTAACACAATATAGACAATATTTACCCTCCCTGAACTCTGAGATGTGGTGTCAAAAGTTTTCAGACCCCTCGGGACCTGGGGTTTTCTGGATAACGGATCTTCTGTAATTTGGATCTTCATATCCTAAGTCTACTAGAAATTAATTTCAACATTAAATAAACCCAATAGGCTGGTTTTGCTTCCAATAAGGATTAAGTATATCTTAGTTGGGATCAAGTACATGTTACTGTTTTATTATTGCAGAGAGAAGGAAATTTTGTCTATTTGGATAAAATAGTTTATGAGAGACGGCCTTTCTGTATTTCGGGACTATCTGGATAACGGATCCCTGATTCACGGGTGGGTTTCATCAGTTGGCAACCACAAAAAAACAAGAATGTATTTATTAAAAGATCAGAATACAAAAAGTGCAAACAAATATAAAAGCGGAAAGAATCCAAATCAGGACAGGAAAAGCATGAAATCCTTATTTTGGAAAGATTTGCGAGGTTGCCAAGTATCTGTTACTGTACAGCCAGTTTACTGTATTCAGTAAAATTATAGAATCCAGGGTCTGAATATTTTTACAAGGCACTGTATTCTTCAGGTTCCTTTGTGCCATACCATATTGTAGGATATTATCTTTGCCCCAATATTTCTTAGGTTTATTCAGTTGGCTTTATCATGACACTAACAAGCGCATGTATCTTTATCACTGGTGGATATACCAAAAATAAATAAATAAATAACTGTGAAAACATCCTTAAAAGGGGTGGTTCACCTTCAAATTAGCTTTTAGTATGATATAGAATGGCCAGTTCTAAGCAGCTTTTTTAATTGGTCTTCATTATTTATTTATTGTTTTTGAATGGCTTGCCTTCTTCTCCTGACTCTTTCCAGCTTTCCATCGAAAGACATGCTCTGTAAGGTTACAAATCTATTGCTACATTTTATTACTCATCTTTCTATTCAGGCCCTCTCCTATTCATATTACAGTCTCTTACTAAAATCTGTGCATTGTTGCTAGGGTAATTTGACCCCTAGCAACCAGATTGCTGAAATTGCAAACTGGAGAGCTGCTGAATAAAAAGCTAAATAACTCAAAAAGATACAAACAATAAAAAAATGAAAATCCTCTCAGAATATCAGTCTCATATCATACTAATAGATCATTTAAAGGTGAACAACCCCTTTCAGTAAAGAGAACCAGAAACCCAAATATATCAAAAACTATAACTTGCACAATTCCCTTATACATCAGGAAGCTGATACCACTGGATACCCCATCATTTTATTTTGGACAGGAGGGCGCCACACACTGCTGTATGTTTTAACGTCATGCCAGGAAAGCAGAAAAACCCACTCACCCTTGAAACCCTTTATTTGGACCCACGCGCAGATTCGGGAAAGGACTGCCCTTGCGGAACTCGGAGGCACTCACTTTATTATGGTTCCACGATCCTCCCCAATTCGGAGGCGCCATGTGACGTCGCGGTCCTGCTATACTGCACGATGGAGTAGATTCCCGGTCCCGCTGTCGGCTATCGCATCCTCCCTTCTCTGACTAGTTTGCCGCTCTAGTCTATGGCACGTCCTTTTTCGATGGTGTCGCCGCTGCTGAGCGGAGTGTTCTACTAAACTGACACTGTGGGTGACGCGCCGCAATTCCCACGAGCCTCTCCTTCCCTGGCTGCTACTCTGGCCGCGGATCCGTGTGAGGGACTTTTATGCGGGGGACTTTTATGCACGAAATACGCCTGCAGATCCTATGCCAGGAGTTCGACGTCAACAAGGGCGCAGCACTCTTCATCCATTGATACACTTTCATCCATACACTTCGGGTGCATCGCACTGAGCTGGAGCTGAGGGTGAGCAGTCTGCTGGGGGCCGGGACATACCAAGTGCTCATAGGGGTGCAAAAGGGAGCAGCATTGACCAGCGAGCATGTATAAATATTATATTTTACATCACTAGTTGCTATTGGCTAGGCCACTCCATAAGGTCATGGCTTGATAGTCTTAAAGGGAAACTCCACCCAAAAACTTTTAGTAGTGATTATATTTAACGTTATACTTATTACAAACGTGAAGTGTTTTGTGTTTTGGAAAGCTGCTAAGCTGCTTACCTGCTTAGAAAGGCAAAAGTCTTTTGCCTTTCATTTATGCAAAAAAAAAAAGCAGTTTTTGGGCAGAAATTCTATTTGATTTACTACAACCAATTGTTTTCCTTTATTGTGCATTTCCTCCCTGTTCTGTAGGACCTGCTGTCTGTCTGTCTCTCCCCTCTGACCCACCATGGTATCTGCTATCTAAAACTAGGCTCATCCATGACCTGTAGGTGCAAATCCTATATATATATATATATATATATATATATATATATATATATATATATATATATATATAATCAGCTGCCAATACACAAGACATGTTATCAAGCCCAAAAAGAGAGCAGCGTCGCTATTTATACTTGAGAGTGATATTGAGAGCTTGTAGTTAGGAATTGGCTTATGTTCTTTGTGGCCAATGAGCTTTTGCATTTATATAATAAATTACAAAGCCTATTTCTGTTCAACTTAAAGTAGTGGGTACTAATCTCCATGTGTGACATAGGCCTTGTCGTTTTCAGAGCCTACTCACTGCTCAGCACTGCTGGGCTGGCATTTAAAATAAAATGGGCCCTGGTATTTCAAGTACACAGAGGCCCAAACAGCCCCCACCAGCACAATAAATAGTCATTGTCTATAGCATTTTACAGCAGCCTCTCTAGCATTTGCCAGAACTAGCAGATTACTAGTCTGGGCCTACTGCTCAGGATGGCCTGGTATGGTGTGTGTGACTAGGGTTGCCACCAGGCCAGTATTTTACCGGCCTGACCAGTAAAAATGATGTTTGACCCCAATGTTAATAATAGGGAAAAAAATTAAATATACTGGAAGCCAGTATTTTTTTCCAAAAAAGGTGGCAACCCTATGTGTGACTTAATAATAGTAGTAGCAGGCTGAGCTGTAAAATAAAGCTTTTCTGTTGGTTTAATTAGGTTGGCTAAGGGCTCTTACTGACGAGCAGTTGAAGCTGCTTTCCGTTTTTCTGCGTTCAGCCGCAGGGGAGCACAGGAATAGACGCATTAGTTTTTTTCAATGGGGCTGTAGGCGGGTGTAGGTGACGAACGCAGGTTGGGACACAACATGCTGCATTTTTCCTGCGTTCGGCACCTACACGCGCCTGTGTGAGTACAGCCCCATTGAAAAAACCTAATGCATCTATTCCTGCGCTCCCCTGCGGCTGAACGCAGAAAAACGGAACGCAGGGTAGCGCAGCTTCAACCGCTCGTCAGTAAGAGCCCTAAAAGAGGAACCCTTGGTAATCACATTATAGGCCTGCATGTGTGCTGAAGCCAGATCTCTTGTTGCATAATCAGCATTAACCGCTGCCATTTGCCAAAGAGCTGCCCCCCCCCCAGCTCAAACACCGCCGGTATTCAAGACTTCAGGCTGTCATTGCCAGCAAAGGGTTTTCAACCAAATATTAGAAATGAACATTTTATTTTCAGTTTTTTAATTTGTCCAATTACTTTTTAGCCCCTGAAATGAAGTGATTGTGTTAAGTGATTCCTCACATTTTTATGCAATCTTTTCATTTTTATGCAATCTTTTTGTTCAACCCACTGAATTAAGTACAAGGACCCTGATGGGAAGAAAAATGATTCCAAACATGGCCTACGCAGTTCAAGGGAATGGCTTAAGGGTTATGGAATGTCAAAAAAAAATGTCCAATACTTTGCATATTTGCAAGGGATGCAGTGAATGCAGAACTTTGGCTGAACCTAATCAAAACACTTCAAGTCATGTGACTTAATAACTTTATTACTTAAAGCATGAGGGAGTAATAAAACACCTTTTTGTAAATGTCATTTTGCCTCTGCAAGTGTATTCACCAAAGCAACAGCAGTGGCCACAAACACACAGTACAGGTATGGGATCCATTATCCGGAAACCAGCCTATTGGGTTTATTTAATGTTTACATGATTTTATATTAGAAAGTGTAGAGATCTAAATTACAGAACGATCCGTTATCTGGAAAACACCAAGCATCCTGGATAACAGGTCCTATACCTGTACAGCTAAATTGCAAAGAAACGTGTCAGCAATCAGCACCCATTTAAAAATATAAATAGGCAAAAAAGCTCTGCAACATATTCCATCCCAGTGTCAGACTTGGAAACATTTCTCACTTGAATCTTGAAATTATTTGAAAGGTTAAATGAAGAGAAATATGACACTGAGCTTTAGATGCATCATTGTCTTTGTAATGACTCTTCTATCGTTTAGTTTAAAGTAGTTTTAACAGGCGCTTGTTATATGAAATTTGCAATGTAAAGCTAAACAGGGGGATTTTAGTGTGCATTAGATGGATCAATATTATTATTGGGTGGGTATATTAACTCTTTAACCGCCAAGCACTTACGGCGTACGTGCTGGCGGTTCAGGGCTCAGGCTGCCAAGAACGTACCTCGTACGTTCTCCTGCAGCTGAGCCCTTCTCTCTGCATCGGCGGCTTTTGCTGCCTCTGCAGAGAGTCAGCAGGGTTGACAACCCCCTGGGCAACGAGACAACTTTTAGAAGTGCACAAATATGTATACACAAAAACTCACAAACAGGTGTGTTTTTTTTAAATTATTCATTGTACCGTTTGTTTTGCCTAAAAACATGTTATTTTGACAGCGTGACTATTGGATAATCGATTTTGGCCACTGATTACGCTGTCAGATCAATTATTTTGTTATTTCATTGATTTACGCTGTTTTTGTGGTTTTATTGCAATTTTATCCCTGCATTATTGTTCCTTATGTATCTTTAGTATAGTTTTGCTGTTGGAAACTTGGCATAAGTATTTATGGTGTTTTACAATTGTATGTAAGAAATTGGGTGAGATAAATGCAGCCAATTGCAATATTTTTAGGCAATTTTCAGAAATGTAAAAACTATTGCTTTTTTCGCCAAATTTAGGAAAGTCTTGCGACTTGGTACTTTGGAGTACAACGACATGCATACCCAATTTGGATTCGCGGGAATGTGTACTTTCCGAAAATATATGGTTTACTGGGGTGAATGCACTTTTTTCTAACTTCGCTCCCCCCCCCCAAAACTATGTAAATGTGTTGATTTTGCATTACCTGAAATGACAGACAATATAGGGTCTTCCTTTTGGGGCCCCTATATGCCACGTACTTGGGTACACCTATACATATTGGGCATCAAACTGTTCAGAGGACCCTAGGCTTTCACATTTGGGGTGATTCCTCTTGATACCTAAAAGTATGTGGGTAATACGATGCTGCAGGTTAGAAATTTTGAAGTGATTTTTGGAAATGTCACCAAAATCACCAAATTTAGTAATGGTTTGCAGTTTGGTACTTTATAGTACAAAGACATGCATACCCAATTTAAATTTTGTGGCAATGTGTACTTTCCGAAAATATATGGTTTTCTGGGGTGAACTTACTTTTTTCTACATTTGCCCCCCTCAAAATGATGTAAATGTGTTGATTTTGCAGTATCTGACATGACAGACCATATGCGGGTCTTCCTTTTGGGGCCCCTATATGCCACGTGCTTGGGTTCACCTATACATATTGGGCATCAAACTGTTCAGAGGACCCTAGGCTTTCAGATTTGGGGTGATTTCTCTTCATACCTAAAAGTATGTGGGTAATACAATGCTGCATGGTGGAAATTTTGAGGTGATTTTTGGAAATGTAACCAAAATCACCAAATTTAGGAATGGTTTGCGGCTTGGTGCTTTGGAGTAGAAAGACATGCATACCCATTTTGGATATATTTCCGAAAATATATGGTTTTCTGGGGTGAACTTACTTTTTTCTACCTTTGCCCACCAAAACTATGTAAATGTGTTGATTTTGCATTACCTGAAATGACAGACCATATGGGGGTCTTCCTTTTGGGGCCCCTATATGCCACGTGCTTGTGTATACCTATACATATTGGCCATCAAACTGTTGAGAGGACCCTAGGCTTTCATATATGGAGGTGATTTCTCTTGATACCTAAAAGTATGTGGGTAATACGATGCTGCAGGAATGGTTTGCGGCTTGGTGCTTTGGAGTAGAAAGACATGCATACCCATTTTGGATTTGTGAAAATGTGTACTTTCCGAAAATATATGGTTTTCTGGGGTGAGCTTACTTTATTCTACTTTTGCCACCCCCCCCACAACTATGTAACTGTGTTGATTTTGCAGTACCTGAAATGACAGACCATATGCGGGTCTTCCTTTTGGGGCACCTATATGCCACGTGCTTGGGTTCACCTATACATATCGGGCATCAAACTGTTCAGAGGACCCCAAGCTTTCATTTTTGGGGGTGATTTATCTTGATACCTAATAGTATGTGGCAAATACGATGCTGCAGAATGGAAATTTTGAGGTGATTTTGGAAATGTCACCAAAATCACCAAACTTAGGAATGGTTTGCGGCTTGGTACTTTGGAGTACAAAGACATGCATACCCAATTTACATTCAGGGGAATGTGTACTTTCCGAAAATATATGGTTTTCTGGGGTGAGCTTACTTTATTCTACCTTTGCCGCTCTCCAGAACTATGTAAATGTATTGTTTTTGCAGTATCTGAAATGACAGACCAAGTGGGGGTCTTCATTTTGGGGCCCCTATATGCCACGTGCTTGTGTACACATATACCTATTGGGCATAAAACTGTTCAGAGGACTCTAAGCTTTCATATTTGGGGTGATTTATCTTGATACCTAAAAGTATGTGGCAAACACGATGCACGATGCTGCAGGGTGGAAATTTTGAGGTGATTTTTGGAAATGTCACCAAAATCATCAAATTTAGGAATGGTTTGTGGCTTGGTTCTTGGAGTACAAAGACATGCATACCCAATTTAGATTTGTGTGAATGTGTACTTTCTGAAAATATATGGTTTTCTGGGGTGAGCTTACTTTATTCTACTTTTACCCCCCCCCCGAAAACTATGTAACTGTGTTGATTTTGCAGTACCTGAAATGACAGACCATATGGGGGTTTTCCTTTTGGAGCCCCTATATGCCACGTGCTTGCGTTCACCTATACATATTCACCTTGCGTTCACCTATACATATTGGGCATCAGAGGACCCTAGGCTTTCATATTTGGAGTGATTTCTCTCGATACCTAAAAGTATGTGGGTAATAAGATGCTGCAGGGTATAGATTTTGAGGTGATTTTTGGAAATGTCACCAAAATCACCAAATTCAGGAATGGTTTGCGGCTTGGTACAAAGACATGCATACCCAATTTAGATTCGTGGGAATGTGTACTTTCCGAAAATATATAGTTTTCTGGGGTGAGCTTACTTTATTCTACCTTTGCCCCTCTCCAAAACTATGTAAATGTAGTGATTTTGCAGTATCTGAAATGACAGACCATATGGGGGTTTTCCTTTTGGGGCCCCTATATGCCACGTGTTTGGGTTCACCTAAACATATTGGGCATCTAACTGTTCAGAGGACCCTAAGCTTTTCATATTTGGGGGTGATTTATCTTGATACCTAAAAGTATATAAAAGGAATGGATGCTGCAGAATGGAAATTTTGAGGTGATTTTGGAAATGTCACCAAAATCACCAAATTTAGGAATGGTTTGCGGCTTGGTACTTTGGAGTACAAAGACATGCATACCCAATTTAAATTCAGGGGAATGTGTACTTTCCGAAAATATATGGTTTTCTGGGGTGAGCTTACTTTATTCTACCTTTGCCGCTCTCCAGAACTATGTAAATGTATAGTTTTTGCAGTATCTGAAATGACAGACCAAGTGGGGGTCTTCCTTTTGGGGCCCCTATATGCCACGTGCTTGTGTACACATATACCTATTGGGCATCAAACTGTTCAGAGGACCCTAAGCTTTCATATTTGGGGTGATTTATCTTGATACCTAAAAGTATGTGGCAAACACGATGCTGCAGGGTGGAAATTTTGAGGTGATTTTTGGAAATGTCACCAAAATCATCAAATTTAGGATTGGTTTGCGGCTTGGTACTTGGAGTACAAAGACATGCATACCCAATTTAAATTTGTGTGAATGTGTACTTTCTGAAAATATATGGTTTTCTGGGGTGAGCTTACTTTATTCTACTTTTACCCCCCCCCCAAACTATGTAACTGTGTTGATTTTGCAGTACCTGAAATGACAGACCATATGGGGGTTTTCCTTTTGGGGCCCCTATATGCCACGTGCTTGCGTTCACCTATACATATTGGGCATCAGAGGACCCTAGGCTTTCATATTTGGGGTGATTTCTCTCGATACCTAAAAGTATGTGGGTAATACGATGCTGCAGAGTATACATTTTGAGGTGATTTTTGGAAATGTCACCAAAATCACCAAATTCAGGAATGGTTTGCGGCTTGGTACTTTGGAGTACAATGACATGCATACCCAATTTAGATTCGTGGGAATGTGTACTTTCCGAAAATATATAGTTTTCTGGGATGAGTTTACTTTATTCTACCATTGCCCCTCTCCAAAACTATGTAAATGTATTGATTTTGCAGTATCTGAAATGACAGACCAAATGGGGGTCTTCATTTTGGGGCCCCTATATGCCACGTGCTTGGATACACCTATACATATTGGGCATCAAACTGTTCAGAGGACCCTAAGCTTTAATTTTTGGGGGTGATATATCTTGATACCTAAAAGTATGTGAGTAATACGATGCTGCAGGGTAGACATTTTGAGGTGATTTTTGGAAATGTCACAAAAATCACCAAATTCAGGAATGGTTTGCGGCTTGGTACTTTGGAGTACAAAAACATGCATACCCAATTTAGATTCAGGGGAATGTGTACTTTCCGAAAATATATGGTTTTCTGGGATGAGCTTACTTTATTCTACCTTTGCCGCTCTCCAAAACAATGTAAATGTATTGACTTTGCAGTATCTGAAATGACAGACCAAATGGGGGTCTTCATTTTGGGGCCCCTATATGCCACGTGCTTGGATACACCTATACATATTGGGCATCAAACTGTTCAGAGGACCCTAAGCTTTCATTTTTGGGGGTGATATATCTTGATACCTAAAAGTATGTGGTAAATACGATGCTGCAGAATGGAAATTTTGAGGTGATTTTGGAAATGTCACCAAAATCATCAAATTTAGGAATGGTTTTCGGCTTGGTACTTTGGAGTACAAAGACATGCATACCCAATTTACATTCAGGGGAATGTGTACTTTCCGAAAATATACGGTTTTCTGGGGTGAGCTTACTTTATTCTACCTTTGCCGCTCTCCAGAACTAAGTAAATGTATTGTTTTTGCAGTATCTGAAATGACAGACCAAGTGGGGGTCTTCCTTTTAGGGCCCCTATATGCCACGTGCTTGTGTACACATATACATATTGGGCATCAAACTGTTCAGAGGACCCTAAGCGTTCATATTTGGGGTGATTTCTCTCGATACCTAAAAGTATGTGGGTAATACGATGCTGCAGGGTAGACATTTTGAGGTGATTTTTGGAAATGTCACCAAAATCACCAAATTCAGGAATGGTTTGCGGCTTGGTACTTTGGAGTACAAAGACATGCATACCCAATTTAGATTCGTGGGAATGTGTTCTTTCCGAAAATATATGGTTTTCTGGGGTGAGCTTACTTTATTCTACTTCCCCCCCCCACACACAACTACGTAACTGTGTTGATTTTGCAGTACCTGAATTGACAGACCATATGCAGGTCTTTTTTTGGGGCCCCTATATGCCACGTGCTTGGGTTCACCTATACATATTGGGCATCAAACTGTTCAGAGGACACTAAGCTTTCATATTTGGGGTGATTTATCTTGATACCTAAAAGTATGTGGCAAAAACGATGCTGCAAGGTGGAAATGTTGAGGTGATTTTTGGAAATGTCACCAAAATCATCAAATTTAGGAATGGTTTGCGGCTTGGTACTTGGAGTCCAAAGACATGCATACCCAATTTAGATTCGTGTGAATGTGTACTTTCTGAAAATATATGGTTTTCTGGGGTGAACATACTTTTATATAACCTTTGCCCCCCAAAACTATGTAAATGTGTTAATTTTGCAGTATCTGAAATGACAGACCAAATGGGGGTCTTCCTTTTGGGGATCCTGTATGCCACGTGCTTTGATTGACCTATACATATTGGGCGTCAAACTGTTCAGAGGACCCTAAGCTTTCATATTTGGGGTGATTTATCTTGATACCTAAAAGTATGTGGCAGATACGATGCTGCAGGGTGGAAATTTTGAGGTGATTTTTGGAAACGTGATCAAAATGACCAAATTTAGGAATGGTTTGCGGCTTGGTACTTTGGAGTAGAAAGACATGCATACCCAATTTAGATTTGTGGGAATGTGTACTTTCCAAAAATATATGGTTTTCTGGGGTGAGCTCACTTTATTCTACCTTTGCCGCTCTCCAAAACTATGTAAATGTATTGATTTTGCAGTATCTGAAATGACAGACCAAATGGGGGTCTTCCTTTTGGGAATCCTGTATGCCACGTGCTTTGGTTCACCTATACATATTGGGCGTCAAACTGTTCAGAGGACCCTAAGCTTTCATATTTGGGGTGATATATCTTGATACCTAAAAGTATGTGGCAAATACGATGCTGCAGGGTGGAAATTATGAGGTGATTTTTTGAAATGTCACCAAAATCACCAAATTTAGGAATTGTTTGCGGCTTGGTACTTTGGAGTACAAAGGACATGCATACCCAATTTGGATTCAGGGGAATGTGTTCTTTCCGAAAATATATGGTTTTCTGGGGTGAATTTACTTTATTCTACTTTTGCCCCCCAAAACTATGTAACTGTGTTGATTTTGCAGTACCTGAAATGACAGACCATATGGGGGTTTTCCTTTTGGGGCCCCTATATGCCACGTGCTTGGATACACCTATACATATTGAGGATCAAACTGTTGAAAGGACCCTAAGCTTTCATATTTGGAGTAATTTATCTTGATACCTAAAAGTATGTGGGAAATACGATGCTGCAGAATGGAAATTATGAGGTGATTTTTGGAAATGTCACCAAAATCAGCAAATTTAGGAATGGATTTCGGCTTGGTACTTTGGAGTACAAAGACATGCATACGCAATTTAGATTAGTGGAAATGTGTACTTTCCGAAAATATATGGTTTTCTGGGGTGAACTTACGTTTTTCTACACCTATACATATTGGCATCAAACTGTTCAGAGGACCCCAGGCTTTCATATTTGGGGTGATTTATCTTGATACTCAATAGTATGTGGGACATACAGTGTGGCAGGGTGGAAGCTTTGAGGTGATTTTTTGGAAATGTCACCAAAATTGCCAAATTTAGGAACATTTTGCAGCTTGGTGCTTTGGAGTAGAAAGACATGCATAACCAATTTGGATTTGGGGGAATGTGTACTTTCCAAAAATGTATGGTTTTCTGGGGTGAACGTACTTTTTTATACCTTTGCTGCCTCCCAAAATGTTGTAAATGTGTTGATTTTGCAGTTCCTGAAATGGCAGACCATATGGGGTGTCTTCATTTTAGGGCCCCTATATGCCACGTGCTTCGGTACACCTATACATATTGGGCATCAAACTGTTCAGGGGACCCCAGGCTTTCATATTTGGGGTGATTTATATGTATACATAATAGTATGTTGGAAATACAATGTTGCAGGTTGGAAGTTTTGAGGTGATTTTAGAAAATGTCACCAAAATTGCCAAATTTAGGAAGGGTTTACGGCTTAGTGCTTTGGAGTAGAAAGACATGCATACCCAATTTGGATTCGGGGGAATGGGTACTTTCCGAAAATACATGGTTTTCTTGGGTGAACGTATCTAACTTCCCCCCCCCCTCCCCAAACTATGTAAATGTGTTGATTATTCAGTATCTGGAATTACAGAACTGATAGCTCAAATGAGGTGTCTATATTGTAGGTTCCCTATATACCATATGCTTAGGTAAACCGATACATATTGGGCATAAAACTGTTCAGTGGACCACAGGCTTTCATATTTGGGGTGTTTTACATTGATACCTAATGATGTGTGGGAGATATGATGCTGTAGAGTGGAAGCATTGAGGTAATTTTTCAAAAAATTTCACTAATTTCTATAAAACATTATAACTTTAGGAAACAATTGCAACTTGGTAGTTTGGAGTACAAAGATATATTTACCCATTTTTGATTCATCACAATCTGTTCTTTCTAATAATGGGTAGTTTTCAAGGGTAAACCTACTGTTAGCGGAATGTTTGGCCTTGAAATCAGAAGTATGCCGTTTGGGGAGTGGTGCTTTGGAAATTTGGTAGTTTATTGCTTGTAGATTTTGAGCTATACAAGTGAAAAATCTCCATAAAACTATATATATTATTAGACAATTAAAAGACTATATTTTTTTTACAGAAGTAGAATTACACCAAAATTGTTGCATATTTTGAAAGTTCAGGTTGTCCTGAAATGAATAATATATTGTTTTCTTGGGTAAACTTAAAGACCACCCCAGGAAAGGCCCTTAAAGTGAAAGAGTGCAAAATATCTAAACTAAACTGCTTGGCAGTAGATGTTCGCATCTAGGACAAAACGGCTGGCAGGGAAAGGGTTAACTCATTATAAGGGCTTATAGAACTATTATTTTAATGTGTTTACTATGCAGTTCTATATTAGTAAGTAACCCTGCATCAAAATTCGGCATTACAAAATAGGGGATCATTATAAAGGATTAAAGGGACAAATCATTTAGAGCAGTGAAAAAATATAGAAAAAAAGTGGAATCATGTAGAGCAAAAGAGCATTATGGAGAGGGGCTATACTGGGAAATAGGGGGCAATATAGGAAGGGGATTATTGGGTAGTAGCATTAGGAGTTACGGGGCTATTTAAAGTAGCAGTAGGAGTTGATGGAGCAATTGGGTGTAAGATTGACACAAAATACAATAGAAGTATAAAGAGAAGTATAAATAGTATATAGTATAAGGATAGTAGTGTGGAGCAAAAGGAGGAATTATAAGGAGAAGAATATGTGGCACAATTGGAGGCATTCCAGGGAAAGGTTATATAGAATAATATGAGGCATTTGTTATATTGTTTTATTGGTCACACTGCTATATTGGAACATCCAGAAGAACAAATTGGCTTTCTAAAAATAACTCAAGGTGGAGCAGATCTTCAATCTGGGAACCTCCAAATTACAGGGACAATTTAAATGTAACAACAGGAATTGTATGGATTTACTAAAGAGATGCATGGAAGAGGTTAAGAACAATTACAGAGAACAATTACACTCACTCAAAAATAAATAACCCATTTCATATAGTGCCAGAAAATTGTGTTTTACAACCAATTTAATCCAGTGCCTGCTGGCGGAGAATCAGCCATTATGCCCCCTATCTATGTCTTGGGATAGTCATGTTTATTACCCCTGTTTTAATTTTGCTGGTGCTTTTGGACTACATTATTATTTTTTTAACTCTATTATTTCACATTCACTATTATTAACTCTGTTATTTCACAGTGCTGTTTTAAGTTACTTGTTTTGTGAATATGCCCTTTAAACCATGGTCCTTTCTTTCTTGCAGATTTTTTGCTGCAAAATGCAGCGGGTGCATGAAGATCGCTCCTACAGAGTTTGTAGTGCGTGCCCTGGAATGTGTATACCATCTAAGCTGCTTCTGCTGCTGTGTATGTGAGCGGCAGCTCAGGAAGGGAGATGAGTTTCTACTCAAGGAAGGATAATTGCTGTGCAAAAGTGACTATGAGAAGGAGAAAGATCTGCTGAGCTCTGGAAGTCCGGTTGACTGATTCTGGTACCTATCTAGGTTCCTTAACTTGCTTAATATTCACCATTATATTAAGCTTGATATAGTATGATATAGATATCAGTGGAGTAACTATAGAGGAAGCAGACCTTGGCAGTTGTCGGTGGCCCCGGGGAGCAGGGGGCCTGGACTGTGGACTCTACTTCCTCTATAGCTAATAAAAAAAAAACTCCTGCTGCTCTCTCACCTGTGGTGATGAAGGGGGCACAAGTCAGGCTGAGTAGGAGTGGAGGCAGGACAGGAAGTGAATGGGAAGGGGGCCCCGCCGCACTCTAGTTACGCCTCTGAAAACTGCACTGGCCCAAGGTTATTCCAGGGAGCACCAAGGAGCGCTTCTCTTCCGGCTTCTTCTTTCTTCAAATTTCTCGGGGCAGACACATGCGCAGTAGAATGAAAAAGCAGACTTTTTAGTTAAAGTTAGGCTCTAGTTCACTCGCAGCCACAAGAAGAAAGAAGAAGCCAGAAGAAAAGTGCTCCTAGGTGCTCGCTAGAATAAACCAGAGTCGGTGCAGTTTTCTGCTGATAGGAGCACCGGCCTGGAGTTTCAAGTAAGGGGGTGCCTAACTTTCCACTTTCTTTCTCCTTTATGCCATTATGTAGCAATGTGATTTTTTTGCAATAGTGAGTATTCTTATGTGTTCCAGTAAAAAATTATGTTGAAGATGGTGATGTGAAACCAGGGAAATGCCATGTAAATCAGGGGAAGGGCAATGATGATTGGAAAGACCCAAGGAGACCAAAGCGACCAAGGACAATCCTCACAACCCAACAAAGAAGGGCATTCAAAGCATCTTTTGAGGTGTCATCTAAACCATGTAGAAAGGTATGTGGGTTCAATTCCCAGACGTCTCCTCTTTCTTAAATCTCAATGTGTAAGTCGGAGTCTTAACATTTGTAAACATCCAGTATGTTCACTAAACTGTCCTAAATTACAAACTCAAAAGGGACAGGGCTAATTGGTAATCTGGTAGAGACATAAAAATAGAACAGGGCATGACTTTGCGTATATGGGCCACAAACATCGATCTCTTGTCTGCAGAACAAAGCGGATCATAAGTCTGAATGACATCCTATTGCACTTTTATTCTTGAAGGTCAGAGAGACATTGGCTGCTGAAACAGGACTTAGTGTCAGAGTGGTTCAGATGTGGTTCCAGAACCAAAGAGCAAAGGTATGCCAATATGTTAGTATACAAATGTACATGCAAACAGAAGTTCCTAATGTTTGTTGTTATTGGCCTGCCTGTACCCATACTATTCAGATATTCTATCCCATTGTTGTACCTTTAGCTTCCCTGCTATACTCCTTCCCATTCGTGTATCTTTAGCTTCCCTGGTATAGTAGAACCCCCATTTTATGTGTTTAGGGGACCAGAAAAAAATGGTGTAAAATCCAAGAAAATGTAAAATCAGGGAAATGTATTATGCATAATATATAGGTGGGACCACAAAATAACAATGTAAAATGAGGGAAAACTTAAAATCAGGGGGAGTAAAATGGGGGTTCTACTGTATACTCCTTCCCACTCCTGTACCTTCCCTGGTATAATCCTTCCCATTCCTGTACCTTGAACTTTCCTGGTATACTCCTTCCCATTCTTGTACCTTTTGATTCCCTGGTATACTCCTTCCCATTCCTGTACCTTGAACTTCCCTGGTATACTCCTTTCCATTCCTGTACCCTTAGCTTCCCTGGTATACTCGTTCCCATTCCTGTACCTTTAGGTTCCCTGGTATACTCCTTCCAATTCCTGTACCTTGAACTTCCCTGGTATACTCCTTCCCATTCCAGTACCTTTAGATTCCCTGGTATACTCCCTGTTATTGCTGTACTATTAGCTTCCCTGGTATACTCCTTCCCATTCCTGTACCTTTAGCTTCCATGGTATAATTCTTCCTACTGCTCTACCTTTAGCTTCCCTGGTATACTCCTTCCTATTGCTGTATCTTTAGCTTCCCTGATATACTCCTTCCTACTGCTGTTCCTTTAGTTTCCTTAGCTAGGGGTATGCAGAAGAGGCAGCTGCCTAGGGCGCAATGATGGGGGGGGCACTGGGCAGCTACCTCAACTTATCTTCTGCCTACCCCTAGTCCACACCCCTCAGTCTTACTCACTTTCCTTCCTTCTGTAACCCACCCCTCCGATGCTCTCCCCTCCCTCCTCTCCGTCACTCACCCCACCCTCCCCTCCATTGCTGTCTCTTCGCTTCCGTCACGCCCAGTCGGGGGGTGGGGTTGCCAGACTTGTTGCCTAGGGCCATCCAGCCGGCCTGGTCCGGCCCTGTTCCTTGGTATCATTCTGCATATTTCCACAATGTCTGTTCTGACTATATTGATATACCCATTCTACATTTCCCTGGTATCATACTCCCAGTTCTGATACTGCTCGCTTCACATCTATTATTTTGTTTCTTTATTGTTAATTTGTGTATTAATGCTGATTGTTTCAAGTGTGCCATTCTGCCTTGTTAACTCCCAGGTTTTTTTATACTGGGATACCGGTAGTTTCTAGAGTACATTTACTAAGCTATAGGCCTCCCGTGTGTATCATCAGCTTGTACCTCATATTATTGCCTTACTGGGTATTATTCAGCCTGTTATTATACTCCAGACTGAACTTACAGCAAATATTGAGTGTCTATTCTTTATAGATCTTTTATTTTGACTTATATTTTAATCTGGTTATTTTAACAGATGAAGAAATTAGCACAAAGACATCAACAGCAACAGCAGAATTCCCAGAGGCTGGGCCAAGGTAACTAATGCTTAACTAACATAAGTCAATCATAATTCTACTACTCCCTACTTCTCCATCTTGCTTCTATAACCTGATACTTAACACACACTATGGGGCCGATTCACGAAATTCGGGTGAAGGGTTAGAATAAAAAAAAATTCGAATTTCGAAGTATTTTTTGGGTACTTCGACCATCGAATTGGTTAAATTCGATCGAATTCGAACGATTAGAAGTAAAAATAGTTCGACTATTCGACCATTCGATAGTCGAAGTACTGTCCCTTTAAGAAAAACTTCGACCCCCTACTTCGGCAGCTAAAAGCTACCGAAGTCAATGCTAGCCTATGGGGAAGGTCCCCATAGGCTTGCCTGTGATTTTTTGATCGAAGGATTTTCCTTTGATCGTTGGATTAAAATCCTTCAAATCGTTCGATTCGAAGGATTTAATCGTTCGATCGAGCGAAAAATCCTTCGATCGATCAATCGCAGGATTTGCGCAAAATCGTTCGACTTCGATATTCGAAGTCGAACGATTTTAGTTCCCAGTCGAATATCGAGGGTTAATTAACCCTCGATATTCGACCCTTCGTGAATCGGCCCCTATATCTTTTTTAATCCTTCTATTTCTCCATTATAACATCTGAAACAAACTTTCCTTTTGCTCTATACAAAAGGCTAGAATTATGCATAATCATGCAGATCTATAAAATATGCAGTCTATGGTCACATCGCTACACCTCATTGCAGTTTTTTTTATAATTGAAGAGCAGCCAATTGTATTTAGCTTTCCTAAACAACATTTATAACATCCTGGGCGCTTGTCTGACACCCTAGTCTTTAAAAATGGTGGTGATTTTGTAGTTTTAATAATGTGCACTTGCAGCAAAAAGTACAGGCCAAGTAAAGACAAACGTTCATCCCATTCCAGCTATAACCCCCATATTAGTAGGAAAGTTTCAAAAGAATTCTAAAAAAATCCCTACTTATCGCCATTGCTTTTCATGGGAACAGTAGAAAAGACAATGTGCTATTGAATATTGAATGTTGTAAGGTGTCACCAAAACCCCTATCAAAATGAATCTGTAACTTACCACAACAAAATATTCTTATCATTTTAAACTGGAAACTGAGTTCCAGTTCATACAGGTTTTAACATCTCCCGTTTTTTATGATAAGAGGTATGTTATAAGAGTAACCCATGGCAAATAATCAGATGTTTGCTTTCATAATCTTATTCAAACTTTTACATAAATGTTTATAAATGCTGCTTAAAAATATCGGAAGAAAAGAACTTTCATTTGCTGTTGCACTTTTCCTTTCCTTTTTCCTGTTCAGCAATTAACAGATGAAAGGGACACTATCATAATAACTGTCTGAAAACAGTATATATGATTCTAAAAGAGAAGTGTTATATTTTTTCAATTTATAGCCACTTTTCTGCTTCTCTATTTCATTGTTCACATGGGGCTTTCTCCCAGTCATATGATTGGAAAGAAGCAGAACATATTCATTTATATATATATAATATATATATATATATATATATATATATATATGCAGTATATATATATATATATATATATATATATATATATATATATATATATATATATACACATATATACATATATATATTTATATATATAGGGCTACTTGTATATGCAGTGTTGTGCATTGTTTTAATAGATGTATAGGACATATAGGGTAAATGAGCAAGAAATAAAATTATGTATACTGTTACAAAGATTACAGTCCATGTTATGACCAAGGAGGGAGAAGGTGAGGAATATGAAATATATTCCCTCTTGCAACCAAAAAAAAACCCCATACTATAGGGCTTACTATAATCCAGCATCAGATGCAGGGTGTAGCCCACAAACTAGTGGTAAATACAGGACTAAATTGTACCTAGAGACCCCTGCCTTGTGTGTTCTGAATGATGCACAAAGTAGTGGCATACCTGGGGACGCCCACACCTTCCCCATAACATAAATTTTGTTAGTCCAAAAGCATTACACCTAGGGGCAGAACTGAAACTTCA
Organism: Xenopus petersii; assembly: GCA_038501925.1. NCBI lineage: Eukaryota > Metazoa > Chordata > Amphibia > Anura > Pipidae > Xenopus > Xenopus petersii. The sequence goes on along the minus strand of CM076683.1, from coordinate 111,142,666 downwards.
AATATTTTTATGGCCAAAACAGACAAATTTGAGTTTCTTTAAAAATTTTAATTGGATTTTTTGAGAATTCAACTTTTAACTAAAAAAAAAACCTAACCCCTAGCCTACTTAACACCCCCACCCCAGCCTAGCTGCCCCCCTGGGAAATGCCCCTAACTTTTTACTTTCCCCTCATTGCAGATTCGTAGATCTCAGTTCACGCCAGCCTTTTTCCGGGTCTTTTGTAATCTGAGACTGAGCGCAGTGACGCGGCGCATTCGCAGTTGGAGCAATTTCCCGGTTTTCGCCAACTGTGTATGCACCAAAATGGATGGAAATTGCAGAAGCGCCAAAAGAAGACACGAAGACCCGGAAGATGGCTGCTGTGAACTGCGATCCTTGAATCTGCACTGAGGGGTAAGTAAAAAGTTAGGGTCATTTCCCTGGGAGGGCAGCTAGGCTGGGGGGGGTCTACATAGCGTAGGGGAGTAGGGTTTTTTATAGTTAACTGTTGAATTCTCCTATAGGAATTCAACTTTGACTATTCGCCACCTAAAACCTGTCGAATTGCTGTTTCAGTCAATGGAAGACATCCTGGGATCAATTAGGAATTGTTTGCAGCCTTCCTGACATTCAAGATTTTTTTCGGAAATAAACTAGAACCAAGTTTTCAGTTTGGAAATTCGACTTTTTTACATTTTTTATAAATTTCGATTGGTCGAATTTCGAGTTCATTTTTTATAAATTTCGATTGGTCAAATTTCGAGTTCATGAGTTTTTAAAAACTCCCATGAACCTGAAATTCGACCTTTGATAAATGTACCTCCTAAAGTTGGCAACTGTCCATCTACTGCTGTACAAGCAAAATTGCACCTTACTACCTGTATGCCAATGATCCTGTGTTTTTTTTTTAACTGATAGTGTCGCTTTAAAGGGGTGGTTCATCTTTTAGTTAACTTTTAATATGTTATAGAATGGCCAACATTCCAATTGGTCTTCATTATTTATTTTGTATAGTTTTTGCGTTATTTGCCTTCTTCTTCTGACTCTTTCCAGCTTTAAGCTTTAAGTGGGGGTCACTGACCCATCTAAAATGAAATGCTCTGTAAGCCTACAAATGTAATATATATATATATATATTTATATGTATATATATACACACACACACTTAATTGTGAGATACCGGCACTCTCGATAACCAAGTCAAGCAAATGCCTGGGTGCAATCCTTAAACGTTTTAAAGGAGAAGGAAAGCTATGGAGGCATTTTATTGCCAATAGATTAGCTGCAATAGTACAAGCTAGAATGCTATATTTATTCTGTAGAATGTTTTACCATGCCTAAGTAAAAAGCTCTAGAAACTCTCTGTTTGTTTAGAATAGGAGCTGCAGTATTAATGTCGTGTGACATCATTTCCTGCCCGAGTCTCTCCCTGCTCTGGGCTCAGATTACAGTAGAGAAGGGAGGGGTGGGGGGAGAGGAGCAAACTGAGCATGCTCTTGCCCAGGGCAATGAGGTTTAAGCTGAAGGCAGGAAGTCTGATACAGAAGCCCATGTGTACACAATAGAAGGAAAGAAATGCAGTATTTCTTTTGACAGGGGACTCAGAGCAACATTACTTTGAGGGTTTACTGGTATATTTAGATGGACCTTTCTGATAAGGCTTACTTAGTTTTAACCTTTCCTTCTCCTTTAAAGGAAACCTGTCACTTTTTTGCTGACAGTAGGACAGTGATTAAAGAGTTATAAATACTCACATACCACCATCTTTTTTGGAATAAATGTGACTAATGCAGTGCTTTCAATGTGTGCACGAGACTCTACCAGTCCGACTTTCTGAAAGTCGGCACGCAAAGTCTCAAGGGAAAAACTATAAATCTCACGAGATTTCACCTCCCACCATTTGAATCCTCGGAGCTGCAATGTATCCCTACGCAATCCTGTCCCTTCTTAACAGAGTATTAGTGAGAAAAGTTGAAAGCTCCGTTACCCCCCTGCATATTATTATAAATAATGTGGAAGGCAGTGGGGGGGGGGCAAGCACAGAGAAAGGAGATTGTGGAAAAGAATGTGCTTGGAGATAGATTGACATTGTGGATAGAGAAACTTGGAAGATGAAGGGGCATAGAAGTACATAAGGATAAAGGGGCATTGAGGGGTCATGGAAAGCAGTGTTTTGCGTAGTAGGAGTGGAACATAAATAATTGTACTTTGAAGGAGGGGGGCATTGTAACATTGTCTTCCATATTGTTAGCCTTTTGCATTGCTGCATTTCTTAATGAAGTCCTACTCCCCTCTCCATTTTTGGCTATGCTTTTAACCCCTGGCAGAACACACTCTAGAGCAGAACATAATGCTGTAACGCTGCTGAGGGAACACTTATCCTTTTATGTGATAAACACAATGTCCCGATATAATGGTGCAGACAAAAAAGGAGATGAGTCACCTTGGAATTGCTTTCCTTTTTGCCTTAAAGGGTTGGTTAACCTTTTAAGTTAATTTTGAGTATGTTATAGAATGGCTAATTCTAAGCAACTTTTCAATTGGTCTTCATTATTTCTTTTTTTATAGTTTTTGAATTATTTGTCACCTTCTAACTCTTTCCAGCTTTAAAATGGGGTCACTGACCCTATCTAAAAAACAAATGCTCTGTAAGGCTACACATTTATTGTTATTATTACATTTTATTACTCATCTTTCTATTCAGGCCTCTCCTTTTCATATCCCAGTCTCTTATTCAAATCAGCGCATGGTTGCTATGATAGTTTGGACCCTAGCAACCAGACTGCTAAAATTGAAAACTGGAGAGCTGGTGAATAAAAAGCCAAATAACTCAAAAACACAAATAATAAATAATGAAAACCAACTGCAGGTTGTCTCAGAATATCCATATCTACTTAATACAAAAAGGCGAACGCCCCTTTAAAATGTTAACGCAAAAAAAAAAAATGTTTGCCTTATAAAATAAAATGTTCTTCTGAGGGCTCTTACTCATGAGCGTTTTTACCTGCACACCCGTGTTCCGTTTTTCGACGTTCAGCCGCAGGGGAGCACAGGAATAGACGCATTTCATTTTTTCAAATGGGGCTGTACTCACACAGGCGCGTGTAGGTGCCAAACGCGGGAAAAATGCAGCACGTTGCGTCTCAACCTGCGTTGACGCCTACATGCGCCTGTGTGAGTACAGCCCCATTTGAAAAAATGAAATGCGTCTATTCCTGCGCTCCCCTGCGGCTGAACGCAGAAAAACGGAAGGCCCTAACTTTGAAATATATAATTTTCTATGGTTTTCAAATTATTTGTATATGTACTGGCTGTCCATCTCTATTCTCTGCCCTGATGGCTCAGACTGTGGATACAACTAAGACAAGGCAGCTGATTAAGGGCTAGTCCACACGGGGAGATAGCCACGTGTTTGCGGTCGCGGCGTCAAAGCGCCGCGACCGGCGCAGGCGACAGTTTTGTATGGGCGCCTATGTAAAAACGCCTGTGCTAACCACACGAGGCGATTTGCTTTTCAACAGTCGCCTGAAAAAGCCTGGCGAGGCATTTTCAGGCGACTGTTGAAAAGCGCATCGCCTCGTGTGGTTAGCACAGGCGTTTTTATATAGGCGCCCATACAAAACTGTCGCCTGCGCCGGTCGCGGCGCTTTGTCGACGCGACCGCAAACGCGTGGCTATCTCCCCGTGTGGAATAGCCCTAAGAGAACTGCCTTTGCTGCTGGGGAACTAAGACTTTTGCAACATTGTTTAAAACGTACCACCCAGGAGTAAAGCATGAACATCTTTAATAAATATATATTAGAAAGTTGCTTAGAATGATTTCTTTTACTAGGCACATTTTTATTTTGGGGTTGACTTTAAGGTAAAAGTCATTTATAAACACTGAGCATATTTGCACCTGGGCAAAGGTGTTACGCCCCGAAACGCTGCATCCGCAATAAACGAGCAAGGGTTCTCCCTGCTAGAAATACCCACGTTGTGCCGGTGATTCTTCTCCCTTTCACATTAAACTCGAGGTTGCCAGACCCTCCTTCACTGAGCACCTGGGATTCGTTTAGGACAGGACGGCCAGGGTGTGCGAGGGTAACCCTTTCTTTCTGCACCTGGGCAGTAACCCATAGCAACGAATTAGTGACTGGCTTTTTACAGGCAGCTACAGGTTGAATGATGAAATCAAACATTTAATTGGTTATTGCCCAGGTGCAGATTTGCCCAGTGTTTATAAATGAGCCCCAAGGACTGCACATTCTTAGTAGGTAGCCTTTTGGTAATTTCATAGTTTATGAGATTTTTAGTGGTAGCTCACACAATGTGCTAATACAGAAGGTGTTTCAAACAATCCTAATAGAATATCAAGTCCTGGTTTGACATGAGTGGTGCAGAGCATGTCTGTCACAGAGTGTACTCTATCACTAAGCATGCATGAGATTTGGCAGTTTGGCTCAGTCCACACACAGAAAACAAAGAGGTCCTGTTTCAAGATGGCAGCGCCTATGAAACACTTTTTACATGTAGGATATTTTCTAATCAGTTTTGGATATAGACAAAAACAGCTGACTAAAGGGTTTAACTAAGGAGGGAAAGCTATATATTACTCATGTCTCAAGGTGACAGGTCCTCTTTAATTCAAAGTGAAAACAGGTCTGGTATATATATAACGTTATGTTAATAATTTCCAACAATTGTGTTAATCATAATACTTACTAACTGCGGAGAAGGAAAAGACTCTTATACCTTTCACTCAAATAATTTTTCAATCGTGTTCTCTTCTCCTTCACTACAAAAAACAGAAGGCAGATATTAGACATCAGATTCATAAGAAACATGTATAATTAATTGCTTCATTAAGGCCCCTATGTGCCAGCGTATACAATTTCCATATCCAATATGTTTCCCTCTGGAGAAGTTTCTGATCAGCATTTGGTTGCCACCTCCTCTAACACCATCCACCGCAGTTGTGAAATTGTACAGTCACACTTGGCCCAATGTCGACAGATGTTGATTTAGCTTTAACATTTCGTATGGCACTTCTATGCTCGTTGAGTCTTACTCTAACCATCCTATTGGTTTTTCCCACATAGGCTAGACCATAGGGGCACTTCAACAGGTATATAACATTAGTGAACATGCATGTATGATACCCTCTAATTTTGATTTGTGCCCCTGAAGTAGGATGCAAAACAATAGCCCCTTTGATGATTCCATTACAATTTTGGCATGAAAGACAAGGAAAAGTTCCCATTAGCGGTTTTCCTATAAATCTTTGGGTAGTCTTTGGTTGACTGGGATTCACATCACTATGCACCAATTGGTCCCCTAGGTTTTTGCCCCGTCTAAACAACGTGTATTCTGTGAATACCCTTGAGGTACCTGGGTCATTCGTTACGATCGGCCAATATTTCCTAATGATCTTACGTACCTCCTTTGAGTGGTAATCATAGGTTGTTACAAAAGTATTCTATTGGTTGTATTTTCTTTTTTATTACATTTCAATCATTCAGTTCGCGGGATACGGTCGATTTGACACTAGACTCTTGTAACAGTTTCTCAGGATACACACGTTCTTTAAAGGTACCTATGTTTCACTTATTTGTTCATATATGTTCGTGTCAGAGGTAATGCGTTTACACCGCATTATTTGGCTTTTGGGTAAGCCTTCTGTTGTGCCTGGTGGATGGAAGCTGTTATATAGTAGTATGTTATTTTTCTCAACTGGTTTTCTATATAAATAGCAGATAACATATTAGATTCAGGGTATATTGAAACATCAAGAGATTCAATGTATGGTATCATTGTGTAATACAAATTTAATAGTAGGATGCACCTTATTCTAAACGAAGGAAAAGAAGCAGGAGCGCTCCAACCCCCCCCCCCCGCCATATGTTTAATCCAATATACTGGAGGCCTTTTCTTTTCAGTGGTTACTTTTACGTTCTCAAAAACTTGCTCACCGCTATTCTAAAATGGTTCGGGTGCTCCGCTTATGACCTTCCAATACAGTAAATTATGGGTCACTCACCGCTCCTGTTCGGTGGCCCGGGTGCTGCGCCCCGAACCCTCAGCATGGGGGAGACATCAAAACCTGAAAATCGGCAGTTTGGCACGCACTCGACAGGACTCCAGGCAGCGGTAAAATTCACTTTACTTTATTACACAAACATATATCGTCCTAACGCGGTTCGTGTGTTACCACACGTAATCATAGGCATCAAATAACAATTACATTCACATGGGTTAAAAAGCATAGGAAGTCTTAGATGACGAAAACTTCCAATGCTTTTTAATATGTCGTCCACAAAGCGACTATACCAATAAATATAGTGTGAAAATATGCCATTTTGTAAAATAATTTTTTCTTCCAGGTCATACATAAATATGTTAGCGTACTCCCCTGTTCCCATTCCCCGCTCTTTTTGCACCTCCATAGACACCACACAAACATCCTTCCTGTGTGCAAACTAACCTCCAGGTTTGCTAGGGCCAAGCTACGAGCCCCGGTCAGGGAGGGGGGGATTAGGCCTCCCACATTGGTATTTCTATTCCTTGGTAGCCCAGCTCTACTATATACACTGGTGGCTCAACCCAGACCCAAACAAACTGAATTTCCCCCTCCAGGCCAACCTTACAAGCTCCATAATATCGCTGGTGTACACCCCTTTCTGCAAACTCTGTGACCTACACACAGATCATCCAACCATAACCACACCCTACAAAGCTTGGATGATGGTAGTCAAGATATACAACCTAAAGCCTCCCCTTCACTCAACATACATACCATTATTGGGAAATTCCTTTCTCCTGCATTTGCAGAACATAACGGCATTTAAAAACTGGCCGCACTGGGGCCTACGTACCCTAGGGAATTTGCTCTCAACAGGTCCTCCCTTGGTTCTTAAACTTTCAACTGAGGCAAGCCCTAGAAACACAATTCCAGGGGAACAATATTCCCCTCATAATTATGAATATAGAATTAGCTCTCAGGGCCAGTCACCACACTATACATACGCCAATCTACTATCAAACCCCCATTCAACGCAGTAGGGGTCACCTGGACTAGGGACATCCCAGATCTGGAGAAAGATGACTGGGAAAAGGCAAATGAAAGGGCCTATGATTATCTGGTATCTGGACAAGCAAAACCTTTTTTAATATTAAAATTAAAAACATTATCTACCACAATGGTGCATAACAAAGGCACATAGAGTTATTATTATTATTATTAACATGTATTTATATAGCGCCAACATATTGCGTAGCGCTGTAAAGTAAAAGTGATTATACAACTAAATCACATGAATTATATACATAGAAAATATGGAGTTACATACATCACAATCAATACAGGTACAAAAAGGTGAGGAAGGCTCTATGCATAGGCATACACTCTAAAGGGAAGGGAGTAATACACAAGGTGTGGGAGTGGGCAAGATCGAATTAAGTGGGTGAGTATTGTGGTACTGTGTGTGGTGTTGCGTTTGGTAGTTAAGCAGAGTGAGGGTAGGCTTCTCGAAAGAAGTGCGTTTTAAGAGATTTCTTGAAAGCAGAAAGGTTGGGAGAAAGTCGGACAGACCGTGAGAGAGAATTCCAGAGGAGGGTGCAGCCCTTGCAAAGTCTTGAATGCGAGCATGTGAGGCGGTAATGAGAGAAGAGTTGAGTAGCAGGTCAGTAGAGGAGCGTAGCAAGTGGTTGGGTGAGTATATAGAGATGAGTTCAGAGATGTAGGGTGGGGCAGAGTTATGAAGTGCTTTGAAAGTCAGTGTCCTTAATTTGAATTTGATTCTGAAAGGTAGCGGAAGCCAGTGCAGGGATTGACAGAATGGCGAGGCAGAGGAGGAGCGGTTCCTGAGGTATATGAGCCTCGCAGCAGTGTTCATTATGGACTGGAGAGGTGACAGTTTCTGGAGGGGATGGCCAATTAAAAGAGAGTTACAGTAGTCTAGACGTGATATGATGAGAGAGGGAATAAGAATTTTGGCAGCATCTTGGGTGATAAATGATCGTATTTTGGATATGTTCCTTAGGTGGAAGTGACATGATTTAATAAGTGACTGGATATGAGGAGTGAAGGACAGGGCAGAATCTAGGATAACCCCAAGGCACCGGGCCTGGGGAGATGGGGTGATAGTGGAATTGTTAACTATGATGGATACTTCTGGGATGTTACTGGTGTTAGTTGGAGGAAAGAGAACCATTTCAGTTTTCAAGAGGTTTAATTTAAGGTAGCGTTGCGACATCCAGGTAGAGATAGCGGACAGGCAGGAGGAGACGCGAGTTAGGAGTTCTGGATTGAGATCAGGAGATGAGAGATAGATCTGAGTATCCTCAGCATAGAGGTGGTAGTGGAAACCATATGAATTTATTAATTTGACAAGGGAGGAAATATAGAGGTAGAATAGTAATGGTCCCAGGACAGAGCCTTGAGGAACTCCAACAGAAAGAGGTAGGGGAGAAGATGCTACTCCATTGTAGGAGACACTGAAGGAAGGATTGGTGATGTAAGAAGAGAACCAGGACAGGGCTGTGTCACAAAGGCCAAGCGACTGGAGGGACTGAAGGAGGAGAGGGTGATCTACAGTGTCAAATGCAGCTGAGAGATCAAGCAGTATTAGTAGTGAGAAATGATTGTTGGCTTTAGCGGTTAAAAGGTCATTAGTTAGTTGAGTCAGGGCAGTTTCCGTGGAGTGTTGTGGCTTAAAACCAGATTTTAGGGGGTCCAGCAGGTTATTGTCAGAGAGGAATGAGGTAAGTCGGTTGTAGACTAGGCACTCAAGTAGTTTAGAAATGAAAGGTAGCAGAGAGATAGGTCGGAGTTTGTCAAGATTGGATGGATCAAGAGAGGGTTTTAAATTTGTTGTACACAAACAAAATTTACAGAGCAGCTGGAGGGTTTCCCTTTAGTGAGAAAAATGCTTTTAACCTCCTGTAACTCCTGTTGGAACAGCAGGTCAGTTGTTGGCTCCCGGTAAGGCTGTGTTGCCAAATCCTGGGCAGGTAGCAGTGCTGCTTCTGCCATTAGTGCTCCTGTGGGTGTTGGTGTTCCTGCGGGTGGTGTTGCAACCATGCATTGATTTGAATAAGAAACTGGAATATGAATAGGAGAGGGCCTAAACAGAAAGATGAATACTAAAAAGTAGCAATAACAATACATTTGCAGCCTAACAGAACAATTTTTTTTTTTAGATGGAGTCAGGGACCCCTGTTTGAAAGCTGAAAAGAAACAGAAGAAGGAAAATAATTCAAAAACCATATAAAATAAAAGCCAATTTTGCCAAAGTTGCTTAGAATTAGCCATTCTATAACATACTAAAAGTTAACCTAAATGTGAACCACCCCTTTAAGAATACACAACACCTTTCAAACAGATTGCTATTCCTATATCTCCAGTTAACACATGCACTTAAAGCACAACAGATTCCCATGATTTCAGATTAATTGTGATCACAAGCAGATGCAGTTGTGCTTGGACTTCAATGTGAATCCACTGCACTGAACATTTTCTAAGCTCATCTGGTGTCTATTTGGTGAAACTGTGCTACAGAGATTGGTGCAGACTATGGGCACCCTGGAATTACTGCTTGGTGTGGAGGTCGTGGTATCAATAGGCATGACTGTGCTCTGTGCAGAAAAGGAGCGAATGGGACTTTTAGCACAACTGACTGCAGGGAAATTTCCGCCCCTCTCCAGCTGAGGTGCAGTAAGTAAATTACCCCTATTGTCTAAACCCTACAAGAGATGTTGCTCTGCTTACGACTCTTTCTAAACAGAGAAACATCTCAACAGCTTTCTTTTCTGTAGACAGTTGGCCCAAATAACCAGCAGGTGGCACTGTTTTTACAAAACTCATCACAGCAGTTCAACAAAATCTTGGAAATAAAACAAAAATTTATTGCAATTTTACATTAAGATTTTACTCAAGGGTTTACATATACCTTTAGGACAATTTAAATTATGTTTGTTTTACCCGTAAGTTTGGTTAAAATACCCTTTATTTATATCAGCCTTGCTACAGAGATGCCATGAAGAGAAATAGCCACACCTTTCTACAATGAGAAGATCAGGTTTAATGTAATGTTCAATTGGAGCAACCAAACAGGTTACAGGATATCTCTTTCAAATGGAAGTCTTTAAGAAACGTTGCATTTCTCCAGCTGAATAACACTATAGAAAATACTTGCAGCATTTTACAATATTATGCGATTGTCCCGACAAGCACAAATATATCCAAGGCAGTCATCTTTAAAGGGGACCCGTCACCCAAAAAAATTATACACGATCCTATTTTATCACATTGGTCAATCAAAATGAACTTTAATTACACTATATCAATTATTTGAATCTTGTTTCCTTCAGTCTGGGAATTCATAATTACAGCAAGCAGGCAGGAGCCATTTTGTGGACACTGTTATTAAGGCAAGCCTTGCATCATCTCAGAATCTTGTTTGTGCACCAGAATGGGGGACCTGATGTCCATCCCGATGCCCTGGCTACACAATTAAACGGTGAAGAGAACGGGGGAATGTGTGGAGAGCAGTGACATCTAGGAAGTGCTGAATGGAAAGTGAAAGTAATTGTCTGCCCTGCAGGGCCGGGCCAGGTCAGGTGGGCGCCCTAGGCAACCCGGCCTGGCAACCCCCCCCCACGCATGCTTTCGTGTCCAGGTGTGACTGAGAGAGGTGAGAGTGAACAGAGAGCAGGGAGGGAGCAGGCCAGCGTGATTCCAAGATAAGGGGAGGGAACTGAGAGCAGAGAAGGAGCCGGCGCAACTGACAGGAGAGAGTGAACAGAGAGCAGGGAGGGTGCCGGCCAGCACGACTCCGAGATGAGGGGAGGGAACTGAGAGCAGAGAGGGAGCCGGCCGGCGTTACTGACAGAGGTAAGAGCAAAAAGAGATCAGTGAGGGAGCCGGCCAGCGCGACTCAGAGATGAGGGGAGAGAACAGAAAGCAGGGAGGGAGCCGGCCTGACTGAGAGAGAAGAGAGAGGAGGGGTGAGCGAGGGAGGGAACAGCGAAGAGAGAGGAGGTTCACAGGAGGGAAGGAAGACTGAGGAGTGCGGACTAGGGGTAGGCAAAGGACAATTTATAGAGGCAGCTGCCCAGCGCCCCCCTATCACTGCGCCCTAGGCAGCTGCCTCTTCTGCCTACCCCTAGTTCCGGCCCTGCTAGCCTGCCTCTATGCCTAAGGCATAGAGAATGGACAGACAATATTTGATTGACAGCTGAGATGTTTAAATGAGCTTACAACAGCTATGAATGCTTTAAATAAAAAATAGAAATTGGATTTCATGTTTAATTTGAAAATGACTTTTATTATACAGCTTTTTGTGTCTGGGAGACAGGTCCACTTTAAAGGGGACCTGTCACCCAGACACAAAAAGTTGTATGACAAAAGTCCTTTTCAAATGAAACATAAAACCCAAATTCTTCTAATTTTTATAAAAACATCCATACCCGTTATAAAAGTACTTACAAATATTAGCTGTCAATTCTAAACCGCCACTATGGGCAGTCAATTACTTTCACTTTCCATTGTGTATTGAGTACAAAGGACTAAAGACAACTAAACTAGACTAAAGGAAACACATTTTAAATAATTTATATAGTAATTTATATAGTATAAGTAGAGTTTATTTTGCTTGGCAAACACAGTAACACTCTGCCTTTAGTATGAATACTGCTGATATCTTGCCAGCATCGTACTGGGGGTCCAGGGGTTACAGGGTCTTCCACCTCAGGGGCACCCAACCCCACTCCCACCCCCAGGGCCCTCCCGCCACAGTCTTGAAGTACTTTATATGATGTGAGGCAGGGAGGACAAAAGTGCCCCTGTGTGGTCTTGGATTTATATCCCCAGTTCCACCAATGGAATGTTTCTTTGGAGACCCACAGCTGAATCAGTAGTGCACATTTTGGTAAACCCTACTTCTTAAGTTAGCATCAGAGAATAGATACATACACTATATGCCATGACCTCTAAGAACACTGTTACTGTACATCTATACATTCGTAATTAAAACAAATGCCGTCTGACGCCTTTTGTGCTTTCTATTATAAAAGCAGCCCAGACCTCACAATATGAAACTATAAATCTTCTTAAATGTCAAAGAAGATGGGACCTCAGAAAAAAAAACAGCATTGTTACAGATCTTTTACAAGAACTTTATTTACACTTGCTGAAGAATAGAGCAGATGTGCAAAGTCTGTTGGGGGTTTGCTAATAAAATCCTAGCTGACACAGTGGTCATAAATTCATTTTATGGCTGGTCACAGATGAGAACGGTGTAAAGATCATTGTATACAAAATGACACAAATAGCTGCTTTTAACAATCATTTGCAATCATATAATGCTTTGTGTATTTTCTTTTTTTTACAGAAACTTTGACTGTTTGAAGGCATCCTGTGGTTTCCAGTTATTCTAGCAAAAAAAAAAAAACTATTATTGTAGGGATGTGTAAAATAGCCATCCCCAGTATTATTTAGCAGGCAGTCCTTTAGTGTTATAGACACCTAACTGGGTCCTAAAATACAGTTGGGAGGGGTACTGTTTCCTGTTCCTGCTTTAAGCTATGCCCCTTGTTGTCTCTCACAGTGACCAGTAGATGGCATTGTGGCAAAGTATAAAACCCTCTGGAGCCATGCTTTCAGGGTTCATTTTGTGCTGGCTCTAACCTGAACAGGCAGGTAGAGCTCTGTGGAACCTAGACAGGTCAGGTCTAGGATAAGATAGGCTACTCACCCTTGTTTAAGTTATAAGAACCACTGGCGCCCAATTATTATACCCTGTATCCAGTTACAGTTGCACTACACCCTGCCTCCACACCGCTGCTAGGGCTTACTTCCTAAGATTATAGGTCTCATCCGGAGCACAATATTGGAAGTGGAGCTCAATAGTAGTGTACAGAGCACACAATTTACTATAGCGCTACATTATAAAACAGTAATCTTCATAGCTATCAATGAATATAAAACAGTTTGGCATTTATAAAACAGTAAACTAAATCTTGCAGCAAAAAGGATCAGCATTAACTACTAGTTTTGCAGATGCAACTTTATCTGTTTTAACTCAATGCAGGCTGTATGTGCTGAAGATAGTATAAATCTAGTTTGCAGTGGCATATCAACAGTTTTTAAAAAGTTTATAAACCATTAGGATAAGGATTACAACCTGAAAGACAATAGGAACATTTGCTTAATCCTGCACATGGGAGCTGGTGCATCAGGTAAAACTCCATATCTCAGCTGTGCACATTGGTTCCTCCTGCACTAACAGAGCAGGCAGTGTTCCTGGAAAATGCAGTCTTACTTAAATTTGTACCTCTTACAAGTGACTCCAAAAACCAAAATAGGTGCATCTATATAAGTTTATTCACATTCTATTCAAAGGGAATAACCCTTCAGTAATACAGAGTGTAACTTACACAATGAAAACGAGCCTTAATGTCTAGAAAAAATGGCGTTTTACAGTAGAGATTGCTAGATTTTTCAAGATCAGGCCAGTATTTTTACCAGCAATGATGTAATTAAATCGTTCCAGCCCTGGCACGTCCACCCCAAGCAATGTTGCCTCTAAGGTGTTTGTCGTGTGCAAGCACACAAATTTTGAGGCAAGCGCACATAACAAATTGTGGTGCGCTCAAAGCAAAAAATACAACATTTTGTATCATTTCTGACCTGAGCACATCTTTTTTTAAAAAACTGCATGCACAAGTTTAAAATGTGCTCACAAAATAACTTTTTTTGTGCATATAGACAAGAAAGAATTAGAGGGAACATTGCCCACAACTAGGGTTGCCACCTGGCCTGTATTTTACTGGCCTGGTTGATAAAAATTATGGTTGATCAAAATTAGGGTTGCCACCTTTGGAAATGGTGGAGACCGGACAAGGGGCGGGGCTGTGACATCAGGGGCGGGGCTGTAACATAGAGGGGAGTGTCTGTAAAGACAGGGGGCGGGGTATAATGTGGCGATCGGCCATTGGCCGATTGACATGTCAGTCAAGGGAATCCTGCCCAGTTTTCCTTATTTCCCCCAGTGAATATATCTTATTGGGGGGCTCATTTTGCCTAGAAGATGTATTAGAGCTCACTATTAAAATCACCAGAAATCCTGTCTCTCTACATGCAGAATTTGTGCAAAAGACAGTTATTGTGTTGGATTTTGTTTGTATTGGAATCAGTTATTTGAGTAAGCTCTAATACATCTGCTAGGAAAGGGAGCCCCCCCTATAAGATATATTGGATCATTCATCTGACACCCAACTGCTGCATGAAGACAGAATGAAGAGAAACAGATGCTGAGAGAGGAATAGTGAATATAAACTTAATTATTTTAGAAACAATGCAGAATTTTTAATTTGTATTTAGAAAGTTTCTTATTTCATTATGAGGATGCTTTTATTAAATTTACATTTTCGCGATCTTTCCCCTTTAACATAAAAACTGAGATTGCCAGCATGAAGATTTGCCAGGGTGCAGTTGTGTTGCAGATTGCTGCAATTTATTTTGGAAAGCTGCATAAGAGTGGAAGGTATTGAAATCAAGCCTTTGATACAATTCAGCACAGTTTCTTGCAGGGGATCTAAACCCAAAAAATTAATTGATGTCAACTTACTCAGGGTGCTTCTCTCAGCACTTTTGCAATTTATATTAATTTTTTATTTCTTTTAGTGATTTCTGAGTTGCCTTTTTAGACTACTAATACTAGTCTTTTGGCACAAATGAGTGTCAGCAACCCTAGGATTATCTGAATACTGCAGGATCATAGAAAATGCATGGACATTTAGGGTCACTGACTCTGACCTTCAAAGAGCGCTGTAGAAGTAGCATTTGCAGTCTAAAACTGCTTATATTTCAGAAACTACTAAAAACAGGAAAAGGACCACTTAGAATAAGTATACATCAACTGTTTAAAGGGTAACAACCATGAAATAAAAAAAATCTTATTATAAGCTTTATCTTGTGGAAACAAGAAAACTTTCTTTAAAAAAATCGATACTGTTTATTAAATTGTGAAATTAGCCTTCAGTATTTCCCGCTCAAAGGGTTTGTTCATCTTCTAATACTTTTTTCAGTTCAGTTGTTTTCAGATAGTTGATCAGAAATAAAGACCTTTTTCAATTACTTCCTGTTTTCTATTTGTGATTGTTTTTCTAATACTGAAGATTTTAATTTTTCACCTTTGTATGTCTCTCTGAAGCAGCTGGGGGGTACCTACTCTGTAACTGTTTTAAATTGATACATTTGTTATATTTGTCCCTGCTGAGCAGAATCTCTGAGTTTCATTAAAAGCAGCTGTAAGAATTGATACAATAGTTGATAATAATCCATAAATGCTGAAGTAGAATGTATCAACTAATCTAACAAATTGTAACACATCAGATTCTGCACCTGGATTACTGAGTTGCCAGACAGAAAAAACAGAGACAGGAACATTATACTTTAAACTTTGGGGGGGGGGGAAGGTACAAAATAAAACATGGAAAAAAAACTTTATTTCTGAACTATTTCTGAACAACTGAACTAAAAATTTTGGCAGGTGAACAACCCATTTAATGCAGAAATCTGAGTTTATTGACAGTTAGGTCTAATACATCATTGGTGTTTGCTTCCTTTAAATGGACAATGTATTAGAGCTAACTGTGTTTTCAGAATAAATGACACCTAAACAAAGCTGTATGTACGAAGAAAATTCCTAAGAGGGGGAGTGTGAAAAGTAACTTGATTATTTAAGAATTGGTGGAATTTGTTTTTTACTTCCATCCGATGAAGATTATATTAAATTTTCACTGAAGCTCCCCTTTAAGCTCTGTACAAATAAATTGGATACAGACATTAAAGTAGGACATATACACAATGTAACCAGATGGTGCTTAGTGTGTTAGCAGCAGAGTGGAAAAACTGTTAAACCAGAACAATGACATCCTGTTCCTGTGAATATCAACCCTGTGTATCATGCCATAAGATGCATTCCAAGTACTTTCCTTATGTAAAGAAAAAGCGCTTATCCTATGCATGAATGTGCCCCAGTGTGGCTGCCTGGTGCAGAGGGTATGGCACCCACTATTGTCCTTTTTCTGAAGAATAATATAGTTTCCCTCTTTTAAAATACAAAAGGTGTAAGCCTGAATCTCTGGTGGGGAATTTTTTTCTGATAAGTACCCTTTAAACTATTAGAAGATAATGGTTTAGCTCATTATCACTAAATGATTTGCCCGGGCCTTACAGAATATCTTTAGTAGTAAGATAATCTAGACAATCATCATGTAATACATTCATTTTTCATACATAATTCACTTTCAAAAGCATGGCTGCCATTTTGATACTATACGATGCCAGTATTCTTTAAAATCTCAACCTAGGGGTAAAAAGATTTTTGGAATTATTTTTTATAACTTCTAGTATAACAAGTAATAAATGTATCTCTCAGATTTTCATTTTTTAGTAAGCAGGACTTCCAGGACTTCATGTAAGTTAATGTTAAATGTTCTTACTATAATTGAATGAAGGCAGAATAACTTCCTGACACAGCAAAGACACTTTGTTAATCTGTGCATCACAGAGCTGTACAACCAAGGATCATTTTTAGAATGCAGTAATTAGTTTGGAATTGTCAGTATCACTTTAAATCACTTTTTTTTTTAAAGGTTTTATGTTCAAATTCTGTTTATTTTCAGGCATGCACTTGCTGATTGTATAAAACATATTGATCCATAAAACCATCAGGCATCACTTTCTTCTAAATTTTTGTCTTCCTCGTTCAACCCCAATCACCGAAAAAACTTTAGTGAGCTCCTCTTATATAGCCTTTGGATGATAATTGTGGCTTTTAGACAAAAATTATAGTAGGGTGAGACATTGCTTATAGTAGTAATGATCATAATAGCATCCAGGAAGAAACTATGACTATAGAATAGCAGGTATAATAATGGCAGATGGTGCGTATAGTAGCAGTGGGATAATAGTCTCTGGGAAGGGACTGTGGCTGTGGGATAGCAGGTATAGTAGGGAGAGATGGTGCCTATAGTAACAGTGGGATAATAGTTTCTGGGAAGGGACTGTGGTTGTGGGATAGCAGGTATAGTAGGGAGAGATGGTGCCTATAATAACATTGGGATAATAGTCATTGGGAAGGGAGTGTGGCTGTGGGATAGCAGGTATAGTAGGTAGAGATGGTGCCTATAGTATCAGTGGGATAATAGTCTCTGGGAAGGGAGTGTGGCTGTGGGATAGCAGGTATAGTAGGGAGAGATGGTGCCTATAGTATCAGTGGGATAATAGTCTCTGGGAAGGGAGTGTGACTGTAGGATAGCAGGTATAGTAGGGAGAGATGGTGCCTATAATAACACTGAGGATAATAGAAGGGCCTCTGAATGGACAGTCTTAGTTTATATAGGGATTAAATCCTACAGAGGCAGCAGGCTGATAGAACATTTACCCTTAGAGCAAAGGATAATAAGTTGAGGTAATGTACTACTTATGGACAGAAATATTGGGGTGTCCTGTTACAGAACCCTGTTTTGAGTATTGGATAGTATCCCATCTTTTGTGTTTAAGAGGAATGGGAATCGGGCCTCTTGTTTGTCCCCAAGTTTGTACAGTTCTGCAAAAGACAAAAAAGATTGTAGTTGGATGAGATTTAAGGGACACTTAAAGGAGAAGGAAAGGCTAAAATTAAGTAAGCTTTATCAGAAAGGTCTATATAAATACACCAGTAAACCCTCAAAGTAATGCTGCTCTGAGTCCTCTGTCAAAAGAAACACCACATTTCTTTGCTTTTATTGTGTACACATGGGCTTCTGTATCAGACTTCCTGTTTTCAGCTTAAACCTCCAGGGCACGGCCTTGAGCATGCTCAGTTTGCTCCTCTCCCCCTCCCTCCTCCCATCCCTACTGTAATCTGAGCTCAGAGCTGTAAGTAAGCAGGGAGAGACTCAGGCAGGAAGTGATGTCACACCAAGCATATATGGCAGCTTCTATCCTAAACAAACAGAGACAGTGTCTAGAGCTGTTTACTCAGGTATGGTAAAGCATTCTGCAGAATAAATATAGCGTTCTAGCTTGCACTATTGTGGCTATTCTATTGGCAATAAACTGTCTTGGAGCTTTCCTTCTCCTTTAAAGTGCAGTAAATGGCATTCAAAGTCGTGAATTTTTGCAGGTATCACAGACATTTAGAAGTGCTGTTGAATTCTAGTGTTGTTTATCTAACAACATGTGAATATAGAGCCCAAAATGTGGGTAAAACCACATGAACAGCAGGAACTCCGTTTTTAGAACACTTCTCTGCAATAAACAGGGGAGTATAAAATCAGCGATCTCTAAACATGTTAAAGAGGCTCATGACTGTTGACTTTCAGATAATAGATAAACTCAGACAGCAGGGTAGAAAAGGAGACTTTGAATTAATGCCAGAAAGCTGTGAGGCAAATTGGATTTACCTACCGAGAATAACTGAGACTTATAAGAATTTGTATCGCAACTGGGAATGGTCATGTTTTTATTGATAGGTAATAGACTGCTAGTATGTAGATATTTTTTAAGCTCCATGGTTACACTTGGGGGCACATTTACTAAGGGTTGAATATCGAGGGTTAATTAACCCCTCGATATTTGACCATCAAAGTAAAATCCTTCGACTTCGAATATCGAAGTTGAAGGATTTACCGCCAAAACTTCGATTGAACGATTCTAAGGATTTTAATCCATCGATCGAACGATTTTCCTTCAATCAATTGCTTGCAAAACTAACATTGGTGCTCGGTAGGTTTAAAGTGGCGAAGTAGGTAGTTGAAGTTTTTCTTAAAGAGACAGTACTTCGACTATCGAATGGTCGAATAGTCTAACGATTTTTAGTTTGAATCGTTCGAATCGTTGAATCGCAGTCGAAGTCGTAGTTGAAGGTCGAAGTAGCCTATTCGATGGTCGAAGTACCCAAAAAAAACCTTCGAAATTAGAACTTTTTTTCATTCAAATCCTTCACTCGAGCTTAGTAAATGTGCCCCTTGTTGTAGGATGTACATTTATGTGGTGTATATGTGGATATTGAAGGGTTAATGGTTGTAAAAGAATGGGGTCTGTATTAAGGAGGTATTTATATGTGTAAATAAGCCCCTCTTGCTTCTGAGGAAGTAGCCAGGGGCTACAAAACTTGTGATCTCCTTTGGAACCCTTTTCTTCCATGTGATGCACTATTATGGGATTTTTAAACTTTAAATCCACAGTGCACCGTTTGCTTCACTTCAACTGATGTGAATTCACCAGAGAACCCCAACTACCCAATACCACATTCCTTCCATGTAAAGCCTGTGATACCCAAGGGACCTTAGTCACTGCTCTCTATTCTTCCTGAGCAACAAATGCAGGAGGAGCCTGAAGCAGTTGGGAGGGACTAATAGCAACGCCTTATGCTGATTGGCCGGGACTTTCTGTTCCATGCTGTGTGATTGGCTGCCGGGGCTGCACTTGCCTCTTTGCTTTACATTAGAGCAGATTGAGAGAGAAAGAAAGGAGAGGGAGGAGAAACCCCTCGCCGCTATCATAGCGGGACCAGAGCATAACGGGACCAGGGAGAGGGGAGGCAGCTGATCGTGGGACGGACTGTACCAACAGCACAATAGCTTTCCTCTTACAGTAACGCACGCTGGCCCCATGCTCGCCTCGCAATAAGCAGCAGAAGCACAGTCAGTCAGTAAGAGTATTCAGGGTTTGTATCATTGCTGCTGACCTTCACCTCAGGGTAAGTGCTGTGTAGAGCTGCTGCTGCTGCTGTCTCTTGTGTGGGGACAACTGTTACTGGCCAACTCTCTGCTTGTCACACACTGAGGGGATGAAACAAAGGGACGCGCGTGGAATTACACAGGGAACGGAACAAAGGGGGACACAGAGGAAGCCCTGGTGCTGCTTATCCGCCAGCTGATTGGGCAACTGTAGGAAGCGGAGGGCTATAAAAACCACTAGGAGCAAATGTCACCTCAGCAACTGGGGCCACAGTCAGAGGGGCCCTGGAGTTATTCAAAACCATATAAATCAGGGAGGTCCAACCTGCAGCCCTCCAGCAGCTGTTTACTTGTATCTCTCTGGATGTTTGTAGGTCAGACATTGTATATGTATTTGTATTTGTATAGGGCTCCTTGAGGGCAAAGCACTGTACAGCAGAACAATACATTAGTGCTAACAAGGGGTCATTAGAAATACAATTCACATAAATATAAAATATAATTATATAATAATAAATACAATACAGATCAAGTGCTCAGTGTCAAGGAAACAAAAGGCTCGAGGACCCGACCTTACAGGGCTTACAGTCTAAATGGGAGGGTAACATACAGACACAATTCCATTATGTAGGTATAACACAACAACTCACAATAATAAACACTTTTACTTTCACCCACAGTCTTCATTTCACAGGACATATGCCCTTGCTGCCCTACCCTTGCTCCCTAGTGCCCCCTCCCACTGTAATCACTATAATGCTCAGCAGCTCTCCCCTCTCTTATCTCTTGGTGCATTCCTCCTTCCCAGCAGTGAAAGTGTTAAGTGTTGTCACTTGGGTTTGACCTGTGTGACTCCCAAGTGTCCTCCTTTATTCTCCCTGCAACACCCGCCAAGACACCCCCTCAGGTCCTGGCTGCCCCTCTCTGATCAAGATGAATGCTGAAAGGCGGCTGGATTGTGTTACCTGGGAAAAGGGTTATTGCAGGACCTCACTCATTGTTCCTCTGTAATTGTATTTTGCATTGGGTTATCCCTGGAAACCAGATCCAGTACTCCATACAGTGCTTATATTGTCTATGCACAGGGAACATACAGCACATTCCTCCTGAGTTATAGAGTAATGTGCTGCCCCCCACAGCAATGAATGGATTGCGCTGCACTCGGCTTTTGCTTTGTGTGTGGGGCCCTTACTCACTTCACTCTTTGCTATAACAAAGCCTTCCATGCCTCTGTGCTGCTCAAATCCGTGCACTGCTTTTTGTCTATCAAAACTTGAACAGCAGAACACAAGTGCCGGGACAAACTGCCTGCTGGAGATAGTACATTCCCTGCTGTATGTAACTGAATATTCAGCTCAGCATGTGCGGGTATTTATAGTGCTGCCGCCACTCTGACATTTTCATTCTTGATTGCCTCCAAACTACATTCAGTGCCATTTATCATTTAAATGAAGCTGTTCCTCTTTGCTCGCAAATAGACAATACTAATCTACTACTGTGCCACAATAGTGTTCATTTATATGTGTGTGTTTTATTTATATATATATATATATATATATATATATATATATATATACACACACACACACACACACACACAGAGTTAAGCTCCCCATAGACGCGACGATTCTTTAAAATTATCGCGCGTTTTTTACATTTTACGATTTTTCGCCCGGCATCTGTCAGGAAATTGATCGGCCAGGTCGAAAAATCTTTGTCTGTCCCAGTTGATTGTAAATTCGTACGATCGTTCCGAGAAAATCGTGGTCTCACGATGAGGATCTGATCTTTTAAAAATCTCAACATCTATGGCCAGCTTAAGGTTCATAAATCTTTGGACAGAGACAACTTTATTTCTAATTTTGGTTCTGTACATTACCACAATGGATTTTAAATGAAACAATTCAGATGCAGTTGAACTGCAGACTTTCAGCTTTAATTTAGTGGGTTGAACAAAAACATTGCATAAAAATGTCAGGAACTAAAGCCTTTTTTTTAACACAATCACTCCAATTCAGGGGCTCAATCCTTGAAAAAGGCCCTAATGTGAGCCAAAATGTCGGATATGCACAAAATAAAATTAATTTTATTAATCATAGAAGGTCTTTGAACAGATTTATATATACTACTTTTGACCCTGCACCCGAATTTATCCAGAGAAGTCCGGATTCGAGTGTGGCTGCTTAGTTTTGACATATATATAGCCCTCTGTTACTCTTATAACCTGGAACACTATGTAATTGCAGCTTTAATCTTTGCTTTGCTGGGAGGGGAGTGCCACATCTCAGTGATAAATGCACTGCCTATTCCTTTAGGTACAAATCAGCTGTTTCAGCATACTGTCTCAGCACTGTATGATTCATAGATTTTAATTTGGATGCATTGCCTAGAGTATTGGTTGCTGAAAACTGACAAGTGGCATAATACATACAGTATATAGAGTTATAGAGTATATAGAGTTATAAATGATTATATGGAGATTTATTCACTGAGCTATGGAAAGCATCAAAGCATCTTTAGCTGTCATGTATCATCGGTAGAGTCATCCAACTGCCAACTGCTATTGTTAGTCTTATAGGAACAGAATAGTGTAATAATAAAAACCGAATAAATAGATAGACTGTTCAAAATAAAAAATGTTTCTAATATAGTTAGGAAAAATTTAATATATAAAGGCTGGAGTGACTGATGTCTAACATAACAGAACACTACTTCCTGCTTTTCAGATCTCTAACTCTGAGTAAAGCTCCCCTTTGTTTTTCTGGCAAATTGGTCTTTTTAGTTGATGGTAAATTCGTACGATCGTTCCGAGAAAATCGTGGTCTCACGATGAGGATCTGATCTTTGACTTGAAGGGGGGCCATATGGGACATAAATGTTCAGTGAGTTGCAACTGATCCTCAGCATTCAGCTCAGATTCAAAAGCAACAGTTATGGCCCATGTGCCCCCCCAAGTCACTGATTGGTTACTGCTTGGTCACCAGGGTACCCAGTCAGTGGAAACCAAGAGATCTGCAAAGCAGGAAGTAGTGTTCTGGCTATTATGTTACACATCCAGTCACTCCAGCCTTTATACATTACATGTTTGCCTAACTAACTATATTAGATTTTTTTTTATTTTGCACAGCCTATCCATCCACCCAATTTTTATTTTTATACTGAACAATTCCTTTAAATGTCACCTTCTGCCCAAAAATATTTTCCCCTACCAAAGCTGTGGGCTAATAGAACCCACACTTCTGCCATCCTGTGCATGTGCATAATGAGCAGGTTGGGGTATTCACTCATTATGCGCATGCATGGCTGCTTAAATCAGGAGCTGCCATCCTAGTGCTGGCAGGGGCAAAAAAAAATACTGTTACCCCCAACCGGAGTTCAGGCTCTATTAGCCCACACCTTTTGTGGGGGAAAATATTTTCGGCCAACAGGTGCCATTTAATTCTATTATGCTGGGTTGTACTTTCTCACTTTAAAGGATAAGCAGCACCAGATGCTCCAGAAAACAGTCTTAAATTTCTCCAAGATGCCTGTTTAAATAAGCTCACAGTTCAAGGCAGGGAAATATTAGATGCCCCTGTAACAGAAACAGAAGTCTCAATGACCATTACTAAATTTAAGAATGGCAAATCCCTGGTCCAGATGGCTTGGGAGCAGAATTCTATAAACTATTACTCTCAGAAACTACATCATTATTGACATCTTAGTATAACAACATTCTACAGGGTGATCCATTATGGGACAGAGCGACCGATGCCAGAATTATTTTACTACAAAAAGAAGGCAAGGATCCCACAATACCATCCTCATACAGGAAAATCTCTTTACTAAATCAGGATTTAAAAATCATAACAAAAATAATGGCTAACAGGTTACAAAGAATTCATCCATCCATACTTACCCCTAATCAGATGGGCTTCCTTCAAAATAGGCACCCGGGCCAGGCAATCAGAAAGGCTATAGCCACAATTTACCATTGCAATCTAGAAAAAAGAAGACAAGGATTATTAATAAATTTAGATGCAGACAAAGCCTTCGATAGAATTTCACATACACTTATAAGACGACTCTTGAAATTCCAACACTTCGGAATTCATATGCTTAATCTCTTCAAAGCCTTAAACGATTAGCCTCAAACTTTCTTAACAGTCAATGGATACAACTCAGAAAAATTCAAAATTCAACAAGGGACCAGACAGGGCTGCCCCCTGTCCCCTTTATTATTCAACATAGCGCTAGACCCCTTAATACAACATCTCCTTCTCAACAAAACCTTCACAGGAATTCCTCTGGGGCATTTAAAACAAAAAATAACAGCTTTTGCGGATGATATCTTACCATTCATTAATCACCCCCAAACAGAGCTGCCTACAATATTAGATACCATCCAACTCTTTAGTACGTTTGCGGGCTTCCGAATAAACCTGACTAAATCAGAAGCATTGGAATTTGGAGTAGAGGGAACAAATAACAGGACTGATTTTCCATTCAAGTTAGCGCAATCACACATAACATATCTTGTTGTCAAACTGCCAAAAAAACATACAGAAATTTACTCATTGAATATACGCCACACTATAGCTAATACCCAACAAGAACTCAAAAAATGTGAATCTTTGAATTGAATCTTTTTAGGCAGAATACATTTAATAAAAATATAGAATACTATATCAATTACAAATGCTACCATATCATAAAGCCCTCAGACTACAAGAGACTACTTAAAATAAGGATAAGCTTGTTTAAGCTACAACAAACTAAAGAGATGGGCGGGGTGAACTTCCCAAACATACGTGACTACAATGATGCATCACTTCTACGCGTTGCAGATGATTGGATAGACAATAGAGACATATATACCTCAACAGAACTAGATCAAGCACTGGCAGGAGACCTTTCTCTCAACTATTTGCTTCACTCCTCGTTAAAAGATCTTCCTCAAGATATGCTTGAACACCCTCTATTCATAGATACTTACAAAGCTTGGAATGCAGTAAGACATACTGTAGATTTAAGCTTACACCAGGTCACTCTTACATGGATGGTCAACCCAACTTTCCCAATTGGGAAAAATAATAAGACGTTACTAAATTGGCAAAATCAAAATATGAGATTGATCAAAGACGTAGCTACTGATCAACTCACTATACTTACCAAAGAAAATCTAACTCAGAAATTCCCTTTTCTATTCGACGATTATTTACTCTCTATCCAAATCCTTCATTTTGCTACTAAAGCAAACAGTACAGTAAACATCTTTCTCAAATCGATAAAAATAACCCAATAAACACACGATGGCCCAGAAGAAATACAGTTAAAACCACATGTCAAATATACCATAAAATTAGGACCACCCTAATAATTGAAACCCCAGATAATTTCATAAACAAATGGACTGCTGTAAACGCACAGACAGAGGCTACTCAGATACTTCAATTTCACGCAAAATCTATGCAAACATTATCGACTAGTAAATATCAGGAGATACAGATATTGCATCAATCTTACCTGACACATCTTCGGAGACATCACATAGGCACCACAAATACAGACAAGTGCTTGAGATGTCATCATCCTAGAGCTGACCTCGTACACTGCCTTTGGTCTTGTCTTAAAATCCAACAATTATGGGGAGAAGTTCAGGTACACTGGAAATCTCTAACACAACTGACGGCCCCCTTTACGTTAATATGGGTGATTATCGGGACACAAGCCCCCCCCCCCACAATTGAAACTTACACGTTCAGAAAGGCTTCTAGCAGAAAGACTGACTGCCGCAACTAGGAAAACTATTCTACACCATTGGCTCTCTTCATCACCCCCCCCCACTCTCACTAGTCAAACAAAAACTCCATCACATTTTCCATATGTATTGGCTGGAATCTATGACAAACAAAGAACAACATACAGAAAAATTCTTCTTAACCTGGTTGAACTATATTGCCTCTCTTCCTACACATATTAACCACCTTACTATTTATGTATTTAGACACACCACCTGGTTCGAAACAGAATTACTATCTAACAAACCCATAGTACAAGAAACAGATGTATACATTCAAAATCTTTCTCTTCCACTGAAGCAGGGTCAACAATCACCCCCAAATAAATCGGATGTTACTTGAATATCGCTAACTACTCTAAACTATGACAAGAGGAAATATCGATGTTTCTATTATTCTTTACTGACTATACTGATCTGTTACCTGACATGTACTAGACAAAAAAAATCTAAGAATATATTGAAATGGAACCCTCCTTATGTACCTCCAAACTTTTCCATTTTGTTATTACTGTTATTTACTTTTATTTGAAAATTAAATAAAAACAAATGTTAAAAAAAAAGGATAAGCAGCACCAACAAAAAGTAAAATATCTCTGTATGTTTTTTTCAATGATTTCTGTTTGAAAAGTACAGGTATGGGATCCGTTATCCAGAAATCCATTATCCAGAATGTTCCGAATTACGGGAAAGCCATCTCCCGAAGCCTTTATTTTAAGCAAAGAATTCAAACTGTTAAAAATCATTCAAACTAATCACATATTTAACTAAGATGTAGTGAATCATTATTGGAGGCAAAACAATCCTATTGATTGTTTAAATTATTTTTTAGTAGACTTAAGGTATGGAGATCCAAAATATGGAAAGACTCCTTATCCAGAAAACCCCCGGTCCTGAGCATTCTGGATAGCAAGTCCCATACCTCTTAGTAAATGACGTATGGGGAAAGTTTTGGCTGAAAACATAGGGTTACCATTTTTAGTGCAATAATAACCTTAGTTTGATGGCAGGCCTAAGGTGTTGAAAGGTCAGAGAACAGCATTCAACCCTTGAGGTTTATCTGTTTTCTGCAGATCCTGCATACCTGCCTTTGCTGCTATATAGTAGTATATTTATGTACATATTAGAACTTCTGAAACTCACAGGCCAAGGAAACAATTAATCATATCTATATGAAACCCTTACTTTTTGCTGTTACACATCAGTATGGTCATTAATAGGTATAGACTAAAGCTTTAAGGAATTTTTTTCAAATTATACATCATTATTCCTAAAGTTGAACTGCACCCAGATGCATTGTACAAATGTTTTGCTGAGCCAAGCAGCAGCCTGACCTTCTTTGCTTCTCTCTCTGTATTACAGATCAGCAGAATTACCATTGGAGACTTTTACTGGAGACAAAAGGGATGAAAGAACTGCTGTCCGTGGTGGAAACAGACACGTGAAAGATGATGGGGGATAAAGAATGGCAAACAATGCACCAGAGGATGGAGCTGTATTGAACTAATAGCACTTTTCTATTGAACAACACCTCCAAATAGAAAGCTCTATGGGGCAACAGCAAGTGGAGGGAACAGAATCCAATTACCTTTGGATTCAGGGAGTCATTGTTCATATTAAATTCACTATGGGATTCACAACAGTGTATTGATGGAAGCTATGAATAGAACACACTTTTCGGGGGGGAAAAAATACTTTTTTCTTGTTTTTCCAAGTTAACATAATACAGAAGGAATATGCTGTGCTGCTCTGAATATATAGTTAGTCCATTTCAGATTGATATATCTTTTATTCATTGCACAAGATATATATTTGCTGATCATGGCTTTAGAAATTCATAATGCACCGGCTTTAATTGCCACATATCAACCTGACTGCAATGACCATGAAGAAAAAGAGGGACCTAGGGAATATGTGGAGAACTACAGGTCTCTAAGTCTGCCAGTCTTAAATGGGTGTTGTAGAACTGCTTGTCAAGGGTTTGAAGGGAAACTGGTGGACACAACACAGACAAACTTGACTCGGGATACGAAAAGATTTTTGCACAATTTTCAAGGTAATATTGATGCTCAAGGGAGACTTTCTAGTGATGTAACATCTCAAAGTCATGCATCTTCCAGCAGGATGGACATTTCTTTTCAAACCACTAACTTTTTGGCAAACCCAGAATCAAATAGCAATGGTGGCAAACGGAAAGGGCTCTCTCAGTCTTCAACAGCCTCCTCCATAAGAAGCAGGAAAGGAGTTTTTATTGCACTGGCAGACTCCCGGTGTTTTCTGGTATGCATGAGCTTTCTAACTTTTATCCAGTCTTTAATGGTCTGTGGTTATTTAAGTAGTGTAATCACTACCATTGAAAGAAGGTATAGTTTAAAGAGCTCTGAATCTGGACTCTTGGTCAGCTGCTTTGATATAGGCAGTCTTCTGGTGGTTGTGTTTATCAGCTACTTTGGCGGCAAAGGGCATAGGCCGCGATGGCTGGCAATAGGAGGCCTGCTCATTGCTCTCGGAGCGGCTCTGTTTTCTTTACCTCACTTTATTTCACCACCATATCAAATTCAAGAGCTGAATGCTTCCGTCTCAAATGAAGGATTGTGCATGAATGGCAACACTACGGCCAAAGATTCATTGGAGTCATCATTGTGCCCTGGTGAATCAGGTGGGAAAGATCACTCCCTTTATGTAGCTTTATTCATCTGTGCCCAAATACTGATTGGCATGGGATCTACACCTATTTATACTCTGGGACCAACATACTTAGACGATAATGTCAAGAAGGAAAATGCATCATTGTATCTAGGTAAGGCATTAGTTGCTTTGTATTCTTACTTTTTATATTGTGTTAAGTGTTACATTTGCATGAGCTTATTCTCATTTGGTTTTAGGCTTCTCTCCATCAATCATTAAGTACATATTGATATTATTGACCAAAAGGTGCAAACAGCCAACTAGTATAGAGCAAGTTGAAGTGATAGACAAGGCATGGGACCTGTTATCCAAAATTCTCGGAACCTGGAGTTTTCAGTGAAATGGATTTTTCTGTAATTTGGATCTTCATACCTTAAGGCCACTTGAAAATCCTGTTAACATTAAGGGGCAGATTTATTAAGGGTCTAATTGAAAATCCGAATTCGAAATTAGAATTTTCCAATTTTTTTATGGTCAAAACTGTCAAATTCGACTAGGGAGTTATTCAAATTTGAATTGAGTTTTTAAAAAAATCTGAATTAGATATTCGAGATTTATCATACTCTGGCCCCTTTAAGAACTCAAATTCAGCTATTCACCACCTAAAACCTGCCGAATTGCTGTCAATGGGAGATGTCCAGGGATCAATTTTGAGTTGTTTGCAGCCTTCGGAGTTTTTTTTGGAGATTCGAGTTTTCAGGTCGATTTAATTCATCCAAGTTTTAGAAATTAGATTTTTTTAATACATTTTGATAGTACATTTTAAAAATTTGAATTATCTGGATAAAATGGAGTCTATGGGAGACAGCCTTCCTGATAACAGGTTTGTAATCTGCTGCTAGCTTTTTTGCATGGTTGCTAAGACATTTATAGCAGTACAGGTATGGGATCCGTTATCCGGAAACCTATTATTCAGAATGGTCCAAATTATGGGATGGCCATCTCCCACAGACTCCATTTTATCCAGATAATTCAAATTTTTAAAATGTACTATCTCCTTTTACTCTGTAATAATAAAACACGTTTGTACTTGATCCAAATTAAGATATAGTTAATCCTTATTGGAAGCAGAATCGGCCTATTGGGTTTATTTAATGTTTAAATTATTTAAACTTATAGATTTAAGGTATGAAGATCCAAATTATGTAAAGATCCATTATCTGGAAAACCCCAGGTCCCAAACATTCTGGATAACAGGTCCCATACCTGTAATATATAAACAATACAATATTTCACTTACATCAGTCTCCTAACTCAGGGTAACAAACATAAATAACAATCTGTTTATATACTTTTTGGCAAAATTTTTGTGCTTAAACACTGTACCCTATTGGTTGGTCCTGTAAACAACATAGTGCTGTATGTGTGTATAGATACAGGTATTCTGGTTATCCAAAAGGCTCAGGTTTCCAGATAAGGGATATTTACATAATTTGGATCACCATACTTTAAGGGGAAGATGTATTAGTGGAGTTCACCATTTGATAAATATGCTTTTAAAAATCCCATAGGAATGATTAGAAAGTGTGTGAGTTTTATTGTGGTGAGCTCTAATCTCACATTTTGGTAAATCCGATCCTAAATAAACCCATTAGTTCTGCCTCCAATAAGGATTAATTATATTTTAGCTGTGATCAAGTACAAGGTGCAGTTTTATTAATACAGAGAAAGGGGAATCAAATAAAAAAAATTAAATTATTTGATTAAAATGGGTCTGTGGGTGATGGCCTTCCTGTAATTCAGAGCACACAATCAGCAACATGCATGTCATGACTGTTGGGTCACGACATTATTTGCCATGTAGAAAATAAGGTGTAGCACTTGTAGCCTAATGTATTTTCCAATACATTTTCTGTTCTTACACAGCACATCTAACAGAAGAGGAAAGTACTGCTGCCTTGCAGCTGTATGTGTGCGCTGTGTATAATCAAACTCATAATAATTCTTTAATTCATATAGCATGTATATATACGGCCTTTAAACATCATTTACATCAGTTTTTGCTCCAGTACATCTTACAATCTTAAGGTGGCCATACACGGGCCGATAAAAGCTGCCGACGGACCGAGTCGGCAGCTCATTGGCCCGTGTATGGGGGCCCTTGACGTGCTTCCCCGATCGAGATCTGGCCAAAAGTCGGCCAGATCTCGATCGGATGGGACTAAAAATCCCGTTGGATCGCGCCCGCATCTGTACGACTGCCCATTCGCTAGGAGGGCCCAACGATCGGATCAGCCCGATATTGCCCACCTCAAGGTGGGCATATCGGAGAGAGATCCGCTCGTTTGGCAACATCGCCAAACGAGTGGATCTCTCCGTGTATGGCCACCTTAAGGCAGTGAGTGAACCCCAACCATGTTGCTCACCAACCCCTTGGATGTTGCTCCCATTGACCTCAAAGCAGGTGCTTATTTTTAAATTCCAGGCTTGAAAGCAAGTTTTTGTTGTATAAAACCAGGTGTACTTCCAAACAGCCTCCTGTAGGCTGCCAGTCCACTTAGGAGCTACCAAATAGCCAATCAGATCCCCTATTTGACCTTTTTCATGCTTGCGTTGCTCTCCAACTCTTTATATTTGAATGTGGCTCATGGAACAAAAAGGTTGGGGACCCCTGATCTAAGGTATCTTTTACATTCGCACAAAACAGTTTAATCGGGAGCCAGTTCACCTTGCTTTGTCTTTTTGGCATTTGGCAGGAAGCCCATGTAAGCAAGGGGAGAATATACAAACACTTGGAAGAGAGAGCCTCAGCTGGAATTGAACTGTGGGCTCCAGCACTGCAATGACTGTGCAGTTTCATGGTCTGCATTGAGTTTTTATATACTCCTCCTGTTTCTTGTGGTTTCATCTTTTCTTTGTAAGTCCAATGCAGATTTAACAGTGCATGGCCGGTGTCAGATATCGCTAAAAGCAGGCTGGTAGCAGCATGAAATGGGGTTCAATAACCCTGCAATCTTTAGTCAGGTAGTGATAGGTATAGTTGTAAGACCGCCCACAGTGATGAGGTTTTTCGAGGTCTCATCTGGGGTTGTCAGTAGACTTTCATTCTCCTTTAAGGGTTAGTCCACACGAGGAGATTCGGGGAGATTTAGTCGCCTGGCGACTAATCGCCTCGTCTTTTGAGCGACTTGTCTTTGAGCGACTTGTCTTTTTGAGTGTTTTCCGCTACAATAACTTGGGACAGCTGGGAAACTGACAATATGTCTAGCCCCATGTCAAATTTCAAACTTGAATATAAAAAAATCTGTTTGCTCTTTTGAGAAATGGATTCAGTGCAGAATTCTCCTGGAGCAGCACTATTAACTGATGCATTTTGAAAAATTCTGATTCATTTTAAAATCAGGGGATCTAACATTGGGCACATGTTGAGCACATGAGCACATGTTGAAGCAAGTACCCTTTATCTGAAAGGGATTTTCTGTATTGTACATATATATTTACTGGTTGTATAAAAACCGTAATGCACATACATTATTCACGCTTATTACTGGCTGAAATACTTGTGTCCATCTGCATATTTGCTCAATTAACCTAACAAGGCTCTGAACTTTGTATGACCTGTAAGCAGCGTGGCCATTTAGGAAATCCAGAAGCCCAGGAGATTTTGCTCATGTGTATTTGGATGCCCTTTTTCTTGATTGTTCATCATCTTTTGAGATGATGATGACTATGTGTCGGCAGACTGTAACCTGCTTTATTTCGTGTCACAACTAAAGTAAACGTATAGCTCCCAGCAGGCCAAAGATGCAGCACTAATTTGCAGTTCATTTAGAGGGATGCTACTGACTGCACTGGTTTCTATGCAACCATCTAGTAGCCAGTATGCATTTAAGTTAATGAAACCACTTATGCAGTTTCTTGGCCACTCACATAGTAACATAGTAGTAACATAGTAAGTTAGGTTTTAAAAAAAGACATACATCAACAAGCTCAATCTTTTATGTCTATATAAACCTGCCAGTTTATCCATAGGAAGGCAGAAACCCCTGTTTGAAGCCTCTCCAATTTGCCTCAGAAGGGGAAAAAATCCTTCCTGACTCCAAGATTAGTCCCTGGATCAACTTGTACTATGATCTATCTTCCATAACCCTGTATTCCCTCACTTGCTAAACACCATCCAACCCCTTTTTAAAGCTATCTAATGTACATGTATCAGCCTATACGACTGATTCAGAGAGTGAATTTCACAACTTCACAGCTCTCACATCCAGGATTCGGTTCGGGATTCTGCCTTTTTCAGCAGGATTCAGATTCCGCTGAATCCTTCTGCCCGGCAGAACTGAATCTGAATCCTAATTTGCATATGCAAATTAGGGGTGGGAAGGGAAATAGAGTGACTTTTTCTCATAAAACAAGGCAGTAAAAAATGTTTTTCCCTTCCCACCCGTAATTTGCATATGCAGATTCTGTTTGGTGTTTGGCCGAATCTTTCACGAAGGATCCGGGGGTTTGGAAAATCCAAAATAGTAAATTTGGTGCATCCCTAGTTAAAACCCTTTCTGAATATTGAATCACATGTACAGTCTGAGCATGTGCATAATATAATTTAAAAGTCAAAGACCTAGGCATTTAGCACCTTGGACCTTTTTTTTTTTTTGCTTATTGGTTGATCTAGGTCTCATTGTTTTGCGGGGGATAATCCCTGGATTGTTAGAACTTGTTGTTCGTGCTTTCCTCATTGATGAGATGATCTACTGATGTAGGTGCTAAACTGACCCAGTAGAAACCAATCATATCTTCGCTTGAAATGTCCAATGACAATTAATTGCACCCTAATTGCTATTGTTAACTGCACTAAGTGCATAGTAGATATATATATATATACATAGGCAAATTCACTGTATTTCAGATATACCTGTTAAAATCTCTAGGGCATGTATATTTCTCCTAAAATAAGTATTTTCATACTTATGTGCAACTGGTCACTTTTTAATGCCCTGCAACAATTCCAGTGCAGTCATTTTGTAGTGAAAATATATTTTTAAAAGACACAAAATTTGATTTTTTTTTTTTGGCTGCATTGTAAATATGGCCTTTTTCATGTTTACATCAAGGCATTCAGATCACTATAGAATCTTCAGCCCAGAACAGAAAACAAAAATGGCTTAAAGATAAGAGTGCCTACAGAAACTTCTGTCAAATGCACAATTTTAGTATAATTTTCCCCAAAAGACTTTAGCTTTGTAACCTTGAAGCTTTTAGTTACACTTTTGTGAATCAGGAGTCTCCAGGGGCTACAGAGGCATGTCAGCATATTAAGTGCAGCAAGTATACTAAGTGAGCTAACCTCATATGGTGGACTATCTGGTGCAATTCTGTAACCCATAGCAACTAATTAGTATTGATTGATCTAATGCAGTTAAACTGACATTAGCTCTACTTCCAAAGTATTACTGCACTGGGGTAAATGTGCAAAAAAAAAAAAAATAGGCAATTAACAGTGAAGGAACCAATAAAACTGAAATGGTGTAGAGGCAGAATAACACTAAGGAACTGGGAATAATTTGTAATTTATTTAACAGCAGTGTAGCATCCTATAAAAGTATTGTGCTGTCGTATGACAAGATTCTGTGAATCAGACGCAAGGCTTTCTTCCTGCCATATAATTCAGACGAAACACATCTTACATAAACTGGAAAATGAATGGAGGCAACAGCATTGACTCCTGAGTCACTACTACTGGAGAGAGAAACTGGTGTAGCTGCTAGAATAATTCAAACATGGTGTATATATAAACATGGGAAGAGCTCTGTACAGGTGTATATATATATATATATATATATATATATATATATATATATATATATATATATATATATATATATAAAATTATAAGTAATGAATCTCAGGGAAGGAGACAACTAATGGGCGAGTATAAAAAGCCTTGTGCATACTCTCCATTTTTTCCATATTATAAAGAGCTTGTGATCCATTGGGTAGAGGGATACCACTGTTGCATTACCAAAGTAATTGCTTGGGTTAATGCACACCTTGTGATCCAACCTCAAGTTGACAAGTCACACAAGGAGTCTTGTCATGCAGACACACAATGTTGTTTGTTAGGGCTGGGATAAGGTTTCCAGCCTATATGGAAGATTGTAGAATAGGGCTCAGAGCTCATACTGTATGTCCAGGGCCCTTCATGTCACAGGTGGATTCTGTTTATACAGATAACGTTCTACATTTGGAGGGGATGCTGGGCACGTACCTCTTCCATCTGCTTACCCCTAGTCCAGGCCCTCTTCTCAGTTTTGCAGATTGTATCTGGCGCCCCATGTGACGTGAATCGGCCTAAATGAGCACACACATGCAGTAGGGGGCGAGGTTGTTGGCTGGGTTTCCTAGGCCATATCACCTGACGACACACCATTTCAATGGTAGAAGGAGACTTCTACTCTGCCAGTGGTATCTCGAATGTCATAGGTGCTATAGATTGCACTAATAATGTGTGACTATATCAAAATAACGCACAAAATAACGCATGCTATAAAATACTGCACAGAATTCAGCTAAAATGAACGAAAAAAATATCACTTCTTCAGTTAGACAAGTAAACTTTTAGTGAATCGATTGTTAATTCTAAGAATATAACAAGTGAAAACATTTTTACTCCATGCTATAAATAACACTCACTTTATAGACCTTTAGTGAATCAGTCCCTAAGGGATTAATCCCATTTTGCATTCATTTCTGTGTGCCGGTTCCTTGTTTGTTGTTCCTATTACAAGGGAACAGGTTTATATCCAGTGCAGCAGAGGAAGCAGAGTGAAACAGAGCCATGTCCTTCCACAAGAAGGTTGCAGACCCCTGGTTGACCCTTTTATTCTTTCATGAATCAGCATACTTGCCCTATAACTAGACAGTGAGGATATGATGACTTAGTTCATTGTGTGCACAGAATATTCTGGGTTGCTGACCCTCTAGCTGCAAGTGATGTGCTATTACAGGTGCATTGTGGTGAAATATGGACAAGGGACCCTAATCTATATAATGACTTGTCAGTGACAGTGGAATTTAGAGGGTTCCATTTTTTTGGCATAGTGCTATGCACTCCTCTTCCTTAAAGGCTTTGTTCACCTTCAAATACTTTTTTCAGTTTAGCTGGTTTCAGTCTGTTCACCAGTAATAAAAACTTTTTCCAATTACTTTCCATTTTTTATTTGTGACCATTTTTCTAATATTAATGTGTAAAGTTTCATTTTCACCTTCTAAAACAGCTCTAGGACTTTTCATCTGATCCTTATTGATACATTTAGTTGATACATTTCTTATGTTTGTTCCTGCTGAGCAGAGTCCCTGAGTTTCATTAAAGGCAGCTGTTAGAATTGATATGATAGTTGCTAATATTCTACAGATAATGCTGAGAAATGTATCAACTAAATGTATCAACTAAATGTAGCAAATTGTAACAGCCCCGAATCTGCTCCTGGTTCACTGAGCTGCCAGACTGAAACACTAGAGACATGGACATTCAACTTTAAACTTCAATTTTGAGAAAATGGTAAAAAAATAAAAGATGGAAAGTGATTGAAAAAAGTCATTGTTTATAGTGAACAATCTGAAAACAAGTGAACTGAATACGTGTTTGGAAGGTGAACAACCCCTTTAATCATTACAAGTTCCCCATAATGTATGCAACACAAACAAAGGACACAATCTCCTTTGTAAATAAGCGTGTCCTTTAGTCATCGCTAAATACTTCTATGTAGCTGTGGCCAGCTCTTCTGGCCATTGGCAGTGATCAGCTTTAATTATTCATTTGCCAGCTGGCAGCAGTGCTAATCTGTTTCCCAGATGCCAGTGGTTAGCAACAAGTAATCCCTTTGCTGGGGTTTTGTTAGTTTTTTACCGTCATTCTTTGTTAGGCACTCGAGGCAGGTGCATGGGAGGCAAGTGTAATCCCTACTAAATTTGACCATCCAGGCTTGTAACATGACAAGCACCTAACAAGGCCTGATATAAGTTATTATTGATTGGATACATTAACCGGAAACCCATTATCCAGAAAGCTTTGAATTATGGGATGGCCAATCATCCATAGATTACATTTTATCCAAATAATCCAAATTTTTACAAATGATTTCCTTTTTCTCTGTAATAATAAAATAGTACCTTGCACTTGATCCAAACTAAGATGTAATTAGTTCTTACTGGGTTTATTTAATGTTTAAATGATTTTCTAATAGACATAAGGGGTTGATCACCTTTGAATTAACTTTTAGCATGAGAGTAGAGAGTGATATTCCGAGACAATTTGCAATTGGTTTTCATTTATTATTTGTGGTTTTGACTTCTTTATTGAGCAGGTCTTCTGTTTCAGCAATTGCAATTTCAGCAATGTGGTTGCTAGGGTTTAAATGACACTAGCATCCAAGCATTGAGTTGAATAAAAGACTGGAATATGAATAGAAGAGGGCCTGAATAGAAAGATGAATAATACAAAGTAGCAATAAATTTGTAGCCTTACAGAATATTTGTTTTTTTAGATGGGGTCAGTGACCCCCATTTGAAACCTGGAAACAGAAGAAAAAAGCAAATAATTAAAAATGCTTAAACATAAATAAATAATGAAGACCAGCTGAAAAGTTGCTTAAAATTGACCATTCTATAACATATTAAAAGTTAATCTAAAGGTGAACCATCCCTTTAAGGTATCCAAATTATGGAAAGATCCATTATCTGGAAAACCCCTGGTCCTGAGCATTCTGGATAGCAGGTCCTGTACCAGTCTTAATGCCATTTTATGTTCTGTGTAACTGTACATCCACTACACAGAAGGGAGGGGCGGGCAGAGCAGTGTTTAATATAACCCTTATCTCTCACACAGAAAAGCAGCGCCACAGAGACAACCTTCGAAATTCGACCATCGAATTGCAATAGTTCGATATTTGAAGTTGAAGTCTATGTTTTTTTGATCAAATATGGCCATATTCGATCGAAGTAAAATCGTTCGATCGATTGATTAAATCCTTCGATTCGAACGATTTAATCAATCGATCAAACGATTTTACGTCAACTTCTAAAAACTTAGCCAAATGTTGACTATAGATTCTAGGAGGTCCCCATAGGCTAACATAGCAATTCGGCAGGTTTAAGGTGGTGAAGTGTTGAAGTTGAAGTTTTTTAAAGAGACAGTACTTCGATTTTTGAATGGTCGAATAAGTATTTTCAATTCGATGGTCGAAGTCGAATTTGGCCTATTCAATGGTCGAAGTACCCAAAAAATTACTTCGAAGTTCGAAGTTTTTGAATTCGAAAATTCACTTCGACCCTTAGTTAATGGGCCCCTAAGGGTGTTATTTAGCAAAGGTCGAATTTATGACTTTTTTTTAACTCTTAATAAATTCGAATACACTCACAACTCAAATGGGAGGTTATTTATGAAAAAACTGGAATGTCTACTATTCAATCGAATAGTCCCGACCCGAAAATTCCTGTTGAATTTAAATTAAGTTTTCCTCCGAAATAAAACATAACATATTCAAATGGTTCAACGGACCAGGCAGGTTTTAGGTGGCGAATATTCTAATTAGAACTGTTTCCAAGGTTGAGGTAAATCTCACATTCTAATTTACATTCAAGTTGGTGCTTGTAAATTTTAATTTCTGAGTTTTGTCTCAAAACTAATTTTAAAAAAATTCGAATCTATTGCTACTTATAGATTATGAGCAAGCGTAAAAGATATTGAAATGCAAGATATAGTTTAAACAAACGAAAAAAAAAAAAGCATCAGACGGACAACTCTAATGGAGCGCATGTAGTATGTACTCCATGCCAGAGAATCTCATTCTTTCTGTAAGTTTCCTACTTCTGTATTTTCACAGCAATTATGTACGTCATGGGTGCACTTGGCCCCGCTGCAGGGTACTTAGTGGGTGGAGTCCTCATTGGGTTTTATGTAGATCCCAGAACCATTGTCCACATCGAGCAGAGTGATCCCCGTTTCATTGGGAACTGGTAAGAACACATTTAATTTATTATACACAGTGCTCATGATTTCTTATTCCTGATTTTTATTACTTGCTAACTTTTAATTCTGAAAGTGTTTCATTTAGAAAGTTTTATTGAGAATATTTATTTTATGACTAATGCTTATACAAATGATCTCACATTAAGGGGGTCATTTACTAAACTTCGAATGCAAAAATCACGAAAAATCCAGCATCTCAGATCTGTCAAGGTTGCACATAAGTCAATGGGAGAAGCCCCAATGATTTTTTTCATGTGTGCTGGGTTTCGTGCAATACCCCGAAGTTTTCAGGCAAAAATCTAAGCTTTCAGGTGAAAAATCCGAAAAAATCACGAAAATCCCCGCAAACCAAATTTCCGGGAAAATGTAATAATAAATAATCGTAAAAAACCTGAGTGGATTTGATCAGAGTTTGTAGCAGAAAATATTGAGATAAATTCGGACTGATAAATAACCCCCTAATAGACGACATACATAACAATGAAAAAATTCCCCCCCCCTCCAAAAAACAAAACAAAACAAAAACAGGTGTAGGGGGGAATGCACCAAATGTTCGATATAGTGCCTAAGCACAATAAGGGGGGTTGCTTATACTGTTACTGTACATTCACTAACCACAGGTATTAATTGGTCTTATTCATCTCTGCTGGTCTGTACCCATAGAGACTGCACAAGTAATAAACACAGAGAAAATAGATTGCATTGCAGCTGCATTACCACACACCCCACAGAGCAGCATATTGGTTTCATTTTACATGGAAAATAGAACACACTTTTTGTATAAGTAGTCAGTGCTGCATGCATTGTTTATCACTTGATTTAGAGAGTCAGTAAAAAAAAAAAAATGTCTTCAGCAAATCCATAACTGGGCAGAGGATTTAGCTTTCATGTGCTGCATTGCAGTATGAACAGTGATAGCAGGAGAAAAGGCTAGGTATTAGTATAAAGTCATAATGCTGTGTAGGCAGTAAAACCAGGGCAGGCTAAGGGAGCAGGAGGATAAGCTCTAATATAATGGAAGTGCAGATAAGTGAAAGGACAAAGGCAGCAATGCTGTAGCATCAGTTAATATCACTGTAGGGATATTGCCTGCTATTGCTTTATAAGAAAGGAAACAATTACAGGTATTTAACAGTAGATACATGTAAAACATACGCCACTATACTTTACAAGCACAGGTGCAATTTCGGCAGTGATATGATGTTTTTTACCCAAAATGCTGCCCCCCCACTCATAATTACAATGTAATAGTGGCCTTTCCCCGGGTTGCATCCCCTGCAATTGCACCTAAGCATCATAATGCATTGCATCAGCATATTGTCTCTATCGCATCCATTTTAGAGCACCCCCACTTTCAGGTTCCTTTGTCAATCACCCCAATTGTGTTCCAACTCTCTTCTACAAAGTACATGCTATCTGCTTGCTAAGATGGAACCAATTGATTGTGAAGCTGAAATGTTATTATCCACTACCGTACCTAGAGGGTGACGGACCCTGGTGCGTGACGTGTAGCTGGGCCCCCAACCCCCTCCATACGGCCCACATTTCAGTGGCGCGCGGGGGGCCCTGAGGGGGTGTGGGCCCTGGCCCGCTCACACCCCCTGCTCCCCCAGTAGTTCCGCCACTGTTATTATCATCATTATTGTTGTGTTTTTTTTGCTTATGTAACGCTTTTTTGGGCTATCCTGCCAATAAGGAGTTAAACAGTCCAGCTAGCGGAGTGAGCATGGGTTACATGTGACCTACACTACAGGGCAGGGCCTTCGCCAAATGGAAGCTTCTCCTTTAAGATGTAGTCGAACTACAAAACACAGGCTATTAAGTGCCAAAGTAGATAGAATGGACGCCAGGAGGTTCTTTGATGAAATATCAGGAAGGATTTATTATGCCAAGCAAATGTCCCCAGGTTTTACTCACATGACATAGGAGGTAACAGCAGATGGAATCATAGTGGACAGTGGCCAAAATACAGTCAGATAGTTGTAACTCCTTAACGTCTCAGCAGACAGGTGTACATCAATTCATACAAGACAAATGTTACCAATGTGGTGATCGGGATCAATCAATGTAGAGATCAGGCAGTCCTCTGCTAACCTAGGTCCCCATCACTGAGTTCCCTGCACTAAAGGCAACAACAAGGGAAGTCTTGTAGGAAGCTACTTCCTTCTACTAATCCTTGGTGGGGCGACAACTGCTCTTTCTGCTAAAAACTCTCTGCCTCACTCTCCTAGAGAGTCTATTACAATTGACTGACTAAGCTAGCTATTCCACGTTCACAGGGTTTTCCTGGTCCCTGTCTTAAGCACCAAAGGTGTCAGGTCCCTTTGGGGTAAATGGCTTTACTTACTTGGTGATCCCGGGCTCAATGGGAAACACCTAGCGGCACAGACACCAGGAGCCAAAGAGGCCACTCCCTACACAACACTATATAGCGGTGTGGCAGGAAGTGGTATTACACCGCTTGGCCTATAGCTGTAGTTGTTATAAAATAACTGTTACAATGGCTTATGCCCAATAACAAAGGATATGAGAAAAAGGGTAGGGAATTAACTCTATAGGGATAGCAGATCCTATAGGTCCCTACACTTATCTGTCTGCCTAAGCCCTCTGCAGCTAGTCATTCAAACCATTGGCTGTTTTATAGCTGTATTTACTTTAGAGCCTTTATAGTATATTGTACTGACTGTATTCCTGTCCCAGTGCCCTGTATGTAGCTTTAATATAACTGGAGTCTACTTCTGCTTTCAGGTGGAGTGGATTTCTGCTTTGTGCCATGGCCATGCTACTTGTCATATTCCCAATGTTTACTTTTCCAAAAAAGCTTCCACCTCGACAGAGAAAGAAGAAAAAGAAAGGAAACTCGTATGATGTTTCCAGCGAAGATGATGTCATGAAAGAGAAATCAAGCAACAAAATGAAAGCAAATGCTGATCCCGGTCCCTCTATTGGCTTTGGGAAGGATTTTAAAGGTGTGTCGATGATTTTCCTGTTACCATTTGTTTGCTATATGGATGTTAGGGCAGTGGCCGACGGGAGATTTGTCACCCCCAGTCGGCCCATGGGCCACTGACCTTATTGAAGGGGGCTAGTTTAAAGGGCATGTAAAGTCTAAAATAGAATAAGGCTAAAAATGCTGCATTTTGTATACTAAATATAAACATGAACTTACTGCACCACAAGCCTAATCAAACAAATCATTTATGCTTTCAAAGTTGGCTACAGGGGGTCACCATCTTGTAACTTTGTTAAACATCTTTGCAAGACTAAGACTGTGCACATGCTCAGGGTGGTCTGGGCTGCTTAGGGATCGTCATAAACAAAGCTGCTTGAGTTCTGCATGGCTGGGAAGTAAGGCGGGGGCTCCCCCTGCTGTTCGTAAGTATGATTGTTTCCCTTCCCAACAGTTAAAGCCCATCTGGCAATTCCTATCCACAGCAGTACATGAAGGGAGAATTTCACTGCATACAGTCAGGTTTCTTAAAAAACCTGTACACATTTTTTAATTAAAGTATTGTTTCTTTTTCATTAAAGAAAGTAAAAATGGGATTTTATTTTTTTGCCTTTACATGCCCTTTAAGTTCTTGTATTAGATATTCAGTTGGAAGTCAGACAAAGAGAGGTGGTGGGCTCTGCTAGCAGAATAAATCTGGGGCTGACTGTATGGGTGGTCCTTGTACATTCTCACTTATGCTAATGGCCATAACAGGTAATAATATGAAATATTGTGGTATCCGTTAGAGTAGTACATATTATGTACCAGAATCTTTTTGTGTGCAGCCCCCGGGTAAAACCACAAAGCCAGAACGAGGGTAAGAAATCATGGGTTGTCTTGTGAACTTTTTTAAATGATTTACAGGAATTCTTAGCTTTAGATTCTACAGGCTTAAAACCAGTGTACATTATCTACTAGTAATCAATACTTTAGTACTGAAGGCATGCCTCCCCCAACCCAGCAAATGCCTAATGACATCCATCATTCATCCAGTTTGTTTTTACTTTTCTCCCATTAACTCAGATGTCCAGTATATTGTTTAATATTGGGCAAGTAGAGCAGGAGGCATTCATTCATTCATTAACATTTTTAAATAGCAGAGTACGATGTCGCCAAATGAGCGGATCTTTGCGTCTATAGCCACCTTAAGGCTGTCTTAAAAGTATGTGCACACTTGTCTATAAATATCATTCTATGATCATTTGCCAATGCTTTAGTAGGATTTACTATTTCCTACTGTGGTTAATGTCTCTGTCTATGTTAGCATTTATATACAGGGTAAGTGTCACAAACGTTCATTAAACCTTTCCCTAAAGAGTATGACCTTAAGGTGAATTACATATTGGATGACAGTTGTATGTTTTGCGCACACTCTATAATACAATGTAGAGCAGTCGTGTTTAGTGATATCATGGTCAGAGTAAACCATATTCCACTTCTATTGTTTGCTGCTGCTAATGTAGCAAGTGTGCAGTGGATGCTTAGTAGGGACCTGAGGACATTATAAGAGAACATGTAAGAAAATTAGTAAAAACAAACGCCACAATTAAAGCTATTATTCACTTTCTAAACTATGCGGCAAATAAAAGGCTGCCCAGCTTCAGCATATTGCATTGCAAGCATGAACATATCGAGCTGTGTAATCCACAGCCTCTCCAAAACAGGAGGCATGGTAAGATGAGAGATGTACTCTATTATTAGAAATATGAAAGGATAAAAGAGCCTTTTACTTTTCTAGCCCTGACATTGATCTTAAAATAGGATCTAGCTTCCTGCAATCTTACAGAACAAAGGTCTGAAAGAATCAAGTGAAGGAAAATATCTGCCCATTATGCTTTCCAGTTTACATGATTTTTCTGTAGAAATGTGGGAAAGGATACTGATTGGACAGGTTGGAGAAAGGAGCTTTTTATTAGAGGCAGTCACTCCAACCGCCTGTTTTCCTATCATTATAATCCGATTGTTGGGGCCTAGGGCTATACACTTGAAGATATGCTTGTGTTACATGCAGATCATCTGGGTTCAGATGTGGTTTAATGTTCCACAGTATGAAGTGCACTTATTGTCACACCTTGATAAGCCCCAGAATTCAATATTGGATATTACGGTGGTGCTTTTCTTCCAGAGCAATGCTCCATATAATATAGTACAGGTATGGAACCTATTATCCAGAATGCTCGGAACTTGGGGTATTCCAGATAAGGGGTATGCACTAGGGATGCACCGAATCCAGGATTCGGTTCGGGATTCGGCCAGGATTCGGCCTTTTTCAGCAGGATTCGGATTCGGCCGAATCCTTCTGCCCGGCCGAACCGAATCCGAATCCTAATTTGCATATGCAAATTAAGGGCGGGGAGGGCAATCGCGTGACTTTTTGTCAAAAAACAAGGAAGTAAAAAATGTTTTCCCCTTCCAACCCCTAATTTGCATATGCAAATTAGGGTTCGGATTCGGTTCGGTATTCGGCCGAATCTTTCACGAAGGATTCGGGGGTTCGGCTGAATCCAAAATAGTGGATTCGGTGCATCCCTAGTATGCACCATCCTAGTGATGGGCGAATCTGACCCCTTTCACTTGAAAAAAAAGCTGCCAAATGCATTGAAGTCTATGGGTGACAATTTCTGTTTATCCATTGGAGTCTGTAGAGTCTTATTTTCATGGCAAAACCTGGGGAAGAATTTTGCTTATTGCTAATCCATACCTTATGGGCACTAAAGAAAATCATTTAAGCATTTAATAAACCTGATGGGATTGTTCTTACTCCAATAGTGATTCATAATAGGTGGGATCAAGTACAAGGTACTGTATTATTATTACAGAGAAAAAGGGATTTATTTTTAAAAATTAGAATTATTCAATTAAAATTAAGTCTTTGGGAGGTGGCCTTCCCATAATTTGGAGCTTTCTGGATAACGAGTGTTTGGATAACGAATCCCATACCTGTGTCTAAAATAATAAACACTCTGAAACAAATTAGGTAAGTTGCAGATATACATTATACATTGCCAAGAAACAAAATCCATTATGATTCCATTATGGAAGATATTGGGATTGAGATGTTGGTCTTGCTTCCTGGTGATGAATATTTTATAACTGAACCCAATTTGTTTGGGAGTGTGTTTATTTTTATGCATTTTATTAATGTACCATCTGTACTGAAGTATTAATGTATAGCAAAACACTTAAACACATAAAACTCTGCTTAGGATAAGTTTTCTACAGTCCAACAATAAAGAAAACTATGTTCTACTGAGGAGCTGGTTCAACCTTTCAAGGCAACTTGGTCGGGTTAGTTTGGGTCATGCACCTCCTTCCCATTGGGTTTGCACATAATGTACGAAAATTGTTATGACAGAATCGTCTGGTACAATAGATGAGGTTATTATGTTAATTAAAATGGTTGTGGTTCAGCTGCAGCAAAACAGAAAGCTGACAGTTTGAAGACGGGGAGCTTCTAGATGTTGCAGTTGGAGGCCTCTGTCCTTAGATAACTTTCTCATTGTACATATTTAGTGGCATGACATGAGCAGATATGAAACATGTGCTTTATTTAATTGGTGAACATCACATATTATATTACTTATCTTGTAACAGAATTCAGCTGTTCTAGTACACTCGGTGGTTGGCTTTG
The DNA here is from genome assembly GCA_038501925.1 of Xenopus petersii. NCBI lineage: Eukaryota > Metazoa > Chordata > Amphibia > Anura > Pipidae > Xenopus > Xenopus petersii. The sequence goes on along the minus strand of CM076683.1, from coordinate 111,097,911 downwards.
TTACAAAGGTAACAATCTCCAGTGGTGTAACTATAGAGGAAGCAGACCCTGCAGTTGCAGGGGGCCCAGGGAACAGTTGGGCCTGGACTGTGAAGTCTGTTTTCCTCAATAGCTAATAAAAAAACCCTCCTCCCCAGCCACTCTCTCTTACCGAGGACGGTGGAAGCAAGTCGGGCCAGATATGGTCCTTTATTGATATTTTCATAAATGGTGTATGATGTATGTCGAAGCAATTAAAATATGCTACCTGCACCATCAGTCCTATTTCAAAACGTCAGCTGAACTGCGTTGTAGAAATACAGGCATTCTAACAGCAGCTAAAGAGCTACGGAAGGGCCCCTGTTTTAAGCCCACCTACAATGCTTTTTTTTTTATAAGCGCTATGCATGTCCCTTCACTGGAAAGCCATCTGTCACCTTTATGGGAAATCATTGCATTTGATAGAATGCCCCTGTATGCTTACAGCTGTATGTGGCTTGATTTGACCATGCATTTATTATAGATGTCACCACTATTATAGATGTCACGTTAATTCACTTCCTTCTTGTTACACATACTTAATGGTTACAGATGTAGGACCACTTGGATTTATAATTTATTGATACAGATCCAGCAAGTTACACAGCACTTTACATTAATTTATTACAACAATTAAACAATAATTAAACAAACAAGGATTACAAAGTAAAAATCAGATCAGAGGGCCCTGTTCACAAGAGCTTACAATTTTCACACACTCATTTCCTGCAATGTCCTGATCATGGAGTGTAACTGAGTATAAATTAAGTTCTTTTCTTACAATTAGCCAGAGGCCAAGTAACTAACCAGATTTCATCAGTAGCTGTCTAGAATAATTGATTTAAATATAACCCCTCTAACCCACAGGAAGTAGAACTAGACATATCGGCTGCCAGGGGAAGTGTATTTTTGATATGAGCTAATTCAGTCGGCGTTTATAAAGAAAAGATACAGAGCTTCAACTCTTTTGAGTCAGCAGATTAATTTAGCACAGGGTAATCTAGGCTATAGCCTAGGGCCCAGTGTGACCAAGGGCCCATCCAGCCTTTTCAATTATTATTTCTATATATTTTTTCATGTTAATGGTTATTTTTATTTGGGTCTGGTCGATCGTACCTGCTGGAAGAAGAAGGCAGGCAAGTGAGGGAATACAAGGTTATGGAAGATAGCTCATAGTACAAGTTGATCCAGGGACTGGTATAATTGTCATCTTGGAGTCAGGAATTTTTTTCCCCTCTGAGGCAAATTGGAGAGGCTTCAAATGGGTTTTTTTGCCTTCCTCTGGATCAACTAGCAGTTAGGCAGGTTATATATAGACTTAAAAGGTTGAACTTGATGGACGTGTGTCTTTTTTCAACCTAACTTACTATGTAAGACTAAGGAAGACAATGAAAGACTATGGAAGACAATGTAAGGCACGTGTGTGCACACATCCAGACCTAGCAGTAGCCTAGTAGGGGGCCCTTTGTGTATGTAGCCTAGGGGCCCCACATGTTGTTTATACTGATTCCACAGATTCAAAGGCATACCATGATCACTGGGAACAGTTTCCACCCCCTTAGGCTCACACGGTAACAAAACCCTTCCCTAAATTTGTTCCATTGTGAATTGATAGATTCTGGGACCTCTGCAATTTGTATAAATTGCTGCAAAATCGCAACCTACAGTATTAACAAATACAACCCTTAGTTTGGGTTTATTGAGCAATTCTATCCTCCAGCAAATTCCACCCACAAAATCATTGCCAAGTTTTTTATTGTAGTTTAGTGTAGGGATGCACCGAATCCAGGATTCAGTTCGGGATTCGGCCAGGATTCGGCCTTTTTCAGCAGGATTCGGATTCGGCCGAATCCTTCTGCCTGGCCGAACCGAATCCGAATCCTAATTTGCATATGCAAATTAGGGACGGGGAGGGAAATCACGTGACTTTTTGCCAGAAAACAAGGAAGTAAAAAATGTTTTCCCTTCCCACCCCTAATTTACATATGCAAATTAGGGTTCGGATTCGGTTCGGTATTCGGCCGAATCTTTCACAAAGGATTCGGGGGTTCGGCCGAATCCAAAAAAGTGGATTCGGTGCATCCCTAGTTTAGTGTGTGATTCCTCTCTTGCCTTTTGCCCTTATAGTCCAATCTGTGCTAATATCAAGTGTGAAAACTTCTAATAGTTATAAAGTTAAAGCAATTGCACAGCCGGAAACCCATTACATGCTCTCCATTGCCGAGAATCCTGCTTAGATTTGCTTTTCCATCCATTGTTTATAATTCATTTCTTGTCATTTTTTAGACCTCCCAAGAGCAGCAGTCAGAATTTTAAGCAACATGACATTCCTTTTTGTGAGTTTGTCATACACAGCTGAGAGCGCCATTGTCACCGCTTTTATTACCTTCATTCCCAAGTTCATCGAGTCACAGTTTGGCATCCCAGCTTCTAGTGCCAGCATCTACACTGGTAAGATGATCATTATCACTGCAGGTATCAATAAGGGGGGCATGTGGGATCCTTGCAGGATAATGGGCCATGATTATGTGACAGACAAAGGACTTTGGTCAGTAGGAAATTGAAGCCATCGGTAAGTTTTGTAAAGGTAAGTTTACCTATTAAAATTCTAGTGAGTTCTGCAAATAGGGCTAAATGTTTTTTGCTGAGCCATCACTGTTATACGGTTCCTAAGCTGCTTCCTTTGGAAGAATAACTCTTTGTTTTTATGTTATTAACTAATCAGTGTGACTTCTGGAACAGTACATTGGAAATGATTTCCCTCGGGATCTGCATGTTTGTTGTCAGTAGCCGTCACTCTTATACACTTCATAAGTTATTTCCTTTTAAAGCTTATTTGTTTGTTTTGTAACTAATCAGTGTGACTTCCGTGACAGCACATTGGCGCTCATTTCCCTCGAGACTTGATTGTTCTTAAGATATTTGTATACAGCAAGGTTAAATTCATCAATAGTAAAATGTGAAGGAAGCCACAAAACTGCACAACTTTGCTGCTATTTTTTATTGCATGACATGTTTCAGATCACATGGACCCTTTCTCAAGTTTTTATTTTAAATATTTTGAAAAAGATCCTGGAAGACGTTTTAAATTCCCAGATCTGCAGGGCAATAGAATGTTTCAGCCTTCCTCTGACAAATAAACACATTACTTACCGTCTTCCTCAATCAACCTTCTTCATGTTTTATCTTATGTCTAGTTTTCCTTTCCATTCTGCCCATTGATAAGTAACTTCACAATTTACAATGGCCACATTACAACAAGCATTGAGCTACAACTGTGAGATCAGAGCCATCTATATGGGCCTTAAAAGAAGAGTAAAGCCTAAAAGGTCCACTTAGGGTAAGGCCACACACGTTTTGTGGAAATTTGGTCGCCTGGCGACTAATCGCCTCGTCTTTGCGGCGACCAATCTCCCCAAACGCCTTCCCTCACTCTGCGCCGGCTAAAATGAAAAATAGCCGGTGAGGCAACTTCCGAAAAAGAACCGCTGCGTGTGATTAGCGCCGGCTGGCTTGGTTGGATTGGAGGCAGGCAGGGCCTATCAAGGTTGGAGAAAAGCTGGGCCTATGGGGGCAGGCTAGACCTATGGAGTTGGGGGATAGGCTGGCTTATAAGAGTTGAGGGTGGGCTGGACCTATGGATTTGGGGATGGGCTGGACTCTCAAATTTGGGGCCAGGCAGCATCATGTGCTGAGGAAAATATTATCTGTGCTGCCCTGTCGTGCGGGGCCCAATTGGTCCAATAGGCCTAAGGCCGGCCCTGTATACTGGCCTCTCTCTTTCTCAGCAGAAAGGTTCAGCAGTGCTATAACATTAATGTTCCAGGCCTTCAAAGTTGCCCACCATCTTGCTCCCACCTTGTTAGGCCATATTTTGTATGCCATTGGCACTGCATGTGCTCTGTACACCATGGGCTGCTATTGAAAAGCTAAGCTAAAGGCCAAGAGCAGACTGAGTGTTGGCTCTGCTAATCTGTGCCTACATATGTTTTTCAGACTGAGAGAAGCTGATCCATTCGATGCCCCATCTCCATTGATTTGAATAAGCAGCAGCATCGGTGGGCTCAAATATGAAAAAGCAGGCATTTTCAGCATGATCTCCGCTTCGCTGCATGAGACTGCACCCTAGAGAATCTTATTCAAATCAATGGATATGAGGCATGGAGCGGACCTGCTAAAAAAATATGCAGACTGAGAGCAACATAGCTAATGCTCTACCTGCCCTTGGCCTAAGGGTTGTTGGATGTCACAAAGCAGAAAATTAAATTCATCTGTCACAAAAGGGGGCTATTAAATTCTGATGAAGAAAACCCTGGTTACTGAGTTGCCATGTAATGTCAACAAAATTAATTACTAATCAGCCTTATATAAAGACTTATTACATATTTATATAACATACATATAAAACTACACATTGTGTGCAGCCCTGAGGATTCGTCGTGAAGATGGGGATCTACTTGTGGCACCTTCTGAGACAGAGATTCTCACAGCTAAAAGGTTGTGGTTGCCTATGGACTACTTAATCAGGGTCTGTAGAAATAAGTCAAATCAACTGGACTTGCTTGAAAAAATCTTCAAGAAAAACACAGCAATTTTTTTGACTTATTTCTACAGATATACTGTACCATGACCTGTAGCAATGGGAATCTTCACAAACATAATCAGGATAATTTACCAACTGGAAGGTAGTATGCAAACTGTAGAAAGCAGGAGTAGTCCATCATTTTATTTGCACTTTGCACCATGCTTTCCAGCCTTAACCAATTGCCACAGGTCTCTGCACTTTGTTTAAGAGCAGAGACACCTGCAACTGCCCCCTTGAATACAATGCCACCTCTGTGCAGCAGCACTTTATTTATGATGGGCAGAATGGGCCTGGCATGTAGGTGCCCCCATTACCACCCTATCAGCTGTCATTGTCATGCAAGGGAGTGGTGGAGGATTCAATGTGCATGGCCTGTGCTCAATGACTCTATGCTCTGCAGTTTAGGCACAAGGTGCAGAACTTCCTGAGAAAGAAGTGCTTTCTGCATGAACACTTTCGCATTGTTGCCTGGGATTATAACAAATGTGTAGCATTTCTAGTTTCTGCTTCTTTGAACTTTTCTCCATCTTCAATAACTAAAGTATTTGCTGGTTGGAGCATGCTGGGAATATTCAAGTATCAGCAGATACTGCAGTGTTTCTCATCGTAAGGGCTTACCCTTATGAATCGTCACTAGTGAGATAATTGTATAGTTAAGCTGATGGGGTCTGCAGTTAGGGTTGCCACCTCTTCTAAATTGTTTTATGGGCCTGTCAGGGGAGGAGATGTAAAACAGGCAGTATTGTCATACAGAGGGCAGACATTCTAGCATAACATTTGGTATAGATACTGTACGTTTGTGCTGAAGATGCTGTGGCTGATGCTTTATTTTTTCTTCCACAAGTTGTTCAGTGAATTCTCTGTGTATTTGGATTAGCAGAACCACAATTTTTTAAAACAAGTAAGACAAGGTTTTATATGCAAACCCCAAAAACATTAAGCCGTTTCAGATAGAGCTGTTGGCTAAAACAGATGTTTTTGATGAATACTGAAGCATATTGATACTTTAGCATAAACAACATGATTAAATACACCAGACTCCCAGACATAGCTCTGGTAAAAATAGACCTGAAACGTTAGCACAAAATCAAAGCAGAGTTCTATTAAGCAGGAGAACTTCCCAAGGACAATCCATTTGCATTTAGAGGTGACAGCTGAGAGGACCTAGACATCCAGAATGCAATGTAAACCCCTGCCTGCAGAAAACAATTGTACACATCCAAAAAAATTATTTTCATGTTTTTCCTTTTGACCATTCAATGACAATTAGAAGTATATATATACTTTCTAATATTTCATATTTTGCACTAATGTTTGCACAGACTTCATTGCTTCTTTCAGAGGTGTTGAATTGAGATGAAACATTTTCCTATAGTAAAGGAAAAAGGTTTGATTCAAAAGAGAAACATGGTTGAGATGGGAATGCTTGTGCATTTGTGGCACACGATGCTTGAAGAGATACTGTCATGGGAAAGTATGTTTTTTTTCAAAACACATGGGTTAATAGTGCTGCTCCAGCAGACTTCTGAACTGAAATCTGTTTTTCAAAAGAGCAAACTGATTTTTTATATTTCATTTTGAAATCTGACATGGTGCTAGACATATTGTCAGTTTTCCTGGTGCCCCAAGTCATGTGACTTGTATTCTGATAAACTTCAGTCTTTCTTTACTACTGCACTACAAGTTGGAGTGATATCACCCCCTTCCTTTCCCCCCAGCAGCCCATCAACAGAACAATGGGAAAGTAACCAGATAACAGCTGCCTGGTAGATCTAAGAACAGCACTCAATAGTAAAAATCCATGCCCCACTGTGACACCTTCAGTTACATTGAGTAGGAGCACTGGCTCTTTCTGAAAGCACATGACCAGGCAAAATGACCTGAGATGGCTGCTTCCACACCAATATTACAAATAAAAAACTTCACTTATTGGGTTAGGAATGAAACTTTATATGGTAAAGTTACATAGTTTTATTGGGTTGAAAAAAGACAAAGTCCATCAAGTTCAACCCCTCCAAATGAAAACCCAGCATCCATACACACACCCCTCCCTACTTTCACATAAATTCTATATACCCATATCTATACTAACTATAAAGTTTAGTATCACAATAGCCTTTGATATTATGTCTGTCCAAAAAAATCATCCAAGCTATTCTTATAGTCATTAACTGAATCAGCATCACAACATCACCCGGCAGTGCATTCCACAACCTCACTGTCCTGACTGTGAAGAACCCCCTACGTTGCTTCAAATGAAAGTTCTTTTCTTCTAGTCTAAAGGGGTGGCCTCTGGTACGGTGATCCACTTTATTGGTAAAAAGGTCCCCTGCTATTTGTCTATAATGTCCTCTAATGTACTTTTAAAGTATAATTGTGTCCCCTCGCAAGCGCCTTTTTTCCAGAGAATTATTTGCAGTGTAAACAGTGTAATTTAGGAATAAAACCTACACCATAAAAATCATGACAGAATCCCTTTAAGCACCATGTGGCATGGGAAGCCTTGTGCGAACCATATCTTTGGCTTCTGCATGTGTACAGTTTACTACTTCTACTATTGTACCTCATTCCCCCAAAATATCGAAACCTCTGTGCTCAGATTCCCTGAAAGGGCAAATTGATTAAGTCAACTCCCTTGTGTGGGTGCAGTTATATGGCTCCCAGCTGTTCCTTGAAGCAATGGGAAGAAGAGATGCTGGAGCACTTTTGGCATAATGTGATATTTAATCTTCTTATTGATTGCACTTTGTGGACAGGCTTGTTTGCCCTTTCAAAGCTGAAAGGTTAAACTTCTTCCTGGTACAAGGCCGAGACACATTTTCCTATTGAATGTGACCTTGTGCTGTTCCATCCTGTATAATCCACACCAACTCTGTCACCCTTCTCGTTTTGAACCGTTGCTCATTACTAGTCTGAAGCTGCTGCTCAATGTCCTGTAATTAACTTGTAACAGTATAAAGTGCACCCATATTCCCTAGGGCCAAACGATCGGATTATAACAAAGGAAATGGGCGCCAATGGGCCATAGGACCACATCAGTTAGCTGATGCGGTCCTCGATCTCAGGAAAGATCGAATATGCCGATAGTTATCAGGCCAATTTTTGGCCTGATATTGATAGGGGAGACTCATAGAAAGCCCCCACACACGGGCAGATAAGATGTCGAATTGGTCTAAAGGACAGATATCAGCAGCTTTAATCTGGCCACTTTAAATCATTAGAATAAACATAAACATCTGGAGGAGACATGTCAGGGTCTTAAAACCAGGATGCATCAGGCCAACTGTTAAAGGAAATGTAAACTCTCAAAGCAAATAAACTCGCAGCCTTATCTTCCTCATTTAAGATACGAGCACAAGGACCTAAATGTCACCTGATGTTTATGATTCTAATATAATGAAACTGAAACAAAAGCTCCACCTGCTGGTCAGTTCTGCCAACTGGGCTGACAGGAGAACATTTCAGAAGAACAAGAGGAAACTCTTCTGATGTTGCTCTGAGAAGGCCAGAGAAAAGTCATTTGGTGTTTAGCTGATTTCTAAGCAGCTAAACACCAGTCGGCAGACATTGACCAGCAGGTGGCACGGCCAAAACCAGAATTAATGTAAATTGGAAAAAAATAGAAGTAAGGAAAAACATTTATATATTTTAGTCTTTAAAAAAAATCAGTTTTTGCCTAAAGAAAATATCATTCAAAGTAACTTTTCATTATGCATTAATTCAACATTTTGAATCTTTTAAAATGTATTTATAATGGTAATTCCCATTGAAAAAACTGTTTTCTAATTGGAATTATTTTTTTTTTTATAGCTTTGGAACTGTTTGTCTGATATTAGTCCCAAGAAACACGTACACATGCTTATTATTATTCTTATAACATATACGTATAAAGTGCCAAAATGTTCCACTGAGTTGTACATTTCATGGGTTTATACATAGAACATACAGAAGTACATACAAAGCAACCAGTAACCAATATAAGAGGTGAAAAGGGCCATGTCCAAAAGAGCTTGCAATCTAAAAAATATCTATTTCTTTATGTATTAAAGGGTTGTTCACCTTTGAGTTAACATTTAGTATGATGTAGAGAGTGATATTCTGAGACAATTTGCAATTGTTTTTAATTTTTTATTACTTGTGGGTTTTGAGTTATTTAGCTTTTTATTCAGCAGCTACACAGTTTGCAATATCAGCAGTCTGGTTGTAGGTTACAGTCTACCCTAGAAACCATGCACTGATTTGAATAAGAGACTGGAATATGAACTGGAGAGGACCTGAATAGAAAGATGAGTAATAAAATGTATTTGTCTTTTGTGTACAAAAATGTCAAATATTATTCAGCTTCTTCCAAAAGCAAGAGACAAGCTTTTTCATCCCCTCTATTATAACCACAGTTAAAACATGATGAAATGTATGTTCTCTTTTAGGCCTGATCATTGTGCCAAGTGCAGGGGTTGGCATAGTACTGGGAGGTTATATCATTAAGAAGTTGAAGCTTGGAGCAAGAGAATCTGCAAAGCTGGCAATGATCTGCTGTGGTGTTTCCCTGCTCTGCTTTTCCACCTTGTTCATTGTAGGATGTGATAGTATTAACCTCGGGGGTATTAACATACCTTACACCACTGGGTGAGTATAGTAGCCTGGCATTAGCAAGTCTCATGTGTGCCGTATACACAGTATGTGCAACAGGGCTGCTTGTTTGAAACACAGTTAACTGCTCAAAACTGTTCTTTATGCTCTTCCCCTATTTTCACCTTTTTCATTCATCTTAGAGGCAAAACCCCCAATAAAGAGATTAATATTATCATCAAAGATCTGGTATTTACCTGCTGAAAATAAGAAACTGACCTCATATATTTCCTTGTTATTCCAAGATATGAAACCGGTAATTTCCACTATAATTAAATTACAATTTTTTTATGACTTTTTGAAATACTCTGTATCAGGGCTGTCCAACTGGCGGCCCGCTGGCCGACCCCCCCCCTTATGTGGCCCTCCACATCAAAGTCTGCCTGCTGTGTCTGTTTATCATTTGTAACATTTAAAAGGTATCACTACAGAGATTAACTGGCCTCTGCATTGTTTAAATCTCAAATTCAGAATAATCCCCTGTATTGTTCACACATGTGACACCTCTATTGTTCACATCCTAAAGGCCTGTACTGTTCACACCTGAGATAGGTGCATAAATAGAATCTAAATTTCCAGAAACAAATCTAAATGTATTTTTTTGTGCTGCTGGGACCAGTTCTCCACCCTCCTTAGGCTCACAGTGTAATGCAACCCTCTCCCTCAGGTTTTTCCTATATGAACTGATGGATTCTAGCACTTTCCCTCTGCTTTCCAGATAATCTGGAGAATCAGCCACTATGGAAAGCTAAGGGACCTGAAGTCCCAGAATCCGTTACTTCGCAACAGAACAAGGTGAGGGAGTGGTTGCATTACACTGTGAGCCTAATGCGGGTACTTTATGCTTTGGTGGTACCCGGGTTTGTGAGATCTAGTTGGAGGTACTATAGGACAGATAATAACCAGACATTTTGACATTGTTCTGTACAGTACACACTTCCCAATCATAAAATCTATATTCTGCATTCCCCTTAACTTGCCCGAGTGATCAGAACAAATATCCCAAGTACTTTGACTATTGAAATCCTTGTAAAAATGTAAAAATGCAGCTGCAAGCAGGTGAGAATTATAGGTATCTGTTCTGATCATGAATAAAATAAGGAATGTTACATGCAAGTGAGATGACTGTCTCTTTCTGACTTCCCAGACCCACACTCACCATGACGCAGAGAAATTTAACCGGTGGATGCAACGTTAACTGCGGCTGTAAAATTCATGAATATGAGCCGGTCTGTGGTTCAGATGGAATAACCTATTTCAATCCCTGCCTTGCTGGTTGCAGCAGTGTGGGAAATCATAGTGTAGTGGTGAGTATATTAGATGGGGTGTTCAGTAATGGAGGAATAATATACTAATGTACAGTACAGCTTACTGAGATAGAGACCAAAGCAGCAAAATAAAAAAAGCAGAAAAAGCTGTTGGGGTACTATAGTGCAGAAGCCTTGGATGCAGAGCTATCAAAACAACTATAACAGGGGTAGGCAAACAGTTTGGGGTTTATTGGCACACATGTTTTTTTTTTTTTGTAGTTTTTTTTTTTGAGAAAGTGGGCTTTATCCCTCACATAGCCACATGCAGAGCCTTTCTTTCAAACATTCAGACAGGGGAAATGTAACCCAGCATAGTAACTAGTGATGGGTGAATTTGTCCTGTTCTGCTTTGCCGAAAAATTTGTGAATTTCCCGGAAAACGTTGACGCCTGCATTAAAGTCAATGGGCGCCCGAATTATGTTGACACAAGACAGTTTTGACGCAAGCAACTATTCCGCCACGCATCCAAATGTTTTTTAGCGCAGACGAAATTCACCGCAAATTCACGCCTGGAGAATTTATTCGCCCACCACTAAGGGCAGGACTACATGACGCGCTTGGACCCGACACGTCGCAATGCGACTAAATGCATGCGACGTGTCGGATGTTTTACATAAAACGGAAGTGAAGGAGAAATCGCATGTTACAACTGTCGGATGAAAACACACCTACATTGATCCGACAGTCGATTTCTCCTTCACTTCCGTTTAATGTAAAACATCCGACACGTCGCATGCGTTTAGTCGCATTGCGCCGTGTCGGGTCCAAGCGCGTCATGTAGTCCTGCCCTCATAGTAACCCATATCAACTGTGTGAATTCACTTACATACCCTTTCCTCTAGGTTCTTTTAGTAATAGGTAAGCATGTAGAATAACAAAAGTAAATCTTTGATTGGTTGCTTTTGCTAGCAATGTCCATGTAACTGTCCAGTTATCTCTCATAGTCATTTTTTTATGGGTGAATAATGAAGTAGCTAAGATCTGTTCACAGAGATGAAATACTACAACTATTTAGACTATTTTATAGGTATTCATCGAATCCACTTTTTTAGATTCAGACTTTTTTAGATTTTTTGATTCGGCCGAATACCAAACCGAATCTGAACCCTAACTTGCATGCAAAAAATTTTTTTACTTCTTTGTTTTATGGTGAAAAGTCACATGATTTTAAGGATTTGGTTTGGCCAGGCACAAAGATTTGGCTGAATCCTGCTGAAAATGGCCGAATCCTGGCCGAATACCGAACTGAATCTTGGATTCGGTGCATCCCTACTATTTTATGTTGCATTACTCTCTAAAACTGAACAAGGACTGCAACCGAGAAACTGCTCTGATGATTCCATCTAAATATGTGCCTCTCTTTTCATAAGCATAAAGGCCGAGCCGAGCCGGGCTATGTAGACGCTGTATCAGTTGCCACTTTAGGATCTGATCTCAGTAGCCAGGAAGCAAATTTTGTGGCATTGCTCATTCCATTCTGTGCCCGGCCAATGCAACATGAGAAGCACGTGTTCCTCTTACTCAAGGAATCACTGTTCTTAAAAATAAATCAACAAGCACTTTTTTACTTTTTGGGAAATAAAATAATGATGAATGATAATCTGAAAATATTAATTTATGAGAATAATTGCTTATCTAAATTGTATATAATTTTATTAAGCTCACCATACATGTGCAGATTTAAGCTGTTGATTGACACTTCAGAGTCAGCCGCTTATCTAACAGGGAGGGCCCATACAAGGGCAGATACTGGGCAAAAATCTGACACATACTGTACCTATTGGGCAGATTGAAAATCCCATCAGGCCTGCATTGGCGCTCATTATTATTAGATCTGGCCTGGGGACCAACGGTTCAGATCAGACAGATATGGCTCAGAATGAAGGTGGTGAAATCAGGCAAAGATCCCCTCATTAGGTGACCTTGTCAAACAAGCGTATCCTAATGTGTATGGCCAGATTTATAGACAATGGGGCTCATTTTTAAACACCAGGCAAATTTGCACCTGGGCAGTTACCCATAGCAACCAATCAGTGAATGGCTTTTTTCAGCCAGCTGCAGGTTGAGCAATTGGTTGCTACGGGTTACTGCCCAAGTGCAAATTTGCCCAGTGTTTAAAAATGAGCCCCACTGACTTTTTGTATCTGTCTATCTGAGCCAAAGATTTTCAAGAGTCTGTACCACCAGTAGCTAAATTATGGAAAATAGCAGAATCCATGCTGGGATTTACTGAAGTAATAAAGTGTCGATCTTGCATAGCATAACTTTGATTTCATAGTGGGTTCCAATACTAAGATGTTACTGGAACTCTTTTATGTTCTTTATTGACTGTTCTTCTGCACCGTGTTCCGAAACAATACATAAACCAGGGCCACACGGTGCTATGCTGCTCTTTTATTGAATGCTTGTGTTTGAACATCTCTCGTTGCGCTTAGAAACAATGAAAACTTTAGCATAATTGCTCAGTATAGTGTACCTTTGTCTTTGGGGTACATTGGGCAAAGGGGACTTGGCACAGCAGAACTGAGGTGGGGTTGCTCAGGCATGCTTTGTACTCACAATGCTTGCAATATTTAAAAAGGAAAATCTGGTTCATAGTCAAAGTCTATAGGTTGGGTCTAGGTGCACATACCTCACGTATAGACAGCTCAAGATGGAGGTTTTCAATCATGGAAGAAACAGCAGGTACTCACAGATCTCACATATTGCCGAAAGGCAAACAAAAAAAAGAACTGCAGACTTAATTACAGGCAAGGAGTGAACAAACACACAGCCTTATGCGTTTCTTGCATGCAGGCACTCAATCATAGGCTTCAATGCTTGCCCTCACAATGCTTGCACTTATATAGAATATCACGGTGAAACCAGAGAAGGCAGATACTTGGCTGAAGCATCCAAATTCTAACTTTATTTATAACTGTGGAGAAAGCACTAAGCATTTCCCTGCCCACAATCACTGGTGCTCATTTATAAACACTGGGCAAATTTGCTCATGGGCAGTAACGCACAGCAACCAATCAGTTGCAGGGTGAACACTGAAAGCAATCATCTGGTTGGTTACTATGGGTTACTGCCCAGGAGCAAATTTGCCCAGTGTTTTTAAATGAGCCCCACTGAGTTCACTGACACTGGAGCAGACATACATGTATACAGCCACATCTCATTCATACTCAAGGCTTGCCCATACACCTCTAGTAAGCATAAAGGGGGACAGATACAAGAGAAGTAGAATTCTGCTTCTATATGCATCGTTCATTAGCCACATATAGGATGGAGTTTTACACTGTAAGCTGTAATAAGAACATAAAGGGACACTGACATAATTTTTATATCTATCCATTTTCTTTGTATAATTTTGCCATAAAAGTATTTGCCCAATGCCCTGTCTGATCCCCAATGTGAGGAGGCTGCCATATTGGTGCAGTAGTGGTCTGTTTGCATTAGAAACAGTTTGACGGGGGCCAGTCAGGTTGGCAAAACAGTAGGTTTAGGAACGCCAAATATGATTGGGTGCATGATTCATTATCAGGCACCGCCTAACGTTCTATATTCTATATATTTTGTTTTAGATGAGAAATTACACGGAATGTGGCTGTGTCCAAAGTCGCCAGGTCATCACTCCTCCAACTGGGGGACAACGTAGTCAGATGCAAGTGGTCATTGTGAAAACATATCTGAACGAGAATGGCTACGCTGTGTCCGGGAAGTGCAACCGAACATGCAATACTCTTATTCCGTTCCTTATCTTCCTTTTCATTGTTACACTCATCACTGCTTGTGCTCAACCCTCTGCAATCATAGTGACACTCAGGTGAGAAACTCTTGTGTTCTTCTAATGCACCATATTGTTTGGCTACTTTCTAATCCAGGGATCCCCAACCTTTTGAACCCGTGAGCAACATTCAGAAGTAAAAGGAGTTAGTATACACTAGTATGAAAAATCTTCTTGGGGTGACAAATAAGGGCTATGATTGGCCATTAGGTAGACCCTATGTGGATTGTCAACCTACATTGAGGCTCTGTTTGGCAGGACACCTGGTTTTTATGCAACTAAAACTTGCCTCCAAGCCTGGAATTCAAAAATAAGCACCTGCTTTGAGGCCACTGGGAGCAACATCCAGGGGTTGGAGAGCAACATGTTGCTCATGAGCTACTGGTTGCGGATCACTGCTCTAATCCATGGATAGATAGAAGAAAGAAATTGTAGCTTACCCTTTATTCTCTTCTGCTCTCTACACTACAGTGATCCTTTATGAAAACAGTGCAGCATGCAAAGTACAATTTTAGACATGTTTTACCCACACTGCAGCATTTCCCCCCATTCATTTCAGCACGATTGCAACTATGCTCTGAGCTGTGGCCGTCACATTTGTCCCTGATACGTTTAAATGGATGCACTTACAAATTGCCCCTGTTTTTTTGCACTTTGCCTTCAAAATAGTAAATGACCCCTTTTGTCTTCAGGGTCTGCAATGGTGCAATAGTTATTAATTAGGCCTCAGTGAACAAATAGCAAATGCCCAGCGCTGTACAGAAGTAAAAGTGCTACCGGTAGAGACATAAGCTACAAGTTTGCAGATTAGGGAGTCTTGCACCTATGTTATGGTGCCCGTGGGCGCGCGTATGCATGCACGCGGGTGGCGGGGTTAGACAACCGGGTTGCCTAGGGCTCCTGGTCAGCTTGGCCTGGCCCTGGATAATATATAGCCCTAATTTAGATCAATCTATTTTCTTTTAAATTAACCTTGAAGTATGAGGATGCGACTTCTTGTGCGCATTTTCAGTTTTACTATAGGAACATCTATGTTCAAACAGCAGAGGAGCTGTTCTATGAAGGTCTATGGAGAATGCTCTGTAGGAGAGCAGCAGTTTGCTCATGTATCAGTATATGCAGAGAGGGAATGTTATGTGACTGCACTGGGCTATAATATACATTGTTGGCTCTTGGGCATTAATACATATTTTTGGTGGCCGCTTCAGTCATTTTCAAGTCAGTTGAGAATATTTATTCAGCCTCTCCGGATGATTAGCGCATTGTACTTCGCTTTCAGGCTGCTGCTGATGCAGAACACGCACTGGGAATTGAACTGACATTAACATTCTGTGCAGAGAGCAGAAAAAACATTGAGAATCATCTGTGTCCTGGGAAGAACCCTGAGATGTATCACATGAGACTCCCAGTTCTTAACTGCAGCCTTAGGCCTGTTTTTTTAAAAGTGAACTGAGTTGACTTTCCTGTTGGCCAGACCAGTGCCCGGACTATTACTGATTATAGATTAAATGTATACAGTAGATATATAGATATCTTCTAAATACAAGGCAGGCAATTGCCTGTTTTATTGGCTGTTTTCCACATTAAATTGTGATTTGGTTGAAACAGTAAAAGATTGTGTGCACTTTTAGCGTCCCAGTTTGTACAACATGTACAAGTTTCATCTGAAATGTTTTCGCATCAGTGTGGGTTATGACCAGGGCCACTGGTTGTCATTTTTGGACTAGGGACCCAGGAGGAGGACTGTCTCTAGCAAAGACATACCTTCCAACATTTTGGAAACAGAAAGAGGGAAAAATTTTGACCTTGCCCATTTTGTGGCCACACCCCCTAATTACCGTGTTCATTTTACAAAATGTGGCAGGTTATGAAAGTTTGAGCACATTTCTGTGGTTTTTATGTGTTATTACAGTTTTACTAATGAAGGTGAATTGCCCTTTAAGCTGTACTTTCCCCTAGAGACCCGCTTATCTTAAATTGTTACAATTCTTTGCTGATCTTAAATTGTTACAAAGTGCACCTGCTGCGTATTGTGGGCTCTCTGCCAAAAGCCAATTAGGTTAGAAACTTTGTGTCTGTTTCTGGCTGTTCAGTGCAGGAGATCAAAGAGAAAATCGGGACATTTCAGTAACAAACCCGGGACTTCGGGTTGAGCTGTTAAAATTGGAACTGTCCTGGGAAAAATGGGACAGTTGAGAGGTATGGCAAAGTTATTAAGTAGGAAAAAATCCAAGACTCAGCACAGAGTGGGTTAACAAGGTCCAAGTCAAAAGGCCTGACCATAGTTTAGAGTAGGCAGCATGTGGGCAAGTCAGTGATAAGCAATGCTCACAAATAGCAGGAGAAAAAAGGGCTATGCAAAATTAAAGTAATAGGAAATATGAATTTTCATTCGTAATTTTGCCTTTTTATTTCTAAAGTTTTTCACATTCACTGTGAGAGAAATTAAAAGAGAGAAATCATACGTCACAGTTCCATTTCTTTTCTCCTGTAGGTCAGTGGACGAAGCAGAGAGGCCATTCGCATTAGGAATGCAGTTTGTTCTGCTAAGGACTCTGGGTAAGGCTCAAGCCATTATTTTATCAGTGCAAACAGTCTCCTGCCCATACACTGGCTGGTACATGCAGCTGCCTTCTATGCACATACACTGAACACTGCCTTGGAAATTTAAAGGTCTCTGGTTATGTTTATTTTCCCATGTCTGTGAATAGAATGGGCAGCTTAGTTTCTAAGGCCTTCCTAGGAGCAGCATGGGGCGACGATTACCCTTATCAATATAGAATCTTTGCCACTCCAGCTGTTATTTTCTTGTGTTTAATTTTTTTTAAAATCTTATTTATAGCAAAATCTGACACAAATCTGGTTCAGTCGGTGATAAATTTCCTTCAGGGAAAGGGCAATGTTTGTCTGTGCAAAATGTTGCTCCTTTGTGCTCAATGTCCAGGCACCTCTCCCTGGGCTTTACTGCACTTCGCACCTTGGAGCAGAGTAAATATCTTAAATAAGATGGGGGGGGGGGGGCAGAAAAGTGTGAAGGCTTGTGCCTGCTTTTTGCACCTTGTACCCTGCCCTGCCATCAGTAAATGAGCCCTCCAATGTCTTAGAATAGCACAGTCAAATAACGGCACAATTATAGAGCACCACAGGAATATTATATTACACAATACACATTATTAAGTGCAAGGCACTATAAATAATGTCCATGATGATACTTTTCAGTATATAAAACCTGTGCCTAGTGGAATAATCATTACCTTTTTTTCTATTCCATAACATAGTAATGTTTTCCTAATATTAACATAACTGTGCAATTTTTTTTGATACCAAATGACAGTGTGCAAAGAATCAAGTGAATATTTGCCTCCAGTATACCATGCTGTCCATTACTGATAAATATGACTTGCTGAATGCCTTTTCCTCCTGCAACATCTGCTGCAGATATATATATATATATATATATATATATATATATATATATATATATATATCACGTTCCAATGAGTATCCGCACTCCAATGCACTCTAATATGATTTCTCCAACTGGGGTGCGCGGTTAAAATATATGTATTTGTATTCTGTTGGGACCTTTCTCCTTGAGAAAGGTCCCTGTTGGGACCGAAACGTTGGAATGCAACAGAAATAAAAAACGATTTTTTATATATGGGAGTGCTGGTTCTTCGCAGAATACATATATATATATATATATATATATATATATATATATATATAGTTCCAGCTGTGGTGCACTCCAGTCAAGCGTTCTCTTCATGCCTGGGTGCTGTCAAATAAATTGTAGAAAGTAGTTCCCCAAAATTGACGCACTCCAGGACTTCATAATGCAGTTTAGAAAAAGAAAATTTATTGTCAACGTTTCAGTCCCGTTCAAATAGGCTATATATATATATATATATATATATATATATATATATATATATATATATATATATATATATATATATACTGAAGGACACTATTAGGCTGCTGCTCCTTTTAGATGCACAGGAGAACTTAAAATAGATAATTCCACAACAGAAAAATCTGAAATAGCATAGAAAAAGCCAATTTATAAGAATCAACATGCAAGTACATGGATGTAGGTACATTGTGTGTCCTGAGTGGAGGCTTTGTTATTTGGGGACAGCAAGGCAACCAATGACCCAGACTAATGGGCCCCTAGTTACACCACACATTACTCTGCAGTTGTGCAGTGCTTCACTAACTGATCTTTTTATGATTGCAGTTTACTCTATAGTGTTATACACTGTCAATCCACTAGATGGCAGCATTATCCAGCCATTGGCTTTTGGAAAATACTTTAGCTTTTTCCTGTTTCTAAGAAACTGCTGCATTGCCTGCCTGGGTGCTAGTACAAATGTCTTTTTTTTAAGACAAATGTTATGGAACTGGAGTTAAAAAAAAACCAAAACAAATACTTGAGGTGTAATGTAAACCAAAGTCATTATTGGAAAAATATTAGCAATGGGAAAAGGTATAAATATTATGTAGCCTTTGTAAATCCACCAGTGTTTTTATAAAATGTTATAGTGCATGGGATAAAACTCCTTACAAACCAGTTTTGCAGCAAAATAATGAGCCACCTTTAAGCAGCACTTAAAAATGCGAAATGCATAGACAAACTTGGTGTTGTAATTACATAGTAATCGGCCTTGAGAAGAATATTATATTCATACATGTATTACATACAACTGTTTTTATCTTCATTAGTGATGTGCGAAAGGTATCGCCATTGTTGAATTAGTGGCGAATTTGGCAGTTCTGCCACAGGCGAATTTGTTCGCGAAACAACAGCAAAAATTAGCTGCGACTCGTTTCGCTGTGCGTCAAACACATAAAAGGCTTTCTGTTGAAAACCGCTGAGCATCAAAAAATGATGTATGTGTCAAAAACACGCAACAAAATAGAAGCGTGCTGCAAACCAGTTTCACAAATTTGAATTTCTAAATACAATCAATTACATTTTCGGAATCATTTCTGAAATAATCAAGTTTATCTTCACTGTTCCTCTCTCGTTATCTGTTTCTCTTCATTCTGTCTTCATGCAGCAGTTGGGTGTCATATTCATTAACAGAAAGATCCAATATATCTTATAGGGGAGGCTTCCTTTCCTAGCAGATGTATCAGAGCTCACTCAAATAACTGATTCCAGTACAAACAAAATAACTGCCCTTTGCACAAATCCTGCATGTAGAGAGACATTGGGGCAAATTTACTAAAGGGAGAAGTGACTAACGCTATTCACCAGCATAACGTCATTTCGGACTTCGCTGATTTACTAACGGTCGCCGGCGTAACTTCGCTAGCGAAGGAGATAGACTCTAGCGGTACTTCGCTCCCTAACGCCAGGTTTTCTCTCTGGCGAATGGACGTTACTACGCAAATTCACAAAGATGCCGATTTTACTGAACGTTACCTCTTGCGCCAGACTTGCCTTCGCCACCTCAGACCAGGCGAAGTGCAATAGAGTAGATAGGACTTCCTCAAAAAATAGTTGTAAAATTCTTCTAAGTCCCAAAAAACTCTGGCGTCTTTTCCTTTTTCAGGGTAATAGACTGCAAAAGAGCGTAAAATTTTCTACATTTTCTAACATATGGCACATAAACTATACAGTGGGCTCATGTGTAGGGCATTATAACACCTCTATTTTATTTTATTAAGGTTCCCTGGGCTTGTAATGTAATGTAATGTATTTGCTGCAACATATACGTCCAGTCAACTTACAAATTATGCAAATAAAGTAATGCTAGCGCAGCTTCACTTTGCTTGGCGCAGTAATGCTAGCTCAACTTTGCCAGCGTTCGGCACCCTGGACGTAACTTCAATTTTAGTGAATTAGCGTTGTCCTACGCCAGGTGAAGTGTTGCACTGTGAGCGAAGCCGTCGCTGGCGAATTTTCGGAGGTTAGTAAATTTGCCCCATGATGATTGGTGATTTTAATAGAGTGAGCTCTAATACATGTTCTGGGCAAAAGGAGCCCCCCTATAAGATATATTGGATCTAACTGTCAATGAATATCTGACACACAACTCCTGCATGAAGAGAGAATGAAGAGAAACAGATATAAAGATAAACTTGATTATTTCAGAAATAATGCAGAAAATGTAATTGATTGTATTTAGAAAGTTTCTTATTTCAGTAGGATGAAGCTTATATTACATTTTCATTTTCACAATAGTTTCCCTATAAAGACTATAATTAATTGACACACCTAGTGCTACCACACCTTTCCCTGATGCTATTTATCACAGCAGTGTGTATAATTATAGGCTTGATAAAGGGCCCAGTAACACCCGAAACGTTGTCTTTCTTTGGCAACATTTGTTTCAGATGATAAATTCACCATGATACAAAACTGATTCACCCTAACAGTGTGCTGCAGTTCCTTGGACTTCACGTGTAACTTTTGACCAGTGGCAGGTTGGGTAGTAAACTGTTCAGCACCTGATCCTAAAGGATTATACACAGAGGTTCTTCATTATTGTTGGAATACAGATATGTCAGATATGACTTTGGTTAAAGGGATATTGTCATGGGAAAATTTTTTTTTCAAAATGAATCAGTTAATAGTGCTGCTCCAGAATTATGCGCTGAAATCCATTTCTCAAAAGAGCAAACAGATTTTTTTATATTCAGTTTTGAAATCTGACATGGGGCTAGATATATTGTCAATTTCCCAGCTGCCCCAAGTCATGTGACTTGTGCTCTGATAAACTTCAATCACTCTTAAGGACTAGTCCACACGGGGAGATAGCGACACGTTTGCGGTCGCGGCGACAAAGCGCCGCGACAGTCGCCGCGACCGGCGCAGGCGACAGTTTTGTATGGGCGCCTATGTAAAAACGCCTGTGCTAACCACACGAGGCGATGCGCTTTTCAACAGTCGCCTGAAAAAGCCTGGCGAGGCATTTTCAGGCGACTGTTGAAAAGCGCATCGCCTCGTGTGGTTAGCACAGGCGTTTTTACATAGGCGCCCATACAAAACTGTCGCCTGCGCCGGTCGCGGCGACTGTCGCGGCGCTTTGTCACCGCGACCGCAAACGCGTCGCTATCTCCCCGTGTGGAATAGCCCTTACTGCGGTACTGCAAGTTGGAGTGATATCACCCCCTCCCTTTTCCTCCCCAGCAGCCAAACAAAAGAACAATGGGAAGGTAACCAGATAGCAGCTCCCTAACACAAGATAACAGCTGCCTGGTAGATCTAAGAACAACACTCAATAGTAAAAACCCATGTCTCACTGAAACACATTCAGTTACATTGAGAAGGAAACACAGCAGCCAGCCAGAAAGCATTTCTCTCCTAAAGTGGAGGCACAAATCACATGACTGGGGGCAACTGGGAAATTGACAAAATGTCTAGCCCCATGTCATATTTTAAAATTGAATATAAAAAAATCTGTTTGCTCTTTTGAGAAATGGATGTCAGTGCAGAATTCTGCTGGAGCAGCACTATTAACTGATGCGTTTTGAAAAAATTTTTTTCCCCATGACAGTATCCCTTTAAGGTTAGTGTATAATCAGGTTTATAGGAGTGCATCCAGCACACAGTAACAATATAATAGTGAGAGAATGGAATATACATGGGATTCCTGCCCTGCTTAAACATTCCTTGTGTTTGTGTTGCAGCTTACATTCCCACTCCCATTTATTTTGGCGCAGTTATTGACAGGACGTGCATGCTCTGGCAGCAGGATTGTGGCGTTCAGGGATCTTGCTGGGAATACAACGTGACATCGTTTCGCTTTGTTTATTTTGGATTGGCAGCTGGTCTGAAATTCTTAGGATTCATTTTTATATTTCTGGCCTGGTATTCCATAAAACACAAAGAGGATCAATTGCAGAGGAGCAGATGGAGAGCGTCGCCAATAAGCACAGTCAGTGAGATGGTCGGCAATGCGACCGCTGAACAGAGTTATGCACGCGCAAGGTCCTGTCCAGCTTTTGGTGCTAGGGACGAACCCAATGAAAATATAAACCTCAACCGAGGAATCCAACACACAGCACAAACCTACACTGGAACTTTCCTAGAAGCAATAAATTCCTCCTTTGAAAACTCTCAAGAAGAAACCCCAGCTGAAACTTAGACCAGACAATCAGTTTGATGGACCTCTCAGTTCCTTGGTGGAGTTCAGTGTTGGCGCCTTGTGGAACACACGTGCCTTCTTTTTCAACTAAAAAGGAGAAATCACAACGCATTTTATGAGTAGCTACAGGGTGATTGAGGGCTGGTTACCTCAACAGTTCATTTATTCTCCTAAATAAGTGGAGTTTTTAGTTTTTAGTAGTATATCATCTGTTCTCCTACCCTATGTGATAGAGTTATAAAAATGTTCGAAGTTCAGCAAGCCCTCAGCTGATAGGTGTCTTCACTCGTATGAAACTTAGTCCTCAGCTGAAACTTAATAAGCTCTCAGCTGATTAGTGACTTCGACCCGGCTGAAACTTTAGCATTCACTCAGCTGATAGGTGTCTTCAACTTGGCTGAAACTTAGCAGGTCTTCAGCTGAAACTTAGTAAGCCCTCTCACTTAGCTGATTGGTGACTTTGACGGCTCACTTAGCTGATAGGTGTCTTCGACTTGGCTGAAATTTAACAAGCCTTCAGCTGAAACTTAGTAAGCCCTCAGCTGATACGGGTGGGCAACTTGGCTGAAATTTAGCAGGCCTTCATCTGAAACTTAGTATGCCCCCAGCTCATTCGGCAACTTGGCTGAAACTTAGCAATCACTTAGCTGATTGGTGACTTTGATGGCTGAAACTTAGCAATCACACAGCTGATAGGTGTCTTCAACTTGGCTGCAATTTAGTAAGCCCTCAACTGATAGGTGTCGACAATTTGGCTGAAATGTAGCTGATTGGTGACTTTTACTCGGTTGAAACTTAGCAATCACTGAGCTGATAGCTGTCTGCAAACAATGCATCTGAACTTTACTGTGAGGTATGCTTTAAAGCACAACGACATTAACCTAAACCTATGCAACTACATTTGGAAAATTGCATTTCAAGCATGTTAAATACATAGCATAGGGAGAGATCAAACCTACATCATATAAAAAGGAATATACTGTAGAAGCTATAAATCGGGTTTACTTTTATATCAGACTTCTATAATGCATAACTTAATATATACCAAGCATGGAAAATGTTTGCTCTGACATAATCGTAGGCATTAGCTAAAAGTGGCCTGATATATCTCAAGAATATCCTTGGCATAATGTATATCTTCTCTGGGATTCAGAACAGAATGTATGGCTTAGAGGAACTCCTGTTTCATAGGCTTTATTTAATGTATGAGTATACGTTATATTTATTTAGCTACACACTGAGCTGTGCATGTTTAGAGATGGACTAGTGGTGAACTCCATTTCATCAATTTTACTTCTTGTCGCCCTAGAACAACTCTGAATTTTAGTAGAAGTGCCTTTGGAGCTCCCCCGAGGGACATCAGTAAAGTGTACTGCATATGGCAGCAATAGTACATCTTCAAGGATCGGTACCTACCAGACCCTTAACTGGAACAGATTCTACAATATTTATCAATATACTTACATAATTGGGTGCTTGGACCTAGATCTTTGCCCAGAGTGCAGAAATGGCAGCCAAATAGGACACATGCAATTCTTTGGAGAGTATTGAAAATGCAAGAACGAATGCCACATGATTTGAATCAAGATTTAGGAACAACATTGTTTTTGTTAAACTGAATATAATACAAAAAGGTAAAGCAATACAATTTCTCATGGGGTGAATTCACTAAAGGGCGAATTTTCACAGCAACTGTTTCGCCACACTTTGCCAGGTGCAAATTTGTTACCACTACGCTAATTCACTTAAATGCAAAGCTGTGTCTCAGCAGCCGAACGTTGGCGAATTTTAGCGTTCATTTTTGCCTAGCGAAACTTCGTTAGTACTGTTACACTTAGGTCAATTTGAATAGAGCGGGTACATTAAAGTCATATGGACGTCTTTATTAGAGATGTTGGTGCAAATGCTTGAAGTGGCCACTTATTATTACAAATGTCCAAGGAACCTGAATAAAGACAAAAGAGATCCTCCAATGCCCTAGACTTGAGCCCACCCTAAAACAAATGTGCCATGCCCCTCAAATTGTTAAAAAGATGTTAACACAAAAATACTAATAGTTGGGACTTTTGAAGGCAATCCCGCTTCAAAAAGTAAAAGTCACCAGCATTTTTTTACAACTTTAATGCATTTCCTGCATACAGGATATGATGTCACTGACAAGATTGAGGAGGATGTAGCTTTGTTTTATCAGTTCGCCTGGTCTGAGGTGAAAGATGTAACGTTCAGTAAAATTCTCACTTTACTGATTTTGAGGAGTAACGACTATTCGCCAGAGTGCGAACAAACGCTAGTGATGATCTTGTTCGCCAGCAAATTGTCCTCTACGCCTGTTAGTGGCGATGTCCCTGTGGATGGGAATTCTGGAGATTTGTTGCTTGGGTCGGCCACTGCGCCCTTTAGTGAAACTGCCAATATGGAAGGTAACTGCCTTCTAATAGCAACAGCAGTGTCGGACTGGGCCAGTGGGAGACCGGTAAAAAACTTGGTGGTCCCCCACCGACCCAAGTCCACCTCTTCACCTGGAAACTGCAGCCTCCCCTTGTGCACACAGTTGAGCATGCTCAATTGCATTCAACGTAAGGTATGTGGAGGTGGGTTTTTTTAAAAAAATTCCCGATTGGGAGGGGGGTTGGTTGCCCTCACAATTAGGATGGGGGGCCCCAGGTAATGGCCCGATGGGGCTCGGACATCCCAGTCCGACACTGCCCAACAGTACAGTTTTATCTCTTTTTATATGTGCAGCCTTAAAGATCTTGATTAGAGATTTGCTGACTGGCTGAAGCCTGCAGGTTGGGCGGGTCCAGGCAGACTTACATGCAACCTTTGTGCCCATGGATTGGTTCAGATGCCAGTTCTTCCTGCAACCTATATCTGCTTCCATCAGCAGTGATGGCCTGGTGTATAAATACAGCACTCGCTAGATTAGGGTCCGGTGCAGGTGCCAAAAGGGCAGGTTAGGGTTGACCCTCATATCACTGGTCTTGATGTAAGGTCCTACTCAATCTTTTTTATGACTCTTGACAAGATCAGATAAAAGGGTTTTGACAGTTTTAGGGTTTGTGGAGCATTCTTCTCTGTATCAAGTTTATATCAGAGTGTCAGCTTTGGGCAAGCATTAAAGGGAAAGCTGTTGGTTCAGGGGCGTAACTACCGGGGGAGCAGGGGGTGTAAATGGGCCAGGGCCCGCACCCCCGCAGGGCCCCCCCGGAAGATCGTGCACGCTGCAGCCGGCTGGAGTCGGCTGCAGAGGCACAGAAAAATAGCGCACATGAGGGTGGGGGCGGGCCCGTCTGCACGGCTCGCACCAGGGCCCGCCCCCACCAAGTTACGTTACTGTGTTGGTTGACACCCTAGAGTGACAGTGGTTCCTATTTATTAGCCTGTGAAGGAGGTTAATAGACTCAGTTATTTAAAGAGGTTGTTCACCTTTAAATTCACTTTTAGTATGATGTAGAGAGTGATATTGGGAGACAATTTGCAATGGATGTTCATTGTGGCTTTTTCTTTAGCAGCTCTCCAGTTTGCAATTTCATCTATCTGGTTGCTAGGGTCCCAATAATCCTTGAAACCATGCACTGATTTACACGAGACACTGATATATGAATAGGAGAGGGCCTGAATAGAAAGATGAGTGATAGAAAGTAGCACTAACAATACATTTGTAGCCTTTCAAAGCATTTGTTGTTTAAATGGGGTCAGTGACCCCCATTTGAAAGCTGGAGGGAGTCAGAAGAAAAAGTAAATAAGACCAATTGAAAAGTTGATTAGAATTGGCCATTCTATAACATGCTAAAAGGTAACTTTAAAGTAAAAATCTGTAGAAAAGTGAAATTATCAGTGTCAGAATGAAAATTACAATCAGATGTAGAATGTTACCCCCCCTTTTTTTTGGTTTCATGACATTCTTATGAGTAGGGAAATTTTAATCATTTATTTTCTAAAATGTGTCCTAAGAAACGAATTCTCAAAGCTTGGAGTTGAGAAAAAAATGTTATTGAAATGTTGGTAAAATACACTGAGAAGTAGGTTAAAAAAAAATGAAAAACAGATTTTGCTAATTTTACGAATTCTAATCAGGGATCTACTGTAGGTCCATAGTACAGTGTTGAGTTTGGAACTTGTATTCCACCTCTGTGGATGTCTATGTTCAGTTCAGGTTTTACTTATACAGAATAAAATTGGGGTTCTCACCCCCATCCCGGTCCCTAACTGCTTCAACTGCGCTGCAATTCATACGTAGGTAATAGCAGATTCTGGGTTAGATACGGGATATTACCTGGTGTAAATATTCACTCAGGGATCAATATGGAGGCGACATTAGCAGATCCTCCTGTTTCCCCCAACTGTCCTGCCTGTTGGGAATTAGACCTTGTCCACTACTCTATTATATTATCAGATGAATCTGAGTGATCACTGAAACATTAAGATAGAGGCTCATCTCTTTTTTTGTCTTACCCATGCACCGAATCCAGTATTCGGTTCGGGATTCGGCCTTTTTCAGCAGGATTCAGATTCGGCCGAATCCTTCTGCCCAGCCGAACCGAATCCTAATTTGCATATTCAAATTAGGGGCGGGAGGGAAATTGCATGACTTTTTGTCAGAAAACAAGGAAGTAAAAAAATGTTTTCCCCTTACCACCCCTAATTTGCATATGCAAATTAGGATTCGGATTTGGTTCGGTATTCGGCCGAATCTTTCACGAAGGATTCGGGGGTTCGGCCGAATCCAAAAAAGTGGATTCGGTGTATGCCTAATTTGTTGTAGTCGTCTCTATGAAAATCCAGCACGTACTGTATTAGTGACTGTGTATGTTCTGTATAGATATTAACATCACTTGGGAAGGAATTAAAGGCCTTGGTGGGACCAAAAAATGATGATGAGAGATTCGGGGAGATTTAGTCGCCGGCAATAAATCAGCTCTTCTTCGGGGCGACTAATTTACCCAAACTGCCTCCCACCGACTAGAATCGAAATCGCCGGCAGGATGGCACTCGGAGCATTTCATTTTCTAAAGTTTCCCGAACTTTCCTCGCGAGGCGAGTTCGGAAAACGAATCGCTCCAAGTGTGATCCCGCCGGTGATTTACATTGTGGAGAAAAGCAGACAATCCATTTAGTGTCCCCTTGTCCTAAAGGGTTGAAGAAGGCAGATTAGAAACCTGCACTAAAAGCAATGGAATCAGGAGAGTGTGTGTGGGAAAGTAAAGCTATAGATAGTTCCCCTTTAAAGTGGATATAGAAAGGTAATGTAGGTGGGTTGTCAGGAATCATGGCGGTTAAATCAATTACAAATTGAGAGGTGTAACATTGGCATCAGTAAAAGAGAGGATAATGCTCTCAGCAGGATGATAAACAGTTAATAGAAGCAGTGCCAAATCCTGTGCAACCACCGCTATATGCCACGTATATTTTAATTCTTGCTTAAATTCCCTATTTGCCCCCCCCAACCTGTCCAATATTTAATGTAGAACTTACAACAGTTGTAATTCCGGAATTTGAACAAAGGGGCAGATTTACTAAAGGGAGAATTGGCAGACGTTGCGGCACTTCGCCAGACGTAAATTCATTACCACTAGGCTAATTCACTAAAGTAAGAAGTTGTGCCCTGGGTGCCGAATGCTGGCGAATTTTCACTTGCGTTACTTCGGCAGTGCAAGCGTTTCAAAGCGAAATGATGCTAGCGATCACTTCTGCATAGCGAAACTTTGTTAGTCCTCTTACGCTTAGCTCATTTTGAATTGGGCGGGTACATTAAAGTCGCATGGACGTATTTATTAGAAATGTTGGTGCAAAGGCTTGAAGTGGCCACTTTTTATTTCAAATGTCCAAAGAACCTGAATAAAGACGAGAGATCATATAATTCCCTACACAGGAGCCCACCCTAAAATGAATGTTCCGTGCCCCTCAAATGTCCGGGGAAAACGTTAACCCAAAAAAGTTTAATAGTTAGGACTTTTGCAGGCAATCCTGCTTAAAGGAGAAGGAAACCCCCTGGGCGCAAAAACCCTCCCCCCTCCCCTGTGTTGCCCCCCCTCCCTCCTCCCCCCTGGCCTACCTGTCCCGCCGGGCAAATGCCCCTAACTTGTTACTCACCCCTCTACGCAGGTCCAGTCCAAGGAGTTCACAGGCGCCATCTTCTCCCAAGCGGTCTTCTTCCTGCTTTGACAGGCGTTTTTGGCGCATGCGCAGTAGGAGCATTTCACCGGTACGATCTACTGCGCTATCGGCAAAAGTCACGAAAACTTTGTGACTTTTGGCGCATGCGCAGTAGATCCGTACCGGTGAAATGCTTCTATTGCGAATGCGCCAAAAACGCCGGTCAAAGCAGGAAGAAGGGGGGGAAGCAACACAGGGGAGGGGGGAGGGTTTTTGCGCCCAGGGGGTTTCCTTCTCCTTTAAAAAAGGAAAAGTCACTATCTTTTTTACAACGAAAGGGATAACGTTCAGTAAAATTCGCACTTTACCGAATTTGCGGAGTAACGACCGTTCGCCAGAGCGAAAAGTTGCCTGGCGACAGAGTGGGAGTGAACGCCAGCATCGGTCCCGTTCGCTAGCGAATTGTCGCCTACACCTGTTAGTAAATTGGTGATGTCTTTGCAGATGGGATTTCTGGCGAAATGTTGCCCGCGTTGGTCACTTTGCCCTTTAGTGAATCTGCCCCAAAGTCTCTCTCTCTCTACTCTTCCCAATAGTTTGACTTAGCAGTGTACTGAGTTTTAGAATGTTTTGTTAGTTCCTTAGAATCCATAGTATAAATCATGGTTAGAATTCTGCGTGTGCACCTATTGGGAATCATAACCGTGACTTAGAAGTGAATATATATCATGGAAGGTATTTGATTACACAATGGTATTACCCATGATCCAGTATTAGGCCGATACAGTTGCCCTTTTATTTTTCCAGATATATACATTAGAAGAGAACATGAGCCAAAACAGGAATTATGGGTAGAAAATTCGAAAAGCCTTTCCGTTCATGTTTGATAGAGCCTCATATAGAGGGTTGATTTGTGCTGCTGGAGCGATGGGGAATTCTTGCAAAGGATTTATTTGGGCATTTCTATCATTTATTGTACCTCTAGCAAAGCAATGACAGATGATCTGCTACGATATGTATATATTGCACAGTTTGCAAGATTTCATTAAAGTCTAAAGGGCAGAATTAAGGGTCGAATTGAAAATTTTAAATTTTGATTTTTTTTTTTTACGGTCCAAACTCGATTCGAGTTTTAATTCGAATTTAGAGATTTATCATACTCTGCCCCTTTAAGAACTAATAGCCACCTAAAATCTGTTGAGTTCGTGTATAAGTCAATGGGAGAGGTCCAGGGGCTAATTTGGACATATTAGTAGCCTTCCTGACAATCCGCGTTTTTTTTCAGAGAATCGTCGAATTAGATTTAGTCTAGAGTTGGTAAAATTTGTGCGAGTTTTAGATTAGATTTAGACGATTTTTTTTTACTAAATAACCCCCCCAATCGAATTTCGAGTAAATTTGAATTTAAAGGAGTTTAAAAAAAACTCACATGAATTTGAAATTCGACCTTTAATAAATGTGCCTCCCCGTGTGTTGTGTAAGTGAGGAGCTTTGAAAGAAACGATGGAGAATTCTGTGCATTTCCAACATCCGTCACTTACTCCTTAGTTGGACTTCTTTGCGTCTCAGTGTAAGTTGCCTGTATTGTTGGATGCTTGTGTAAATGCCATATACAAGGGGCGGATCCACTAAGTGTCAGATTTCACACCTGGGTCTGATGCTGAGAGCCCCACTGACCATGAGCCCATGCACCAGAGGAGGTTGCCACTGGCCAAGGGTGGAGGCCGAGTATTAATGTGTTTTACTTGTAGTGTAATAGAGAGGCGCAGAACTGATTGCTGAATATGTTTTGCCTAATATAGGTTTGTTTTTAACTGATATTTATTAATACGGTGACATTAAATTCATTTGAAGCAAGCCCGACTAGTTTGTTTTATTCTTTATGACAATGTTTGTTTACAAAACTTTTTTGTTATACTTGATAACGTGACAATAAAAGAGAAACTGTATTGAACTGGTCTGCTCATTTCAATCTGTGTGTCAGACTCACAAGACTGCGTTTAGGGGAGGGAGTCTTTGCTCACACCCAGAATCACAGGGAGCCCTTGAAAGTTTCAGAGCCACTAGACCCCCATGAGCTGTAGTTATTTAGGAGGACGTTGAGCACTTGGGGTTCCAGAACAGGTAAGTCCAATAGCTTTGGGTTAAAGCAGGGGTATCCAAACTACTATTTTTAATTGGCCCGCAGCCAGGGCTGGATTACCCGGTAAACCGGTTGTTTTTCTCCACTCCCACGAATCAGGGCCCGCCTAGCTGAAGGGCCGGCCCATCATGGAGAAAAAGATCACCTGTCCCCCAAATCTTCCAGGCCCCTGCCGTGACGTCCAGCGAACTTCTGCGGGGGAAATGATGCCAAACTGTAGTGATACCCTCTAGTGTCTCTCTCTCTCTCTCTTCCTTCAGCACAGCATCCAGTGTCATTGCAAGTTCATATATCTAATACACAGGCATAATATAATAATGATGCACGTGGTGCACACATTGAAAATATAGGATCATCAGGTTAGCTTGGCTGTTAGTCACACTCTCTCTCTCTCTCTCGCACATCTCAGGAGTGAGGGGAAAAAGGAGAGCACAACTAAAGATCCTCTTTCCCTCATTAAACCCACTGCTGCAAGTTTAAACTTCAGTAAACATACTAAGCACAATTCAGCAGGAACAGTCCCCTAAGTTTGCTCATAGTTTGTACAGAGAGATCCCATATATTGTAGTGGCTTCACAATTCATTTTGCCTGGGATCCAGCATGTCAGGCTCAATGGTCGGCCCCCACACATTTTCACCTCACCAAATCTGGTCCTCGTTGTAAAAAGTTTGGACACCCCTGGTTTATAAGAATATAATACACAAAAGCCATGAATATCTTGTAAATTATATCCTTATAAACGGTGAGTAGTGATGTCATCAGTTATAAACGGTGAGTAGTGATGTCATTTCTGTCACGTGACTCACTAAAATTTGTGGATTATAATTAATAAAGTACCCCCAGTTGTAAAATATGAGGATATTATAAGTTACCTCGGAGTTCCATGACCTGTATAAAAACACTCGGCCTTCGGCCTCGTGTTTTTATATGGTCATGAAACTCCTCGGTAACTTATAATATCCTTATATTTTACAAGAGGGGGTACTTTATTCACTATATCATTTACAGGATATTCATGGCTCTTGTGTATTATATATTATATACACACACACACACAGCATTGTATAAAATGTGCCTGATTTGCCAAAATTAAAGCAAATGTGGTTCGTTGGAAATCATACACAGTTGTACTGAATATTTGTCATGAGCCGTCATTTGTGGTGTTCGCTGTACAAGTGGCGGGTGCAGTGGAGTAACTACATATTACTGGTCCCACAGCAAATTTCAGACCCCCAAACTATCTAGGGGTTGACCAGTTTTACAGATATTGTATATAAATTAGGGGCATTTTGACAAAAGTACAGGTATGGGATCCATCATACGGAAACCAGTTATCCAGAAAGCTCTGAATTACAGAAAGGTTGTCTCCCGTAGATTCCATTATAATCAAAATGATTTCCTTTTTCTCTGTAATAATAAAACAGTAGCTTGTACTTGATCCCAACTGATATAATTAATCCTTATTGGAAGCAAAACCAGCCTATTGGGTTTATTTCATGTTTACATGGTTATGTAGTAGACTTAAGGGCAAATTCATCAAGGGTCGAATATTGAGGGTTAATTAACCCTCGATATTCGACTGGGTATGAAAACCCTTGACTTTGAATATCGAAGGATTTTGCGCAAATACTTCAATCAAACGATCAAAGGAATAATTGTTCGATCGAACGATTAAATCCTTCGAATCGAACGTTTCGAGGGATTTTAATCCAACGATCAAAGGATTATCCTTCGACCAAGAAAATTTAGCCAAGCCTATGAGGACCTTCCCCATAGGCTAACATTGGGTTCGGTAGCTTTTAGGTGGTGAACTAGGGGGTCAAAGTTTTTTCTTAAAGAGACAGTACTTCGACTATCCAATGGTCAAATAGTCGAACGATTTTTAGTTTGAATCCTTCGATTCGAAGTCGTAGTCGAAGGTCGAAGTAGCCAAAAAAACACTTCGAAATTCAAAGTATTTTTTCTTCTATTCCTTCACTCGAAGTTAATGAATTGGCCCCTGAAAGTATGAAGATCTAGGGGCCGATTCACTATGGGTCGAATATCGAGGGTTAATTAACCCTCGATATTCGACTAGGAACTAAAATCGTTCAACTTCGAATATCGAAGTCGAACGATTTAGCGCAAATCCTGCGATCGAACGATCAAAGGAATAATCCTTCGATCGAACGATTAAATCCTTCGAATCGAACGATTCGAAAGGATTTTAATCCAACGATCGAAGGAATATCCTTCGATCAAAAAATCTCAGGCAAGCCTATGGGGACCTTCCCCATAGGCTAACATTGACTTCGGTAGCTTTTAGCTGCCGAAGTAGGGGGTCGAAGTTTTTCTTAAAGAGACAGTACTTCGACTATCGAATGGTCGAATAGTCGAACGATTTTTACTTCGAATCGTTCGATTCGAAGTCGAAGTAGTAGTCGAAGGTCGAAGTAGCCCATTCGATGGTCGAAGTAGCCCAAAAAACACTTCAAAATTCGAAGTTTTTTTAATTCGAATCCTTCACTCGAGCTTCATGAATCGGCCCCCTAAACTACAGAAAGATCCATATTCCTGGAAAACCCCAGGTCCCGAGCATTCTGGATAACAGGTCCCATACCTGTAATGTAAGTAGTTTAGCACACAACTTACTGTGTGGAAAGGTACAAGTTGCCCATCGATTTTGCACTCATAAATGAGACCTATAGTTTCCATTCTCAGAACTAATACTGATATTTATTGGTAAATCCTGATTCTTACTACAGACAACGCCATTGTATTTATTTGCAGGACAGAGAGTAGATGATTTATTTACCAACAGGGAGTCTGAATCTAAACCTCGTCCCTCACGCTGGCCGGCAGCTGACTCACTTCATACCTTGTTTTGTATTTGCTCACAAATAAAACCATCCTTTTGCTCGAATCTTGGAAATTCTTGTAATTAAAACACATTTTTATTTAAAGAAATCTTGCTTTGTGACTTTCCTGAAGTCAGAATTGTTCTATAAAAGTATAACAGAATTCTATACATGATTTAAAAAAAAAAAAACGCAAAAACGGAAACTTAAGCATCCGAAAACTATTTACAAAAAACCCCCAAAAAAACCCCCATCATTCATAACCATAAATAGTTTGTTCTGTCATCTCGCACGTGTATGTGTACAGCCACAAGTCACTGGGGGATATTTATCAAGGAGTGACGTTAGAGATCGCCACAGTCCATTCATTTGTATGGGATTTTAAAAGGCAAATTTATTAAAGGATAAACTTTCATTTTCACCCATTGATAAATACGCTTTTAAAAAGCCCATAGAAATGAATAGAGAGAGGCGGAATTTCACTCTAGAGGACAGTGGCGATCTCTAACTTCACTCTTTGATAAATATACCCCATTGTATTTTAACATATGTACATAGAGCATATACGTAAGAGAGGCTGCGAGTTTGCCATCCCTGATAAGGATTGCCCTATAAGTCTGTTTTTTCCCAGGGGGCTGCAGTTCATTGCACCCTCTGAATACATTGTACAGAATACGGGAGCCTGCGAGGCAAGAACTCAGCTGCTACTTACTAAGCTCAAACCCCACAGGCGGAACGATGAAGGACAAACGCATTGATCATGAAAATCCTTAGACAACATGTTGACTGACAAGAACAAGGCATGGCTTCCACACAGACTGAAGGAATTGGCTGAACTATTATGTGTTTATTATAGGATCATGTGGAGCTAGATGCATAATATGTGCCACGCTGGTTTAAGAAGAGGTTTATCTGTATAAGAACAAGTAGAAGTTACGCACCAAGCTGCTCTTTATATGCAACATTCATTGTGCAAGTGCATCAGGAGTAGAGTAGAACGTTCCTCTGTGGCTTTTCTTGTATAACCTTTCCAAAGGGTCTGGGATGGGGGGGGGTTTGCCTGTACAACAAAGGCAATCTCTAG
This sequence comes from Xenopus petersii, assembly GCA_038501925.1. Lineage (NCBI taxonomy): Eukaryota > Metazoa > Chordata > Amphibia > Anura > Pipidae > Xenopus > Xenopus petersii. Next base: position 111,063,336 of record CM076683.1, on the reverse strand, counting down.
GGGTTATTCATCAAATTTATTTATAAAAATCTGAATATTTTCTAAAATATACCCCAACCAAATCTGCACGGGTTATTTCCCCTTATTTATTAATCAATTTCCCCCAAAGAAATTGGAAAAATCCAGAAAATCGTCCAAAAATTTGAATCGTCTCAATTTTTTGGATTTTTCCCCAAAAACCACAACATTTTCAGATTATTGCACCAAACCCAGCACAGATCAGGAAATCTTCGGGACTTCTCCCATTGACTTCTATACAACCTCAGCAGGTCTGAGATGCCAGATTTTCAGATTCAGACTTTTTCCATCCTGGGGTATACTAAATCCCCAAAAATTTGAGGGTTAAAAAAAACCCAAATCCAAATTTTTCATGAAAAAACACGAAAAATTCGGATTTTATAGCCAAAACACTCCGATTTTTCGAGTTTTTGGCAATCAGACTCTAATAAATAACCCCTAGTGTGATTGTTAAACATGGTTAAAAAAAAGGTTATTTACTTCCACAATGTGCCACCAAAAGTAGACAAAATGAAATTATGGGGTAAATACGGTGCTAAAAGCTTCTGAAAGTGGAACAACTTAATTGTGATATCAAGACATTCCAGTGGTTAGAAAACAAAGCACAACTATATATTTAGTAGCCAACAAGCCGACCCATTTGGTGAAGGACATCAGAAGTGAATGTGGTGGTGTGTCCCACAATCCGTAGGAATTACAAGCCATGCCGTACAAACAATAACAGCGTGGGGAATAAAAAGTTGAATGGCCACATGGTCTGAAATAAACCTGGAATGTCAGGTGCCCATGGTTCTGTCGCTAATTCTTGCTAAACGGAAAAATGTTCTAATCAGACAAAAAGTGGGGATAAGGCACTGCCTTCTACATTGTCCTTGGAGATCTCCTCTGAATAACCAAGTTGAGATATGTTCTTCATGGTTTCCAGTTTGTTCGAGTTGTCTAGCTGTAGTGCAGGTAAAGCCATTTGGTGCAGAGGCTTTGAGTCAATGGAAAGGTAAACCTGATCTTCAAAAACGTCTCCACTCCTGTCTTGTTGACGCTCTTTAGAGAGATAAATATTTGTTTGAAGATGAAAGATGTTTTTGGATTCCATCTCTGTTAGTCCATTGCCACTAAACTCCACTTCATAGGGGTTGGATGCTGCATCTGTTGACCTCTCTGTGTCTCCGTTGCTCCAGAGTGATTGGTTCAAATCTGTCTGCTCAGGAAAATCATTGATTGTTTCAAGTTTTTTCTCGTTATTAAATACCACTATGCTCACATTCAAAGTACTAAAGTTTGTTTCCATAACAGGTTCTCTGTCTTCTGCAGCTGCACCACTGAATTCTTCGTCAGACTCTGCAGAGGCCATTTCATATAGTGAGGCGTTTGAGAAACCATCTGGTTGAGTGAGCAAAGTCTCATTTCTTCTAGTTTGTTTAGAGTTACAGTTCAGCAGTGCAAAAACTCTATCTACATCCTTCAAGTAATTAGCCCAGTCATCCAGACTAAGTCTATAGTTGTTTCTGTATCCATATAAAGTTTCATTTATGCTGTACAAATCTTCCAGTCCTTTCCAGTCAACCTCCTCTGCGAAATTTGGCAAGTTAGCCCTCCCATCTGTCCCATAGATGTCCCCTGAAATAATAAAACAAAACTTGATGCACTTTTAAAAGTCAGTCAAAAGCATTCAACTTCCAGAACAATGAATGAGTATCTGAGAAGGCAGAGAGAACGCGTGGAAACACATTTATCAGGGGTGGAATCATGAATTCATGTGAGTTTTTTTAAATCTCTCAAACACCCATGAACTTTAAATTCGACCAATCAAAATGTATTAATAAAATCTAATTTTTAAAACTCAAATGAATAGAATCGACCCGAAAACTTGAATCAAATTTGAATCGGATTTGAGTCTTTTCAAATCTCAGAAAGGCTGCAAACAACTCAAAATTGATCCCTGGATCTCTCCCATTGACTTAGGGGGCAGATTTATCAAGGGTCGAATTTCGAAGTGCTAAAACTTTGAAATTCGAACATCAGATTGAATAATTCGATAGTCAAAGTTTTTTTTTTGTTTAAATTTAGCTGTTTGTGATCAAAGTAAAATCGTTCGATCGAAGTACCCAAAAATTACTTTGAAATTCGAAGTTTTTTAATTCGAAAATTCACTTCCACCTTTGATAAATCTGCCCCTTACTGTAAACAGCATTTCGGCAGGTTTTAGGTGGCGAATAGTCGCATTCGAGGGCCAGAGTATGAAAAATCTCGAAATTAAATTAGAATTTTTTTAAAAAAACGAATCTAATTTGAATAATTCCCTAGTCGAATTTGACAGTCTTGACCATAAAAAAAAAACTCAAAAATTCGAATTAGAATTTTCAATTCCACCCTTGATAAATCTGCCCGGTGGTGTTGCAGGCACAGAAAGTCTTACAACATGAGCACACATTAAAAAAAACAAACATATTAGTCGGTGTTCAAATGATATACATACAGTATTTACAATCTATCATCGATAAACCCAGTATTCAAAAGAATGGCCCTATTGATACAAATAATTCTTCTTTTTTGACTGGATTTGCTATTTCCTTGTAGTAATAAAGTGCCATGTAATTGATGGCAAGTAAACTGCAAGAATCTCAATGTTGATGACATAACAATCCTACAGTTATTTTTTCAGTAGCTTTAAAGGTAGAGTGTTCCACATTACAGAAAGGCCTCAGAAAAAGCCAGGTCCAATAATTCCAAAATAACTGATTCCACACATTAGAATACAGTATATCTATCTGTAGGAGGAATTTGTGGCTGCTCCTCCATATAAGACACATTACCTTGATCCTCTGGCCAAATGGCCAACACCATGAAAGCCGAGGAGCTCCATGCCCTGGGTGTAGCAACTCTAGGTTGCCAAAATATGCACAAGTATGGCACTTTGCACAAGGCACTTTATGGGGCACATTTACTTGGGGTAGAATATCAACGGTTAATCAACCCTCGATATTCGACCGTCTAAGTAAAATCCTTCGACTTTGAAGTCGTTCGAACGATCGTAGAAAAAATCGAATGATTAAATCCTTCGAATCGAACGATTCGAACGATTTTAATCCATCGATCGAACGATTTTCCTTCAATCAGAAATTGGCTAGAAAGCCTATGGGGACCTTCCCCGTAGGCTAACATTGATGCTCGGTAGGTTTTAGGTGGCGAAGTAGGGGGTCGAAGTTTTTTTTAAAGACTATCAACTATCGAATGGTTGAATAGTCGAACGATTTTTAGTTCGAATCGTTCGTTTCGAAGTCGTAGTCGAAGGTCGAAGTAGCCAATTCAATGGTCGAAGTAGCCAAAAAAAACCATTTGAAATTCAAAGTTTTTTTCCTTCTAATCCTTCACTCGATCTAAGTAAATGTGCCCCCTATGTGTTTACACTGCACTCACATCTTTTGCTCTGGCCTTTTGGCTGATTCAAAAACACTTTTTATAATTCTGACCATCAGTCTGGGACGTATTAATGAACTTCGATCATTTTTACTCTATTTATTTATCGTGCACTTTTGCGCGTCAATTTTTTATACAATCTTTTCCACTTGGGTATTAACTTTTTTAATTTTAACTCTATTTATTGTGCACTTTTGCGCATCAAAAACAACCAGTTTTAAAAAAATGATGTTAGACATAAGACGATTATCTTGGTTTTGCCCAGATTTGGGGTTGGCATTGTATTACTTACATTTTCTAAATCATCCCCTTACTGAAGGTCAATAAGAAGACTTTTTGTATTAATCTTTCATTTTCTATAATGGGATGCAGAGGGAAAATTGTTGTAGTCTAATGGGACATGGAAGATTAGCTTTATAGTTACTATAAGACTGGCCACATACAGTAAGATAAGATTTTTTAATGACAAAAATGGTAAGTAAAACTATCCGGGGGAAAGAATGATAAACTATTGAAGGGGTTGTTCACCTTCCAAACACTAGTTTTCAGTTCAGATTGTTCACCAGAAATAACACCCTTTTTTTAATTGCTCTCCTTTTTTGCAATTTTTCCAAGATGAAATGTAAAATTGTAATGTTCATATCTCTGATGTTTCAGTCTGGCAGCCCAGTGATCCAGATGCAGATTCTGAACTGTTATAATTTGCTCCATTTCTCAGTAGCATTTAACAGTTTACAGAGTTGGTGACCCCCTCCCAAAGCTGCTTTAAAAAGACATACGAAGGTGAAATATGAAACGTTAAACTTCAAAAAGGAAAAATCTAGATGATGAGATAATAAGTATAAAAGACTGGTCATTCAACCACTCATGCATGTTCAAGAAAGTCCAGCTGACCAGCTGGCAAAAAAAACAACCACATTATCCATAATATAAAGATGTCATTTGAGCCAAACGAAACTTTCAACCTGACAGATCAATGAAACAACCAAGATCTATGGTATGTCTGTTCCTGACACATACATCCTGAAAATCTTTTAACAAACCATATCTTACTAATATCTGTAGATGTACAGTATGTCCACCATAACTGGTGAAATGTAAGTTGCTGTATAACTATACACTTATATAATGTTAAGGAACCCTGTAGTCAGGTCCAGACTGGGATTTAAAATAATCCCAACTGCCTTCCACCAGCCCAATAATTAGTGATTGTCTAAGGAAGTGGTCCCCAACTCTGGGTCCCTAGCTTGTGTCACGACTCTGTCGCTAGCTTGTGTCACGACTCTGTCGCTAGCTTGTGTCACGACTCTGTCGCTAGCTTGTGTCACGACTCTGTCGCTAGCTTGTGTCACGACTCTGTCGCTAGCTTGTGTCACGACTCTGTCGCTAGCTTGTGTCACGACTCTGTCGCTAGCTTGTGTCACGACTCTGTCGCTAGCTTGTGTCACGACTCTGTCGCTAGCTTGTGTCACAACATGTATATTAGAAGTAGTTGGAACGAGATCAGAATATTACGTAGAAGCTATGCAGGCACTTTATTTTGCATACAATCCATACTGAGAGCATAACTAAGGACAAAGGAAAGATCTGCTTATTCCAACAACTTCTATAATTAGTGATGTCCCCTCGAGTAGACAAAGAGGGGAGTTGAGCAAACACACTCTCCACAAATAGGCAAATACATTACAGAAGAACCACACATAACCAATAGCAGTTCAACCCATGTATGTGCAATTAATCCATGTTGTTCTGTGGTGTCTTTTACCAGGAAAGATTCTAGAACACAAATGGTAACATTTAACATACATAGTAACATAGTAATACCTTTCAAGTCTATATATAACCTGCGTAACTGCCAGTTGAACCAGAGGAAGGCAAAAAAAACCCATTTGAAGCCTCTCCAGTTTGGGGGGAAAATTCCTTCCTGACTCCAAAATAGCAATAGGACTAGCCCCTGGATCAACTTGTACTATGAGCTATCTCCCATAACCCTGTATTCCCTCACTTAAAAAAGCCATCCAATCCCTTCTTAAAGCTATCTGATGTATGAGCCGGTACAACTGATTCAAGGAGAGAATTCCACATCTTCCCGGCTCTCACTGTAAAAAAAAACCCTTCCGAATATTTAGGAGGAACCTCTGTTCTTCTAATTGGAATGTGAGATTCCCCAGTTGTTATCATTGGCAGCGACTAAGGGAAAGTATCAGTCCTGTTCCAGTCCATGTAACAAGGAATGTCACTCACACACAGTGTCCAGAGTGGGCCCCAGAAGTCCTTGCGCCAGAAACACAACAGAATTATGATTACTGTTTTACACAGATGATATGGGGCTGAGTGATTAAATGCTCATACAACCTCTCCAGTGGGCAGGTCCAGAGATTGTAAACCAGTTTCCTAGGTGGTTTATTTATCACACACCCCCTTGCATGAAATCTGTTGTGCGAGTTGTACAAGGGATTAATTCTTACTCAGAGACAGGGGTGTAACTACAGAAGAAGTAGACCCTGTAGGGTGCCCAGGAGGTATAGGGGCCCCATGAGGCCCTAATTAATGAGCAATTTCAATATATAGTCGACATATATTGGTAAAACAGGACAACCTCTGATTATGTTGGAGGCCCTAAAATGAATTGGCTGTGGGGCTCAGTAACATCTAGTTACACCACTGCTCAGTGACAATTCCTACAAATAAAATGTAAAGAACCCATTGCAGGGAAAGGTCTCACCAAAGGCAATAATGGCACGTCACCTTTTCTATTTACAAGATGAACATATTTGTACTGCAGTTCCTATGATGCATGCTGTACAGTTATGGGATCCATTATCTGGAAACCCATTATCCAGAAAGCTCCAAGTTACAGGTAGGCCACTTCACATAGACTACATTTTAATCAAATAATTCAACATTTTAAAAAATTGTTTTCTTTTAGTCTATAATAATAAAACAGTACCTTGTTCTTGATCCTAACTATTATATAACTAATCCTTTTTGGAGGCAAAAAAAAAAACCCTATAACATTTATTTAATGTTTACTGTTATTTTTAATAGACAACGCATGGGGATCCAAATTACAGATAGATCCCAGATCCCATGCTATAAACATGCACCCAATAGTACAGATGTCTACTCATTATTTCAAAATGTCTTTACTTTTGGGGGTGCTTAGAATTTGATTAATATCTAATGTTTTTTTTAGAATGATGTAGAGAGGGATATTCTGAGACAATTTGTAATTGGTTTTCATTTTTTATTATTTGTGGTTTGTGAGTTATTTAGCTTTTTATTCAGGACCTCTCCATTTTGCAAATTCAACAGTCTGGGTGCTAGGGTCAAAATGACTCCAGCAACCATACATTGATTTGACTAAGAAACCGGAATATAAATAGTAGGGATGCACTGAATCCAGGATTCGGCTCGGGATTCTGCTTTTTTCAGCAGGATTCGCCCGAATCTTTCTGACAGTCCAAACCGAATCCTAATTTGCATATGCAAATTCGTGGCGGGGAGGGAAATTGCATGACTTTTTGTCACAAAACAAGGAAGTAAAAAATGTTTTCCCCTTCCCACCCCTAATTTGTATATGCAAATTAGAATTTGGTTCGGTATTCGAACAAATATTTCATAAAAGATTCTGGGTTCGGCCGAATCCAAAATAGTGGATTTGGTGCATCCCTAATGAATAGGAGAGGGTCTGAATAGAAAGACGAGTAAACAACAATAAGGGGCAGATGTATCAAGGGTCGAATATCGAGGGTTAATTAACCCTCGATATTCGAATAGGAATTGAAATCCTTCGACTTTGAATATCGAAGTCGAAGGATTTAGCGCAGAAAATTCGATCGAACGATCGAAGGATTATTTCTTCGATCGAACGATTAAATCCTTCGAATCGAACGATTTGAAGGATTTTAATCCAACGATCGAAGGGATATCCTTCGATCAAAAAAAACTTAGGCAAACCTATGGGGACCTTCCCCATAGGCTAACATTGACTTCGGTAGCTTTTATCTGGCGAACTAGGGGGTCGAAGTTTTTTTTAAAGAGACAGTACTTCGACTATCGAATGGTCGAATAGTCGAACGATTTTTAGTTCGAATCCTTCGATTCGAAGTCGTAGTCGAAGGTCGAAGTAGCCCATTCGATGGTCGAAGTAGCCCAAAAAACACTTTGAAATTCGAAGTTTTTTTACTTCGAATTCTTCACTCGAATTTAGTGAATCGGCCCCTAAATGTGTAGCCTTATAAAGCATTTGTTTTTAGATGGGGTCAGTGACCCCCTTTTGAAAACCGGAAAGAGTCAGAAGAAAAAGCCAAATAATTCAAAAACGATAAATAATAAAGTTGCTTAGAACTGGCCATTCTATAACATATTAAAAGTAAATGTAAAGGCGATCAACCCTGTAGCCCCATAACAAATAATCCGTCCTTATTTTAATATATATTTATATATACAAACCTATATATTTATACAACTAATGTAGGTTTAATAACTTTCACCACACTTAGATAAACAATATGAATAATGCAGAAACAAACCACAGTTAGAGGAAAAAAAAATACAAAGCACCTTATTTTCTTTCAAGTGATGTGAGAATGGGTCACTGTTTGATTATGAAATGAATCCTAGGTAGAAAAATGAACACCACAGGCATGGAATGCGTTTATTGAGTGAATTCTTGCTGTGACAATGACGCATGTTAAATGCACAGTGGGTGGGTTTGAAACCAGTGACTGAATTAAAGATGAGCACGGTTAGAATTTACATGCACCAAGAGCTACACCATGTGCCACATGACGGAATACAAACATTAGTTGGAATGGGCTGGATCATGCAATTATTTGGAAAGAAGCCACTGGAGAAGAATAGATAAAAAAGGAGCGAATACCTGTGCAGATCAGAACTTCCGCCATCTTTACTTCCTGATGTAGGAAAATACAAGAGTAACGTTTTGTTATTCACAAGGTAGATTTTCCTTGCACAGCAGTTTAAAAGAGGAACAACTGAGCCAGGTTATAACACGACTCTGATCCGATAACAAATTGGAAAAAAAAGTAAAAACAAAGATATTAAAGGCAAACTAGTCAAAGCGCTCGATTTTGTTATGCATATCACAATGCATTCTTCAAATAAATAAAGATGCTGCTTATCTCTAAACAAAAAAAAAAACAGAATTAGGGGGAGCAAGTAAAAGGCCCTAGGGTTATCAGCAGGTTAGTGGCTTCTTTTAGACAAGTGGTTAGATATCAAAAGCACCACCATTCTGAGCAGGTTTGGTTTATTTAATAGGCTTCTTATTGACTCAAGTGATCAAGAAACACCGTCTCTAGCCATAGAGTTTTTTTTATTTACGATTCTTTAATAAAGTTATGTAGTATTGCATTTTAAGACTTAGGTTGTCCCCTTTTTATTACTACAACCCCCTGACAATGAGGTTTTTTTATTGATGCCTGAGCCTGTAAGGGAAATGACTAAAATAAGTTACTGTAATGAAATTCATTATTTTGTGAACTGCAGAGAACAATCCAGAGAAACAGCTTCGTTCACTGAATAACATACCAGCAACAGGCGCTGAACCTGAAATTCTGCAGTTGCCACAAGGGGAGTGCCATTTAGCAAAGTCCGAATTTATCTCAATATTTTCTGAAAAAATTCCGTCCAAATCCTTATGGTTTTTTTCTCCGTATTTATCAATACACTTTTCTGAAAACTTTGTTTGCGGGAAAAAAAATGTGTAAAAAATCGTGAAGTAAAACGAATCTTACGGATTTTTCACCCAATTTTTTCATATTATATATTCAGATTATTGCACGAAACCCAGCGCAGATCAAAAAATCTTTGTGACTTCTCCCATTGGCTTATATGCAACCTTGGCAGGTCTGAGATGCCGGATTCTGATTTTCTCCATCCTCGGGGTATAATAAATCCTGAAAAATTTGTGTTTTTTTCCCCCAATAAAACCACAATTTTTTTGTTTTTTTAGCAAAATTAGTAAATAACTCCTCATAAAGTAAGAATGCGAGGGGCAAGCAGCTGCAAGAACAAATCAAATGTGTGTGTGTGATAGGAATGAGATTGATAGAACTTAATTACCTGCTTCTAAGACTTTGGGCCGTGGGTTGCATTGCTTGTGACCTTGACAGCTTCTCAATTCCATTAACTGTATGTGAAGCTGATTCAGAACTCCTCTTTCAATGGTGTGCACGGCATTTGTTAGCTGACATTGGGAGAGAGAATAGAACACATTACAGACTATAAAACCAATGTCATTTGGAAACGGTGCTTGGAAAGCAAGTGGTTACCTGATACGGATCAGTGTTCATATCAAAGTACTCCAAAAAGCCGGTGGCAAATTCGCAAAACAGGAAATTGTGAGTCTCATTGATGGTTCTCAAACACCAGTAGGTATTGTTATTGGAGCTTGTACAGGCACAAAATGATCCCACTGTAATGACAGGAATGAGGCCCTTAGTGAAGTAGAACAATAAAAAACTTTTTAAAGGTTAAGTTTTTATTGTTTTAAAACACATAGAAAAACATAGAACAAAACACACGCCATTAAGCAGTAAGGTTTTGGTTACAAAATATTTATGAAATATGCATTGTAGTAGTATTTTCGCTCCATACTGTTGGTTGGTTTATCAGCCTGCATTTCCCCATACTTACTTCTTACCACCACTTCTGAGTTTTTACCAAGCAGTCACTTTTACTGATGCAGCTTTGAGTATTCCAGTTCATGTTAAGGAACCGTGACCAACTAGCCCTGAGTCCCACCATGGGCTCCAGATCTTGTCAAATTTTTTTTGTGAGTCTCTGGCTAATAGGATGAGTTTAATTAGGGGTAGAGTCTGGTTCACTAGTGTGATCCAGTTTTGCACCACAGGGGGTTTGGGCCCCATCCATGCCATTGCAATTATTTTCCTAGCGTAGTATAAGAGGGTTCTGGCATGGTTAGTATTTATAAGATCATCTAGGAACCCTAATATACACACGGGTGGTATTAGCAGTTTAGGAAAGTCTAATTTGTCTGCTAGTAGATTCATGACTTCCATCCAAACCTTGACCACCTGCAGGCAGCACCAGGCCATGTGCCGGACATTTGCCCCTTCTGATCCACACCTGTAGAAACTTGCCCTGGGATTACTTCCCATAGATCTTAGTCGTACAGGTGTGAGATAGAATTGGTGAAGCCATTTAAACTGGACTAGTTTATCCCCTATAGAATATAGAAAGTAGTAGCTTATATCTGTTGCCTCCTCCCAGTCTTCCTCTGTGAGGTCTGTGATATCAGTCAGCCATTTATGATAGGCCTTTTGGAATGGAGGGGAGGTTGTTTGCAGTAGAGTTTTATATAATGTTGACATTGGTTTCATTAGCGAGGGAGACTAGAGTACTGTTTCCAATTGGGGTTGGGAGACCTCAACTCCACCAAATTGTGCTTGGAAGACCTGTCTAAGTTGGAAATACCGGAATTGGGATAGATTGGGTTCTGCAAGTTTCTCCTTAAAGAACTCGTACAAGCCAAGACTAGGGCCATCTAGCATATCTTGTAGGCGCCTAACCTGTTTTTGGGGCCAATATAGAAAGTCAGGAGAGTTATGGAAATGGGGAAGGTGAGAGTTCATCCACAAGGGTACATTAGGTATTAGAATTGGAGAATTTTGCAAGGTTCCAAGCCTTCCTCAGGGTTGTCATAACATCTGGAAGTTTCCTTTGTTTGAAATATTTTATTTGGTTTTCACAATAAACCATAAAAATCAATATGATAACAAATAGTATGCAGAATAAGAAGATTTCATCCGGAAGTTCCCCATGATCTGAAATTGCTCTATATGGAAGACCTTCCATTGGCCCTACAGGCAGTGCCTGAGGTGTCTGGTCCGGGTTAAACCACCATTTGATGTAGTGCAGCCAAACAATAGAGATACAATAAAAAACCTTAACCACTCAAATGCTGCTGATTGTAGAATCTATGGCATCAATATGTAAGTATTATAGTAAAGATTCTTCTCTGGCATGCTAGGCAACTGGGGAAAGAACTCTCCAAGCAAGATATTCACTGGAAAATATGGAGGGGCTGCATCGCTGCAAAAACATTTCTATAAAAGTGTCACACTCATTAAACTTGTGTGGGATCCATGAGGAATATTCTTAGAAGTTATATAGTACTGTATTTCTACCCTTTGATAAATATGTCTCACAAATTTGGTTGCTCTTCCTATAAAGCCAAGCTCCCACTGATCTCCTGTACTTACAGTTCCAGAATGGTGCTGTCTGCCAGTGGTTGTTATCATGAGTGAAGCAAGTAAGCCCAGGAAGGCTGCATTCTTCTCCCTTCTTCTTCTGACGTTTCTTCTCTTTCCTCTCTTTTTTCTTCTTGCGGTTCTCTTTAAATATCTGAAATTTATTGTCTACTTCTTGCATGCCTTCCCTATAAATATACATAAAATTACAAATGGAAAATGATGATCCAGTACCCTTATCAAATAAGGGCAATCCAATGGGCCAATGAATTGAGAAGTAAAGTGGTTTATCCATGGATGGGGCACCAGACTACCCCTGTAATCAAGTGTATCATCTTGTACTACAACCCAAACAGATTTAATTACATACCACCGCTCTAAACACAAGTTCTATAATAGCAAATTTAAAATTTCAATATGCCAACTTTAAAGGAGAATTCAACCGTTTAAAAAAAAAAACCCTACCCCCCACCCTACGTAGACCCCTAACTTTATACTTACTGGTACCGCTCGGCGCAGATTCAGGCATCGGAGTTCACCGCAGCCATCTTCCAGGTCAGATGAGTGGGAGGCAGGCGAAGAGGCGCATGCGCAGTTGGAGCAATTTACCGGTTTGCGACAACTGTGCATGTGCCGAAATGGACGTAAATTGTAGTCTGGGGGGGAGGAGGGAGGGGGGTCTACGTGGGGTGGGGGTAGGGTTTTTTTTGGAAAATGGTTGAATTCTCCTTTAAGAAAGAGAAACCCTCATTTGGTTTCCATGAACAAAGACCCCCTGACCTAAATGACCTTTAGTGGCAGGCGTTGGTAGTTAAATATCTATGGCTGCATATTTAATTTTGTGCAAATTCTCTAAAAACCTTCACATTTATTCTTCCAAATTAAAAACAGCAGAAATTGGTACACTATACATGGTGAATAACGTTGTCTTCTGATTTCTGCTGTTTTTAATTTGGGAGAATAAGGCAGATTTATTAAGGGGCCCATTTACTAAGGGTCGAAGTGAATTCAACGTGAATTTTCCAATTCAAAAACTTCGAATTTTAAAAAAACTTTGAATATTCGACCATTTGAAAATCTAAGTACTGTCTCTTTAAAAAACTTCGACACTTCGCCACCTTAAACATGCCGAATTGCTATGTAAGCCTATGGGGACCTCCTAGAACCTATAGGCAGTATTTGGATAAGTTTTTATGAATACATTTGGATTGGTTGAATTTCAAATTAATGGGAGTTTATGGTAGTTTTAAAAAACTCACATGAATTCGACCCTTGATAAATGTGCCTCGTAGGGGCAGATTTACTAAGCTCGAGTGAAGGATTCGAATGAAAAATTCGAATTTCAAAGTATTTTTTTGGGTACCATCGAATGGGTCAAATTTGATCGAATTCGATCGAATCGAATGATTCGAATGATTCGAACGATTCAAAGTAAAAACTGTTTGACTGTTTGACTATTCGACCATTCGATAGTCGAAGTACTGTCTCTTTAAAAAATACTTTGACTACATACTTTGCCACTTTAAACCTACCAAGGTTCAATGTTAGCCTATGGGGACCTTCCCCAGACCTTCTAAGTTTTTTGTGGTCGCTAAAATCGTTCAAATCGAAGGATTTTATCGTTCAATCGAACGATTTTTAGTAGATCGTTCGATCGAAGTATTTGTGGTAAATCCTTCGAAGTCGATATTCGAATTGGAAGGATTTTACTTTGAGGGTCGAATTCAAGGGTTTTTAACCCTCGAAATTCGACCCTTAGTAAATCTGCCCCTTAATGTTAATTTTTTTTTAGAGGAAATGATTTCACTGAAACCCATCATCCAAAAAACCCAGTATCTGGAAAGCTCCGAAATATTGGAAGGGCAGGGGCTCCAGGTAGAAAGTGAACACAATGTAGAGAATGGAATGCTGTTGGGGCAGATTTATCAAAGTGAGAAATACAAGTTAACCACAGTAAAATTCCACCACTTTCTATTCATTTCTATGGGATTTTTAGAGGCGTATTTATGAATGGGTGAAAGTTCACCATTTGATAATGAATAGATGAATAGAAAGTGGTGGAAATTTAGGGGCAGATTCACTTAGGGTCGAATTTCGAAGTTAAAAATACTTCGAAATTCGACCCTCGAATTGAAATCCTTCGACTTCGAATATCGAAGTCGAAGGATTTAGCGCTAATCCTGCGATCGATCGATCGAAGGATTTTTCGTTCGATCGAACGATTAAATCCTTCGAATCGTTCGATTCGAAGGATTTTAATCAAACGATCGAAGGAAAATCCTTCGATCAAAAAATCACAGGCAAGCCTATGGGGACCTTCCCCATAGGCTAACATTGACTTCGGTAGGTTTTATCTGCCGAAGTAGGGGGTCGAAGTTTTTTTTAAAGGGCAAGTACTTCGACTATCGAATAGTCGAATAGTCGAACGATTTTTACTTCGAATCGTTCGAATCGAAGTCGAAGGTCGTAGTCGAAGGTCGAAGTAGCCCATTCGATGGTCGAAGTACCCAAAAAATACTTTGAAATTCGAAGTATTTTTCATTCGAACCCTTCACTCGAGCTGAGTGAATCGGCCCCTTAAAGTGGTGAGCTCTAAATTCACACTTTGATAAATCTGCCCTTATTATACAGCATGCTAGGCACACTTGTATGCTCATTATGGGACCTGTCAGAATGCTCGGGTCCTGGGGTTTTCCAGGAATATGGATTTTTCCGTAATTTGGATCTTCATACTAAGGGGCAGATTCACTAAGGGTCGAATTTCGAAGTTAAAAATACTTCGAAATTCGACCCTCGAATTGAAATCCTTCGACTTCGAATATCGAAGTCGAAGGATTTAACGCTAAACGTTCGATCGAACGATCGAAGGATTTTTCGTTCGATCGAACGATTAAATCCTTCGAATCGAACGATTCGAAGGATTTTAATCCAACGATCGAAGGAAAATCCTTCGATCAAAAAAAGCTTAGCAAGCCTATGGGGACCTTCCCCATAGGCTAACATTGACTTCGGTAGGTTTTATCTGCCGAAGTAGGGGGTCGAAGTTTTTTTTAAAGGGAAAGTACTTCGACTATCGAATGGTCGAATAGTCAAACGATTTTTAGTTCGAATCGTTCGATTCGAAGTCAAAGGTCGTAGTCGAAGGTCGAAGTAGCCCATTCGATGGTTGAAGTAGCCCAAAAAAACTTCGAAATTCGAAGTTTTTTTTATTCTAACCCTTCACCCGAATTTAGTGAATCGGCCCCTAAAAGTCTACTAGAAAATCATGCAAACATAAACCCAATAGGCTGGTTTTGCTTCCAATAAGGATTAATTATATCAGTTTGGATCAAGTACAAGCTACTGTTTTATTATTACAGAGAAAAAGGAAATTATTTTTAAAAATGTGGATTATTTGTTTAAAATGGAGTCTATGGGAGACGGCCTTTCCATAATTCAGAGCTTTCTGGATAAAGGGTTTCCAGATAAACGATACTTTACCTGTACACAGGTAAATAAATATATATATAAATATGCTCCCTTATGTCCAAACTAATACATGAGGATAATTTATCATTCAAACATGAAACAATAATACTTACTTAAATGGGTGCATGTGGCCTTTCAGCCTATCCTGCACTTTCACTCCTTTTTCTTTCTTGTAAAACCTGAAAGACAGAATCATTAGAAATAATTTCTTTGTATTTTTCCATGTTTACCATGATAAGATCTCTCAGCATAGCTAGTGGCATTAACTGGATTTTTTAGGGCCCCCCAAACATCAGGAATATGGACTTTTTCTTAAACATACGAAACTACACACTTAGTTGCGTCAGGACATTAACCTGTGATTTTAATTTTAATTTTGACCAGATCTCTATCTGGGCCTAGAAACTAAGGGGCCGATTCACTAAATTCGGGTGAAGGGTTAGAATAAAAAAAACGTCGAATTTCGAAGTTTTTTTTGGGTACTTCGACCATCGAATTGGTTAAATTCGTTCGAATTCGATCGAAGTCGAACGAAATCGAACGATTCAAAGTAAAAATCGTTCGACTATTCGACCATTCGATAGTCGAAGTACTTTCCCTTTAAAAAAAACTTCGACCCCCTACTTCGGCAGATAAAACCTACCGAAGTCAATGTTAGCCTATGGGGAAGGTCCCCATAGGCTTGCTAAGCTTTTTTTGATCGAAGGATTTTCCTTCGATCGTTGGATTAAAATCCTTCGAATCGTTCGATTCGAAGGATTTAATCGTTCGATCGAACAAAAAATCCTTCGATCGTTCGATCGAACGTTTAGCGCTAAATCCTTCGACTTCGATATTCGAAGTCGAAGGATTTCAATTCGAGGGTCGAATTTCGAAGTATTTTTAACTTCGAAATTCGACCCTTAGTGAATCTGCCCCTTAATGTTTAAGCATACATAGCCAAACAAACAGACCTATTTCCCCTATGTAAGCATTTCAGTGAACATACTCCATACTCACCCAGACTTACTGCAGTCACATTCATCAGGTTTTCTTCGTTTAAGGTGTCCTCTTACTTCCCTTAAATCCTTGATTTTATCTTGAAGCGCTTCAATCTATAAAAGTACACTGATATTAGCATTATGATTTAGTTGTTCTTAAAGGAGAAGGAAAGGCTAACATTAAGTAAGCTTTATTAGAAAGGTCTATAGAAATACACCAATAAACCTTCAAAGTAATGCTGCTCTGAGTCCTCTCTCAAAAGACACACCACATTTCTTTCCTTCTATTGTGTACTCATGGGCTGTATCAGACTTCCTGTTTTCAGCTTAAACCTCCTTGCCCCGGGCTTGAGCATGCTCAGTTTGCTCCTCTCCCCCTCCCTCCTCCCCTCCCTCCTGTAATCTGAGCCCAGAGCTATGAGCAAGCTGGGAGCTCAGGCAGGAATTGATGTCGCACCAAGCCAATATGGCAGTTGCTATCCTAAAAAAACAGAGAACACTTCAAGAACTGTTTACTCAAGTATGGTAAAACATTCTGCAGAATAAATAGTGTTCTAACTTGCACTATTGTGGCTAATCTACTGGCAATAAACTGCTTCAGTAGCTTTCCTTCTCCTTTAAACTGTGTTATATCATACAGTCTGGCATTATCTTGAATATCTTCTATCAAAAAATAGGTGAACATATTTTTCTGTTGCGTATTCCCTACGTACTCCTCAACCCCCAGCTTTGCTGACAGATTTAGATAGAAAGGTTGTGGATGGGGGACTTTTTGGTTTGAAAATATAACGTCTTTTAGCAACCAAGGGCTACCCACTTAAAGCAGTGGCCCTAGGCACAGGCACTTCGGTGCCTATATATAAATACGGCCTGTAATGAACAGGGCAAATAACCTTAAAACTATGGCAATATTTTGTGTGGTTTTTTAACCATTTGCCTTTTCAGTCTACTACTTTCCATACCACTTTGTTTGAGCCAAAAGTTTTAAATGCTATCTGGCTTAGGGTCACCGTCCACAGCTGCAAGAAAGTAGATACATTTTAAGGTTAGCTTTAAATTATTTATCACTTATCTTTGTGTTCATATTGAATTCTGTCATTCAAACTACTATCTTACTTCTAGGGGCAGATTTATCAAAGGTTGAAGTGAATTAGAGGGAATTTTCTAAGTAAAAAAATTCGAAATTCTAAGTAATTTTTTGGATACTTCGACCATCGAATAGGATACTATGACTTCGAATTTACTTCGACTCTAAGTAAAAATCGTTTGAATAGTCGACCATTCGATAATCAAAGTACTGTCTCTTTAAAAAAACTTCGACTTCAATACTTTGCCAAATTAAACCTGCCGAATTGCTATGTTAGGCTATGGGGACCTTCTACAAACTGTTTCCAAGTCTTTACACATCGAATAAAAATCCTTCGATCGATCACTGAAATCCTTCGAATGGCTCGATTTTTATTTGATCGCAGGACTGCCAAATTTGCTGAAAAAACTTCAAATTCGATATTCGAATTCAAAGTATTTAAATTCAATGGTCGAATTATGTAGTATTTTCAACTTGGAAATTCGACCCTTGATAAATCTGCCCCCTAGTGTACGTGAGGCTGTAGCAACCGAAATGGGAGAGTTGGGGGCCGATTCACTAAATTCGAGTGAAGGATTCGAAGTAAAAAAACTTCGAATTTCGAAGTGTTTTTTGGGCTACTTCGACCATCGAATGGGCTACTTCGACCTTCGACTACGACTTCGAATCGAAGGATTCGAACTAAAAATCGTTCGACTATTCGACCATTCGATAGTCGAAGTACTGTCTCTTTAAAAAAAACTTCGACCCCCTAGTTCGGCAGATAAAAGCTACCGAAGTCAATGTTAGCCTATGGGGAAGGTCCCCATAGGCTTGCCTAAGTTTTTTTGATCGAAGGATATTCCTTCGATCGTTGGATTAAAATCCTTCGAATCGTTCGATTCGAAGGATTTAATCGTTCGATCGAATGAATAATCCTTCGATCGTTCGATCGAATTTTCTGCGCTAAATCCTTCGACTTCGATATTCGAAGTCGAAGGATTTCAATTCCTAGTCGAATATCGAGGGTTAATTAACCCTCGATATTCGACCCTTGATACATCTGCCCCTTGAAGTACAAAAAAATTAAACAAGCTTCCTTAGAATCCCATTGTCTATTTCTTACTACAAGTGAATTCTATGTGATCTTCCAGTGTAATTGTATCTTCAAGTATCTGTCACTGCAATCATGAAAACCTGATGCTTGCGCATAGCAGACCTGCACTGTTCTGGAGGCACACGCAGTGAGGAATCAGATGCTATTTGATGTGGGTGCACTTTACCTCTTTATCAATGTAAGCTTTGTGATCCTTCCAGGCTTTGGTTGAGTGATACAATTCTCTCTCACAATGTACAGTATCGTTGGCAAGAATATAACACCTAAACAAGAAAAATTGATGGAAGATTATCAAGAATGCTGCTTGTATCCACACACACACATTGGGTCCAGAATAAGTTGTCAGACATAAACAGGGCATTTTTATAGATGCAAAGTAAAGTTTGAGCGAAAAAAGAGTGTAAAAATTTGTATAAACGTAAAACATACTGTATCTGTAAAGCTGCAGATGTTACCCCACTATTTTAGAAGGTCCTGGACTTGGAGTGGTCAGTTGAATTAAGTGGAAAAACAACATTGAGTATTTCACTGAATTTGCCATGATGAACAGCAGTGAAAAAAACAGCAACAGAAATTAAGGGGGGTCATTTTTTCTTAAGTCCAAAATTTTCTGGTTGGATTTTTAAAGCAGAAAACACCAATTTTCCATGGGAAAAAAAACAGTTTTTTTTTAAAAAATTTATTATACACCGAGGCTGCTAAAAGCCTGAATCAGAAAATTTTCCATCTCAAACCTGTTGAGGTCATGTAGAAGTCAATGGCAGTAGTCCTTTTTACAATTGGAAGCTATAATCTGTGCTGGGTTTCATAGTTACATAGTTAGTTACATAGTTAAATTGGGTTGAAAAAAGACAAAGTCCATCAAGTTCAACCCCTCCAAATGAAAACCCAGCATCCATACATACACCCCTCTACTTTTAATTAAATTCTATATACCCATACTAACTATAGAGCTTAGTATCACAATAGCCTTTGATATTATGTCTGTCCAAAAAATCATCCAAGCCATTCTTAAAGGCATTAACTGAATCAGCCATCACAACATCACCCGGCAGTGCATTCCACAACCTCACTGTCCTGACTGTGAAGAACCCCCTACGTTGCTTCAAATGAAAGTTCTTTTCTTCTAGTCTAAACGGGTGGCCTCTGGTACGGTGATCCACTTTATGGGTAAAAAGGTCCCCTGCCATTTGTCTATAATGTCCTCTAATGTACTTGTAAAGTGTAATCATGTCCCCTCGCAAGCGCCTTTTTTCCAGAGAAAACAACCCCAACCTTGACAGTCTACCCTCATAATTTAAGTCTTCCGTCCCTCTAACCAATTTAGTTGCACGTCTCTGCACTCTCTCCAGCTCATTTATATCCCTCTTAAGGACTGGATTCCAAAACTGCACTGCATACTCCAGATGAGGCCTTACCAGGGACCTATAAAGAGGCATAATTATGTTTTCATCCCTTGAGTTAATGCCCTTTTTTATGCAAGACAGAACTTTATTTGCTTTAGTAGCCACAGAATGACACTGCCCAGAATTAGACAACGTGTTATCTACAAAGACCCCTAGATCCTTCTCATTTAAGGAAACTCCCAATACACTGCCATTTAGTGTATAACTTGCATTTATATTATTTTTGCCAAAGTGCATAACCTTGCATTTATCAACATTGAACCTCATTTTCCAGTTTTCTGCCCAGTTTTCCAGTTTAGACAAATCACTCTGCAAAGTGGCAGCATCCTGCATGGAACCTATAGTTCTGCACAATTTAGTATCATCTGCAAAAATAGAAACAGTACTTTCAATGCCCACCTCCAGGTCATTAATAAACAAGTTGAAAAGCAAGGGACCTAGTACAGAGCCCTGCGGTACTCCACTAACAACATTGGTCCAATTAGAAAATGTTCCATTTACCACCACTCTTTGTAGTCTATCTTTTAGCCAGTTCTCTATCCAAGTACAAATACTATGTTCCAGGCCAACATTCCTTAATTTAACCAGTAACCTTTTGTGTGGCACTGTATCAAATGCTTTAGCAAAATCTAAGTAAATCACATCCACTGCCATCCCAGAATCGAGGTGTCTACTTACATTCTCATAAAAAGAAATTAAGTTAGTCTGGCAAGATCTATTACGCATAAAACCATGCTGGCACAAACTCATAGTATTATGATTTGCTATGAAGTCCAGTATCTTATCCTTTATTAACCCTTCGAAAAGCTTTCCTACCACTGACGTCAGACTAACTGGCCTATAGTTTTGAGGCTGAGAACGGGATCCTTTTTTGAATAGAGGCACCACATTAGCAATTCGCCAGTCTCTCGGCACTATGCCAGATCTCAATGAATCCTGAAAAATTAAGTAAAGAGGTTTGGCAATCACAGAGCTAAGCTCGCTAATTACCCTGGGATGAATACCATCTGGCCCTGGACCTTTGTTAATCTTAACATGTTCTAGTCTCTTTTGAATTTCATCATGTGTGAACCATGCATCATTAGTTGTATTACTAGAATTGGGACTGTTAAGAAGGAAACCTTCACTTACTGATTCCTCATTTGTGTAGACAGATGAAAAATATGAATTCAGAATCTGCGCTTTTAATTTGTTTTCATCAACCAGCTGACCCCCCTCTGATAGTAAGGGACCCACCCCTTCCTGCTTCATTTTTTTACTATTAACATATTTAAAAAATAATTTTGGATTTTTTTTACTGCTTACTGCAATATCCTTTTCTATAGCAATTTTAGCTTGCCTTATAGCTTCTTTGCATGATTTATTGGCCTCCTTGTACCTTATAAATGATTCGGCTGTACCAGCTAACTTGAAAGTTTTAAAAGCACGTCTTTTCTTACCCACCTCAACACCAACGCTTCTATTGAACCAAAAAGGTTTTGCTTTGCAACAACGTTCCTTGCTTACAAGTGGAATATACTGACAAGTATATTTATTAAGCAGCATTTTAAAGACTTCCCATTTTTGTTCTGTGTTTAACCCTGTGAAAAGCATTTCCCACTTAATATGTTGCAGAGATGCCCTTATACTGTCAAAGTTTGCACGTCTGAAATTTAGTGTTTTAGTTACTCCCTTATAGAATTGCTTCTGCAACAGAATCTCAAAGGAGACCATGTTATGATCACTATTCCCTAAATGCTCACCCACACAAATGTTAGAGATGAGTTCAGTATTGTTAGTTATTACAAGGTCCAAAAGAGAGTTATTCCTAGTAGGTTCTTGAACGAGCTGGAATAAAAAGTTGTCATTCAGCATATTTACAAACCTACTAGCTTTTTCTGTCTTAGCAACCCCATTACCCCAGTCAATGTCTGGATAATTGAAGTCACCCATAGCAACAACTTGACCCAGCTGTGAAGCCGCTTGTATCTGCAAGAGTAGCTCGGCTTCATACTCGACACTTATACGAGGTGGTTTATAGCATACACCAATGATAATTCTTTTTGATACCTTTTGCCCAGTCGAAATCTCTACCCAGAGTGATTCTACACCCTCACCAGTGCCAGCTATTTTTATTTCTTTAGCGCATGGCTTTAATTCAGGCTTTACATACAAACACACTCCTCCACCCTTTTTAATCCCTCTATCCCTCCTAAAAAGGGTGTAACCATTTAAATTCACAATCCAGTCACATGTTTCATCCCACCAGGTCTCAGTGATACCAATTATATCATAATTTTTAGAGCATGCAATTAATTCTAGGTCTCCCATTTTACCTGACAAACTCCGTGCATTTGCCAGCATACAGCGGAGGTTATTACTTTTACTTTTGAAATGTGCATTACTTGGTAAAGAATTATACGTTAAGTTAGTATTATTCTGTTTTCCTTGTAACAGAGGGACCTCCTTAGCTGGTAAACTGTATGCCCCCCTCACTCCTCCCCCATGACCCCTTACTAACCCCACTGCCCCGTCTACACTAGCTTCCCCATAATCCTTTCTCTCACCCACCCCCCCCTTGCCTAGTTTAAACACTCCTCCAACCTCTTAGCCATTCTTTCCCCTAGCACCGCGGACCCCCTTCCATTGAGGTGCAAACCGTCACGGCTGTATAAGTTGTACCCCAACGAAAAGTCAGCCCAGTGCTCTATGAACCCAAACCCTTCCTTCCTGCACCAAGACTTTAGCCACGCATTAAGCTCCCTAAGCTCCTGCTGTTTTCCTAAACTTGCACGTGGCACAGGCAAAATTTCAGAAAAGATTACATTGGAAGACCTTTCCTTGATCTTAGAGCCTAGATCCCTGAAATCATTCTTTAAGGTCTTCCATCTACCATTTATTTTGTCATTAGTACCGATATGTACTAAGACAGCTGGGTCGTGCCCAGCCCCACCCAATAATTTGTCTATCCGATCAACCACATGCCGAACCCTGGCACCAGGTAGACAGCAAACTGTTCGGTTGTAGCGATCCGGACGACAAATTACCCTATCCACTTTCCTAATAATTGAGTCCCCTACAACCACAATCTGCTTAGGCCTGACTCTACTCTCCCCCCCACCACTACTAGAGAAACTGGTCTCCCGGCTGTTAGAGAGATCAGCCCCATCTAGAATTGCCAATCCAGAGTTCATACTCCCATCATCTTCACACAATCTGGCAAATTTGTTGCGATGTATAATCTCCGGATCAGCCTCCATTTTCCTTTTGCCCACCTTAGATTTTCTAACTGTCACCCAGCTAGCTGCCTCAACATCCTGCTGCTGTTCTGTTCCCCCCAAACTATCTGACCCCGCTAGGTCCTGCTCAGTGAGCAAAAGACTCCTTTCAAGATTGTCAATTGACCGCAGTGTTGCAATTTGTTGCTCTAGTGCTCTAACTTGAGCCTCCAAAGTGGCAATTTGCTCACAACCACCACAGAGGTAAGCATTTTGGATCTCTTGTTCCAAATCTGCATACATATGGCAGACTGTGCACTGAGTCAGACCTTCAATCTTGCTAGCACTCATTATCCCAGTTACAGATCAAAACAGGAAAAAATATAAATAAATATATAAAATAAAAATGAGGGTTTAGAACAAAACTTTTGACCTAGTTTGAACCTCCTTTAGTTTTCAACTCCGGTGTTTGTAACTCCACTTACAGATCCCCCACTTAACGAGCAAACACTTAAGAGAAGCTAACACTAGAGCAAGCTCCACTGGAGTCCCAGGGGTTCTATTTATACAGTCTGTTCAGGTGCAACTAATCAAACCCCACCCCCTCAAACGGAGGGAAAACTGCAAAGTAAAGCAGGTTGTGACAAACTTGCTGTAAGCACACTAGCACACCAAACTTTGCTGTTTAGCACCCAAGACAGAAAAAAAAAACCTTTTAAAAAAAAATTAAACCACAGTAGTTAAATATAAACCTTAATATAAAAAAGCAGTTAAGAAATACTTATCCTTTTCAGATGATTTGTTTGCTTTAAGTTGCTTTAAACCTGTCAGCAGCCTGATTCAAACAGACTCACTGGAGTCCCAGGGGTTCTATTTATACAGTCTGTTCAGGTGCAACTAATCAAACCCCACCCCCTCAAACGGAGGGAAACGGAGTTTCGTATGATCATCGGAATAATTTGTGGTTTTCCGGCGAGAATCAGAAAAAATTGGATGTTCTGAATTTTTTCATGATTTTATTGAGATTTTAGAGTCTTTTCCTGCACCAAATTTTTTAAATTATTTTATTGATAAATAAAGTAAAATTGAAGATGGGAATTTGGTCGAATTTGTTTTAATAAAATAATGAGAAAACTTCGGATTTTGGTAAATAACCCCCAAGAATTTGACATCACATTGCCATTGTAAAACAAAAATGGCCTAGAGATTCCATTTTTGGCATATTGCTTTATTATTGGGTTAAACCCTATCAAACAAAGTGGCTCAGGTACAGGTGCTACAGTGCGGGACCAAAGACACCCGTACCCCTGAGTCTCCCTCAGTCTCCCTGTGCCAACAACTCTACCCACTTCCTCTCTCAGGGGATGTCACTTCCTGTCTTTCCCCACCCTCAGGGGTGGCTTCTGAATGGGATGGGCCAGTTGGACAGGGATGACAGTTCCTTCCAGGCAATGACTAAGTTTTGTTTGAATTTACTATAAAATTTACTATAAAACCCGAATTTTTAGTAGAAATTCATATGAGAAAATGCCTGAATTTGGCCAACAGAACAAAAAAATCTTTGCAATTAAACACAAATGGAAAAAACACAAATGGAAAAAACAAATGGAAAGTAAAACAAAAACTACATACTTATGTGTGACTCTGACAGATGCAGATTGGCTTGCACTAATCACCCCATCAGCTAACATCATCTCATCTTCATCAGGAATAGTGGTCATATACTCCTCATCTTCCTCATATTCTTCATTGTCATCATCAACATCTTCACCACCCACTTCTTCTTCTTCTTCAGAAATGTAATGCCTCTTAGTAATACTCCTGAGCTGGGAAGCCTGGTGGTCCTCTTCTTCCAGATTTATGTCATAGATTTCACCTTCAAACTCAACGGAAAGTGAGCGTGTGTGCCGAGTGTGGACAAAACGAGGATTGAATTCTGCAGGAGACCAAAAAAAAAATAAGGTGATCTCTACAGGTATTTGATAAAAGGTTTCCCAATCCAAGAAATCAAAAGATGTATATTCCGGTACAAATGGTGCAGGTGATGAGAGGCATTGGATCTGGGACTTCAAAAAAGGTCCCCAAAGATTGGGTTTAGTTAAATCACATTTTTGCAGACGTAAGTTATGCCGAGCCAAATTACAGAAAGACCCCTGACCCTAGGTCCAGAATATTCAGCCGTTGCTTTTGAATTACTTATCGTTCTTCTCTGGTTCTCTCTCATTATGAGCACACAAACCAGATTTCATATTGACTATAAGATCAGAAAAGGCCTAGTCTACATAATCCATACATCACGTATACAGGCAGCCCCCGGGTTATGTACAAGATTATGTACAAGGTTCTGTAGGTTTGCTCTAAAGTTGAATTTGCATGTAAGTTAAAACATATACATTTACTTGTTAAATGCAACTTAGACAGATGTTTGTCTTAACATAGTATTTATTTTTACCTTTTTGTGCTCTGCAGTAGACAACACATGCCAGAGGGGATTGGGGCAGGTGGTTTATTAAAGCTAAATGCTAATAAAGGCCAAGCAAAACACAGTATGCTACTGTAATTGCCTCTGTTTGTAAATGTGAGTTGTATGTAAGTCAGGTGTATTTAACTCAAGGACTCCATGTATTAACAGTGTCTACAGCACACTAAAAACTGACTATAAAAACCATCAGTGTGGATAAAACTCTAGATACGTGACTTACACAGGCAGAAAAGTAACAACTGAATGAGAAAACATCTCTCATTTATCAAATGTGAATGCAGTTATATTCTTTTTTGTATGCATGGTTCTCAAAAACCAGCATGGTCTTGGCTTTGCTGTTATCTTCACTGGAAGTGCCATAGCTGCAATGTTTCTCTCCTCATACACAAACAGTTAATGTGATTCATAAGGTTTTTCCCATCCATCACACTGTTGTTCTCTGCAACTCACTTAATTGAATTTAGAAGCTGTAACCCAAACATCTGGTGGCCTTTCATTAACTAGATCAACCTTTGTCCTTAACTGAGCTCTGACATCAGTAAGATCAATTAAGCTAATTAAAAAATGGCCTGAGTGAAATACAGACAGACTGAGATCCACACCAACTCAAAAAGGCAGAGGCTGTTTTAAAAAAAAAACAAAAAAAAACAGGTTCACATATATGACTTTGTGGAGAATATTTTGAGGACTCTAAATAACAATTCTGAAAATTAATTTAGCAATTAAGCATGTTAAATGAATGGGAAAGACATAGCCTATGACCTCTGTACCCTTTAATGGACCACACAGTAACCTCCTTTCTCACACTAATTGCTGTTTACGTTGGTCCTTTATGACAGTATGAAGAGTTCCATGCACACGACTATTATAAAGCAGGGGGTGGGATTTTGGTAGCCATTATTAGTACCCTACAGGCCACAGGTGGGAGCCATTATCAGTGACATTTGAAAGAAACAAATTAATCTCTCTCATTTCACTCCTTTCTTTGATTCTTTCTCAGTAGCAGAACAGAATTTAGCAAACCATTTCCCTGGGAAATTCTTAATGTTTATCGTTGTGGCATTGTGCTCGCAGTATAAATTATGGAATTTGGATGACAGAATTGTTTCAGAAATCCACTAGGGGCCACTGTGTGATAATTATTAGTAGAAGGATTTGCTCATGCACCAACCCACATTCACAAAATACTAATTTATTGGTTTACTGGCAGAGCAACAAATGTTAAAATACGTCACAATAAGCTGCCATTAACCAGGTATAACATTTACTGCATCAACTTGGCCAAGCAGCGAATGTGTAGGATGCAATCCACATACACACACACAACAATCTGGTCTTTGGCTGGTGGGATATTCCTACTGAGCAAGACTAAGCATCAAATAATCAGTTTAGGCAATCATAAACATTCCATAAGGTTTCTGGGTTACTGTTTCTCATGGGCAGTATATATGCAAACTCATTTTTCTGCTGTATTGCTAACATGTCTCCCTTTTCCACTCTGGCATCTTTAAGCTTTATCAGAACGGTCTATATAAATACACTAGTAAACCCTCAAAGTAATGCTGCTCTGAGTTTTCAAACATACAGTGGGACATTCACTAAGAATCGTAGTTGCGCTTCGCCAGGCGTATTTTCGCCAGCGCTCCACAAATTCACTAAAATCCGAAGTTGCGCTCAGGGGTAGCGTAAGGTTGCGAAGTTGCGCGAGCGTTGATTCGCTAAGCAAAGCAAAGTTACGCTAGCGATGGTTAATTTGCATACGGTGCCAAATTCAAATTTCAATGGAGGAATATGTAGCAGCACTACAAATGCCTGGGAAACCTTCAAAACATCAAATAAAATTTTTATTTTGCCCTACACATTTGCCCACTGTATAGTTAAGTTGCCATGAGTTAGGAAATGTAGGGGGGAAGGAGGGGAGCCCCAAAAATTTTTTCGATCTTTTTCAGCCTATCACCCATAATATAGAATCCCTATCTACTCTATTGCGCTTCGCCTGTTCTGAGGTGGCGAAGGAAGTCTAGCGTAAAAGGTAGCGTTCAGAACAATGCGTGCGTTAGTGAATTTGCGTAGTTACGTCCGTTGCACAAATTCACCAATCGTAAGAGTTTGAAGCTAAACTAGCGAAGTTACGCCAGCGTCCGTTAGTGAATTTGCGAAGCAACGAAAATGCCCAACGCTAGTGAATTGACGCTAGCGTTAGGTGCTTCGGCGCTTAGTGAATTTGCCCCACAGATTTTTGGAAACATTGTATGAAGATTTTATTCAAATTGTGGCATTGGGCAGTATTTCAAATTTCAGCAACTACAAAATTAAAGATAATAGATGATTAACCTTAAAAAGAACTGGACAGTATTTCTTTGCCAAATAGCCTTCATACTGTTTAGAAGTCTTCAGCAGAACACTGATGAACTTACTTTTATCACCAGGAGTTCTCATGAAAAGCCTTTGTTTCTTCTTCTGACTTCTGCTGGGTTTGTAATCTGCTTCCCCACATACACACTCTTTTTGCTTTCCTCCATAGCCCTTTGAGTTTATACTCCGTGTCCTCTTCTTTAGCGAAATGGTGTCAGCGGTCCCTTTACATTTATGAATACGAAGCTTCCCAGACATGTCTTCAATGCACTGCCATTTCTACAAGGGATGACAAGGATGGAGGTTACATGGAAGCCACTGAGAATCAATTCAAATGTGTCAAGTTTAATATTATGAAATCTGACTTGGTTCTCTGGTTGAAAGAAACACACATGCTGATGGACAGAGAATGAGAAAGAACATGGCACAAGTTTAGAAGGGAGCTCACAACACTTGAATAGACAATGACTTTAAATAGATCCTGAGTAGTAGTAATTTATTTCAGCTAATGTAAGGTATTCAGTGCCTTAATTCTAATTCTATTAGCTTTCTCTAGGCAGAAAATCTGGAAAAAAAAAATATATATATATATATACATATATATCACAAATGAGGCATTGGAATCTCCAAAACTAACTGCTGTGTGTTCTGATGAGAAAAGAAATCATCCAAATTCATAAAGTGCTGGAATTATTCAGTAAATAAAAATGTAAAGAAAACAGGACATTGCGTTATCCAAACCCATTGCTCTTTATTGTGTATTTACTGATAACTCTGCTTATGATACTAGGAGCAGACAGCTAAGTAGCTCCAGACTGGATACAACAGCTGCTCTCCAAGAGGTTAGTATGTGAAGTAAGAAAGGCATGGGGTCGCAATTAATCATTATATGTGCTATAGAAATGCTAACAGTTACAATGATGGGATATTATATTACTCTATTGCTTCTGGGAAGATACTTAACCCAGTGGATCATAATTATATTTGTCTA
Source organism: Xenopus petersii (assembly GCA_038501925.1). Taxonomy (NCBI): domain Eukaryota; kingdom Metazoa; phylum Chordata; class Amphibia; order Anura; family Pipidae; genus Xenopus; species Xenopus petersii. Next base: position 111,034,599 of record CM076683.1, on the reverse strand, counting down.
ATGAGAAACAGTAGTTGATCACTATCTTATTAAAGACATGAATTGCTGCTCCATGCTAGCACCATGTCCAGCTGACAGAATTTACAACTATTGCTTCCTAGGAAGATGTATGGTGTTTATCCTACACCGGACCAGCTGAAATATCTCTATGTGCAGTATCACATTACCCTATCAGCTCAAGTGTTGGACAGTCAAGTTAAATTTATGGACACGGTTTCAAACTAGCACATTAAGGTAACAGCTGATACATGTGTTAGGGAGCATTTTTAGCATTTACACCACTCTAGTAGCAAGACTCTTGCACGATGTATGCCTCGGGGCCTGTTTACATTTTCAGAGTAATCAGAGATGAAAATCCCCTGCCCTTTATAGGCCACTTTAGCATTAGAAAAGCTATGAGGTCCATTTTAGACTTGAGCTCTATAAATAGATGTTCAAACACAAGAAGTCAAGAAAGAGTAAGTCTCATCAACGCTCATCTGTCTTCATCTGCAGGCATATTTCTATTGCAAGGCTTAAAGTGTAGACGAGAGACGGATAAAGTACATGACACAGCCCACCTGCCGTTGATAAATACAGAATGTCTCTGATTAAGAAATAATAAAAAAAATTGTTTAATGAATGAATGTAAAATAAGAATTCTTGGACTACCGACATAAAGAGGATTTTCGGTTATAATAAATGAAAGGTCGTGTCAGTACATATACTGTAGATACAGATAACAGTAAACTGCCACATCCTCTTAGGAAGATGGATTCAGAAATGTCTTATATCACCTCACCCTATACTCTATGTAAGGTTTATTGAGGAGTAAAACCATAACGTGTTTTGGTAATAAAGTACAATGGTTTGGCTTAAACATCTGTGCCCGCCAACAGATTCCCTCCTATTGACATCAAAGAAGTGCCGCAAGAAGCCCTTTACCTATTTAGGGTTGCCACATTTTTTCTGCAGCTTTACTGGCCAGCAATCCAGGGAGGCCAGTGCGGTGATGTCACAGGACGGAGATTGGGAGGATCGGGGTCAGAGTATGGGAGTATCAGGAGTGAGGTATGTATGGGTCAGGGGTAAGAAGAGAGTAGCTGTTTAAAAAGGACCTATGTTAGTGCTAAAAAGTCAGTATCACAGGAAGAAATGCTGACGGAAAAGTGGGACGTACAAATTTACCAGCAATGGTGGAATGCCGGCACCAGCTTAGACCCAATGCTAAATGTGGTTCACCCCTTTGAATTCAACTAGGCTTCCTCTGAATTAACTGGGACTTAGGCAGGTTTTATTTCGGCAAAGAAGTAGAAAAGACATGTATGTTTTTTAACCTCATCCACTATGTTACTATGTCAGTAGGTGTGACCCATGGTGAGTAATGGGATTTTTGACTTCTTGTATCGGTCCAAACATCACATCTGATCAGGGTTAGCACAGATCTACTTAATTAGTCATAGTGTAATAGAGGCATTTTTTAAACTAGGTAGGCTCACTGCAATTGGTTACCTTTTACGGAACGTGAACAATAAATCATTTCACGTGACAATCTAACTAGACGGGGCTGGCAAGGGTTGCTGCAAATACACACACAGCCTAGATCTGTATAGGGTATTGTGTCCCACACTTGCACCTTGACTCACAATGACATATTAGGTGTATACCCTCTATGTTTACCATGGGAAATGTAAGCGGAATTATTCCGATATGAAATCACATTTTAGAATTTCCAGTTGTGTGACAAATGTTTTTTAAAGTAAACTTTCCAGTGCACAAAAAGCCCACAGTCCTGCTACAATCAATGACTATTGTTTTCCATAATGACAGAAGAAGTTAAATGTTCCTTAATACCCAGAAGAAAGCAAAATGTAAAGTGATCATATTTATTTGCCATTTAATTTCATTTCCAGGAACTTTGTGGTTATGCCTCATACTGACGCTGATTTACGTTAGAGAAGAAAAAGGCCATTCTAAAGGAGAAAAACTCAAACTGTTGAAATAAAAGGCTGAAGTGCTCTATGGTGTTAGGAAGGGTTTGCCTAGGTACTCTCTGCCAATATCTGGCTCACCATCTAACACCTCCACCAAGCAAACCCAGACGTATATGGATTTACTCAAACTGTGCAGCTGGATTTGGAAAAGAAGTTTACAAATGAACAGTTGGAAAAACGTTTGTTTCATAAGAAAAACAGACTTCAGAGCCAAACCAAATGACTTTTTCCTTTGTCAAAAGTATAACTATAGTGTATAGACATGATTCTTTACTGAAATGACAATATAAGCAAAATAAAGAAGAAAAAGAATAATGATGTGAAGTGTCTGTTTGGCTAAGTGTGGGACTTTCTTCTGCTCCCTCCTGATTACAAAGGAAGTGACAAAAAATGTGCCTTTTTAGTATTACTTGTGTATCTGGATGTGAAGCAATCATTAAAAATTCTGACCAATGAATATTTAGTGTAAGTAAGTGAGGGGAGGGGATATCAGCGGTGAATTTGAAAGAAACAGAAATTAGAAAGAACTATGTGAAGGCTACAAGGGAATCTGAGTAATTAACAGATAGGTTTGGGGGAGGAAGAAATGTTCCAAAGGGAATTCTGGGGGAATTAACCCAAGTAAAGGAATGAAAGAATACAGAAATACGCCAAGGGTACAGAAGGAATGAAGAGTGAAAAAATGGACCAAGTAAAGGAAGGCTTGGAAGACTGACACTATGTACCCAGGGAAATAGGGTTTAAAGAATAGAGTAATATATTAACAGAAGAAATGTTTGCTTTGATACACTCAAGGAAATGGAGGAAAACATAACAAAATGAAGGATATACACCGAGGGGAGAAGCGTGGCCAGTGACATATACCCAGGAGAAAGAAGTAAATAATGTAGGGTAGGAAAGAAGCCTTGAGATTTTAGATGAAAAATAAATATAAAACTATACAGTTATTTTCAATATTCAAATCTAGGTAAGAGGCACTGTGTATACTGGAATAATCCTGCTTGATTTTCCCATCAAAGGTAACAAGTTCAAACTCTGACCAACCCTCCATGTGATCCAAAAAGAACAGTAACACCTAAAAATAAAAGTGTATTAAAATAATTAAAATATAAAGTACTGTTTCCCTGCACTGGTAAAACTGGTGTGTTTGCTTCAGACACACTATTATAGTTTATACAAACAAGGGAGCAACAACATACTGCTATGAAGCCAAGGGAGCCATTCAAGGGTCAGGTTGCATAGCAATGAACAGTTGCACTCTGCACAATACCACATCATTGTATTACTTTACAGCGCTTATCTGTTATCTGCTAAGTAACCTGTGCATATTCTCCTTTTTCAGCTTAAATGGTTGCCCCCACCATGGCTACACAGCAGCCTAATCATATAAAGTACAGTAGTCTTTCTCAAGCAAACTCATAACTTTTACCATAAGTCAACAGTGCATTATATTTTAATTGCTTTAAAACACTTTTTTGTGTTAAGGTGGCCATACACTGTTAGTTCTGCTCGTTTGCGAGGTCACCAAACGAGCAGATTTTAGCTCGATATGGCAATATCACGTGAATCTGAATGTTCGCAGACGGGTCACAGGACCAAATCAACTAGGCGATTCCGTCCTGGACTGCAGAAAAAAATCAAACTTGCCTGATCAATATCTGGCTGATTTTTGGCCTGATAACGAATGGGAGGACCGGTCGGGAGCCCCCACACATATAGTTACATAGTTACATAGTTAAATTGGGTTGAAAAAAGACAAAGTCCATCAAGTTCAACCCCTCCAAATGAAAACCCAGCATCCATACATACACCCCTCTACTTTTAATTAAATTCTATATACCCATACTAACTATAGAGCTTAGTATCACAATAGCCTTTGATATTATGTCTGTCCAAAAAATCATCCAAGCCATTCTTAAAGGCATTAACTGAATCAGCCATCACAACATCACCCGGCAGTGCATTCCACAACCTCACTGTCCTGACTGTGAAGAACCCCCTACGTTGCTTCAAATGAAAGTTCTTTTCTTCTAGTCTAAACGGGTGGCCTCTGGTACGGTGATCCACTTTATGGGTAAAAAGGTCCCCTGCCATTTGTCTATAATGTCCTCTAATGTACTTGTAAAGTGTAATCATGTCCCCTCGCAAGCGCCTTTTTTCCAGAGAAAACAACCCCAACCTTGACAGTCTACCCTCATAATTTAAGTCTTCCGTCCCTCTAACCAATTTAGTTGCACGTCTCTGCACTCTCTCCAGCTCATTTATATCCCTCTTAAGGACTGGATTCCAAAACTGCACTGCATACTCCAGATGAGGCCTTACCAGGGACCTATAAAGAGGCATAATTATGTTTTCATCCCTTGAGTTAATGCCCTTTTTTATGCAAGACAGAACTTTATTTGCTTTAGTAGCCACAGAATGACACTGCCCAGAATTAGACAACGTGTTATCTACAAAGACCCCTAGATCCTTCTCATTTAAGGAAACTCCCAATACACTGCCATTTAGTGTATAACTTGCATTTATATTATTTTTGCCAAAGTGCATAACCTTGCATTTATCAACATTGAACCTCATTTTCCAGTTTTCTGCCCAGTTTTCCAGTTTAGACAAATCACTCTGCAAAGTGGCAGCATCCTGCATGGAACCTATAGTTCTGCACAATTTAGTATCATCTGCAAAAATAGAAACAGTACTTTCAATGCCCACCTCCAGGTCATTAATAAACAAGTTGAAAAGCAAGGGACCTAGTACAGAGCCCTGCGGTACTCCACTAACAACATTGGTCCAATTAGAAAATGTTCCATTTACCACCACTCTTTGTAGTCTATCTTTTAGCCAGTTCTCTATCCAAGTACAAATACTATGTTCCAGGCCAACATTCCTTAATTTAACCAGTAACCTTTTGTGTGGCACTGTATCAAATGCTTTAGCAAAATCTAAGTAAATCACATCCACTGCCATCCCAGAATCAAGGTGTCTACTTACATTCTCATAAAAAGAAATTAAGTTAGTCTGGCAAGATCTATTACGCATAAAACCATGCTGGCACAAACTCATAGTATTATGATTTGCTATGAAGTCCAGTATCTTATCCTTTATTAACCCTTCGAAAAGCTTTCCTACCACTGACGTCAGACTAACTGGCCTATAGTTTTGAGGCTGAGAACGGGATCCTTTTTTGAATAGAGGCACCACATTAGCAATTCGCCAGTCTCTCGGCACTATGCCAGATCTCAATGAATCCTGAAAAATTAAGTAAAGAGGTTTGGCAATCACAGAGCTAAGCTCGCTAATTACCCTGGGATGAATACCATCTGGCCCTGGACCTTTGTTAATCTTAACATGTTCTAGTCTCTTTTGAATTTCATCATGTGTGAACCATGCATCATTAGTTGTATTACTAGAATTGGGACTGTTAAGAAGGAAACCTTCACTTACTGATTCCTCATTTGTGTAGACAGATGAAAAATATGAATTCAGAATCTGCGCTTTTAATTTGTTTTCATCAACCAGCTGACCCCCCTCTGATAGTAAGGGACCCACCCCTTCCTGCTTCATTTTTTTACTATTAACATATTTAAAAAATAATTTTGGATTTTTTTTACTGCTTACTGCAATATCCTTTTCTATAGCAATTTTAGCTTGCCTTATAGCTTCTTTGCATGATTTATTGGCCTCCTTGTACCTTATAAATGATTCGGCTGTACCAGCTAACTTGAAAGTCTACACGCAAGTAGATAAGCTGCCAAATCGGTCTAAAGGACCGATATTGCATAAAACAGCTCATACCTAAACCATGCTTCATGTAAATAAACCATTTTCATAATAATATTCTTTTCTAGTACTATGTGCCATTGGGTAATCATAAATAGAAAATTGCCAAAAAAGGGCTGTCCCCTAGGGTCATATGATTCACGGTGCACATAAACATACCTAACAAACTATACTTGTTAGGTCACATGAGCCAATTAACAGACAGAGTTGTGTCTTTTGCTTCCACACTTCTTCCTGTTACAGTTGAAGTATTTCTGGTCAGGTGATCTCTGAGGCAACACACAGACCATCACGAAATGGTGGTTCAAGGCAAGAGATGTAAAAGGGCAATATTTACTTAAATATATATTCCAGTTTGGTAAGATTCTTTAATATGCCACTTCATTTGATATAAACTATCTGTTGCTCAAGTATTCGATTTTTGGTATAGTTTTCCTTTAAGGATGCCATATTCAGAGCCCAATGGTCATTGAGAGGAGTTGTGATGGCCCAGAGAAGGTCTTTAAAGTGGGAACTAATAGTTTAGGTACACATGGATAGGAGGCACCACTAAACAAAGCTCATTGATTTATTCTATCTATACTAGGAGAACTCATCCGACCTGTGCTTGTGAAGGGATTAGCAAATAATCGGTTGTGTGGCAAAATGGAAATTCTTTAGTAAGCCATTTGTGTGGAGCAATAAGCTTAATACTTGCTCATAAGAACGCAATCCTATGATAATCTTTAAAGGAATTATTTTTTATAAAGAAAACTTGTTCTTGTTTAAAGTAGAACAGTCAGTACAAAAAAAACACCTAAAGACAAACTATTTTATAGACACAAAGGAGCAGATTTATTAGGGGTCGAGTTGAAAATTCAAATTTTTTTTATGGTCAAAACTCTCAAAAGCGACTAGAGAAGTATCCGAGTTTTTTTAAAAAAATTGAATTTGATTTTAGAGATTTATCATACTCTGGCCCTTTAAGAATTTGACTATTCGCCACCTAAAACCTGCCAAATTACTGTTTAAGTCAATGGGAGAGGTCCAGGGTTCAATTTGGAGATGTTTGCAGCCTTCCTGACATTCAAGTTTTTTTTCGGAGAAAAAACACGAATCGAGTTTGATCGAATTTGATTTGAGTTTTCGGGGCGTTTCAATTCGTCCGAGTTTTAAAAATTCGATTTTATTAATAAATTTCAGCCTGTTGCATTTCGAATTAATTCAAATTTAAGGTAGTTTAAAAAAACTTGCATGAATTCGAAATTCGACCCTTGATAAATGTGCCTCGAAAGTGTAACCATCATGAAAATAAATGTAATATAAGCTTCACAACACAGAAATAACTTACTAAATATAGACAATTGAAAATCCTGTACCATGACTGAAATAAGTAAGCTATGCCTCTCCCTGCAATCTGTCATTCTACATGGGAGTCAACTTCAAACTTCAAACTTGACTCTTACACAAAGTCTGCGCATAGAGGGACAAATTGCTTAGAGGGAAACAGGAACAAAGTGAACACCAATACCGGCTAAATTTGGATGTGCTGTTACTTTTAAACAAAATGCAATCAAAAATCATTGTCAGAATTCCTATATTGTTTGTAGAAAAATAAAAAATGAGAAACCCCCTGAAAATAGGCGATACAAAACACAGTGCAATCAAATGCAGAGAGAGGTGTCTTATACTTAAAGTAGATGAGAATGGCCAATATGCAGCCATCTAATATCCAGTTTAATCTCCAGTTCAATTCCAGTCTACAGAACTAGACCAAGAATGCCCATGTAAGGTCTACTTTTATGGGCAGAATTATCAATGGCTCGAATTTCGAATTCATGCGAGTTATTTAAAACTCCCATAATCTCGAAATTCGGCCAAAATTTTATTAAGAAAATTGAATTCAAATTCAAATTTTCAATTCGACCCTTGATAATGTGTGCGAGAAGCAGCCCATATTGAAATTCATCACATATCAATATGGCTGGGTATAAGTAGATCAGTGCACCAATTTTCTGCATAGACCTGGAAAAGAATCAGTTAATAAAAGTATCTGAGATCTATGCATTTAAATATGATGAACAGTAAGTGAATGGGTTTAAAGCAGTAAAGATATCACATGAAATACGGTCGTTTTGTTGACATTGCAGACAGTTTTCATCTACAAATTAACCCTCTATTACATTAATGGAGATACCATAAGGGAAAAGAAAAGGTGTGTCTCATTGATGGCAATAGAAGGTACAACTAAATTCACTCTCTCATTCAACTCACCTGTCCTGGCTGCTCACATGCAGTTTGGTATCTGGCCTGTTGACACAGCTCCTTCACTCGCTCATATTTTGGTAAGTGATTGGACTGTGGAGTGCTTTTGCTTGGCTCCTCCTTCTTTCTCAGAAACTTTCTAATGAGACAAGAAAAAGCATTGCTTTTTTTGTAAACAAATCCATTTTATTATGGACATCAGACAAACAGTGAAGCAGATTATCAGAGATGACAGTATACAACATGAGAGTCTAAGAACTTGTCAACTTATGAAACAATTGGAGCACAGCCAATATTATCACTGCAGCACTCAGGGATGAACAAAGTTGCTCAAACTTTTGCAGATGCCCATACATAAAGGTGGTTATTTATCAAGCTCAGAATAACTGAACCTCGAATAATTTGTAGTTTTCAGAGAAAAAAAATGAATTATTCGAGATTTATTAAAGTCTGATGGTCTAAAAACTGTGAATTCCCAAACACCCCCAGCATCTAAAAGTACTCAAGGTTCTGTATAAGTTAATGGGTAAGTTACCAGTGTCTGCGCTGATGTCCCTACCGATATCTGATGATTTCGGAGCAAAAAACTCGGAAAACTCAGAAAAAAACTTAGTTTTTGCAGAAAACTCCAAACAATTCAGAGTTTTTGGGAAAAACTCAGTTTGGAGTTTTGCCCGACCCTATTTTTTTGGAGTTGCTCGAAGTTGGATATTAGAAATACTGAGATAAAGTCGGACCTTGAGAAAAGTAGCCCCAAACTATTAATATTATATAATAATGGCCACCGTATCTTCACCTTTAACGCATAGAGAAACCGTTCCGCCAAAAAAATGAACATTTGTGTGTGTCTTTTTTTATGTGTCTTTCCATAAGTTTTATTCATTAGGACATATGATCATATGCTCGATGAATCTCTACTTGTTGAGTTTGTCTTCATTTTTACTTAGGACATACGTTTATGTTTTTCTAAACATACATTTACAATAAACATAAAAGAAGGAATGTTTTCTTGAAATTATTATTGTCTTGCAAAACAAAGACCAATTAATTTTCCAAAACTATTATCATCATAATTTACTGTTCAGGATGAAGGAAGGAAGATTTTTTTTTTAAAATTTCTACAGGGCTAAAACATGTATCCAGTAAAGGCATACCAGCAGCGTATAATAACGAATCATAGCACCCCCCTACTAAGTGCTGCATGACAGAAGTTGTCTCTGTCATTTCATAGATGATGTTAATTACAGAAACTTACAAACATTACAAAAATGATTGCCTTTCTTGTCATTTGTTTTTTGCACTAAAGACATGTACTCTTTTGTATACTTGCACTCGCAGCCACTGCCATCTTCCTGCCTCTTGTTCTGAATCGAAAGCTGCTGCACCTATAGATGCAAGGGAACCTTGAAGCTACAGGTATCTCCAAACTAGGTGGTAGTTTCATGTTCTCCTTCACATCCTGTGTCATTAGGTGCAGTAAACTTGTATTTAAAATATTAGGCACACAAGTCCTTCTCATACTGAACACCAGAAATGAAGCCAACCAATCTTTCAGTGCAATTGCAGCCAATTCACAGTAAAGTGAGATCACAATTGCGGTCATTTCGGTGCATCGGCTGCAACTGTGTCATGTGCAATTCCCACTGACGACCACTACAGGGTGGAATTCTGGGAGGAAAAGGCTGTATTGTTGGGGGAAAACATAACAATTGCACTTACAATTGCATTTGCACACTGCACTTGTACTCGTAAATGACCCCTATAGTTTTTAATTTAAGAGATTTAAGAAATGTCTTTAAGAAATGTTGAGAATTATTTAAAAAATATAAGATCAAGTCATGCTTATGACAGTGCTGTTCAAGTTATTTAACTGTGCCTATATTATTTCTTACACAACAACCCCACGTTATACTAAAACAATGATGTAATACAAAGAACTAAGTATACTATGGACATAAAAATCCCCTGGAGGACACATAAGGACCATGTGCCTCCAGTTGGACAGCAGCACTTAAAAAAAAGACTTGTTTTTAAGTTGTGGTCATGCACAAAAAAATTATTTTGACAATCATGAGAAGGAAAACACCATCTGAGTAGTACCCTCTTTCCACAAGGAACGCATCTCTCCAAATTTTGTTCTTCTTATTAGTGCGCAGCCTGAAAGTAAATTTAAAAAAGTGAATATTTTTATTCATACAGTCAATTTTCCATTTTTATATAAGAAGCAAACCAACTAGCCAGTGACATTGAGCTGCATTCAAGTCCAGATACCATATCAATACGTTATATAACATGTTTGTGAATTAACAGTTCTATTTTAGTTAAAATAATCTACATACATTCAGTATTTTTTGATATTTATCTCATTATACCATAATGTTTGTTTGTGTGTCGTCATTATTTTCTGTTCAGAGACATTCTGAGGCCAACTGAATCCACTTGATTCAACTGGGCCTCAGACCAACAGGGAGGTCTAACACTTTGTTTGCCACCTCCAGTTTCAAAAAATAAGGCAATGAAGATTAAAGGGGAAGTAAAGTCTATAACAGAATAAGGCTAGAAATGCTGTATTTTGTATACTAAACATAAACATGAACTTACTGCACCACAAGCCTAATCAAACAAATAATTTATGCTTTCAAAGTTGGCCACCATCTTGTAACTTTGTTAAACATCTCTGCAAGACCAAGATTGTGCACATGCTCAGGGTCCTGTGTTGTCAGGTAATCTAATGTGGATTTTAGAGTTTTTGTATTGTTTAAAACAAACTTTCTTCAACTCTGCAGAACCAGTAGTTGCAGCAAAATAATCCTCCATATAGAGTCCCAGTTTAAGATCCCAGTTAAAATAGAATCTCTGTTTAAATCTGGCTCCATGATCTTTGACCCTGCAGCTGGAGTTGGAAACAGTAAAGGCAAAAATAAATCCAATACACATCTCTACACATTTGCTGACTGCTCTACAGGGAAACAAACAAAGATGCTTGAGTTCTGCATGACTGGGAAGTGAGGTGGGGGCTCCCCCTGCTGTTCATAAGTATGATTGTTTCCCTGCAGAGCATTTAGGAACTGTCTGAAAATTCCTATCCATAGCGGTGGAGAGAATTTCACTGCATACAGTCAGGTTTCTTATAAAAACGGTACACATTTTTTTAATAAAGTATAGGTTTCTTTTTCATTAAAGAAAGTGAAATCGGGATTTAATTTTTTTTGTCTTTACATGCCCTTTAAGATAATGTATTGGTCAGTATTTGAAAGTATCAAAGCTTGGAAGGGGGATTTTTATTTGGCACTTGCCTTAACAAACCCAAATCCTTTTAACTCCCCACAAAAAGCACTGAAAAAGCCAGGGAGCCCCATATAAGAGGACCCCAACACTGGCAATCTCACTAATTTAGCTGCTCCATGAAAAGGAAAAAATAAATGAGACATAAAAGTCAAACTGACCTGTTACCGGGTCTTTCAATGTCCAGCAAAGTTAGAACAGACTTCCCATCCATATCAGGAGGTGCGTCCAGCCCAGCTATATCCAGAATAGTTGGTGCAAGATCTAAATTTAAAACAATTTGTGGCACTCTGTAACACAAACATAATTACATTTATGTAAATGATTTTGTGTAATTGTAGTGTAAGCGACATGGACAAGGATGTTGAAGTTGGGACTGAGGGTATCCCAAATATTCTTAATCAGTGGCTCTCTTGTACATAGTGGAAAGGACATTGCATTTTCCTGAAAGCATTTCATTGGTTACCAGCTGGTCTGTTGCTTAGTACTAGTCTCCAATGCTTTAAACTTATTTACACACATAAAACAATAAATGACTCAAGGAAAAATAAATAGAGAAAATGCCTTATAATAAATATATGTAATACACAGAACAAGACACAGATTGCTGTGGTGAGCAGGTCATTCAAAACCCATTTAAATCACTGCTGCTAGATACCTTTTTAAAAATGATTGAAAATATGGACAGCTACTACCAATTGTGATTTAGTACGTACACTGATCCTGGTTCCACGTTAGGACCTCGAACAAAGAAAGGAACACGAATATCGAAGTCATATGGCATAGATTTTCCTTTCACCAGTCCAAACTGCCCTATGTGATAGCCATGATCCGATGTGTAGATGATGTAGGTGTTTTCAAGTTCCCCAGTGTCCACCAGCATATTATACAACTGCAAACAAAATTCATGCTTTGGTTTCTTTATGTATTGCTAACTCATAGTAACAGATTACATTACATCAGTTTAATATAATTACTTAAAAAATGGATGTTTTTCAAACAGAGAAACAAAGTCCCAGGTGGATGAGAGTAAACTATGTAAATATTGAGGGATTGGCCTTTGTTGGTGATCATTATCTATGTGTTGGTGGCTGATTTGATTTGAAATCCCCTTTTTATGGTATTTGAATTATTTAGCTTTTTGTTCTGCAGCTCTCCAGAATTTCTGCAGCTATCTGGTTGCTAGGGTTCAATTTGCCGAGTAAGCAGACAATGGTTTGAATGAGAGATTGGAATACGAATTAAAAAGGCAACAAAAAGTAACAATAAGAATACAATTTTAGCCTCACTGAGCACAAGTGTTTTGGCTGCAGAAGTCAGTATTTGGAACTAGAAAGAAGAATAAAAAGAAACCAAATAATTAAAAAATAGTAACACCAATAAATGAAAGTGTTTTAAAGGGATACTGTCATGGGAAAACATTTTTTTTCTTCAAAATGAACCAGTTAATAATACTGCTGCACTGAAATCCATTTCTCAAAAGAGCAAACAGATTTTTTTATATTCAATGTTGAAATCTGACATGGGGCTAGACATATTGTTAATTTCTCAGCTGCCCCAAGTCATGTGACTTGTGCCTGCACTTTAGGAGAGAAATGCTTTCTGGCAGGCTGCTGTTTTTCCTTCTCAATGTAACTGAATGTGTCTCAGTGGGACATGGGTTTTTACTATTGAGTGTTGTTCTCAGATCTACCAGGCAGCTGAAAAACTTCAATCACTCTTTACTGCTGTACTGCAAGTTGGAGTGATATCACCTCCCTCCCTTCCCCCCCCCCCCCAGCAGCCAAACAAAAGAACAATGGGAAGGTAACCAGATAGCAGCTCCCTAACACAAGATAACAGCTGCCTGGTAGATCTAACAACACTCAATAGTAAAAACCCATGTCCCACTGAGACATATTCAGTTACATTGAGAAGGAAAAACAGCAGCCTGCCAGAAAGCATTTCTCTCCTAAAGTGCAGTCACAAGTCACATGACCAGGGGCAGCTGGGAAATTGACAAAATGTCTAGCCCCATGTCAGATTTCAAAATTGATTATAAAAAAATCTGTTTTCTCTTTTGAGAAATGGATTTCAGTGCAGAATTCTGCTGGAGTAGCACTATTAACTCATGCGTTTTGAAAAAAACATGTTTTCTGATGACAGGATCCCTTTAAGGTAATTAAAATATAATGAATTGTTGCTCTGCGCTAGTACGACTGATGTGTTTGCTTCAGAAACTCTACTATAGTTAATATAAACAAGTTGCTCTGTAGCCATGGAGCAGCCATTTAAAGCTGAAAAAGGAAAAATGCACAGGATACACAGCAGATAACAGATAAGCTCTGTGGTATATAATGGGATTGTTCTGAATTGATCTGTTATCTACTGTGCGCCCTTTGCTTGAATGTCTGTCCCCATGGCTACACAGCAGCTTGTTTATATAAACTATAGTTTTGTTTCTGAAGCAAACACACAGTTTTACCAGTGGAGGGCAACAGTACATTACCTTGTCATTCCTTAAAACACTCAAGTTTTTTCGCGTTACTTTTCTTTTAAACAATTTTAAAAAAAAACTATAACATTTAAATCTTTAGTAAAAACATAGCCAGAAATATTAATAACAAATGATTAAAAAAAAAACTATAACATTTAAATTTTAAGTAAAAACATAGCGAGAAATATTAATAACAAATGATAAATGTAACAGAAGTCAAGTGTTGGTAACTCCCAAATATTTCAAAACAAGTCTCATTTAATACAGCCTCATTAACTTAAACACTTTGAGTGACAGAAATACCCTAATTTTTTTTTAAGTCATTCTGCCTGTTCTGGAATAACCTACTCTGGCATCCACAAAATACCCCAGCCCCATAGGCAAATGGGAAATATCCCCCAGTTTTTTTAAAGGAAAGAATATTATTCCACATACTGTAACTGCAATATAACCTATGGCTGTTGGTTATGTTCACTGGCATTTTTCAGTTGATGTCCAAACCTAATTTTTACCTTCACCAGATTTTATGTTTTCCCACATATGTGCTGTGGTACCGCAGATATACAGTATAATGCATAATATATTTTACATTTTCCTGGATATTATATAATTTCTTGGTCCCCATAAAAATTTAAAATGGGGGGTTCTACTGTTATTTACCTTTTCCATAGAGTCATCAACTGATAAGAGAGTCTGTAGCCTCTTTCTATGCAGCACATTTGTAAACTCCATGTGTATGGGAAGCATGGCACCTGTATACTGCATGATCCAGTGTTTGTCCATATTGGGTGCATAGTTATAGCTCGGAGTTCTGAAGGAAAGGAACAAACAATATGTATGTTTTATCAGACAAATGAAACTAAATTTGTAGTGTAAACTAGGACACAAGCATCACTTCTCCAAACTATCAGCTACAACTAGCTGAGTTTGGCCCCCGTGTGGCCCTAGCCTTAAAGTAGGAAAGAAATGAGGAAAAATAATAAATTTTCAACACAAGTCCAATATATTGTGATCATGTTAAACAGATGGATATACAGGTGATAAATGCCCCTCTAAATATTTTGCAATGTGCTAGTTTTGTTCATGAGACCTCTGCTTCAGTCACCACTTCCTAGGGACAGGCTTAGAATATGAATCAAAGCGAGTTAATCTCTGAGTGGTATGTATGCATTACTTTAAATAAACAGTGATATCCCAGCACACAGGGAGAAGAGAAACCCATGGCCTCTCCAAGCAGTACTCACATGTGTTGCGAAGCATTTGGGAAAAACTCTGAAAACTGTGGCGCAGAATCTTCTGGTCCATGTGGAGCTGCGTGACTGATAACCATCATTATGGGACGGTGAGGGTACATTTTCTTGGATAATTTAAAGTAACTAATACTGTCATTGGTAATCAAGTCTGTAAAGTAATCCTGTAAATTATAAACAAAAAATAATGTTAGGGTTGACCAGCAGTTTTTATTCTACAGACACATGCAACACCTTTAGTCCATTCCAGATACCACTGTATTGTTAAATATGGGCATAGCATTTTAAATATGATTAAACATGACATTATTTCAGAAGAGGGAAAAGAAGCACATCGCCATACTCCAGCTCTTGCCTTTTAAAACATTTATTACAGCAGTTATGTGGCACAAGCTTTCAAGGAGTAACTCCTTCCTCAGGTGAAATACACACTTAAGGAACACAAAGCATTAAACGTCCTTTATACCATGTGACAAAAAATCTCAAAAATGTCCATTAAAGATGAAGGAATAACATTTTCTATTTGGGGGTGCTTAAAGTTAGGTACCCCAAGTGACTACTTTTAGTTACCTGACACCCCGGGCTGGTGCTCCTAGCAGCAGCATGGAATGATCCTCTTCCTGCTTGTTCAGGTTTTAAATTTCCTGGGGCAGATGCATGTGCAGTAGATCGAAATAGTCGGCTTTTTCGTTAAGGTTTAGCTCTCCGCTCTACTGCGCATGGGCAGCCACAAGATGGCCTGAAGAAGCAGGAAGAGAATCACTCCATGGTTCTCGCTAGCAGAATCCTGGGCAGGTGCAGTTTTCTGCTGATAGGAGCACCAGCCCGGGGTGTCAGGTAAGTAAAAGAAGTCACTTGGGGGTGCCTAACTTTTGGCACCGCCCAGTTAGAAAATGGTATTCCTTCTCCTTTAATCAAATAACAAACAAAACTTTTGTGTTATTTGATTAATGGACATTTTTGAGAATTTTTGCAACGAGTGGTAAAGGCATCAAATGGTGTGAAGAGTCAGTGGTGTAACTAGATATTACTGGGCACACATCAAATTATATTTCAGGCCCCAAAATGTCTAGAGGCTGACTTGTTTTACCAGTATTTATTCAAAATGTATATGAATTAGGACCTTAATGGGGCCCCTATACCTCCTGGGCCCCCGTTTGCTTCCTCTATAGTTACGCCCCTGCGAAGGGTATTTAATGCATTGTGTTCCCTAAGTGTATAATTCACCGGAGGAAGGAGTTATTCCCCAAAAGTTTGATCCACATTACTGCTGTGATAAATGTTTTAAAAGGCAAGAGCAGGACTATGGTGGTGTGCTTCTTTCCCTCTTCTGAAATACAGTCGTTATGCTTGGCTTAGAGGCAGTCTGGGACAGAATACACCCTATGAATACAAATAAGTGGTGTGTCGCAGATCAAATTGCTTTAAACGTGACATTAAACTTTAGGAGAAACTTTTTTTTAAAAAAAGGTGAAAAAATGTAGAGAAATAGAACTGAAGCTTCTACCAGCCGCAACAAAGGATGTGTGCCACCCTGATACCAGTTTCCTGGCAACACCTTTTATATGGGCCAAACCAAACCCACGATATCCTGCAGAACTTAAGTGTTCCATTAAAAAAATAAAGTATTTTACAGATAAATCAAACAGCAACATTTTATCATAACAGTAATATTTGCATAGGAAGCACTGCCCCAATAAACAACATGATACAGGTGTGTATGGTGTGTACCTTAGACAGCATGGTGTTTGCTCAAGTGACCCTAACACGCAATGCAATTAATACCTGTTTAAGATAATTCTTTGTAATAAATAGAATAGTCTTTCTTAAAGGGAACTCCACACAAACATATAGTACCTTAAGCTTTTTGAAAAGTAAACGTAATTTCAAGCAACTCTGCAATATACATCAATTTAAAAATATGCAGACTTTTCATGATTTTTACTGGTTTGGAACAGTTCCCTAAGCCAAGCCCCCTGCTCTCCTGCTGATCTGTCTGACTACTTTGCTGAGCTGGCTGACTACTGTTACTTTTTATCAGCAGCCATCTGTCCTCAGCCTGCATCCTCCACACCCCACAATTCCCTGCACACGTGATTTCAATAAGGAACCGGACATCACAGTGCAATGCATTATGGGTTATGTAGTTCATTCATGCTGTCTGTAAGCTGTGGAGAAGTTGTTACAATTTGTAACATCAGTGTTTAGTCCCTTTTCCCTGCGAGGATTTCAAATGATGCAGAAAGAGAAGAACTGTTAAACAGCTGAATTTCAGCATAGAAAATGGCATTTATTCATACTTTTTAAAGAAACCGATAACTGTGATGGGTATATTAGGGGTTTCTGTGTTATGTGGGCCTCTTTATCAAATTTTGGTTTGGAAGCCCGAATTCCCCTTTAAATTGGATCAATAATATGAGAAAGCCCACAGGAACATGAAAATGATCTGAAATGCAGTGGCACGTTATAAGGCTTCAATCAATTTGCAAAGAGGATAATCCATTATCGTAAAGAGACTTCGACTGTTCCATTGCAAGAATGAAAGTTCAATAATCTAAACAATAAATGCACCCAGACAGCATTCTTTTTCTTTTGTCCTGGAATCCTGTCCCAATGTCAATAATATGCAGCTGCACCAAAATGTGGAACACGGGATTAGAGTAATGTAGGTATACAGGGGTTTTTTCTATCTTAGATTTATAGGATTAAATAGGTGGGGATAATTGGATTTTAACCTTTATGCTGCCAGAGGGGCTCGCAAAAGATATAGCAGTGTGTGTAGTAAAGTAAATGTCATTATAAACAGCTATTTCCTTTTGTACAGCTGCTGACCCTGAAAAGAGCCGGCTTCCTACTTCACCGGCATAACACATAGCCAAGATGGCTCACGGAAATTGTGGGGCTCAGGGAAATTGAGGAAATGGAACCTAAGCAGGAGATGGAAGATGAATTTTTAAATTAAACCACCTGCCAGTAAAGTTATCCTGCAGACTTTATGGGGATAATGCTGAAGATATTCTCAGAGGCTCAAGCACTTTCCAGGCACAGCCAATCATGTGCTAGTTATTCAAAGCTGCACAGATGCAGAGCAGGGCCCCGAGGGGCCTCACTGAACTGACACAAGTGAACCAGGTGTAACCCTTCTTCCTTTAACCAGAGTATGTAATTGCCACTGTTATAGTTCAGAACAGTGTAAGGCTCTTGAGATGGCTAAGTACACTAAAATGAATGGTCCCACAGTCATTATAAGGGTACGAGACTTTCACAAATCACTTCATTTGCTCAGACAAGCTATTAATAAATCATTGGGGGAATTTGGTTTTCTGTTTCAATTTCGATGACAAGTTTTAGAGCCATAATGTTTAAACTGGGTTATGTTTAAACTACAGACCTGCAGCTGTTCTGGATTTCCAGTACCCAACTTGCTCCAGCAACTGAAGATGGTTATTTTAGGTCGGTACATCCAAAGGTTTGACAGGACCTTATTTAATGGCAAACACCCTGTTCAGTGGCATGTGTGTCTTGAGATACACACTTTCTCCGGCACACCACTTACTTTTTCTTCATTCAACTGCATTTCTGCATTCAACACCTTGTGATACTTCCAGGCCAGTCTTCATACTCAATTTCCCATAGGGAGGAAGCACACCAGAAACTTCAGCATTTGCCTTTAAATAATTCATTTCAGCAGAAAATGGCATAAGCTTTCAGGGTCAACCCCTATTGCATCTGAGGAAGGGGTTGACCCCTGAAAACTTGCGCCATTTTCTGCTGAAATAAATTATTTAAAGGCAATGCCGAAGTTTCTGGTGTGCTTCCTCCCTATGGGAAATCGAATGTGTGTCTTAAGACCATCAAATTATTTTAGTAGGTTAAAAGGAACTTTTTAAAAAGATAATATTTTAAAGGGATACTATCATGGGAAAAATAGTTTTTTTGAAAACGCATCAGTTAATAGTGCTGCGCCAGCAGAATTCTGCATTGAAATCTAGTTTTCAAAAGAGCAAACAGATTTTTTTTTATATTTAATTTTGAAATCTGACATGGGGCTAGACATATTGTCAGTTCCTCAGCTGCCCCCAGTCATGTGACTTGTGCTGTGGTAAACTTCAGTTACTCTTTACTGCTGTACTGCAAGTTTAAGTGATATCACCCCCTCCCCCCAGCAGCCTAACAACAGAACAATGGGAAGGTAACCAGATAACAGCTCCATAACACAAGATAACAGCTGCTTGATAGATTTAAAAACAGCCCTCAACAGTAAAATCCAGGTCACACTGTAACACATTCAGTTACACTAAATAGGAGAAACAACAGCCTGCTAGAAAGCAGTTCCATCATAAAGTGCTGGCTCTTTCTGAAAGCACATGACCAGGCAAAATGACCTGAGATGGCTGCCTACATACCAATATTACAACTAAAAAAAATACACTTGCTGGTTCATTACATTTTATATTGTAAAGTGAATTATTTGCAGTGTAAACTTTATTTAGAAATAAAAACGACATCATAAAAATCATGACAGAATCCCTTTAAACTATTTATGCCCCTGTTTTATTCTTATAGAATATTTGGTCCCCGGCAAAGCAGAAGTGGAGGGGTCCTATTTGATGTGGGAAATACATAAATTATGTAAACTGCAGGAGGAATACATAAATCATACTTAACCAACATTCCCCAATAACCGGATTATTTCAGGACCCTAATCTTTACATCCTATATAATAAATAATATAAGGAAGATAAATGGATCAAAAATATGGGGGAAAAAATTGCTGAATTGTTTCCAGAACTGATAAATACCCAAGCACAATAAAGTTTTATAGTATTTCACTTTACGACTAAGGCGGTCATAGCTGATGCTCGGCCTGAGAAAAAATGCAGGCTAAGAACCAGTCACTACATCAGTTTTCCTCCTTGCCTGCACCAGGACCAATGCATTTTAGTGCTGAAATCCACCTTGTGTGCCTGAACTCGGGCAGACGCAGTGGTTTTGTGTGGAGGCAAGGAAGAAGGATGATGCCAGTGTAGGGGCTGATTCTTGGCATGGGTTTTTATTTAGTGGTGTACATTTAGTTTAGTGATCATCCCTGTTATGTAGTAGAATTATCAAACTGGCAGAAGGCAAAGGGGTTTATGTGAAAAAAAGACAAACGTGTTACAAATAGCTTCACCTGGGAAGTTCCCAAATATAGGAAAATAATTTATATTCAGCATTACTATTAGTCTTTATTTTCATAGCGCTGACATATTCCTCAGCACATTTCAGAGATTATATATCATTTACATCAGTCCCTGCCCCAGCGAAGCTTACGATCTCAGGGTCTCTTCACATTCACACATGGACAATGGTCAGTTTCATCAAAAGCCATTAAATCGCCTGTATGTTTTTGATTGCTGGGGAAACCCAAGCAGAGATAGGGAGAAAACACAAACTCCTTGTAGATTGTGCCCTGGCTGGATTTGAACCTAAAATCCACGAGCTGCAAGGCAGCATTGGTAACCACTGCATCTGGAAATATTTTCTTAGCTAAATACAAGACACTTTAAGAATATGCAGAGGGTCATCAATTGTAGCAAAAGGAGGCTTGTGCTGCTGAAATATACTGTTGTTACATCAGCCCAGAGCTTTTGTTGATAGCTCAGGATTTACAGGAATTCAGCTAATAAACTCAAGGCTACATCATTTTAATATCTGGGATTAATTATCGTTTTCTGGTATACTAATATGCTTCAGAATCACTACACAGGCTGGAAGAATGTTGCTACCAACCTAAACGAATATACAGTAGGAGCTTTCACGTGTAATCAAGTGCACAAGATTATTTTCAGGCACACAATTGTAATTATTCTGTTCGCCGCTAAATATTTAATTAAGCAAAATGATGGTATTGCAATGAATTCCCAGCAAACCTCTTTCATACTGCAAGCTGAAGTATTGCATTGGAGGGGAATAGAAGTTTTGAGAAATGCTGGTTGAAAGGCTTGAGGCAATACAGGAAAGGGGTGACTTGTTACTACAGAGTGCGCAAGTTTGATAATACAGTGGCCCTAATTCACTGACATACTAAGTCCAGACAACAATCTGTAGCCAGTCAGCAATCATCCTTAAAGGAACAGTAACACCAAAAAAATGTAAGTATTTTAAAGTAATGGAAATATAATGCAGTGTTACGCTGCACTAATAAAACTGGTGTGTTTGCTTCAGAAACTCTACTATAGTTTATATAAACAAGCTGCTGTGTAGCTATGGGGGCAGCCATTCAAAGCTAAAAAAGGAGAAAATGCACAGAATACACAGCAGATAACAGATAAGCTCTGTAGACAAGGTATGGGATCCGTTATCCAGAAACCCGCTATCCAGAAATCTCCAAATTACGGAAAGGCTGTCTCTCATAGACTCCATTGTAATCAAATAATCCAAAGGTTTTAAAAATATTTCCTTTTTCTCTGTAACAATAAAACAGTAAATTGTACTTGATCCAAACTAGGATATAATTAAACCTTATTGGAAGCAAACCCAGCCTATTGGGCTTATTTAGGGGCACATTTACTAAGGGTTGAATATCGAGGGTTAATAAACCCTCGAATTCGACCCTCAAAGAAAATCCTTTGAATTCGAACATCTAATTCGAAGGATTTTGCGCAAATCCTGCGATCGACCAATCAAAGTAAAAATCGTTTGATCGGTGATGAAATCCTTTGAATCGTACGATTCAAAGGATTTTAATCAATCGATCGAAGGATTTTCTTCGATCAAAAAAAGCTTAGAAAACTGATGGGAAAGGTCCCCATAGGCTAACATTGTACCTCGGTAGGTTTAAACTGCCAAAGTATGTAGTCGAATTTTTTTTAAAGAGACGTACTTTGACTATCGAATGGTCTTACGAATCGTTTGAATCAAAATCGAAGGTCGTAGTAGCCTATTCGATGGTCGAAGTACCCAAAAAAATACTTTGAAAATTTTTATTACTTCGAATCCTTCACTCGAGCTTAGTAAATGTGCCTCTCAATGTTTACATGATTTTTAGTGGACTGAAGACATGAAGATCCAAATTACGGAAAAACCCCTTATCCGGAAACCCCCAGGTCCCGAGCATTCTGGATAACAGATACCATATCTGTACACAATGGGATTCTTCAGAACTTATCTGTTATCTAATGTGACTCCTGTGCTTGAATGGCTGCCCCCATGGCTACATCAGCAGCTTGTTTATATAAACTATAATCGTTTTTGTGAAGCAAACACACCAGATTTACCAGTGCAGGGCAACACTATATTATATTGTCATTCCTTTTAATCACTTTTATTTTTTGGTGTTAATGTTCCTTTGATTCTGTTTTGTTCATTTCCCTCAATAAAAGCAATTTCCTTATTGGCTGCTGCACTTTCCTTCACTGGTACAAATCTGAGTTGAGTGTTAAATACTGCTGACTGGTTTAAATGCATTTTTCAGACAATGGGTCAATGTTAGGTTTGGGTTGCATTTTTTTTTAAATTTTAACTACCTGCTGTAACTTAACCTGGGAGTTGGGGGCTGCAGTTCCATAACAACTAGAGAACGGCAAGCTGGACATCTATCACTGATGTATTTGTTATTTTCAGTCGATGTCCCTAGCCTTCATCCATTGCTGGGGCCTCCTCTTGTGTAAACCAGACATAGTTAAATGGCGTAAGTGGAAAATCTGTGTCAGTGGCAAGTAGTTACAGTATGTGAGCAGCCCTCATCCCACGGGAAAGGCCTGTGGATTACAGCACTTAGAAGTTCTATGAAATCACAGTGTTGTGGGCAGGTCACTTTGGCTAACATTGCCCAGCTTTGTTATGAGTGAGGTCTAGCCTTCACAAGCTTCCCAAACCATTGCTATTTCTCACATATCTATTCCAATTGTACTGTCCTGAGACCCAACAGAATTACTTTTTCCATAGCATAATGAGAATCAGTATGAAGCTTGGCTTGTTTGTGTGTTTTATAGATGGAAATACACGGTAACATCATTTATCGGAACATTAAGGTCCTGTGAATTACTTCTATTGTCAGACTTTCCACTTTTCGGTTTCATTTCACTATTTCGCAATGTCAAAATAAAGGATAAGATTATAATTTGTTTTTATTTCACACATATACTATATATCTCATCAACATTGGGAAAGTTTTCCCTAGTAACCAACAGAGGAAGACAGGCTCGGATGGGAATTCAAAACAGGGTCTTCCATTTCAAGTATACAGAGGACTAAACAGCTCTCCACCAGCCAACTAAATAATGTCTATAGCATCTTACAGCAGCTTCTCTGGCTTTTGCTGGAATTCACACATTGCAGCCTGGGCCTGCAGGAAGTTGCTTAGTACCATTAGCATTGTTTGACCAAGTCATGCAACAATCAGCAGTTTGCTTTTAATATTCTATGCTTTAGACCAGTAAAAGATGACAACTGATTGGTTGTTGTGTTAAGGTGGCCATACACGGGCCGATAAAAGCTGCCGACAGACCAAGTTGGCAGCTTATTGGCCCGTGTATGGGGGCCCCCGACGGGCTTCCCCGATCGAGATCTGGCCGAAAGTTGGGCAGATCTCGATCGGATGGGATTAAAAATCCCGTTGGATCGCGGCCGCATCTGTTCGTTGATGCGGCCCCGCGATCCGCCCACCCGTTTGCGAACGCTAGGATCCGATCGTTGGGCCCTAGGGCCCACGATCGGATCAGCCCGATATTCCCCACCTCAAGGTGGGCATATCGGAGGGAGATCAGCTCGTTTGGCGACATGGCCAAACGAGCGGATCAATCCATGTATGGCCACCTTTAGTCTGTTAGAGGATAGGGGGAAATGTTACCTATAACACTGTATAACATTATATTATTATAAATCTGGTCTTTAGCAAAATAGTGGGGGACTGTTACTGAGACTGAAAACAAAACGTATAGACTTTTTGGAACAAATCTTGGAGAACTGAGAAGCTGAAAAACCAAACTGAATATTGTTAGAAGGCCTAAAGTATGAGTGCCCATACTTTTCTAATGAGAGATCTACTTTTATTGATGTTGTCCCATTATGATTTACATCCATAAAAGCATTGTTAGCATTCTGTTTCATGGGAAATATTACTTAAAGGGGAAGTAAAGTCTAAAATAGGATAAGGCTAGAAATGCTGTATTTTGTATACTAAACATAAACATGAACTTACTGCACCACAAGCCTAATCAAACAAATGATTTATGCTTTCAAAGTTGGCCACAGGGGGTCACCATCTTGTAACTTTGTTAAACATCTTTGCAAGACCAAGACTGTGCATGTGTTCAGTGTGGTCTGGGCTGCTTAGGGATCGTCATAAATTATCAAAATAGGGAAATAAACAAAGCTGCTTGAGTTCTGCATGGCTGGGAAGTAAGGCGGGAGCTCCCCCTGCTGTTCATACGTATGATTGTTTCCCTGCAGAGCAGGTAGGGACCGTCTGACAATTCCTATCCACAGCAGTATATGAAGGGTGAATTTCACTGCATACAGTCAGGTTTCTTATAAAAATGGTACACCTTTTTTAATTAAAGTATATAGGAGAAAGGTTTATTTTTCATTAAAGAAAGTAAAAATGGGATTTTATTTTTTTGTCTTTACATGCCCTTTAAATACTGATGGGAAAATGTATATTGCTATATTTAACAAACAATTATTTCCTATGTAACCTTAACATAATAATTATGTGAATGAAAAGCAAGAAATAGGAGGGTGATTTAGAAAAGCTGTTTGTTGGCAGTGTCTACTGATCACCAGTTAGGGTCAGGGCACACGCTCAGATTCGGGGAGATTAGTCGCCAGCGACAAATCTCCTCTTCTTCGGAGTGACCAGGCTAGATTGTAAATTGTGGCACTCGGTTTTCCGAAGTCGCCCGAAGTTTCCTCATGAGACAACTTCGGAAAACAAAGTGTTTTAAGTGCCATCCCGCTGGCGATTTACATTCTAACTGGCGGGAAGCAGTTCAGGGAGATTAGTTGCCCCGAAGAAGAGGAGATTTGTCGCCGGGCGACTAATCTCCCCGAATCTGAGCATTAAATGTCTACTGCTAGATCCTATCTACCTTTTGGGCACCCCTGGGCTAAAGTGATCAAAATATCACAACTCACAATGCATGACATGCAGTCTAAAGCCTTCAGAACTATTACCACAAAAATAAAAGGTTTTAACTTTAACAAACACAAATCACTCTTTAATGTTCCTGTAACATCACCAATAAACACTGGGAATTAAAGAAGTTATCTGAATTCTAAATGTATTTATTTGGATACACTGAACAAGTGAAAAGCTACAAACTGTTATTTTAATAAGAAAGCAAAAATGTAGCAATTACCTTTTCATATTCAAAACCATGTTTTTCCTTAAATCCATTCCTGCACATGGTATAATTATAAAAGCGAGAGTTCTTCACAAGTCCAAGCCATTCCCGCCACCCAGGAGGGATGTAGCTTCCATTATACTCGTTGAGGTATTTTCCAAAAAAAGCTGCAAAAGAAAAGACAAACCATAAATTGCTGGTTAGAATAACTATGTAGGAATATAAAGTTACACCTAGCTGCAAATAAATGGAAAGTTGTAGCAAGGGTCAACTCTGGCCCTGCTGCTTCAGATGTCACCCACTTTGCTCCGCTGGCACCTCTCCTGTAATCAGACAGAGGAGAGGAGGGTGGTGGTATAGTTGCCACACAAATTAATGTATGTGATTTCAAGTTTTTTGTCTCCACATATTTACTAATCACTTGGCATACTTAGCTAGATTCACAAAAATGCAAGTTAAGTCAGTTATCAAATCACCATGAGTGCCACAGTCAGGAAACAGGAAACTAAAGTCTAAAATAGAATAAGGCTAGAAATGCTGTATTTTGTATACTAAACATAAACATGAGCTTTCAGCACCAGAAGCCTAATTAAACAAATGATTTATGCTTTCAAAGTTGGCCACAGGGGGTCGCCATCTTGTGTAAACATCTTTGCAAGACCAAGATCATGCATATGCTCAGTGTGGTCTGGGCTGCTGCTTAGTGATCGCCATAAATTATCAAAACAACACAAGTCAAATAATATCTGCCATTGAGCCAGATACAGCGAGACTGATTAATAATCAGAATATGCACTGGGTCCTGTGCTGTCATGTAATCATGTGGATTTTATAGTTTTTGTATTGTTTAACACAAACTTTCTCCAACTCTTCAGAACCAGTGGCTGCAGCAAAAAAAAAAATCCTCCAAATAGAATCTCAGTTTATCTGTTTAAATCTGGCTCCATGATCATTGTCCCTGCAGCTGGAGTTGGAAACATTAAAGAGGACGTAAAGGCAAAAGTAAAATATTATCTTTATTTTATTAACTGAAAAAGAAACCTATCCTCAATATACTTCAATTAAAAAATCTGCACAGTTTTTATAAGAAACCGGACTGTATGCAGTGAAATTCCCCCTTCATTACTGCTGCAGATAAGAATCTCTAAATGGTCACTGGCGGTTCTAAAGGGAAACAAACAAAGCTGCTCCAGTTCTGGGAAGTCCCTCCCACTGCCGTTTGAAAGTATGATCCTTTCCCTGCAGAGCAGTTAGGGACAGTCTGAAGTTTCCTATCTGCATCAGTCAGAGAAAGTAAATGAAGGTAGAATCTCACTGCATACAGTCAGGTTTCTTATAAAAACAGTACATATTTTTTATTATATTATATAATTAAATTGGAGATATGGGTGGCTTGGTAGATTTCTTCCAGTATCAGATAGGCAGTTCTAACAGCATTTTTTCTCAATTAAAAATAGTTCTCAGGGATTAGCATGGTATTATAGGCTGTTGCTACTAAGCACAAAGTATAGTGGTTAGTGCCAAAAGTGTATATGAGTCTAGGTCAAATGATTGATAACAAAATCCTTTCCCTGTTTAGTAAACAAATGGCATCCTTTAATGGATCCTCACATACCATATGTTTTGAACATACTCTAACCATAACAAAAAGAAAAAAAAATGTAAATTAAAGCTGTGAAATCCAAACCAGTGTAATTATAATAGTGCCACAGGGTCACTAAACCTGTTGGCCTAAATCATTTAATTCCATGGGCATCAAATAGGATTTTTCTGATTACGCATAGAGTTTTAATAAATATCCATGCTTTGTTTCCAAGAACCACTGACACAAGGCAGAATACAGACTTTAATGATGAATGTTTTCACTTTAAGAAAGGGAGCTCTGTGAGGCAGTTCAGGAGCCAGAGCAGAGACAGAGAGGGGAGAAAAAGGGTTTTTGGGAGTCTGGCCGAATTCAAGTTACACCCAAAGGGAAAGTATTACACTGCATTAAATGACCTATTGAAACCACAATGAAGTTGCTTTAGTTTTCATGGCAATGCTTATCAAAAAGTTATTCTACCCAAAAAAATGGGTCTTTCATTGCATAATGAAAGAAAATGCAATTCTAAGCAACTTTCCATTATATGTTCATTAAACAGTTTCAGTTGTTTAAAGTAATTTTTAAATGTAACTGTTGCATTGTTCAGTATTTTATCTCTTTCTGTTCACTGGGTCCGACTCCTGAAACAATGTAGAAGAAGCCGGCTGACTAAAAGAGCAAGAGGAGACCTGGCTCCTGTTTCTTTAAAACCAATGAAAATGCTTAATCAACATCTACATCTACAATTAGTATAGTTATAAGTACCGTTATCCGGAAACCCGTTATCCAGAAAGCCCCGATTACCGAAAGATTGTCTCCCATAGGGGCAAATTTACTCAGATTCGTAGTTGCGCCAGGCGTAACTTCGCTGCACTTCGCCAGGTGTAGTTTCGCCAGCGCTCCGCAAATTCACTAAAATCCGAAGTTGCGCTCAGGGGTAGCGTAAGGTTGTGAAGTTGCGCTAGCGTTGATTCGCTAAGTGAAGGTTAATTTGCATACGGCGCCAAATTAAAATTTCAATGGAGGAATATGTAGCAGCACTACAAATGCCTGGGAAACCTTCAAAACATCAAATAACATTTTTATTTTGCCCTACACATGTAGGAAATGTAGGGGGGGAGGAGGGGAGCCCCAAAAAATTTTTCGATCTTTTACAGCCTATCACCCATAATATAGAAAAAATTACAGCGTTTTTTGGGACTCAGAAAAAATTTGAACTTTTTTTGAAGCAATCGCTATCTACTCTATTGCGCTTCGCCTGGTCTGAGGTGGCGAAGGAAGTCTAGCGTAAAAGGTAGCGTTCAGAACATTTTGTGAATTTGTGTAGTTACGTCCGTTGCGCAAATTCACCAGGCGTAAGGGTGTAAAGTAACGCTAGCGAAGTTACGCCAGCGTTCGTTAGTGAATTTGCGAAGTAACGAAAATGCCCAACGCTAGCGAATTGACGCTAGCGTTAGACGCTTCGGCGCATAGTGAATTTGCCCATAGACTCCATTATAAAATACAAATAATCCAAATGTTTAAAAATGTTTTTTTTCTCTGTAATAATAAAACAGTACCTGTACTTGATCCAAACTAAGATATAATCAATCCTTATTGGAAGCAGTACCAGTCTATTGGGTTTATTCAATGTTTATATGCTTTTATAGTAGACTTAAGGTATGAAGATCCCTTATCTGGAAAACTCCAGGTCCCGAGCATTCTGGATAACAGGTCCCATACCTGCATTTATAGTTTATATATGTCACTGTAAAATAGGTCGGTATAAGTATGTACATGTATGTGCGCTGTGGTTCTTTTGGAGTGGTTGAATTTAGTGGACTTTTTTAACCCGGCTTAGGGTTACTTAGAATTAAATTTTCTTTCTTTATGCAAAAAAAAAAACAGCTTTTGGTGGAGTACCTTTATGGAATCCAATCGTTAGGCCTAGGTTAGTCCGATATAGCCTAGTTTATAAAGGCATATTGGGGGAAAAGATCCTGTTATTTGGTGACCTCACAAAACCAGCAGATTTTATAGTGCATGGTCAGCTTTACAGGAAGACATTATCAGTTCCTGTTTATAGATCTCTATGTAATGCAGCTCTTCTATCTAATCCTGAACTAAGCCTGCCCCACTTCAGCACAGAGGAAGACTGGGTAAGATACCAATAACATAAGGCAGTAAAAATGATATCCTCTGGCACAGACTTGAGCACCTACTGGGCAAGTCTCCTTTACAGAACATTCTCTACCTTTTCATGGCTTGTCTCGATAGCTGCATAGTTTCTGTACCGCAGCTACGCAAATATAACAGAATAAGTGGGACCACATCGTAACAGCTTGTTTGAACTGCACAGAGTGAGCTAAGTTGCTGATACTATAGACAGAACACAAACATAGTTATGATGAATCATTAACAGCATGAGATTTGGCACATTTTTTGAGTTTGGCACTCTGTGGGAAAAAAGAAGGTCCTTGTTTTAGACTGGGCACATAAAATGTTTGGTTCAGCTGTATCGCAGTATCTACAGTCAGTCAATATCGAAAACTGCATATCTGGATTTCTTTTTTTTTTTTAAAGGTGCATATTTAGATTAATAAAGTGCAAGTTAACATATTGTTTGGCTTTTAGGGTGCATTCTTTGTAGACAACCAGTGTCCAGATTTATTTTTATATAGCATGTATTGCCATATGGCTTGCTTTAGCTGTGATATACTCCATATAAAAAACTTTGTTTCTGGCTTCTACAGGATGTGGTACAGAAATCTACAAATAATGCTTCTGCAGAAGCAAGAACTGTGTGTATAAACACAAAAATGAAAAAAAAGGAATTATTGTGCATAAAATAAGCTAAGTCCACACTAAGGGGCAGATTTCGAATTCAAATTTTTTTTTTAAATTTTTTATGGTCAATACTGTCAAATTTGACAACTCGATTCAAGTTTTTTGAAAAAATTCAAATTCGATTTTCGAGATTTATCATACTCTGGCCCTTTAAGAATTCAAATTTGACTATTCGCCACCTAAAACCTGCCGAAATAGTGTAGAAGTCAATGGGAGAGGTCCAGTGGCCAATTTGGAGTTGTTTGCAGCCTTCCTGACATTCGAGTTTTTTCCAGATAAAAAGCTCGAATCGAGTTTGCTCGAATTCGAATCAAATTTGATTTGAGTTTTCAGGTCGGTAAAATTAGCCTGAATTTGCAACATCAAATATAAATCTCCCCCAATCTAATTTAGATTAACATCGAATTCATGTGAGTTAAAAAACTCACATGAATTCGAATCTTGATAAATGTGCCTCTATAATTTTTTTAACTTGTTTTTTAATTCAGAATTCGAATGGTATGTTATTTATGAAAAAATGTGAACATCTAACATTTGATCGAATACTCCTGACCCGAAAACAATTTGAACATCGAAAATTCAAATCGAATTTGGATCAAGTTTTATGCATCAAATTTTTATTTGATGCTCAACATTTTTTTCTACCATT
The DNA here is from genome assembly GCA_038501925.1 of Xenopus petersii. Lineage (NCBI taxonomy): Eukaryota > Metazoa > Chordata > Amphibia > Anura > Pipidae > Xenopus > Xenopus petersii. The sequence goes on along the minus strand of CM076683.1, from coordinate 111,004,209 downwards.
GGAGTCTACGGGGCATCATTTTCATTTCAGAATTATTTCCAGTGTCAAGTGTGATAAATCTCACATTCTAATTCAAATTCCAGTTGGTGCTTTTAAATTTGAAATTGTGAGTTTTGACCACATTTTTTTAGAACATTCGAATTTACCATTCAAACCTTAGTAAAGTAGGCAGTTGCATAAATTTGCTGATAAATGATGTAGATTTTCAGTTTTAAGTTTTAGAGAATATGCTAGTGAAACATCTCTCTTATTTTTGAATCAGGACTCATGCTTTAGGAGTGCCTGAAAAAACATGAGCTTAAAGTTCCCTACCTGTCCTGTAGCCTGTGTTATTGAGATATACAGCGAATGTGCGGGGCTCGTGGATGGCTTGCCAGGACGGAGAAGAGCAGTTCTCATTGTTCGTATATATGTTGTGGTTGTGAACATATTTCCCAGTTAGCATTGAAGAGCGAGAAGGACAGCACATGGGAGTGGTCACAAAAGCATTGATGAATGAAGCTCCTCCTTCTTCCATGATCCTTCTCGTCTTGTTCATCACCTGCAACGAACCTGAAATAAATAATATGCTTTGCTAATGTACATGTTCATTTTTATGCGTTTTATGGGTTAAACAGGTACTAATCCAATATTATTTACAATCACTGAAAGAATAGTCTGTAGCCTCCAATGACATATTATAAAAACATGTTCCAATCTCAGTAGCTTGGCACATAAATCCAATTAAGGGGAAAGATTCCCCTTTGAATTACATTTTACTATGGTTCTGAGACAATGAAAGAGACTTGAAGATGAGCAGTAGAGAGCCTGAATAGAGATGAATAATAAAATGGAACCAACAATAAAATTGTTGCCTCATAAGGTAACATTTTTATAGCTGCATCTGTCAGTGACCCCCATGTGAAAGCTTTAAAGAGACTCAGGGAGGGGAAAACTACATCATTCAAACACTATGGGGAAAAAAAGCTAAGAATGTAACTATAACACATTAAAAGTTGACTTTCAGAAAAAAAACTGCCTCTTTAAAGGCAGCTATATATTTACTTTTAAAGGAACAATTCAGTATAAAAATAAAAACTGGGTAAATGGATAGGCTGTGCAAAATAAAAAAATGTTTCTAATATAGTTAGCCAAAAATGTAATGTATAAAGGCTGGAGTGACTGGATGTCTAAGATATAAGCCAGAACACTACTTGCTTTTCAGCTCTCTAACTCTGAGTTAGTCAGCGGCTTGAAGGGGGGCCATATGGGACAAAACTGTTCATTGACTTTGAAATTGACCTTCAGCATTTAGCTCAGATTCAAAAACAATAGTTATGGCCCATGTGCCCCCCCTGAAGTTATTGCCTGGTAACCAATCAGTGGAAACCAAGAGAGCTGCAAAGCAGGAAGTAGTGTTCTGGCTATTATGTTACACATGCAGTCACTCCAGCCTTTAGCTAACTAATTATATTGAAAACATTTTTTATTTTGCACAGCCTATCTATTTACCCAATTTTTATAGTGAACAATTCCTTTAATGGATTTTCGCCAATAGAAACAACTAGTTGTTAATTATGACTTTTTTCAATTTTTTCCAATATTGAAGTGTAAACTGTCAATTTTCACCTTCTAAAGCAGCTCTGGGAGGGGGGTCGCCGACCCTGTAAACTGTTCTTAATTGATACATTTAGTTGATACATTTCTTATCTTTGTCCCTGACGAGCAGATTCCCGGAGTTTCATTCATTCATAAAGGCAACTGTTAGAATTAATACAATAATTGCTAATATTCCATAGATGCTGCTAATAAATGTATCGAGTAAATGTTGCAAAACTGTAACAGTTTACAATCTGCACCTGAATTACTGAACTGCCAGACTGAAACACCAGAGACAGGGACATTAAACTTAAAATTTTTTGGAAAAACAGTAAAAAACATAAATAATGGAAAGTAATTGAAAAAAGTCTTTATTTCTGGGGAACAACCTGAAACAGCTGAACTGAATGCACAGAATAAATCATACATGTGATGTATTCCTTTGCTTCCAAAAAAGGTGAAATAATTACAGAAAAAGACACAAAAACAACTGATTGCCAAGGTGCTTGGGTGTATCTTAATGCAACTATTACATCTACTTCCCCTTTAAAACACATGAGCTTTAACCATGCTTTTATCAAATCCCCTTGAATCAATGGCAGTGTAGACTTACAGTATATAATTAGTTCTGCCTATAACCAAACTCTTACCTAACTCCACATCTTGATCATCAGTCAAAACAAGAATAATATTGGGCCTTATGTTTCTCCTGTCAGGTTGTACTCGCCCTCTGAATCTGGAGGCTTTGAGTGAAGAGCCAAGGCCCATAGGCAGCTCCATTTGAAGCAATATAAAGACAAGTACAAAGTCCAAAAACTTCATGATAGCATAGATAGTGGCTTCTAGAAAATTAGATTATGTCAGATGATTTCTTGCAGTTTTATAGGATGCTCTGAAAATACAAGAGAATGAGAACAAACAAAAGTTAAAATACACAAAATAATACAACACAGTGCTATTTTATATTGGCATAAGCCCTATCAAGATATTGTTGAACTACAATTTCCTGCACCCTGCTGCCACCTGAAAAATGATCCATGAATTTGCCCAATACACAAACAACTAATGAATAACTACTCTTTGCAGCCAGAATATTTATATGTATACAGAAACGTGGAAACTGTTATACTGGTTTACATTCCCACATACTTGGTAAAATTTTGTTTTACTCATTTAATGGAAACTATGCTTTTAAATTCAATTAGTCTGACTAGTTATCCCTATTTATCTGCATATTTGTACTTAATACTAAGAGTAATAGCTGCAACAAGACTTATTCAGTTTGGATAAAACAAAATATTTACTGCTGCTTGCTTCTGCAGACATGAATTTCTACACGGTCGTTGGCTGCGCTACAGGGAAACAAACAAAGCTGCTTGCGCTCTGGGAAGTAAGGTGGAGGTTCCTCCTGCTGGTTGAAAGTATGATCCTTCCCTTGCAGAGCAGTTAGGGACCGTCTGAAGTTTCCTATCTGTAGTAGTCAGAGCAAGTAAATGAAGGGGGAATTTCACTTTTTCATTAAAGAAAGTAAAAATGGGATTTTGTTTTTTTGCCTTTACATTCCCTTTAATATAGATCTGAAAAAGGCCCTTAACACAATGCTGATGGAGTCACATTCATAATCAGGGTAGTGCTGTGAAAAAAAGGTCTGGTTGTAACATAGTAACATAGTAGCAACCTTTTTTTTAATTTTTTTTATTAACTGCCTATCTGCCAGTTGATCCAGAGGAAGGCAAAAAAAAACCCATCTGAAGCCTCTCCAATTTGCCTTAGAGGGGGAAAAATTCCTTCCTGATTACAAAATGGCAATCGGACTAGTCCCTGGATCAACTTGGACTATGAGCTATTTCCCATAACCCTGTATTCCCTTACTTGCTAAAAAGCTATCCAACCCCTTCTTAAAGCTATCTTAAGTATCAGCCTGTACAACTGATTCAGGGAGAGAATTCCACATCTTCACAGCTCTCACTGAAAAAACCCCTTCCGAATATTTAGGCGGAACCTCTTTTCTTCTAATCAGAATGGGTGACCTCGTGTCAGATGGAAAGACCTACTGGTAAATAAAGCATTAGAGAGAACATCCCCAATTTGGCCAGTCTTTCCATAGCTAAGATTTTCAATACCTTTTACCAGCTTAATTGCCCTTCTCTGTACCCTCTCTAATACAATAATGTCCTGTTTGAGTGATGGAGACCAAAACTGTACAGCATATTCTAGATGGGGCCTTACAAGTGCTCTATACAGTGGAAGAATGACCCCCTCCTCCCTTGACTCTATGCCCCTTTTAATACAGCTCAAGACCTTATTTGCCCTTGATGCTGGTGACTGGCATTGCTTGCTACAGCCAAGTTTATTATCTACAAGGACTCCAAGGTCCTTTTCCATAATGGATTTGCCTAGTGCAGTCCCATTAAGGGTGGATATTTTTACATCCCAGGTGCATGACTTTACATTTATCAACATTGAATCTCATTTGCCACTTAGCTGCCCAGATTGCCAGTTTGTCAAGATCCTGTTGCAAGGATGCCACATCCTGGATGGAATTAATTGGGCTGGATAATTTTGTGTCATCTGCAAACACTGATACATTACTTACAACACCCTCCCCTAAGTCATTAATGAACAAGTTAAATAAAAGTGGACCCAATACTGAGCCCTGGGGGACCCCACTAAGAACCTTACTCCAAGTAGAGAATGTCCCATTAACAACCACCCTCTGTACCTGATCCTGTAGCCAGTTTCCTATCCACGTGCAAACGACTTCATTAAGCCCAACAGACCTTAGTTTAGAAAGCAGTCGTTTGTGGGGCACAGTATCAAACGCTTTGGCAGAATCCAAATAGATCACATCTATTCAGAATGTATTGTAAGTCTTATTCCCCTACTGTAGGAAAAGTCAACATTCTGTGTTCTACTTTTGGCAAAATGTTAAATTCCATCCCAGCTCTCCTGTTGGTCGGATGAAAATAATGGGGAATTGAGTTCCCCCAGAACAACAGAGAGCTTTTTAGTGCTGAAGATTGTGATGTGAGCACAACATCCTGCTGAAAGACATACCAATGACAACTTGAACCCTTGTCTGTCCATATATTTCTAAGCAAAAGGCTGCTTGTAAGATGCACCACTTTTGTTGTCCAATTTAAATCAAAATGAAGGAGAATATGTAGGTGGCAATAAGTCTTGGAATCATAAAAGTCCTTTGGACTGGGTACATCCCACCAGCAAGCCCGTATTGGGTTATTTTGTCAAAATCCCAGGGCCCACCTAGATAACTGAAAGTCACTATTAGGGCTCTTGCTGACGAGCGGTTGAAGCTGCGCTCCCCTGCGTTCCGTTTTTCTGCGTTCAGATGCAGGGGAGCGCAGGAATAGACGCATTAGGTTTTTTTCAATGTGGCTGTACTCACACAGGCGCGTGTAGGCGCCGAACGCAGGTTGAGACGCAACATGCTGCATTTTTCCTGCATTCGGCACCTACACACGCCTGTGTGAGACCTAATGCGTCTATTCCTGCGCTCCCCTGCGGCTGAACACAGAAAAACGGAACGCAGGGGAGCGCAGCTTCAACCGCTCATCAGTAAGAGCCCTAAGAGAACAGAGAGCTTCATCTTTCAAGAACCAGGAGAATAACACAGAGCTTGTTTCCTGCAGTCTTAATTAGAACTGACCGAGATTCATTAGTTGTGCAGCACTTTTTCATCTGAGACATTCCCTGCAGTAGTGTTTAGACATGCAACATTACCCCGAATCAGACAAGTAAGGAAAGCTAATTGTGTGTGAAAAATCCATCATTGGGAAAAGGGAGATTTGGGAGACAGCATGGGTGATTTCGATCATTAACGGGGCACTGCTAGTGAACAGAAATAATTGGAGATACTATATAACTCGCCAGGTACTTTGGAACATGTTTTTGCTAAATGTCTGAAGATATCCAACAATGTGGATGCATGCAATATAATCCTCCACAACATGGTTGAAATACATAAGTTCTCATTTGCTAGTCAGAATTTCATAGTTATATCTGCAAAACAAACTTTTTTGGCCTATAGTTTAGGGAGGTCTTCTATATGGCTAAATTAAGGTTTGTGTGCACATACATATTATAACTGTTTTATTTTACTCTTTTAGGGAAGTTTGCCAAATATCAAAAATAAAATCATATAAAGAGAAGCCATACCAGTGGGGATAATAACCCATTGCAACAGTAGTTGGTTCTGAATGCACCAGTTAATAGTGCTACTCCAGCAGAATTCTGCACTGAAATCCATTTCTTAAAAGAGCAAACAGATTTTTTTATATTCAATTTTGAAATCTGACATGGGGCTAGACATTTTGTCAATATCCCAGCTGCCCCTGGTCATGTGACTTGTGCCTGCACTTTAGGAGAGAAATGCTTTATGGCAGGCTGCTGTTTTTCCTTCTCAATGTAACTGACTGTGTCTCAGTGGGACATGGGTTTTTACTATTGAGTGCTGTTCTTAGATCTACCAGGCAGCTGTTATCTTGTGTTAGGGAGCTGTTATCTGGTTACCTTCCCATTGTTCTTTTGTTTGGCTGCTGGGGGGAAAAAGGGAGGGGGAGATATCACTCCAACTTGCAGTACAGCAGTAAAGAGTTATTGAAGTTTACCAGAGCACAAGTCACATGACTTGGGGCAGCTGGGAAATTGACAATATGTCTAGACCCATGTCAGATTTCAAAATTAAATATAAAAAAATTTGCTGGCGAATAAATAAACGAATCTCCCGTGAAAATTCACCGGCGTCAATTTCCGATTTTCACGATTTTCTAGTGAAAACGGTTTTTCGTGAACTTCCTGATTTTACGATTTTCCTGTTTTGCAAATTTTGCGGGAAATTGGTGGATTTTTCAGCGAAGCAAAACAGGAGAAATTCACCATCACTACTACTGATCATGTTGGACAGTGTTAGCTGTGGCAGCTCCCATTCATTGAAATAGATGCTGTATGCAGAGGCTTCATATTCTGTGCTCTCAATAAAGTATATACTTGCATACTTTATCATCCGTTAAAGGAGAAGGAAAGTCTGTTTGCACTTGGGGTGCCAAATGTTAGACTTACCTGAAACCCCAAACCGGTGCTCCTAGAGGCAGAAAACTGCACCGGCCCAGGGTTATTCCAGTGAGCACCACGGAAAGATCTTCCGGCTTCTTCTACCAGATAAATAATTGGCTACGAATGGGGCATTTTCCCATAAGGAAAAGCTTTGTTATAGGGGCTGCTATGCTACTTCCCATGGAACTCCAAAGGAATTTTATGGTTCCAAGACTGATTGCCAACTACATATATGCCTTCATTTTGATGTAAATCGGACAACAAACATGGTGCATCTTGCAAGCAACCTTTTATATGGACAGACCAGGGTTCAGGGAGTTCAGGGACCAGGGAGCTGTTAGCTTGCAAGATGCATGGTGCATCTTGCAAGCAACCTTTTATATGGACAGACCAGGGTTCAGGGAGTTCAGGGACCAGGGAGCTGTTATCTTAAGTTAGGGAGCTGCTATCTCGTTACCTTCCCATTGTTCTGTTGTCCAGGCTGCTGGGGGGGAAGGGAGGGGGTGATATCACTCTAACTTGCAGTACAGCAGTAAAGAGTGATTGAAGTATATCAGAGCACAAGTCACATTACTGGAGGCAGCTGGGAAATTGGAGCAGCACTATTAACTGATGCGTTTTGAAAAAAAACATGTTTTTCCATGACAGTATCCCTTTAAAGACCAGGCAAGTGAGTAGGTGTGGTACAGGGGAACATTGGTACAATTACAGAAGCCATATGCCGTTTATTTTAACTGAAATGTTGTTTCCCTTTAAAAAGAACTGTGTGTGTACACTATGAACAGGTACAGGATGTTTAATAGATTTTAATGTCTCTGTTTAGGGTTTTTGAATCTCTAAATAGTTTCCTTTCTATGCTTCCTCAACCAAACATTCTCTTCCCAGGTTAAAATCAGATAACTGATGCTGAGTCAGTAAGTCAATGACTGGAAAGCAGCTGTGCTTCCCGGTCATTGACTCACGCTGTCTGTGAGCTATTAATTTGGTTGCAACTGTGGGAAAAAATGTCGGGACAAAAAGAAGCTGATTTAGTGGTTATCAGTGGTACACAGGGTACAGGATCTATCCACAATGCTTGGGACCCTGGGTTTTCCAGATAGGAGATCTTTCTGTAATTCTGTAATTTTCTGTTATACACTATATCTTAAGTCTACTAAAAATCATGTCAGTGTTGAATAAACCCAATAAACTTGTTTTGCCACCAATATGAATCCATGCAGCTTAGTTAGAATCAAGTAAAAGGTTCTGTTTTATTATTATACACAAAAGGAAAGAAATCTAAAAATGTTTAATAATTTGCTTATAATGGACTCTATGTAGATGAAGATAGCCATCCTATAATTCAGAGCTTTCTGGATAAGGGATCCCAAACCTGTACAATGAGTTATACAATAACATCTGTATTGTGAGATGCAGTAGATTATTTTAAAAAGGATTGGTTGCATTTTAAGTAGGGATGCACCGAATCCACTATTTTAGATTTGGCCGAACCCCCGAATCCTTTGTGAAAGATTTGGCCGAATACTGAACCGAACCCTAATTTTGGGAACGAGAAAACATTTTTTACTTCCGTGTTTTGTCCCTCCCCGTCCCTAATTTGCATATGCAAATTAGGATTGGGATTCGGTTCGGCAGAAGGATTCGAACGAATCCTGAACCGAATCCTGGATTCGGTGCATCCCTACTTACAAGTGAGAAGGTACAAAGTTAAAATAATGATCCTGAGAATTACCCATTTGGAATAAACCCCCTCCCCCCATGGTTTTTCAGTAAATTAGAGACAGCTTGGGGAGACAGATGCGGTATTCCACCTTCCCCTGTATTAGCTAGAAACCGTAATTATTTGAGAAAAGAGATGAACTTTTTTGTCAACTTTACCATATTACTATACTGTATATATCCTCAGGGCTAAAATTTAAAGGATAATATATAGAGTGGAGTTTGTTTTTAGTTCGGCAAACTTTTTCCTAATTGCAGCTGTTTAAAAGGAAATATAAAAAGAATGATAAATCACCCAAATGTGCTTTAGATCTGTGCTATAAACTGGTGTTCCTTTGCATGCTATACCATATGCAAGATTTCTGATCTAATGCCAACTCCACCTGAGGACTACACATGGCTGTCATTAAGGAGCAGCTTAGCTCTGAGAATCAGACCCATAGTTAAAATGATACAAATTTTCAGCAGTCACATATGTGTACAGGAGCAAAGTTATTCCAGATCCCCCATTACTCGAAAATATAAAAAGTGCTCAGAGCCAAAGATACACAAAGGTAACCGACATGTTGCGTGAGATTTTTTTCTGGTGCCGTTCCACTAGTTTATAAAAGAAAAAATACAATTTTACTCCCACAGGGAACTCACCTCGGTGGAACATCAGGACGGCAGAAGCTGCACACAAAGATTCCAACGGCATTTGTGTTATACAGAAAACATTTCAGACAGTGTTGACCCAGAAAGTGTAGTCATCCTGACTGCACTGTGCAAACACTGGCAGCTAAGTGTTTGACTATGCCTGTGATATGGAATGCCTGACAATTACACCTCACTGCTAATAAAATTCACACCATCCCAAAACACTAGAAACAGTCCCTTCCCCTTGTGGCACCATATATTCTGTTATGACTTCTTGCTTTAAATCAAATTGAAACAAACTGAACCTTGGTCTGTCCATATAAAAGGTTGCTTGCAAGATGTACCATGTTTGTCTGTCTGATTTACATCAAAATGAAGGCATATATGTAGTTGGCAATCGGTCTTGGAACCATAAAATTCCTTTGGAGTTCCATGGGAAGTAGCATAGCAGCCCCTATAACAAAGTTTTTCCTTATGGGAAAATGCCCCATTCGTAGCCAATTATTTATCTGGTAGAAGAAGCCGGAAGATCTTTCCGTGGTGCTCACTGGAATAACCCTGGGCCGGTGGAGTTTTCTGCCTCTAGGAGCACCGGCTCGGGGTTTCAGGTAAGTCTAACATTTGGCACCCCAAGTGCAAACAGACTTTCCTTCTCCTTTAACGGATGATAAAGTATGCAAGTATATACTTTATTGAGAGCACAGAATATGAAGCCTCTGCATACAGCATCTATTTCAATGAATGGGAGCTGCCACAGCTAACACTGTCCAACATGATCAGTAGTAGTGATGGGCGAATTTCTCCTGTTTTGCTTCGCTGAAAAATCCACCAATTTCCCGCAAAATTTGCAAAACAGGAAAATCGTAAAATCAGGAAGTTCACGAAAAACCGTTTTCACTAGAAAATCGTGAAAATCGGAAATTGACGCCGGTAAATTTTCACGGGAGATTTGTTTATTTATTCGCCAGCGAATTTGTGCCAGGCGAATTTATTCACCCATCACTAATCAGTAGTAATGAACAGATGGTGCTGCTAGAAGTTTAGACCTAGAGAAATATCTGGTTATATGGCACACACAACTTAGGGAGTTTTCAACTGTCACATTTTACAGTACCTAAACACTGTGAAATAACTGTGCACCATTAGGAAAGTTCCATGGGATTCCCCCTGAAACTGTGTATTTGTGTTTACCATGGCAAGAATTACATGAAAATCATCTATGATGATTCCTGTAGGCAGCAATATGGACAATTTCAAATGTGAAGAACGTTGCATTAAAATTCCAGATATATGCCCTGACAAATTAGGTTAAATAAGGGTATGAGCTCATGAACACTGGAGATTCTGATGAAATTGGATAAGAGCAGGTGGATCGCAAGTACTCTAAACTTCTGGCACTGCTGTGAAGTATGAATCGTGACTATGCAATCTGACTCAACAACTGTCAGTGCTGGAGAAGGTAGCAAAGGCTTGCATCTAAAGCCTTAAAGGAAAAATATACCCCTCAAACAATGTAGGTCTCTATAAAAAAGATATTGCATAAAACAGCTCATATGTAAAACCCTGCTTCATGTTAATAAACCATTTTCATAATAATATACTTTTTTAGTAGTATGTGCCAGAGGGTAATCATAAATAGAAAACTGCCATTTTAAAAAATAAGGGTCGCCACCTGGGATGGTAGGATTCATGGTGCACGCAAACATTCCAAACAAACCATACTTGTTTCTGGTCAGGTGATCTCTGAGGCAGCACACAGACCATCACAAAATGGTGGTTCAAGGCAAGAGATGTAAAAGGGCAATATTTACTTAAATATATAATACATTCATTTGATTAGATTCTTTAATATCCAACTTAATTTGATATAAACTGAGAATTGCCCATTTGGAATAAACCCCCTCCCCCCATGATTTTTCAGTAAATTAGAAACAGTAACATGCCAGGTAAAAATACATGTGTGCCATGAACCCATAGGTACCATTCTGTTTAGCAGATATTTAGAATGCATATATAAATAGGGGTCAAATGACAGTTCCAGTGTACTTAACACTGGTTCACCTTTAAGTTAACTTTTAGTATTTTATAGAATGGCTAATTCTAAACATCTTTTCAATTGGCTTTCATTTTTTCTTTCATTTCGTTTTTGAATTATTTGACTATGTCTCCTGACCTGTTGCAACTTTCGAACCCCATCTAAAAAAACAATTGCTCTGTAAGATTTGAAATTGCAAACTAAAGAGCTGCTGAATAAAAAGCTAAAAAATCAAAAAACACAATTAATAAAAAATGAAAACCAATTGCAAATTGTCTCAGAATATCACTCTCTACATCATACTATGGGGCAAGTTTACTAAAGGGTGAAGTGGCTAATGCTAATGAAAATTCGCCAGTGTGACGTCATTTTGATACTTCGCCGATTTACAAACGGCTGCTGGCGTAAATTCGCTAGCGAAGTTGACCTACTCTAGCGCTACTTCGCACCCTTACACCAGGCAAAGTTGTGCTATGGCGAAGGGAATGTAACTACGCTAATTCATTAACTTGCGGATTTTACTGAACGTTACCTCTTGCGCCAGACTTGCCTTCGCCACCTCAGACCAGGCGAAGTGCAATAGAGTAGATATGGCTGTCGTCTTACTTTTTTAAAGGTGATAGGCTGAAAAACATTGTAAATTTTTGTTCGGGGCACCCTCCTTCCCCCCTACATTTCCTAACATATGGCAACTCAACTATACAGTGGACACATGTATATGGCAAAATAACAACTCTATTTTATTTTATGAAGCTTTCCCAGGCTTGTGTAATGTAATGTATTTGCTGCTACATATACGTCCATTGTACTTTAACTTGGCGCCGTATGCAAATTAGGCATTGCTAGTGTAACTTCGCTTTGCTTGACGAATTAACGGTAGTGCAACTTTGCTACCTTTTGCCTCCCTGAGCGCAACTTCGGATTTTAGTGAATTAGCCGCGCCCTGGGGAAACTTTGCCTGGCAATGTGTGGTGAAGCCAATGCTGGCGCAACTTCGAAGGTAAGTAAATTTGCCACTAAATGTTAATTTGAAGGTGAACAGCCCCTTTAATAAAAGAAATATCCTGTGCAAAAAAAAATAGGCCAAAAGGATCTATAATTGTATATTGTATTGCATGATCATTTTTGGTGTTATGAACACATTACGTTTTTACTATTTAACATATTAATCAGGAACAGGGTTTCAAAATCAAAGGGTTTCGATGCTGGATGACAGATAATTCTTAGGACTCAAATGTTCCAATCACTTATCTCTTGGTACGTGCAGAATAAATAAGATGACATTTTAGGAAACATTTAGAACTTTGAAGACTCTGTGAATGTCTAATGGAGAGTATTAATGACTTCCAGTGCTGGGAGCAGGACAGTCTTGTAGGAGAAGGTTATGAGATGGGAATTGCTAGGGTTTACACAGCCCCGCTTTAAGAAATAAGGTCTAATAATGTACATGAGTTCAGATTATTAGTTCTGTACTTTCTTACACATCTGCCTACAATATGGCCCTTTTGTATGTTTACCTTGCATTTTACAGAGAACTGGCTAATTATTACGGCCTCCTAAAGCTTCTGGGTTACTAAGTGGGTTAAAGATTTAGAAGGAAAATATTCACCAAGGTTGCCCTCTGCAATCCAGAAAACAGATTCTATTTTCATACAGACGGTTCTTTATTTGGCAGTGACCTTAACAAATGTATCATTTATTCTCAGCTCTGCTTTCGGCTGCATTTGCAGAGAATAAAAGAGAAGGCAAAATATGGTTCTCAACGAAACAAACAAGAAATTCATATATTTCATGATCCTGCAAAATCCTCAAATGCGTAATCTACTAAATGACATTTGATAATATTTAAGGGTCATTGTTGTGGTTTTTGAAGAGGGTGGCTGCAGGTCACTTACAATAAACCATGAAAAAAATTATTTCTGGCCCAGGGCTCCAGCTAAAGTAATGACTGATGGATAATATAGAACATCTGTGTTGTTTCATTTAAACATTATATGTAAGGGTTCCGCAGTGATAAACATGACGTGCTGAATTTCTGTAGAGACCTTGCCTTTATCTCTCATGCTTTGATGTCTGTTTGCATACACTAGGGATGTTTCTAATAAAAAATAATCACTTTTTAATTATTTGTATAATCCTTTCTTTCTGCATTTGATGGAACTAACTAGGCCTGGCCCTTAAAGAAACCGACAAGCGAGATTTGATTACTTTGACATATGAAACAAATGAATAAGGGAATCAATATAAATTGTCACTGAGTACTGTAACACAGTAAGTAATCTAGGCAAAGCATTACTGAACTTTGTTTTTTGATTAATTTACATTTTTGTATTAAAAAGTGTATTTTATTAACACTTACCCAGTGTGACCATTGGGAGCCCAAAGTCAGGCCTGCAGTCTCCTAATAAGCAGACAAATGAGTGACACATCAGACTGACCCATCACCCACTCCTGCAGTCTGAGTCAGCTTTACTGTATTCAAGTGATCTATGGGCTATCAAGTGAGATATGAAGCACCCTCAGCAAGCTTGTGCTACACACTATGATAGCCCTCCTGCTTCTGGGATACATACTTACATTCCAGATTAGGTATTACAGAATATAACCAAAATGTTGCTTTGGAAGTAATATTCCCAGTTTAGGGATGTGCACTTTCAGCTCTAAAGGTCTGCAGAATGGGTATATATATATATATATATATATATATATATATATATATATATATATATATAGATATATATATATATATATATATATATAGATATATATATAGATATATATATATATATATATATATATATATATATATATATATATATATATGCCACTTTTAAAGGAGAACTAAACCCTAAAAATGAATAGGACTAAAAATTCCATGTTTTATATACTGAACAAACTTATTGCACTAGCCTAAAGTTTCATCTTATCAATAGCAGCAATGATCCAGAACTTCAAACTTGTCACAGGGGGCCACCATCTTGGGAAGTGTCTGTGACACTCACATGCTCAGTGGGCTCTGAGCATCTGTTGAGAAGCAAAGTTTAGGGGTTGACACAAATTATAAAGCAGAAAATGAGGTTGGTCTGTAATATAAGCTGATGCTACAGGGCTGAATTCTGATGCTAGTTGCACTTGTTTCTGTGCTGCCATGTAGTAAATATCCATATTAATTACCAATCAGCCTTGTATTGTGACATTTATATTCTATGGGGCAGATTTATCCAAGGTCAAAGTGAAAAGTCTAATTTAAAAAATTTAAATTTCAAGATAATTTTTGTACTTCGACTAGGGAATAGTCCAAATTCGATTTGAATTTGAAAAAAATTCGAAAATTCGAATTTCGAAATTTATCATGTACTGTCTCTTTAAAAATTCAACCTCGACCATCTAAAACCTGCCGGATTGCTGATTTAGCCTGTGGGGGACCTCCTAGAACCTATATGGAGTCAATTGGTGGACTTTGAAAATTCGAAGTTTTCTTTTGGAAAGACTTTGAATCGAATTTGATCTAATGCACTATTACTTCGATTTTTACTATTCAAATTCGATCTAAAATGGACCTATTCAATCGAAAACGGACCTATTTGGCCAAAAAAACTTCGATTTTTTTAAAATAAATATCGGTTTGTCTTTATGAATTCAAATTCAAAATTTGACCCTTGATAAATCTGCCCCTTGGTGTACTGTATATTGTGAGTCGGTCCATAAGCTCAGTACGTGACAGCAGCACAGAGCCTGTGCAGTAAATAAGCAGAAAAGAAGATGGGGAGCTACTGGGGCATCTTCAGAGATACAGATCTTCACTGCTAAAGGGTTGTGGTTGCCTTGGGCTGGTACAGAACCCCAAAACATAATGTACAACATTTCTAGCCTACTTCTTTAGTTTAACTGTCCTTGTCCTTTAAAGAAGAAGAAAAGCTATAGAGGCTGTTTATTGCCAATAGATTAGCCATAATAGTGCAAGCTATACCACTATATTTATTCTGCAGAATACTTTACCATACCAGAGTACACAGATCTAGAAACTCGCTCTGTTTGTTTAGGATTTTAGCTTGTTGTGACATCACTACCTGCCTGAGTCTCTCACTGCTCACTCATAGATCTGGGCTCAATTTACAGCAGGGAGGGGAGTAGGGAGAAGAGGAGCAAACTGAGCATGCTCAAGCCCTGCCCTGGAAGTTTAAGCTGAAAGAAGGAAGTCTGATACAGAAGCCCATGTGTACACAACAGAAGGACAGAGATGCAGTGTTTCTTTTGACAGAGGGTTTACTGGTGTATTTATATAGACCTTTCTGATAAAGCTTACTTAGTTTTAGCCTTTCCTTCTCCTTTAAGGTTTACTTAACGAACAACCAGAAGGAATTCTGGAAGGAACACCAGTATTGCTCCTAAAATTTCCATTTTCATAGAACACCCTATAGGGTTCTGTTCTGGGTTTTTTTGTAGCTTATTATGTGGCAGCTCTCCAGTTTGCAAATTCAGCAATCCATTGTTGGGGTCCAAATTACCCTAGCAACCATACACTGATATGAATAAGAGACTGGAATATAAACAAGAGAGGCACTGAATAGAAAGAGGAGTAATAAAAAGTTGCAATAACAATACAATTGTAGCCTTAGGGCAGGGGCACACGGGCATATTTGGGGAGATTTAGTCACCTGGCGACTAATCGCCTCTTCTGCGGGGCAGCAATCTCCCCGAACTGCCTTCCGCCTGATATCATGAGAAAACGCCAGTGCAATGGCACACATCCTTGTCTAAAAATCCAGCATCTACAATACCCAAAAAAAGCCCCCTCCCATTATGGTTAAAAGGGAACGGAGTACAAGCATTGTTAAAGTGTTCTTGAGTCACCCTGTGTGCTATAATACAGGCCCTTGAACATTTTGTATATGAGATCATTTAACATGGAAAAAGTTGGTTAGCATGGCCCTAATCAAATAAACTAGTAATGTTTTATTTAACTAATAATAATTAATCAGCACTAAAATATGATCTTTATTTAAATGCAGGACTTTATATTTAATAGTGAGCATGGTGGGGGGTGCCAACACCTTTAGATTTATAAATATTAATCATTTAAACATATTGATTAGAATGAATTCCATAAGATTCAAATGGTGTTTATGAATACAAAGGACAGAATAAAGCAAGTCATTTCTTAAATAAGCGCAGAAATAACAGAGCTTAGTTCCTGCACTAACTATATACTTCCCTCGTTAATTATTTAATTGCAAACTCTAAAAGGCGCATACACTATAGCTATGCCAAAATATTGCGACATTTGAATTGGGAATGGAAATGTTGGGAGGTATACAAAACTTCACACATTCAGCTGTGAGATTTTATCACCCTTCTAATTTCGAATTATGAAGAGTTTCGTTGGACTTTGGCCCGTCATCTACAATTCACTCCTGCTACTGACATTCTCCCACAGAATACAACTTCCCATGAATGGTTAGGAAACATATATCAGTACTATGAACCTGCTAGAGACAATTTATTAGAAGCTGAAAGATAACTTCCATTAGAAAAATAAATTCGGGGGTACCTCCCTTGACCAGCAAGGTTATTATGTGCCCTGTGACCCATTACCACCTTCCATTATTTATTGTTGAAATACATACCACATTCCTTTCCCAGTGTTTTTGCATAAACTCCCAACATTTTTTACTTAATGCAGAGACTCCTCCAAATCCTTGGAGTCTCTCCTCCTTTCTGTGTTGATTTAACAAGTGGAATCTATTTCTATAGCAAAATAAAGAAAAAAAAGTAGAAGGTGCTGCAATCGTGAAGTTGAAAGGCACACAAATCTTTGGAAAATAAACACTTTTTGGGTAGAGACACACTCAGCAGGATGGCGACTTTGGGTGACTTCGGAAAACATCCCGCCGGCGATTTACATTCTAGCTGGCAGGAGGCAGTTCGGGGAGATTAGTCGCCCCAAAGAAGAGGAGATTTGTCGGTGGGCGACTAATCTCCCCGAATCTAAGTGTGTGTCTGCCCTTGCTCTATAGAAATTTTACTACCATTACTATTATTTAAATACTTAGCAATAAAATCTGATAAAAAGAGTTGTTATATTGTTTGCATCTGCTAAGGCTTCCTTGCTCGCAGCACAAAACCTAATGTTATATGACTTTATTGCCATACATGTGCATATGAATTCTTCTCCCAGGGCAATCATTATACAAGCTTCCACTTAAATAAATACATGTATACAATCCCATCTGGACAATCTAGAGGGCACAACATCAAGCATTCAGCTTCAGATTGATTAAATGTGACTTACCAAGATTTGGATTTCTTGTAAATCTTGAATGTACCATATCTGAAACCTTGAATGAATCGGATTCACACATAAAAGAAAATGGGGCAGATTTGTCAAGTATTTTCGAATTTTTTTATGGTCAAAATTGTCAAATTCGACTAGGGAGTTATTCAAATTCGATTTGAACTCTTAGAACTAACATTCCACTATTTGCCACCTAAAATCTGCTAAATTCGAACCTGTTTAAGTCAATGAAAGAGGTCCAGGGATCAATTTGGAGTTGTTTGCAGCCTTCCTGACATTCGAGTTTTTTCTCCGAAAAAAACTCAAATGTCAGGAAGGCTGCAAACAACAAGTTTTTAAAATTCGAATCAAATTCGATTTAAGTTTTCGGGTCAATTTAATGCATCCAAGTTTAAAAAAATTTGATTCTATTAATAAATTTCGAATTTATGGGAGTTTAGGGGAGTTTTTAAAAACTCACATGAATTCAAAATTCGACCTTTGATAAATGTGCCTCCCTATTTGTGTTCCTTTAGTTATGTATAAATATGTATGTATACATACGGTACATTCATTTTCCTTTCTGCAGATTACTAGGACTCACTAAGTCTTCCCAGATTCCATAAATTGCTGCTGTATACCAAAGTAAAGGCACGAAAATACACTATTCTTAATTAACCTTGAAAAATGTCAAGAATCTCCTGCAGTCTTTAGCTCTGCCCCAGAACTGTGGCTGGGGGTGGGGGGGCAGCCTGAACACCTGTTAGGATGCAATTTAGGTAAGGATGGAGGGAGGGTTTCCCCCGAAACGTTAAATTACTGTGGCATAATAAAAGGAGTATATTCCCCAACTGCATTCAATTGAGTGTGTGCGGATCTGTTTCCAGACAATCGCTATTGCCATTTAGGTATACCACTTTTTTACTCACCTATAAGATAAATTAGGGTCGCAAGTAAGATATCTGGAGAACACTCTAGTTGAATTGCTAAAGTCGACCATAGACGCAAAGATAAATTCATACAAACACTTGTTTTATATGATTTTCAGACCATCTGTGTGCTCATCGTTCGGTCATTTAGTAGATCGGACAGCTCATAAAAAAATATTTGTGTGTAAGAGACAGAAATGTTTTATGCATTTACAAACACATGCTAAGCACAAAAAAAACATATATTGCATTTGTATGCATTTTTTAAATGCAGATTTAATGTTTTTATGCCAGTTCCAAATTAAAACCTTGTATTCTATTGGTTTATGAACGTTTGTCAAGTGCAAAAAAATGCACCATGTTGCTTCTAAAAACACACAATGAAAGCCAAATAAAGTGAAAAAAAATCTCAATGCTCATGAGTATAACCAGGCAGAATATAATGCAGGTTTGAGTTCACCTGAACACATTAGCTTACGTCCCAAACACTCATCAAACACATTAAAAAATGCTTGTATGTAACACAATGGGCATTTTTTCCTGTGGTAATTCAGGTTTAAGTGCGAAAAACCGCATTCACTAATTGATTCCATTATAGTCTGCCAGGCTGTTCTGAGTTGCGTTTTACTCCATTTGCGTTTGTTTAGACACAGCTTGCTGCATTTTTTTGTGCAACAGAACAGAGGTTTGCGTTTGAAACGGAAAAAAATCATCTTAGCTGCAGCAAAAAAATGCGATTATGCGTTTTAGCTGCAGCAAAAAAATGCGATTATGCGGGTGCTTGCAGAAGCAAGCACCCGTGTGTAAGAGCCCTTAGAGTCCTAAAAGCTCTTCTTTTAATAGGAACTATGCCCACACAAATAGTTTTAGGATATTACCAGTTTTACATAAAAAATAAACACATCAAGACAATAAAAAAGTTCTTTATGACTTTAGGCTTTTACTTTTTACTGACCCGTAAAAAAAATAAATAAATCAGCATTATGTCTTGAGCGACACTAGGGCAGATGGCATGTACATTGCACTAAACAAATAACCTTCCCTTTGGGTAATGGCACACAGGGTATTTTCGGCTCACAAATGCCCCTCCATAGGATTAATCACTAGGCCATTGCCCTGAGCAATTCTAAAATTAGCACACGGAGGGGTATTTGTTGGCAACTGCATGCAACAATACCCATTTACCCTTCAGAGGTATTAGAGGAATAATACTCGTTCTTTGGGGTTAATGGTGTACATGTGTGCCTTGCCTTAGTTCTACAGCTAATCTTCTATAAACTCCAAGCTTAATTTTGCACAGAATCAGAAAGAATCAGGGACTACGCTGGAAGGATTTGAGTGAGACCTTCCTACTCAAGGAATATATACATAATTATATACATCAATAAATTCATATCCTTAGAGCTATTTGCTTAGCATACACAGAATCTCTGGTCCCAAACACATGAATACAGCTCCCATGATTCCCCAGCAGCCAAAATTTATAAGAATTGAGTTACACACCCTGGACTTGTGCTGCCATGAATGACTGATTTACAGACAAATGTGTCTGGACAGATTCTTTCTCAATTGGCACCTCTGAAAATTTGAACATGACACAGCAAAGAAACTTCAGAACATTCAAACTTCAGAGTCAAATAAATATATCAAGGGCTGGCACTTACTTCAAATAAAATCAGGGCTAATTGCTATATCTTTTATTTTATTTGGTTATGATTAATTACTCCATTACTTCTTCTTCTTACTCCAGTCTCTCCTCCATGGCTCCATAGAATCAATGTCCCACTCAGTGCAAGGTAGAAAGAGGATTTTGGTCACTGAGCTCCTCCTTTTTTCTCTGTGTTGCCTGTGTTCTGTTTGAGGGATAACAATGTGGAATTCAATAAACTGTTATAAATATGTTGGCATGAGGTACTAACCCCAGTGGATATTTTACTTGATAACAACAACAAAACAATTATTAAAATCAAAAGTTTGAATCACTTTTTGTGGCCAAAGCAAGGTTTCTCATGTGTCCAAGAAAATTTAGCATTCCAATGCTTTTACAGAAGCATTTGGCCAACAGAGAACATGTGGCATTTAAGGGGCAGATTTATTAAGGGTAGAATTTCAAGTTATTTAAAACTCCCATAAACTCGAAATTCGACCAATCGTAATTTATTAATAAAATTGTATTTTCTCAGCTCAGACGAATTTAATCGACCAAAAAACTCTAATTGAATTTGATTCTAATTAAAAAAACTCAAATCAAATTCGATTCTAATTAGATAAACTCAAACTAAATTTAATTCGAATTAGAAAAACTCGAATCAAATTTAAAAAACTCGATTCGAGTCAGGAAGGCTGTAAACATCACCTAATTGATCCCTCTCCCAATGACTTAAAAAGCAATTCGGCAGGTTTTAGGTGGCGAATAGTCAAATTTGAGTTCTTAAAGGGCCCTAGTATGATAAATTTCAAAATTCTAATTAAAACTCGAATCGAGTTTGGATAATTCACTATTCAAAATTGAGAGTTTTGACCAAAAAAAATGTGAAAATTAAAATTTTCGCTTCGACCCTTAATAAATCTGCCCCTTAGTCTTAAGTGGGGTCATATAAAAACAAATATGCAAATAATTAAGTCTTGCTGTGCCAATGTTCATTTAAGTGCTAATGGTTCTTGCTGACATTTTTAAAAGAAACAGTGAAACAGTTTGTGTTGCATAGAAGAATAAATTGTAATAGTTATTGTGCTAAATTGTGTGTTGCAATCCCTTCCTTGCCCTCACTTTTTATAATGAAATAGTGACTTATAAAGTGCAGCTGTGTCTTTTAAAGGGGAAATTGATCCAAGTAATGAAAAAAATATAATTCTAAACAAACTTGTGTACATTTTGCGGACAAGCAGAAATACATTCGTATAAAGGGGAAAACATAACCTTTGAATACCATACTGAGATGAAGCTGGGAGTTGTAGTGCTTGAAAACCGTCAGCTTATTGTGAGAAGGATTAGTTCACTGGTCAAAAAGACATGTTTCATTAAAACGATTCTGTCAAGATTTTTATGATGTAGTTTTTATTTCTAAATGACACTGCATACACTGCATACACTGCAAATAATTCACTGTACCATATAAAATTTCATTCCTGAACCAGCAAGAGTATTTTTTAGTTGTAATATTGGTGTGTAGGCACTATCTCAGGTCATTTTGCCTGGTCATGTGCTTTCAGAAAGAGCCAGCACTTTAGAATAGAATTGCTTTCTGGCAGGCTGTTGTTTCTCCTACTTAATGTAAGTGAATGTGTCACAGTGGGACCTGGATTTTACTATTGAGTGCTATTCTTACATCTGCCAGGCAGCTGTTATCTTGTTTTAGGGAGCTGCTATCTGGTTACTGTCACATTGTTCTGCTTATGGGCTGCTGGGGAGGGGGGGGAGTAATCCAATCTTGGGATTGGGAAATAACAGATTCTCATTTCAGCCAGTGTCCCCATTAGCTAATGTAGAAAAGAGATTTCCACTCAGTAAGCCCCATTCCTCATAGTGATCAGAACGCAGTTTTTTAACCAGTAGTATATGTCAATACATGATGGATATCAACTGGATCAATGACTTCCAACTTTGTGCTCTCCTTTAAGGTTAGTAGCAGGAAGGTTTGCTTACGGAAACTGTAGATAAAAAGCATTCTCATTATTTAATTAACTGTATTTGGGTGATATTTACTAATGAATGTACTGGTATGGTTGGGTTCTAATTTGGTACTGTTTTGAAGGAAAATAAAGAAGAACGAAAACCATTAAATATATATGTATAAAAACAGATAATTCTAATAAGAACAACACAGAATATCCTGAGCATGTATCTAAAATCCACACCAAAACACAGGACAGAACTGCTGTCTAGAAATAAAGCACAATCATACCAGAACTAGGGAACACACTGCCCACTGAATGGGAATAGAACGATTTTTCACATAACAACATTGCTACACAATAGTACAGATTCATCTGGAGCAAAAGTACCCTTTTTCCTTGGGGAACCCTCTTTACCGTAGTACTAGGGGCAGATTTACATAGGGTCGAATATCGAGGGTTAATTAACCCTCGATATTCAACTGCCGAATGTAAATCCTTCGACTTCGAATATCGAAGTCAAAGGATTTACCGCAATTCGTTTGATCGAACGAAAAATCGTTCGATCAAACGATTAAATCCTTCGAACCGTTTGATTCGAAGGATTTTAAATCCATAGATCAAATGATTTTTCTTCGACCAAAAAAAGATTGCAAAGCCTATGGGGCCTTCACCATAGGCTAACATTGACTTCGGTAGGTTTTAGGTGGCGAACTAGGGGGTCGAAGTTTTTTTTTTAAAGAGACAGTACTTCGACTATCGAATGGCCGAATGATTTTTAGTTTGAATCGTTCGATTCGAAGTCGTAGTCGAAGGTCGAAATAGCCCATTCGATTGTCGAAGTAGCCAAAAAATCATTTGAAATTCAACGTTTTTTTATTCTATTCCTTCACTCGAGCTAAGTAAATGTGCCCCCTAGATTTCATATGAGAAGTGCAGTCAATACGTTCCTGTTGGCTGCTAAATATTAAATAAAGAATACTCACACTTTACTGAAACCATCCACTCATTCTGCTGTACTCAAAAATATGCCAAAACCCCATACACAGTATTGTATGTGAGTGTTGTATGAGTAAATCAATACACTCTTTTCAACCTGAATCCCCTTAATTTACCAATATTATATATACAGTATTTAACTGCAAAGTTGGGCATCAGACCCAAAAAGCATGAAAAAATCTCAAACACCTGAATGGAGCACAGAGGCCTCCGGCTATTTGCACAGTGTAAAGTGCAAAAAAATGCTGGAATGCTGTTTTTTTTTTTTACAGTTTACACACTGTGTGGGGCATTGTAAATTAGCCTTGTTAGCCTAAATTGCTTCCAGTATGAAGTTATTGTGAACCACAATTATACAATACACATAGCTGCATGGCTAACTATGTAAGGAAAATGTCCAAAATATTCCTGAGAGTGCCTGTTCTCAAAAATCCAGAAAACAACTGTTGCAATATCTCAGTAAATACCCAAAATGCTGATATTTCCATGTACAGTTTGCAGTTTCCTTTTAAAGAAGGAAGGTAGAGAGTTTGCTCCTCTTTCCATGTGACACCTTGTATAGTTAAACTCAATGAATAAAGAAATATAATAGCTGTAAGTAACTCCTCAACAACAGGAAAATCCCATACCCACTTTTTTCTTGTGCAAAAAAACTTTCCTTAAGGGCAACTTTCTTATGAATAGCTCCTGCAACACAAAGTCCTTGCAGCACTCATGCATGCAAGCAAGACAAAAGGCAGCCTCTACCTGACGCTGATTTAACAAACAAGCTTCCACTGTAATCCAATGTGCCCTCATTTGTTTTCTCTTTTTTCATGAGCCTTGAAATGATCAAAGTGGGGAATTCAGTAGGCAAGAGGAATTTATCCAGAAAAAAAAAAAAGATTATGTAGAGTGGAGAGCTTGTTGCAACTGAGCATGTCACCTGCCCATTCTTTCCTACTCGCTCCACCGTGGAGGTCGGTAAAGAAACTATATCAATCAGAACATGTTTACAGTGCAGCATATAGAAAAGCGGCGATCAGAAAATAGAACATTAATTGCTGCCTCCACCTTTTGGTATTTCATTTGACAATAACAAAAAAAGTACAAGGAACTTGAAACTTTTGAATTCTCCATGTGCCATGTTACAGTGGTAACATTCCATCTAAAATTCCTATTCCTAATAAAGAAAACCAGGTAACTATGTTACAGATATGTATTGACTGTATGGCGGCTATAAAGGGCTTTATTAGAGACTTTTCGGCACATATGAATACTCTTGACTTTGCTAGATAACCATATGCCCTATTAGCCTATATAGCACCCTCCAGACATTCCTCAATTTACCTAATGACATCTCATTGTATTCATTAACATTCCTTCCAGTCCCTTCACTGGTAGCATTAGCTGCCCAATGCAGTGATTTTTACTTTATTTCCCATTGTATGGAGCTGGTGTAAGCTTCCACT
Source organism: Xenopus petersii (assembly GCA_038501925.1). Taxonomy (NCBI): domain Eukaryota; kingdom Metazoa; phylum Chordata; class Amphibia; order Anura; family Pipidae; genus Xenopus; species Xenopus petersii. Next base: position 110,979,900 of record CM076683.1, on the reverse strand, counting down.
AATGCACCATCTACATTCAAACAAAGTTTTTACTCTCATACTGTATGTTCTCTATCACGCATGAATACCTCTATAAGGATCAGTTACACTTACTGGCACAGGTAAGAATGCTGTGCCAAATAGCAGATGAAGATAAAGAGTAGCAAAGTAGATCGTTCTGTGCATGTGTATGAGGGAACACATAGGTGGAATTTACATCGGCACTGAGTGGAAATCTATACAGTTTAATGGGAGCTTCAGTGTTCCAAACTTTATCCAACATCTGTTGCTGAAGCTTTAGGATGGGACAAATAAGTGAAACATGACATTATACCATATAATAACAAGATAATCATTTATATTTGGTTCTAGTGAATGCAGCTTTAATGTACAATACAATCGTTTCTATTCTGCCAATATGAAGATATATGAAGCAGCTAAAGATTTTCTAACTAGTCAGCCAACTGCATGCAAAGTGCCACAGGGGTCCAGACACAATTAAGCTCTAAAGGTCACTCCTGTGGTTTACTAAATCCTTTTGCAGCATATTCCAAGGAAGAAAGCCTAAGCCTCTGCGGGCAGACACTTGCCAACTATTTTAAATAAAGGCTGGACGTGACCTAACATAGAAACAACTTGTCATTACATGTGCTGTCAGGCCTCGAAGATGCAAGACCTTTGCTTCTGGCGAAGAGCACGTTATAGCCCCACGGTGCTTTAAATGAGAAACGCAGAGCACAGAAATGAAAGTGACATTCATGCTGAATTCATGGGATTTGTAACACAAATCCCTTTCTGTATTATGTGGCAGGTTAAAGAGGAACTCTGGCTTCCAAACCAAAATTTGATAAAGAGGCCCACATAACACACAAACCCCTAATATACCTATCACAGTTACCTGTTTCTTCAAAAAGTATGAATAAATACCATTTTCTATGCTGAAATCCAGCTGTTTAACAGTTCTTCTCTTTCTGCATCATTTGAAATCCTGGCAGGGACTAAATACTGATGTTACAAAACAACTTATCCACAGCTTACAGACAGCATGCAGGAACTATGTAACCCACAATGCATTGCACTGTGATGTTCCGTTACTTATTGAAATCATGTGTGCAGGGAATTGTGGGGTTTGGGGGATACAGGCTACGGACAGATGGCTGCTGATACAAAGTAACAGTAGTCAGCCAGCTCAGCAAAGTAGTTAGACAGATCAGCAGGAGAGAAAGGGGCTAGGCTTAGGGAACGGTTCCAAACCATTAAAAACCATGAAAAGTCTGCATATTTTCTAATTGATGTACAGTGCAAAGTTGCTTGAAATTATATTTACTTATCAAAAAGCTCAAGTTATGTTTGTGTGGTGTTCCCCTTTAAACTTCCATTTATAAACAAGCCACCTTTTAAACCTCTGGTAAGAATATTACCGGTAAGATGTTAACTGAAATTAGATTCATATGCTGCTTTTAATGCCCTCAAAACTGGTTTCCATCCAAACGCTCTGAACTGAAATATTATTCCACAGCTTAACAAGACCTCCAAGTCTCAAAAAATGTGCCCCTGCAAATCTATGCCGACAGTTTGTATTAACAAATAACCCTCCAAACCTATGTTCTCTGACCAGTTAACAATTTGTTCACTGCTACAATGAAACAAAAAAGAAAGGATTTTTAATGACAGGCTGCAAAAAGTGTTGAAACAACCATGCGAATGCTGAACAAATTGTTACAAGATGATCGATGGGAGGCTTTTTCTATCAGTGTATTCTAAGGGCAATGGCACAAAGGGAGACTGCAAGCATTTTGCCTCCCACACGTCTGCATCAGAACCAGTAGCACCACATCTGGTAAAGAACAGCAATCAGAGATTTGCTTTCAAACAGGCAATCTGCTGATTGGTTGATAGATGCATACTTTGCAACTTTGCCTTTAATACACAAATAAAAGAATTAGTATTAAAATCAAGTGTGTGGTCATTTGCAAAACATGGGGACATTTTTATGGTGAGTATACTGTAATAGTGCTGAAAAACAGTGCAGCAAGAAAAGTGAACCCGATTCTTCAAAACCCACTTTGAAGAAGCTACTGGCAGATTGCTATGCATATGTAGCTCAAGTCCACCAAACCCCTCCATACAATGGATCATGGAGAATTAAGTCTCGATTTGGCAGGGTCAGTTTTTTGGTTAACTAATGCTGGTGAAAGCAACCATTGTTTAAAGGAACAGTAACATCAAAAAATAAAAGTGTTTTAAAGTAATGAAAATATAATGCAGTGTTACCCTGCACTGGTAAAACTGGTGTGTTTGCTTAAGAAAAACTACTATTGTTTATATAAATAAGCTGCTGTGTAGCAATGGGGGCAGCCATTCAAAGGAGAGAAGGCTCAGGTTACACTGCAGATAACAGATAAGCTCTGTTTGTCTAATGGTGTTATCTGTTATCCATTAGTTATCCTGTGCCATTTAGCCATTTTTCAATTTCCGCCATTGCTCCCCAGCAGCTTGTTTAAATAAACTGTAGTTGTGTTTCTGAAGCAAACAGATCAGTTTTACCAGTGCAGGGCAATAGTACATGATATTTTCATTACTTTAAAAAACATTTTTTGATGTTACTGTTCCTTTAACTTGCCAGATCATTCAATTGAATAGCCCACGCATACACCAAAGTTTGCTTGGAAATTGAACAAACTGCACAAAAAATGTCCATAGTGTGACAGCCTTCTCTGCAGCCGGCTTCTTTGCTATATAGGCATCCACTTAGCAACCAAACAGCATTAGTGGCTAACTACCGAACCACACCTCTATTATCCCTGTCTGACTTAAGAAATGGAAATTATACTGGTACTTTATTGCTCTGTACACAGTTAGAAGTAGAGGGAAGAAAATACTTCTTCCACCAATTACCATTTACAAACCCTATGTGCTCTTATTAGCGGCTGACCATCGGCCCGTTTATCTTTCTGGAAAAAGGACCTGAACATAATTAAAAATTTGGGAAGACCACACTTTTATACTCTACCTCCACTTGATTCCTGCCATTTTTTTGTATTTTAAGACATTAATCTCCAATCCATAAAAAAACAAAACATATCCTGGAACAGAAAGGGCACACAGAATGAAGTTTCAAACCAATTCTTCATCTTCGCACCAGCTATACTGGGAATATTTTGGGATATAGCCAAAGAGTAAAATTTTTCTCATGACTCATGTTATTGCAACAAGGCAATTTTTGTGTTCCGGACTATATACAAAAGCATCGCTGAAATTTATCCTCATTTAACAGTTGTATTTCAGCTTCGACCTTCACAAAAAATAAAAAAGCAATGTGACTACACTAACATATTTGGAATGGCCAAACAAGAGCAAGTATTCATAGAGACATAGGCAGTCATAAAACCACTTTCCCTGAATGCAATCTTGTCTGCTAAAGGCATACTGTTTTGCAACATACAGTAGAATCACCATTTATGTTTTCCAGTAGACAAAAAATGGGGTAAAATCCAAGAAAATGTAAAATCAAGGAAATGCATTATATACTGTATTGGTAGGGCCATGAAAAAAAGTTTAAAATGAGGGAAACGTAAAATCAGGGTATGTGCAGTTGAGGTTGTATTTTGGCCTATCTTTAGGGGATACTATCATGGAAAAACATGTTTGTTTGTTTCTTAAAATGCATCAATTTATAGTGCTGTTCCACCAGATTTCTGAACTGAAATCCGTTTTTCAAAAGATCCAGTTTTTATGTTTAATTTTGAAATCTGACACGGGGCTAGACATGTCAGTTTCCCAGATGCCCCCAGTCACGTGACTTGTGCTCTGATAAACCTCAGTCACTCTTTAATGCTGCACTGCAAGTTGGAGTGATATCACCGCTACGGCTGTGTTGCCCCTACTGTCCTGCTATCAGTCAGTTATTAGTAAAATATTCCATGTATCCAACAGATCAGTGGTAGGCTATTGTTTAGATGGCATGAAAATGAGTGTCTCCATCGTTCCAGATTGGCTGTTATCTAACCAATAATTCAAAGCTGAGTTTTCTGCTTTTGCTTTAGAGCTACAACAGGGCACATTTAACGTACTGGCATCAGACAGCTTAGAAACTACACTTTTGCAATCTAGAGGTTATTTTTAGTTTGCAAAAGAAAAAACGGGTTTTTGTGCTTGAATAATAAAACAGTGCCTTGTACTCAATGCTAATTAAGATGCATTAATCCATATTGGTGGCAAGATAATCCTATTGGGTTTATTTAAGATTTAAAAGTCTTTAGCACACAGGATATGGTGATCCAAATGGTGCAAATATCCCTTATCCGGTAAACCCCAGGTCCCAAGCATTCTGGATAATATAGTACATCTGTACCCTATACCTGTACTGGATATTGCAGTATTTTCTGATAATACAATAAGACTCTAAGGCCTAGCTTCCTTTTCAATACCAACAGTCAAAATGGTGCAAGACAATCAGTATTGCTAATTCTCATGTTTTAATTTGCCTTCCTTTTTATTTAGCTTTTGTTGACCTTTGTATTTTTATCCAAGGGCAAAAAAGTAATGAGGGTCAATAAAGTGGATTCAAGGGTTAGCTCCTTCTGCCCACTGTTTCTCATTCTCATTCTCAGCTGTCCTAAGCAGCCTTCAACATCTTATGAACCTATAATGCTTATAATGCACAAGGAACCTGTAAGGGGAAATGTACCCAAAGTACATATTCTACAAATTTTGTCTCTTTTTGGATCAGAGGGTCCACATCTATAATACAGTAATTAGAATGTCCAGTACAACTGGATATATTTGGGGGACTTGAACCTGGTTTGCAAGTCTTTAAAACATACATATAAACACATGCAGAAAATTTAAACTCAATTCTTTTGTGAAAGACTTTTTTGAAACACACTTGTCTTGCTGTGCTGAGGAAGGATAGGATGTATACTATTATGAGGAGTAGGGGTTAGTTAAATAACACAATTGCACTTTATTGTTATAGGGAACCTTTTACCCTAAAATAGTTTCCCACACCAAAGTTGCAGACCAATAGAACCTGCATTCCTGTTGGGGAAACATCCGTTTTATTTAAAAAAAATTGCCCCCATCAGCGTTAGGACACATACACATGAGGGAGCGGCTAATGCGAGCGGGTATGTTGGAGCTCATACAGTATGTGCATAATGATCAAGAGTTACAATTCGCCCATTATGCACATGCGCATGACATCAGATTACAAGGTGCCTACATCAGATGCTCATTATGCGCACTACCCAAAATGGCTGTTTGCACTGGGAGTTTCAACCAGGTGTGGGTGTCCTAGCGCTGGTAGGGACATTTAAAAAAAAAACAAAACAAATAAAAACACACTTATGTTTTAACCTGCATCTTTGGTAGGAGAAACTATTTAGTGGCAGGTGCCCTTTAAGAGGCTCCATAGATTTCTTTGTTGAAAAAACAAAACATAATTTAGTAAAATGCAGTTATTGAACATGTGGTATGTGAAATAATCATCCCTCTTCATGTAATCAATTGAACTACACTGACACACAATTTGACCCTCTAACACTGGTACAAATCAAAACAGTCACATAAAATTCCATTTAATCATACATACACTATGACCAGTTACTGACATTGCATCTAAATCTTTACTAACCTGTTTATAGGTACACTAGGAAAATGTACTTTCTTCGATATGATCTGAGAACAACCTTGAAGCAGCACACCAAGATCCAAAGCAGAATATAGGATGAGCTGTTACCTAAAACAAAAGAAAGCAGAATTTAATGTTAGCCTGTTCGCAGAAGCAATTAATTACTTATTATTGTACTCTTCACAAGCTATGTAACAGTAAACCATCTCTATATATAAGAATGTAATATATAATATATAACAATATTGATTTTATTTCAGTACATTTGTTCTTGGTTAAGTAAAGGAAACATGAATGTACTGGCTGTAATAAGGCACATATAAAGCACTGCAGGTATTGCAGCCTATTTCAGAACCACGTGTTCCTTTACTGCGTTACTGAACCAATGACATGCTGTGAATTAAAAGGTTCAATGAAGGGATGTACAACTAGTGGCCTACAAGGAATTCTATAACCTTCACTCAGCCCAAGACTACCACAGATATCCTTGTATGCCATAATTGATCCCATGCCATTGCCTCTACTAAAACAGTGTGCTCCCATCCTTACACCAGTACTTACTCATATATTAAATTTCTCACTAACTTCTGCTACTTTCCCTTCATTATTCAAACAGGTCTGTGTCAAGCCCATTCTGAAAAAGGACCCAATGGACCCATCCTGTTTGTCTAACTACTGGTCTGTCTGTCTCTTACCGCTAGCCTTTAAACTTCTGGAACATCTCATCTTCTCCCGTATTACTAACATTCTCTGCACCAATATTCTGCTTGACCCTATACAGTCTGGCTTTCGACCTGCACACTCCACTGAGATTGCCTTATGAGTTGCAAACTATCTCCAGACTGCTAAGGCCAAAGGATTTTACTCTATTCTCATTCTCCTGGACTTATCTTCTGCTTTTGATACTGTTAACCATTCTGTCCTAACGCAAATTCTCCATTCAATTAGTATCCGGGATAGAGTTATATCCTGGTTCTCTTCCTACCTTTCTGACTCTTCATTCTCTGTTACTTTTGCTAACAAATTCTAACTTGATAGAAAAGAATTCGGAATTATTTCTTGCGGTGACAGGTCCCCTTTAACAGCGCCTTAGAAATAAAGTTATACATACATAATTTAAATTTAAAAAGATCAAACTGGGAAATCCAGGAGAATTCCCAAAAGTTTTCTTAGTTATGGAAGTGTATAGATACACACAAAAGGATAAGCAAACTGTCTCACTCCATATGCAAAACAGCTGCAATTCCTTGCATTCCACTCAAGCTTAGGTAAAAGTATGCTAGTAGTTTACATATGTATACATACATATGTATGCTAGTAATTGTACTTTACATATGTAGCAAAGAACATCACCTATCGAAAAAATAAGCCATCTTATTTATTATTATATATTATTATATAATTTAAAGGGATCCTGTCATCAGAAAACATGTTTTTTTCAAAACACATCAGTTAACAGTGCTACTCCAGCAGACTTCTGCACTGAAATCCATTTTTCAAAAGATCAAACAGATTTTTTTATATTCAATTTTGAAATCTGACATGGGGCTAGACATTTTGTCAATTTCCCAGCTGCCCCTGGTCATGTGACTTGTGCCTGCACTTTAGGAGAGAAATGCTTTCTGGCAGGCTGCTGTTTTTCCTTCTCAATGTAACTGAATGTGTCTCAGTGGGACATGGGTTTTTACTATTGAGTGTTGTTCTCAGATCTACCAGGCAGCTGTTATCTTGTGTTAGGGAGCTGCTATCTGGTTACCTTGCCATTGTTCTTTGCCGAATGCATGATTTTAAGGATTCTGTTCAGCCAGGCACTTGGCTTTGGTGCATCCCTATATTTTATTTAAGAAACGGGCATACTGGGCTAACATTGCAAAATAATTTTCGTTGTTTTTTTCTTGCAGAATTTGCTGTGTGTATTTTCACAACAAAGTCATGTGGAACTATGCCTGCTGTGTGCAGCATTAGAATAAAATTAAGAAGCAAAAGAAGAGAAAGAGTTATTGTGACCAAGGAGGAACCACTGATTTAGCTGATTTAGTGAAAGCAAAATACATAAAACTGAGCACTAACTCACTTTCATCAAAATTTACAGGTGTTTTCTATACATCCAATAAATCGGACACCACAGACAGAAAAGTGTTCACTGCTGTAAAAAGACTGGTTAACAAATAAATGACATACATGGATTTATTTATATTTAAACCATTTTCCTCAACAGTCTGTTTGGCCAAGCCAAATATTGAATTTTTGTTTATAAGCTACAGTTACGGGCAGATATATCAAGGGTCAAATTGAAAATTTGAATTTTTAAATTCAAATTTCGAGGTTATTTTAGTGTAATTCTACTAGGGAATAGTCCTAATTTGATTAGAGCGATGACATGCCGACTATCTATCATGCGGCACTCGATTTCTTCTCCCTGGGTATCTCCTATAAGGAAGGCAGGGAGGAGAAATCGAGCGTGCACAATGGATCGCCGGCTCGCCTTTTCTGAAGAGGAGCGCAAGCGGAGTTTCTGCAAATTATTTCTTAATAAAGGCTTTGCGGTTTTAACGTTTAATTCGTCTTGGTGGGCTTTTTTCGTGGTATACTAACATATTTTTTTAAAAACATTTTTGATGTTACTGGTCCTTTAACTGCAACCCCATTTAAAAAAAAAATACATTCCTCTGTACTGCTATTGCTTTTCTGGGAACCAGTACACAGTTAAACTAATCTATCTCTCTAATGACCAACAGGTGTTCAAAATATTAATGAGCAGTGTAACGGATACCCTCAGAAAATCAGAATGTGGCATCCTAAATATCAGTCAAACTGTCATCATGTGATAGCGACACATTAGTTGTATCAGATTGTGATAATGTAACTTCCTGATGCTCATATAACCCTCCCTCACCCACACAACCATCCCACATAGACAGTGGCATAGCTTTCTGGCATTCCCAACTCTTCCTAATTGGCAGGAACCCAGCATTTCTTACATTATTTACTCTCCCACACTGGCAGTAGTGATGTTTTCCTACATTCCAAACTCTCCTACAATGGCAGTAGCACAGTTTTCCAACATCCCCAACTTTCCCACACTGGCAGTAGCACAGTTTTCCTATATTCTGCAACGTTGTCAGATCAGGGTTTCCTACAGCTCTCCTGCACTAACAGTAGCACAGTCCCTGTGCTCACACACACTGGCAGTAGCACAGCATTCCAACATTCCCAACTATCCTACAATGGCAGTAGCACATTCTAACTGCTCACAAACTGGCATGAGTAGGAACTGATATTTTCCCAGCTCTCCTATTTTCCAAGCTCTGGCACACCATAATGTGTTTATCTGGCATCAGGAAACAACCATTTAATGCTTCATGAATATGTCCCCAACTACACTGCATTTGAGAATTTGTTTAAAGGGATACTGTCACGTGAAATATTTTTTTTCAAAACACATAAGTTAAAAGTGCTGCTCCAGCAGAATTCTGCACTGAATCCGTTTCTCAAAAGAGCAAACAGATTTTTTTATATTTAATTTTGAAATCTGACAAGGGGCTAGACATGTTGCCAGTTTCCCAGATGCCCCCAGTCATGTGACTTGTGCTCTGATAAACTTCAGTCACTCTTTTCTGCTGCACTGCAAGTTGGAGTTCTATCACCCCCTCCCTTCCCCCCCTCCCTCAGCAACCAGATAACAGCTCCCTGACACAAGATGACAGCTCCCTGGTAGATCTAAGAACAGCACTCAATTGTAAAATCCAGGTCCCACTGGAACATATTACAGTTACATTGCATAGGAGAAACAACAGCCTGCCAGAAAGCAGTTCCATCCTAAAGTGCTGGCTCTTTCTGAAAGCACATGAAAGCAAAATGACCTTAGATTGTTGCCTACAAACCAATATTACAACTAAAGAAAAATACACTTGCTGGTAGAGGAATGAAATTTTAAATTTTTGAGTAAATTACAGTGTAATTTAGAAATAAAATCATAAAAATCATGACAGAATCCCTTTAAGGATTTTAACTTTCCCCACTGTACCTAGAGACGTACTTATATTACAGGTATGAGATCTATTATCCAGAATGCTTGGAACCTGGGGCTTTCTGGATAAGAGAATATAAGAGAGAAATGTATTGTTGGTGTCTAAGAAAAAATATATTTTATCTCAGCAGAACAAAATATGTGGCAGCTTACAATTAAATACATTATGCATTGGTTTGATATACAAGGAAAAACAATGAACTATGATATTGTTTCAGTGTCATCAAATTCTGTCAAGCGATCTACAGAGAGGGATACTGGGGTCAGACTGCAATAAATTTATAAATGGGTCATTGATAATAAAAATTAAATATTCATTCTAAAAGAAAATCAATTCAGATTTTGAGGCAGATAGACAGGCAGATAGATGCTAGATTATGCATGACTACACAAGATCAACGTTGAATATCAATCTCATTAGCCTTCTAGCTGTTCCGGAGAATATCCTGTTACTCTAGACTGAAGGTATCAGGCAAAGCACTAACAAAAGAAACTAAACAAGCCTAAAAACTGTCATGTCGTTCATATATATAATGACATATGTTACAAATGTTTACCCCTAGGTACTATTGTATTTATATTCTAACATGTGCTTAAAGCATCCAGCTAACTGCTGCTCTACACATAGGGTGATATCAGAGACAAAATTTAATTGTGAGCATATTCTTTTAATAATACAATAATAGTGATGGGCGAATTTATTCGCCAGGCGCGAATTCGCAGCGAATTTGCGCGATTCGCCGCCCGCGAATAAATTCGCTAAACACCCGCGAAAATTCGCGGAAAAAATTCCGTCGAAAAACGGGCGCCGGCGTCAAAAACGAGACGCCGGCGCAGTTTTGCGAATTTTTCGCCGAAGCGAAATGGCGCAAATTCGCCCATCACTATACAATAATAATATTCTTTTTTTTGCAAAATGGGCAATGATGTTTGACTCAGGATTAAAGGGGAACTAACGCGAAAATGAAAATTGAATATAAGCTTCGGCAAACTGAAATAAGAAACTTTCTAGATACAATCGATTAGAAGTTCTGTACAGTTTCTGAAATAATCAAGTTTATCTTCACTATTCTTCTCTCAGCACCTGTTTCTCTTTGTTCTGTGTTCATTCAGGAGTTGGGTGTCAGATATTAATTGACAGATAGATCCAATATATGTATATATAATACACAAAAGCCATGAATATCTTATAAATTATATCCTTATAAACGGTGAGTTCTGATGTCAACAGTTATAAACTGTGAGTTCTGACGTCATTTCTGTCACATGACTCACTGAAATTTGTGTATTATAATAAATAAAGTACCCCCTGTTGCAAAATATGAGGATATTAGAAGTTACCTTGGAGTTCCATGACCATGGTCATGAAACTCCTTGGTAACTTATAATATCATTATATTTTACAAGAGGGGGTACTTTATTCAATATATATATATATATATATATATATATATATATATATATATATATATATATATATATATATATATATATATATATATATATATATTAGAGCTCACTCTATTAAATCACCAGAAATCCTGTCTCTCTACATGCAGAATTTGTGCAAAAGGTAGTTATTTTGTTAGATTTGTTTGTACTGGAATCAGTTCTTTGAGTGAGCTCTAATACATCTGCTAGGAAAGGAAGCCTCCCCTATAAGATATTTTGAATCTATCTGTCAATGAATATCCAACTCCTGCATGAAGACAGAATCAAGAGAAACTGATGCTGAGAGAGGGATAGTGAACATAAACTTGATTATTTCAGAAACCATGCAGAATTTTTAATAGTTTGTATTTAGAAAGTTTCTTATTTCAGTATGAAGCGTATATTAAATTTTAATTTTCACGATAGTTCCCCTTTCATTTATTAAAATACTCCCTCCTTTTTTCTAATGCACTAAACCCAATTAGCACATCAGGTTTTGTTTCAAAGTTTCTATAATGCTACTTACTGGAGAAATCTTAATTGCTTGTGGTGTTTTTATTAATTGATCTGTATTATTTATGCTTTACCACTTTTGATTTATTAATGAATACTGCCTTCTTCTGAAGGCTCACTGACCAAAGCAATGCAATGACTTTGCACCTTTAATTTTGTCATTCTCTTTTTTTTTCTAGGCCCTCTACTTTTTTATTCTGATATCAAAAAGGCTTCCTGATTGGCAGTGAACAAATAGTTTAAATTCCAATTTGAGGGCTGCAGAAAAATAATTAAAATCCAAAAACACAAAGGCCAATTGCTAACTATTTTAGAATTCTGCTGCTTACACCATAGTAAAAATGAAATTTCAACCTATCCTAGACTAATTAAGCCATAAATTAAGCCATAAAGGAATAGCCAATTCAATACAAAAAGCCTCTACATATTTGTATTTAATAATACAAGTATTCAGTGTGGGACTGGGCTGGTGGGACACAGGGGAAATACCTGGTGGGCTCCGCAGACCCAGACTCACTCCCCCACCCACTCAGATCATGGCCTCAAGGAAGATAAGAAGTGTGATATATTATGACAACATATTATTATAGAGAAAAAGGAAAGTATTCAAATATTAAGGAGTGTTTGCTTCAGGAAAATAACGAATTCCTGTATTGAGAGAGAGCCATCATAGAGTGTCATGAAATACATTTTCTGTGAATCAATTGCTTCTGTTACTTTTTGAAGCCAACTGCATAAAGTTTGTTAAATTTTGGCATGTGCCAATTTCCAAATAGGTGCTTAAATAAGACAGAACTTTATATCATCCAAAGATCATCAACAGTTTTTATCAGGGCTCAATTCAAGTGACAAATGAAAAAAAGACAACCCAACATTTCTCACATTAGCAATTTTAAAAAATTTTTTTTATATCAGCATCATTTGTAGAAAGCTTGATAAAGGTCATGAATTAGCCTTCACCGAACACAAATGACGAGGTGGGTGCTCTATAGGAAACAGGTTAAAATATAAAAAATATGCAGTTTGCATTACTGTGAAAAACATATAAGATTTGGATTAACCTAACAAATGCACATTATTATGTAACAACACTGCAAATAGAAAAGTAAACATAGTAGGTTTGAGTAAAAAGTAGTTATCCTAAAAGAGATCTAATACTGTAGACCCCACATTTTATGTTTTTCAGGGGACCAGGGGAAAAACTATATAAAATCTGGGAAAATGTAAATCCAAGTAAATGTGTTAGAACAACTTATTCTTCAAGTAGTAAAAGGATATAAGCACAGATGTACTATGAAATATGTGTATGAGCTACAGACTCACTGGACTATTTATAAACAAAACCATGGAAAAATATCTGATTAGTATTTTAAACCTCTTTTTTCAGTTATAATAACATTCATAGAGGACAAACAGCAACTTTTGGGAACATTAGAACAAAAAAATGATGTAAACTCTAGGAGAACTTAAAGGGCATGTAAAGGCAAAGAAATAAAATCCCATTTTTACTTTCTTTAATGAAAAAGAAACCTATCTCCAATATACTTTAATTAAAAAATGTGTACCGTTTTTATAAGAAATCTGACTGTATGCAGTGAAATTCTCCCTTCATTAACTGCTGTGGATAGAAATTGTCAGACGGCCCCTAACTGCTGAGCAGGGAAACAATCATACTTATGAACAGCAGGGGGAGCCCCCACCTTACTTCCCAGCCATGCAGAACTCAAGCAGCTTTGTTTATGATAATCCCTAAACAGCCCAGACCACACTGAGCATGTGTGCAGTTAGTCTTGCAAAGATGTTTACCAAAGTTACAAGATGGTGACCCCCTATAGCCAACTTTGAAAGCATAAATTATTTGTTTGATTAGGCTTGTGGTGAAGTAAGCTCATGTTTATATTTAGTATACAAAATACAGCATTCCTAGCCTTATTTTATTTTAGACTTTACATGCCCTTTAAAGTATAATCAGGGGAAAGCACCTGTTGAAATGCATTATAAATTGTAAAATGCAGGAAAAAACAGGGTATGTAAAATGGAGGTTCCACAGTTAATAACTGTTTCATTACAAAATGAGTCTAAAATAACATTTAATATGTCAAGGGGAACAGTACCATAAATTATAATTTCATGAATCAAACATGGGACAAATGAATCTAAAGCCGAAAGAGGAACAGACCTCAATGTCGATGCTTCGCTAGTGTATGCAAAACCACAAGACAACTGCTTCCAAAATTATAGTAGTACTGAGTCTTCACCATTGTAAGAGTCTCAACATGTCTCTACATGATGAAATCATTGATATTTATGGCACAGTTGTCATCCCGAAACATCCTGTAATAAAGGTCAATGTGTATCTAGAGAAATAAATAATCCCCTTTAGTATTATGGGCTTATTTATCAAAAATCTAATTTGTGAGGTTTCAGAGTTTTTTCTACTTCGAAATAAACTGAAAATTTAAAATACTTGCATGTATGTTTATTGATTAAAAAGTCCAAATATAAAAACCTCAATTGAATAAAACTGTGAAAAAAAACTAGAAAAATTTGAATTTGTGAGTTTATAAACTCAAAAAAATTGAAAACTCGACAATCTCAAATAAAAACAAATAGCTTGAATTTGGCGTAGGACAACTCCCATTGACTTCTACATAAACTCGCAAGCTTTTAGATGCCGAAGTTTTACTTTCGAGTTTTTGGAGTTTTTAGTGCTTTATAAAATTGAATTGTGGTAAAAATTCAAATGTTCATAAATAACCACCTTAGTATTATATGTAGGGGGTTATTCACTAAAATATATTTCTTCTCACTTTATTAAAGGAAAACTATACCCCCAAAATGAACACTTAAGCAACAGATAGTTCATATCATATTAAGTGGCATATTAAAGAATCTTACCAAACTGGAATACATACTTTTACATCTCTTGCCTTGAACCACCATTTCATGATGGTCTGTGTGCTGCCTCAGAGATCACCTGACTAGAAATACTACAACTCTACCTGTAATAGGAAGAAGTGTTGAAGCAAAATTGGCTCATGTGACCTAACATGTATGGTTTGTTGGTATGTTTGTGAGTACAGTGAATCCTACGATCCCAGGGGGCGGCCCTTATTTTTTAAAATGGCAATTTTCTATTTATGATTACCCAATGGCACATACTACTAGAAAAGTATATTATTATGAAAATGGTTTATTTACATGAAGCAGGATTTTACATATGAGCTGTTTTATGCAATATCTTTTTATAGAGACCTACATTGTTTGGGGGTATAGTTTTCCTTTAAGAAAAAAATATGACCAATCTCCCAAATCCACAAATAATGTTTCTTGTTCACCCCTGACAATATTCCAAATGCAGCTTTCAATGGAATCATGAATCGTTATTGACCTGTCAAGTGACATGACACTTTCTTTTATGTTAAAAAAAGTCATCTACAGTTGTCCAGTGCTTTACTCACACATTTAGGGGGTTATTTATGAGAGTTAAGTTTTTTTTACTTTGAAATCCAAATTACCGGTAGTGGAAAATGGTATTTTTTTCGAGATTTATTATACCCAGAGGCTGCTAAACGTCAGAATGCGAAAATACTTCGAGGCACATTTATCAAAGGTCGAATTTCGAATTCATGTGAGTTTTTAAAACTCCCATAAACTCTCATAAATTCGAACAATCCAAATTTATTTTAAAAAATCAATTTTTTTTAAACTCAGATGAATGCAATCGACCTGAAAACTCAAATTGAATCTAATTCGAATTTTTTAAAACTCGATTCGAGTTTTTTTCCTAAAAAAACTTGAATGTCAGGAAGGCTGTAAACAACTCAGTATTGATCCCTGGACCTCTCCCATTGACTTAAACAGCAATTTGGCAGGTTTTAGGTGGCAAATAGTCAAATTCGAGTATGATAAATCTCGAAAATCAAATTACATTTTTTTTAAAAACTCAAATCGAATTTGAATAACTCCCTATTTGCCTTTGACAGTTTTGATCGTAAAAGAAATTTGAATTTTCAGTTTGACCCTTGATAAATCTGCCCCTTCATCTTGAACCTATTTGCAATTTGAAGTTATTTTTGTCTGCACTGGGTTTCGTATGATAAACCAAACATTTCAGGCTTTTCCACCGATTTCATGCAAAAAATCTGACCAATTCAATTTAATTATGTACTGAATCCTGGATTTAGTATATCCTTCTGTCTGTTTCATGATGCAACAGGGCATGCATGTATCCTTTATGTAAGGTTCTAGACATTGTCGATGTTCATTTTATTCTAACAAGGCGTCTAGACGGCCCCCCCAAAATCAGTCAAATCTGTGACTCAACTTGCTTTGGGAAATAGTAGTGAAATGATGCAAAACACGAAACAAAACAGAAAGGAAAGCCGTATAAATGCTGCCTGTGTGAATGAGGCCTGAGGCACTGACTTAAATGAGTACCATTAAATGGAAGTGCTGGATTTGTGGGCACATTTGTATTTCTGCTGGAAGGCTGCAGCCCAGACTACTGCTATAAATGACACCAGAACCCCATGTTAGCTAGTGAGAGCATCGGTTGTACCGCACACTTGCTGTCACTAGAAAAGGGCATTATGGGAATGCTGAATGTACCATAAATATTTTGCCTGAGTGTTCACCACCTGGAACCGTAAATTACTTTTTGACAACATGCTGGACTTCCCCAGAGGCAGACGCATAGAGGTGTTCTATTTATTGCACTTGGGACAATTACTTTTTTAAGTTCACCCAGCAGTGTTTTTTTTTTTTAATCCACCAATAAATCTAGGGGTTTCAGGTGTTTTTTTGCCCTTTCAGCACATTTAAAAAAAATGTGATCTGTGAGCCCAGGTCACGGTGTAACCTGTCTGCACCAAGTAGTGGGATATGTAGCCAAGAGAAAAAGCTGCATCTGGGTACAGCAGGACTTGGGTCAATGGGCAAGTAGTTATCTCTGCTTTATATAGTACTCATTCTTTTATATGTTATCATGGCACTGTAACAGAATCTAGATTAATTCACTAGATACAACCCAAAAGGGTAACGCCTGAGTTCCAATGTACTAGACTAATGTGCAAGTTTTTCAGTCCCAGGGTTGCTTTATCATCAAGACTTTGGCATTTGATCCATAAAAATGCTTTGGGTTTATTATCTTGTAAAATCAAAGACAAAGCTGACCAAAGAGATCCTTTTCACTATGTACGTTTTATAGAGGCCCTGCCAGTAAAAGGTTTACACCACATATACAAGCCCATCTGATGAATGAAGAACCCTATTTCTAAAAAGAAACAGAACAAGACCTAGAGGGGCATGGCAATACTATGGCCCATCAGAAAACACAATACCTGCTCCACTTCCAGGCACAGCAAACACTCTAGTGCCACTACAACTGCCACTCACTGGGTAGTTCCAATCATGTGGGTTGCTGGATTTTAGAATTGACTGAACATATAACCTGAAAGATTTGGGAACTTGTGTCAGTCTCATTTCATTTATAGATGGCAAGGGTAAAAGCAGCATATCACAAAGACATCTTGTTTGTAATTATTTGCTGGTTTAGCTTCTAAGAGAAAGGGGGTACAGGAGAGAGTGTCAGCTGTGAGATAAAGGGATACTGTCATGTTTTTTTTCAAAACACACTAGTTAATAGTGCTGCTCCAGCAGACTTCTGCACTGAAATCCGTTTCTCAAAAAAAACAAACAGATTTTTTCATATTTAATTTTGACATGGGTCTAGACATATTGTTAGTTTCCCAGCTGTCCCAGTCATGTGACTTTGACTCTGATAAACTTTAGTCACTCTTTACTGTTGTATTGCACGTTGGAGTGATATCACCCCTCCCCTTCCCACCCAGCAGCCTCACAACAGAACAATTGAAAGGTAACCAGATAGCTCCCTGGTAGATCTAAGAACAGCACTCAATAGTAAAATAGTAGTAAAAATCGAGGTCCCACTGCAACACATTCAGTTACACTGAGTAGGAGAAAAACAGCCTGCCTGCCAGAAAGCAGTTTCATTCTGAAGTGCTGGCTCTTTCTGAAAGCACATGACCAGGCAAAATGACCTGAGATTGCTGCCTACACACCAATATTACAACTAAAAAAAATACACCAGTTGATTCAAAAATGAAATTGTATTTGGTAGAATGAATTATTTGCAGCATAAACAGTGTAATTTAGAAATAAAAACTACACCATAAAAATCATGACAGAATCCCTTTAAAGGTGAAAGAAAGCAACGGAGGCATTTTATTGTCAATATTTTAGCTGCAATAGTGCAAGCTAGAATGCTGTATTTATTCTGTAGAATGTTTTACCATACCTGAGTAAAAACTTTCTGTTTGTTTAGGATAGCAGCTGCAGTATTAGCTTGATGTGACATCACTTCCTGCCTGAGTCTCTCCCTGCTCACTTATAGCTCTGGGCTCAGATTACAGCAGAGAAGGGAGGGGGGAGAGGAGCAAACTGAGCATGCTCATGCCCGGGGGAAGGAGGATTATGCTGAAAACAGGAAGTCTGATACAGAAGCCCATGTGTACACAATAGAAGGAAAAAATGCAGTGATTCTATTGACAGAGGAGCAGCACTATTTTGAGGGTGTACTGGTATATTTAGGTGGACATTTCTGATAAGGCTTACTTAGTTTTAACCTTTCCTTCTCTTTTAAGAAGATACAGACAAGTCTGGCTTGTGGACTGTTGGCCTGCTAGCAAGATTATTGCTCACAACTACTGCCTGCTTGGGGGCTTTGAGGCAGACAGCTAAATGCAATAAACCCAAGAACTTTGGGGCTATTCTGCTGACCTTTCATACTCATGCCATACCCAAAAATACATAAAAAGCATGATCCATGCTAAAGAAATGAACCCAGTTATTTTTATCCACGTGATAGCATAACTACCAACCTAAAACAAGCAAACGCGCAATATTACCTGTTTATAAGGAGGACTTGTGTTGATTCCATACATTTCCATTATTCAAAGGTCTGCACAGCAAGCTTTACGCCGAGTATCCTCCCAACATTTTAAGAGAAACAATGGCCTCTAGAGATCAAATTGTTATTCAAAATGGCTCTATGCTTGCTTAGCCTGACAGCAGAATTATCTGCACATTCAATATAATATGTTATTAGTTAATCTGTGAAAACACAGATCATTACTCTGCAAATTTATATATAGTGATACTGACCCACATCTGACTTTTAGTATGTTATAGAATGGCCAGTTCTAAGCAACTTGTCAATTGGTCCTTATTTGCCTTCTTCTTCTTCTGACTCTTTCCAGCTCTCAAATGGGGGTCACTGACCCCATCTAAAAACAAATGATATGTAAGGCTACACAGCTTTCTATTCAGACGCTCCCTTATTAATATTCCATATTGTCATTCAAATCAGTGCATGGTTGCTAGGGTAATTTGGACTCTAGCAACCAGTTTGCTGACATTGCAAACCGGAGAGCTGCAGAATAAAAACCACAAATAACAAATAATGAAAACCAATTGCCTCAGAATGTCAATCTCTACATCATACTAAAAGTTAATTTAAAGGTGAACAAACCCTTTATGAAATGCCAATGTTTCGATCACATTGATTAAATATTTTTCTTTTTTAAATAGCAGATATTAAGTCACTCACTTAAGATACCTTATGACTGTGTTAGTTTGTTTATAGACAGGCAATACATATGCAGATCACCGCAGGGTAAACAAGCAGACTATACACCAAGAAAATAAACAGAAGCATGTGGTGGGCGAAACAAAGCTTATATACAGTATATAAGGTGTTACTAGGATCCAGTTACTGTCCAAGGCTTAACCTGCCAAGTTTGAAAGTTACTGTTTTACTATAAAACAACAATGTCTATCCTTTTGTTTCAGCTGTTGAGGGGTGCAGAAAGTTGTAGTTTAAAGGTCCTAAAGTATATACCCTTTACTATTCACATTGTGACGTGCTTAGTATAGGAGATTACCATGACACCGTTTTATGTGATCTCTCCATTCATGGCAAACATGCTCTACTGCAGTTACCCCTGTACCATACATATCATTTTCAACTGTATCTGACTGATCACACCCAAGTGATATAGCTAGGGTTGCCAGTTTTAGCACTCTTATCTTTACATACAATACTAGACAACACAAAACTAGACAGCACAAAAAAAAACCTAGATCAACTAGAGGACTAGTGGGAGGACATTTATATGTATCAATTAATACATACAACATTGCAAAGGGTGCCTCAAAGTTGGCCACACATGTAGATGTTAGTTGCCAATTCAGCTTTTGTTGATAGAAATGGCAGCCATTTGTCCAATAAAGGGCCAATATGATCTTAATTTCTACTCAATGTCTATTTGGTTTTGTTGATCAGGCAGAAATTCCAGATTACCAAGGACCACAGTGGCCCATGTATATGGTTGGTCAAATGTCCAAACCGTAATGTTTACATGTATACGCAACCTCTGCTGCGGTAACAGCTGCTAAGTAACAATGTTTAGATCCCAGAACCCAAGGAACAAAAATTATGCAATAGAAAATGAATCTAAATGAGTGCTTGCAAGTGTCCTAGCTTTGTGTTTATGAGTGCACTACATTAAGAGCAGTAAAAACACCATGCATCTCAGTGCATTATCTGTGATGGTGATAGGATTTATTAACTACCCGGCTTAAAGGAAATCAATAATTGTTGATCCTAAGTCATTTGTATCCTTTACAAATACGGTTCTCAATCTTTTTAAAAGCAGCTAGAACTGACATTGGCTTTATGGAAAGAGCAGTTTAATTTAAAAAAAGGAGCTGCCATCCTGACTATGATTTACATCTGTATTGACATATTTTGTAGTGGTACATGAGCTTTTCTGAGTTAACAAATCCCCAAGTGGCATGAAAAGCTGTTGCATACTACAACTTTGTCCTGACTTTCCAAGTATGGTAAAAATATTAATGATGATCCTGATTTGAGCCAAACACCATACAAAACAAATGTATCTCAATATGCTAAATCAGCTGAAAGTCTGTACTTTGTATGTGACCTAAAAGTTTGTCAGGCACAAGCAGAGGAGGTTTGCCCCAGACCCACCCATAGAAAACAACAAGCAGTTAGCTCTCACTGGTAAAGTGCAACTAGACTTAAAAAAAAACATCTAATTGATTGTTATGGGTTACAGTTGAACTTATAAATGTGCTGATTTCAAACTGGTTGAATAGGAATAGTTTTCTTTGTACTGGTAAAATAATTATGGCTCCAAGTAAACCCCTGTTGTGTTTTACTGCAGCTTTACAGATGCCCTTAAGCCGAATTCTGTATCGAAGAACATGTCATAAGTGTACAAAGAAGTTTGTGTCCCCCAGAAACCTAGCAACTATAATTTCTTCTATGGAGAAATCAAATAAAATGATAAGTATTTTAAGGGGCAAGTGTGTCAGTAATGATTCTTAATCGTGTGTATCTCTGTGGGGCTGCATTACTATTTCCCACGTACAATAAGTGATGTTAAAGGCTCCGGGGTATTAACTATTCTTGCAGGGCTGGAACCGATGATATCAGAAACCCCAATTAAAAAGGAGTACAACATGCAAATGCAACATACATACAGTACATACAGTATTTTGCAAAGCGTTAAGAAATGGACGCAAGCATGACAGGGCTGAGGAGTGAGCTGGGAGACTAAGGAACCTTAACTTAACTTACTTTTCTCTTAATGTAAATTAGACCATTTCAGTGGTGTACACCAAATCATAAATCACCAGCAACACATTGATATCAGAAATAGTTTAGTTCAAACATTTGTTGTGCTTATTGAACATGGTAATACAATACAAATGTTGGCGAGTTAGTCAGCAGATATGACCTTCACGCATCAGTAGGATAGTAAATTAATAATAAAGCAATTCATGGCTGTGATTCTAACACATCAATCTGCCCAACTAGATCCAATTCCAGAGCCAAGAACAAAGCAGACAGAGCTGCACATACAGTATATAGCACATCAGGTTACAATGCGGTTATAAAAACCATAAGAGCGTGATGAAGTAATTGTGGGAAAAAATTATACGTCTGCATTCATAAAATAAACCATTTCATTAATTATTACAGTACCAAAGTTTGGGTTTTCTTTGCACACATGGAGATACTTCTTGCACCAGATTTCTAAAGACAAACCCCAACCTAAAAATAATGAATGTAGATCCATCAACTTCTGTCCAAAATTAATTTGCCTTTAGTACATTTTTCCCCCTGCTTATTGTACTACAGCAAAATACAGAGAACTACTAAATCTGATACAGGGTGGGCCATTGGCATCCAAATATGAGTATCCAATCTATGCTGTTCAGCTGTCCTGCATTATAATCAGTTCAACCAGTGGCGTAACTAGATATTACTGGGCCCCACAGCAAATTATTTTTCAGGCCCCCAAAATGTTTAGAGGTTGACTTGTTTCTCCAATATTTATTGAAATTGTATATGAATTAGGGCCTCATGGGACCCCTATACCTCCTGGGCCCCCCTGCAGCCGCAGGGTCTGCTTCCTCTATAGTTACGCCCCTGAGTTCAACACCGTTCTACCAGGGACGTATTTTGTCAAATTTAGTCCAAATTCACGTTATATAATCTATGTTATAATCTAACAAAATAACTGCACAAATTCTGCATGTAGAGAGACAGTTGATTAGGGATGCACTGAATCCACTATTTTGGATTTGGTCGAACCCCAGAATCCTTCAGAAAAGATTTGGCCGAATACCGAACCGAATCCGCATATGCCAATTGGGGATGGGAAGGGGAAAATATTTTTCCCTTCCTGCCCCTAATTGGAATATGCAATTAGCCGGGCAGAAGGATTCGTCCTGCTGAAAATCCTGCTGTAAAAGGCGAATACTGGCTGAACCCGAACCGAATTTTGGATTCGGTCCATCCCTACTGTTGATCTTAATAGAGTAAGCCTAATACATCTTCTAGGCAAAAGGAGCAATATGCAATTAGACGGGCAGAAGGATTCGTCCTGCTGAAAATCCTGCTGTAAAAGGCGAATACTGGCTGAACCCGAACCAAATTTTGTATTCGGTCCATCCCTACTGTTGATCTTAATAGAGTAAGCCCTAATACATCTTCTAGGCAAAAGGAGCCCCCCTATAAGATATATTGTATCTAACTTTCAATGATTATCTGACACCCAAATGCTGCATGAATAGAGAATGAAGAGAAACAAATGCTGAGAGAGGAATAGTGAAGATAAACTTGATTATTTCAGAAATGGTACAGAATTTTTAATTGGATATATTTAGAAAGTTTCTTATTTCAGTATGCTGAAGTTTAAATTTTCATTTTCGTGATAGATGCCCTTTAAGTTGACAGTAGGCACATAAATATAGGTGGAAATGAAAGGGTTTTTAGCTAAGCCTGTCCCTAAGAACATTTTTTAAAATGCGTTCATTATATGTGCTTGAATTTACAGTCAGGGATGTCAAAACTATGGCCGGAGGATATCTAATGTTGCTGTTAGTTGTAGTTTACAGGCTGGGGAATTGCTGTGTAACCCAAAAATACATAAGACTTGATAGGCAGCATGCAATGCATACAGGTATATCCAATGACAGGCATGAATAATACAGCTTGATTCCCTACAGCACAACATCTTCAGAAATGAGCCATCTCCAATATAGGCAATGGTTCTGTCCTTGGATCTGGTAACCTTAGTGATTTACACCACAGTTAGTGCAGATAAGTTCCCAATACAACTTTGCACACACAATGCGCCCTGTATGTGCCCCCCCATGCACTGAGCAGAACCATCTGTATGACATCCCGTGCAGTGACCATACCAATTAGTGCTACCGGACTGGCAAATCGGCGTATCACTATAGAAGCTTTGTTTTGCCGTTTGCGAGGCTCATGGGTTACATATCCTGTGTTTAGCTATTTGTGGCTGGTGACTTATTTTTGCTAATGATGCTCAACGCCTACACCATTAAATATTTCCTGTCTCTCTACAAATGGGATGTTTGCGGGACTTTGGTACATCGTTTCCAATGCACGACTCTCTTCCACGTCCTTAACTTTAACCACTAACAGAACTGCTTTCGACAGAAATGAACACAATGTTAAGTGTCACAATGGGAACTTGCATACACAAGGCAATCTGCGGCTTTATAGTCTGCAACATACAGGTTGATACAACATGTAGCGCTTGAATAATAAAAAAAAGTCTGTATAGTATTTGTAAGATATTACAACAATAAGAATTGCTTTGTTTTTTATATTTTCTGAATCTCTTCAGTCCGATGTATGGGTTGCTAGGAATGCTGCTGTCACTCACTGTTCCTCGAAACCATCAACCAGTGCAAACACCAAATCACTTTATTCTCTTTTTACTTAAAACTCCCTTTACTCCTTTTCTTCTTCCGATTCAGCCCTGAAACTACTATGCATTAGCTCTATTATCCAATTTTCACCAAAAATCACACACATCTTTATCATACTAAAAGGAATCGATTGCGATATCTTGCCCTTTAATTAGAAAGTTGCGACTTTTCACTGATATTGTGCACCCAAATTAGAGATATATAGGGGTATATTTATCAAAGAGTGAAATTAGAGAACGCCACAGTCCACTAGCGTGAAATACCGCCTCTCTCTATTCGTTTCTATGGGATTTTTAAAGGTGTATTTATCAAATAGTGAACTTTCACTTTCACCCTTTGATAAATACACCTTTAAAAATCCCATGTAAATCAATGGAGAGAGTAAGGGGCCGATTCACTAACTTCGAGTGAAGGATTCGAAGTAAAAAAACTTCGAATTTCTAAGGGGCAGATTTACTATGGGTCGAATATCGAGGGTTAATTTTTTAAAGAAAATTCGATTGAACGATCGAAGGATTATTCATTCGATCGAACGATTAAATCATTCGAATCAAACGATTCGAAGGATTTTAATCCAACAATCGAAGGAATACCCTTCGATCAAAAAAACTTAGGCAAGCCTATGGGGACCTTCCCCATAGGCTAACATTGACATCGGTAGCTTTTATCTGCCGAACTAGGGGGTCGAAGTTTTTTTTAAAGAGACAGTACTTCGACTATTTATATCGACCATTCGAACATTCGATAGTCGAAGTACTGTCTCTTTAAGAAAAAACTTCGACCCCGTAGTTCGCCATCTAAAAGCTACCGAACTCAATGTTAGCCTATGGGGAAGGTCCCCATAGGCTTGGCTAACTTTTTTTTGATATTCCTTCGATTGTTGGATTAAAATCCTTCGAATCGTTTCGATTTGAAGGATTTTATCGTTCGATCGAAGGAATAATCATTTGATCGTTCGATCGCACTATTTGTGCTAAAATCCTTCGACTTCGATATTCAAAGCCGAAGGATTTAAATTCCCAGTCGAATATCGAGGGTTAATTAACCCTCGATATTCGACCCTTTGTGAATCGGCCCCTAAGTATTTCACTCTAGAGGACTGTAGTGATCTCTAACTTCTCTCTTTGATAAATATACCCCATAGAACTTTGGAGAGAGAGAGAGAGAGAGAGAGAGAGTGTTATATGCATGTGATATCCATATGAGACTGTTTAGGCCTGAACTTTGTTCAACTTTTCAGTGCAAAGTGGGGTAAGTCATTAAGGCTGCCACTCCTAACTTATAGACATATATTAGGGACAGAATTTGGGGGGGGAAAAAGTGTACCTGGTACCATTGCAACTCCCTGCACCCCCCGGGCAACTTCTGACAGACAGTACGGTACTGGGGGGCTGACTGCCATACAATGACAGCTATAGAGCTGCAGGCTGGACCTCCCTGGTGGGTATAGTAAAATAAATAACATTATAGAATATGTAACTTGCTTGTGAGGGGCCCCTTCTGATGGTGGGGTCCCAATAAATACACTTTGCCCCCTCCCCCAAAAAATAAATTTCTCCCTGTCGAAAAAAAACATTTTGTTTCCTCAGAATAACAAATATGAAGGCATGGGCGACCAAAAAGGCAAAAAACAAGACTTTTCCTACTACAAATAGTAAGTGGACTTCCCATTACTCCACACACACACACACACTGCCCAATTCATGTAGCAGGGAATTGTGGGTAGTCCGCAGGGACTCTTTCTAGGACAGGGCATGGGTGGAAAGTGTCTGTGTGAGTGTAATGTGCACCTTGTCTCTTCCCGAGGCAGGAGCAGCATCCACTTCTGCACAGTGTTATCTATCAGGCACAATAAGCGCATTGATAAGGCGGCAGCCCCCTGACAAGTAAAGCAGGAGAGACATTCCATCCATGCACGCACAGTCTCCCTCACACTGGAACATCTCACTTTACCTCATGGACAGGGGGGCACCCACATTTTTTCCTAGTTCCACACAACTGGAAAGGCTTCTTCTTCTTATAAATGTTCAGCGGACCACACAGCTCCAGCAATGCGCCCTTCCTCATCTAATCCCCACTCCAGCGCGATGACACAGTCTAACCCCAACCATCTGTTGAAACACGTCCTCAAGCACTCAGCAGCGGCGGCTTGTTTCAAGGCAAAGGCTGCCCAATCCAATTGCTGGGGCTGGTTGTCTGTTGAGAGCGCTGCAGAAACACACACACACACAGGGAGGGAAGGACACACACTCTGCAGGTCTGCAAACTCTTCCCTAAGTAACCTGAGAGTGGGAGAGGGGAGCGCTATAAAAGGGGCTGGTGGGAGGCGCTGCTGCAGGGAAGGTAGAGGGGAGTGATCACATCTGATGAGCTGTTGTGTTACTTTTCACCCCCCCCCCATCCCCTGGGACCACTTGGACCCTACAGCACAGGGCAGCCAAAAGAAAAGCAGCAATAGGTGACACCTCAACTGTCCTACAATTTGGGACATTCCAGCCCTGACTTCACTGCAAGCAGATGGAGGATTCTGGGAGTTGTAGTCCGAATGCCTCTTGGCTGTATATTAAAATAAAGATACAGCAGTATGCCATACCTCCCAACTGTCCCTTTTTCGGAGGGACAGTCCCTCTTTTGACAGCTTAACCCGCAGTCCCTTATTTGTACTGAAAAATCCCTCTTTTCTCTGCACTGAACAGCCAGAAAAAGAAACAAAGTTTCTCACTTAATTGGCTTTTAGCAGAGAGCCCAGAACAACTAACAGGTGCAAATAAGATACTTTGTAACAATTTTGAGACACAAAAACACAGTTTAGATAAGGAGAAATAGTTTCAAACTTTCATAACCTGCCAAATTTTGTAAAACAAACATGGTAATTAGGGGGTGTGGCCACAGAAAGGGTGTGGTCAAAAAATTACTGTGCTACATGCGGAAAAAATTTTTTGTCCCTCTTTTTACTTCCAAAATGTTGGGAGGTATGGTATGCGTCGCTTGCTGGTGTTCCAGTTAAACCACAGGCAACAAACAGCATTTGCTCACAAAGCAAAGGCACTTCATTCTATAATGGAGACTGTAAATATTTGCAGAGCCCTGTTCAGCTTTACTGCCCTGATCCTGGTCTGCTAAACAGCACAACAGACAACTTATATCTGTTGTATTTATCTGGGCCGGCCAAGGTGACACCCTAGGCAAGGGCTTCAAGCTGTGCCCCACCCAGTCCTGCATTACCATTACCTGTGCAGGAACCAAACATCCATCATATTGCCCAAACATCTGTGTACTTGTGCCAGCAGCCACCATATTGCCCTATGCAGGGCCGCTGTTAGAAATCACGGGCCCGTACAACAACATTTTTGGGGGCCCCCTGGGCCCCGCCCATGCGGCCCCCAAGAGCCGCGCCAGATCCCGACCCTCTCCACATCACAGTTAAAAGACCACACAGACATCAGCGTTATAAAGTTATAAAAAGCTATTGGGGACCAGGGCCCCTCTATATGTTAACGAAAAAATATTGGTGTCAGGGCCCCCCTTAAAAGTTTTTTTTAAAAAGCATTGGTGCCTGGGCCCCCCTTACAAGTTAAAAAAAATTGGGGTCCCAAAGAATATTTTTAAAAAAAACATTGGCACCAGGGGCCTATAGAGTATTAAAATAATACATTGGTGGCCAGGGAATTAAAAAAATAAAAAAACACACTTTGGTGTTCAGAGGAATTGAACTTGTGGCTTCAGGATTTCCACTGTGCATACTTTCATGACTTCGGGTTTATTTGGTGCTTCAGGACATAAATTTCGGCTGTTTCCGTGACTTCGGGTCTTTTCGCCACTTTGGGACTTAGGCTTCGGGTATTTTCTTGGCTTCTGGTATTTTCTTGGCTTCGGGACTTCGGCTGTTCAGCTTTTTCAGCACTTCCGCATTTCGGCTGTTCGGGACTTCGGAAGGAGGAGGCTTTGGCGCTGTCAAGGGGAGCTCGGCTCTTTCGAAAAGTTCAGCACTGCCGCTCATCCCCTTCAAGCCTGGGCCCGGTACATTTGTACCCCCTGTGCCCCCCTGATGGCGGCCCTGGCCCTATGTGCCTATGTGCCCTCCGAATATGTACTTGTGCCAGCAGTAGCCAAAAATCCATCATATTGTGCCCAAATATGTATCTGTGCCAGCAGCAGCCAAAAATCCATCATATTGCCCCTTATCATCTGTTTACCTGTGCTAGCAGTTGCCAAGAGGGAGGTGGGAGTGCAAAATGGGATTGAAACAAGCAGTTTATAAAATTGAAAACTATTAAAGGCCAAGCAAACCAGGGTTTAAAAAACAAAAGAAAAAAACTTTGCCTACTCTGCCTACCCCTAGTATAGCCCTAGTATTCATGCTTTGCACACATTTATTCTCCCTCCTTTCAATATTGCACATTATCTGCCATAATAAAGAACCTCCCAAAATGTAGCCAGTACCTATCGCTATCCTATAATGTTGTCCTGACGCAGGAGTTTCAGTGTGTGCATGCAGCACCGTTAACCCATATTGCACTCTGATTTCTGGTATTACCATCTTGTTTAAAGGACCAGCATAACTAATAAATTAAAAACATTTATGGGAAGTGCTGTGCTCTTTTTATCTGTAAAAATATTTTCTTTGAAGTAGAAGCCCTGTTTTTCATTAGCAGAGTTGTTATCATCAGCACTGCCATTTTATAGGTTGTGCCTGAACCAAGCCCCAACTAGTCTATTGTTAGAAAATGCATATTGATATTACCTTTTATATAGCAGCAACACATGCCACAGCACTTTACACAGACTATACATCATTCTCATAGCTTGTGGAACTTATACAATGATTTGGTCGATTTCGACCATACTGACAACCATCTGGGCAGTTGTAGCAAATCAGGGCAATCCTGTTGGATTAAGGATTATCTGTCCTAATGGAAAATGTCTGTTGGTTGTCCAAATGGATTGATCTTGGAATCCTGCCTATTGTTTGGGCAGTTTAAAATAGGCCCTGGCTTCATGGGCATCTTTGCCATAGATATTACAATTAGGATCTTTGCTGGAAAAGATCTTTCCAAGAAAGATCATTTGCTTCAATACAAACATGTAGATCTGAATTGTCAGATACTGTATATAGGTAGAAACAATAGAATTCTACCTGTATCTTCTGCCAATACGGTCTCTCGTCTCCCACCATACACACACACCGAATATTGTACAAAAATTTGTTTCATATGATATTATCAGTGTGTCTACTCTATGGCCACCTTTAGGTCCCAATTATATTCACACAAACTATGTCAGTCAGTTTGGTGTTCCTATATGTTTTGGGAGGCAGGCAGGCAAGGTACCTCAGGAGCACAATCAGATATTTTTGCAGATGCTGCCCTGGGTGGAATTGAACCTAGGACTGCAATGCTATCCACAGTGTCTCCACCACAAGTTCTACCAGCTCTGTCGGACGGGCAGGACCCTCTTCACCTCTTATATCAGTTACGGCTTTGGTTTGTATGCAAATCTGTATGTCTAGTGTATGCACCCTTTTATTGTACAGCAATGCAGAATATGCACTATGCAGTGTTAAGAATAGCAATAATAATAATAAACTTCAAATAAATAAAATAACACACTTTCTAGAGATTATTCAACATTTTAAATATGCATATACATATATAAATATACAAATAAATAAAGGAGAACTAAAGTCTAAAATAGAGTAATGCTAGAAATGCTGTATTTTGTATACTAAAAATAAACATGAATTTACTGCACCACAAGCCTAATTGAACAAATGATTCAAAGTTGGCCACATGGGGCTGTCATCTTGTAACTATGTTAAACATCTTTGCAAGACCAAGACTACTCACATGCTCAGTGTGGTCTGGGCTTCAGCTGGGAGGTTAAGCATAGGGATCATCATAAATTATCAAAACAGCACAAGTCAAATAATATCTGCTATAGAAGCCTATACAGCAAGACTGATTAATAATCAGAATATGCAGACTGCACTGGGTCTACGGATACAAATCTCTACACGGTCGCTGGCTGCTTTATAGGGAAACAAACAAAGCTGCTCGAGTTCTGGGAAGTAAGGTGGGGCACCCCATCTCCGCCGTTTGAAAGTATGATTGTCTCCCTGCAGAGCTGTTAGGGACTGTCTGAAGATTCCTACCTGCAGCAGTCAGAGCAAGTAAAACGAAGGGGGAATTTCACTGCATACAATCAGGTTTCTTATAAAAACGGTACACATTTTTTAATTGAAA
Organism: Xenopus petersii; assembly: GCA_038501925.1. Classification (NCBI taxonomy): domain Eukaryota; kingdom Metazoa; phylum Chordata; class Amphibia; order Anura; family Pipidae; genus Xenopus; species Xenopus petersii. Next base: position 110,949,716 of record CM076683.1, on the reverse strand, counting down.
TTTATTGGCAATAGATTTCTTTTTCATTAAAGAAAGTAAAAATTGGATTTTATACTTTGCCTTTACATCCCCTGATGGTCCCATATGAAATATACATTGTCTGTGATTTCTTCAGTTTATAGACTGTAAAGGCCCCCATACACGGGTCGATATAAGCTGCCGATAGACCGAGTTGGCAGTTTATTGGCCCGTGTGGGGCCATCCCCTATCGATATCTGGCCAAAAGTCGACCAGATCTCGATAGGGCAGGTTAAAAAATCCAATTGGATCGCGCCCGCCCGTATCAGATGCATTATGATCTGATCGTTGGGCCCTAGGGCCCACGATCGGATCAGCCCAATATCGCCCACCTCAATGTGGGCATATCGGGGAGAGATCCACACCTTTGTCGACATTGCCAAATGAGCGGATCTCTACGTCTATGGCCACCATAAGCTCTACAGAGCAGGGACCTCCTTGCCACTATGTCTTTAACCACATAACACTTAAGCTCTTTGTTCTGATATGATCTCTGTGTATATTTATTATGTGATTTGTCTTCCCTGTGTATACTTTTAGATATATGTACTTTTATGCAGTGTACACTTAAACGGTAAAGTAAAGGCAAAAAAATAAAATCCCATTTTTACTTTCTTTAATGAAAAAGAAACCTATCTCCAATATACTTTAATTAAAAAAGGTTTGCCGTTTTTATAAGAAACCTGATTGTATGCAGTGAAATTCTCCCTTCATTTACTGCTGTGGATAGGAATTGTTAGACGGTCCCTAACTGTTCTGCAGAGAAACAATCACACTTATGAACAGCAGGGGGAGCCCCCACCTTACTTCCCAGCAATGCAGAACTCAAGCAACTTTTTTTGTTTCCCTGTTTTGATAATTTATGACGATCCCTAAGAAGCCCAGACCACACTGAACATGTGCACAGTCTTGGTCTTGCAAAGATGTTTAACAAAGTTACAAGATGGTGACCCCCTGTGGCCAACTTTGAAAGCATAAATTATTTGTTTTATTAGGCTTGTGGTGCAGTAAGTTTATGTTTATGTTTAGTATACAAAATACAGCATTTCTGGCCTTATTCTATTTTAGACTTTACTTCCCCTTTAACAGCACATTACAAATAAAGTTATACATACATGTCAGTATATAACTACAGAAGTGAGGTTTGTAAAGTGTCCACTAGCTGCTAAATATAGTTGCTAAAGATTCTTTATGCGTATGAATGTGCTGTCTGATGTAAATGATGGAAGCACCGTCCCCACTAAACATGAACATCATTAAGTTCAGAACTTGTCCCTTTTCATGTCAGTGAGTTGAACTGTGAACTTGCCTACACTAGCCATGTGCTGCTACACGAGATCCTGCTGCTCGTGCCATTGTCCCATCTCTTTGCAGCATTGTATGAAAGGCTTTGCTGAGGGGTGCATGCTAGCAGTGCAAGTCGTGGGATCTGCCCTAGTGCAGAGGGGATCCTTAGCATTTGCTTGTCTCTGCTTCACATATAAATAATGGCTAATTATCAGTCTCTTATCTGTAAAAGGATTCATAACATTCCAGTGTTTTCTTTATTGAGCTGCTATTATTACTGTGATCAGCAGAGAGGTCCCATGGCCAGGTTTAAGATTAAATCTGTTTGTATATTGCTGTGGGGCTGCTTTTTGATACAGAGGAGAAAAAGCATATGCTCGGGGCCTAATGCCCAGGGAACCCACTGTTCATAATTTTTTTTTTAAAGGGATACTGTCATTGGAAAACATGTTTTTTTCAAAACACATCAGTTAATAGTGCTACTCCAGCAGAATTCTGCACTGAAATCCATTTCTCAAAAGAGCAAACAGATTTTTTTATATTCAATTTTGAAATCTGACATGGGGCTAGACATTTTGTCAATTTCCCAGCTGCCCCTGGTCATGTGACTTATGTCTGCACTTTAGGAGATAAATGCTTTCTGGCAGGCTGCTGTTTTTCCTTCTTAATGTAACTGAATGTGTCTCAGTGGGACATGGGTTTTTACTATTGAGTGTTGTTCTTAGATCTACCAGGCAGCTGTTATCTTGTGTTAGGGAGCTGTTATCTGGTTACCTTCCCATTGTTCTTTTGTTTGGCTGCTGGGGGGGGGGGAAAGGGAGGGGGTGATATCACTCCAACTTGCAGTAAAGCAGTAAAGAGTGATTGAAGTTTATCAGAGCACAAGTCACATCACTTGGGGCAGCTGGGAAATTGACAAAATGTCTAGCCCCATGTCAGATTTCAAAATTGAATATAAAAACATCTGTTTGCTCTTTTGAGAAATGGATTTCAGTGCAGAATTCAGCTGGAGCAGCACTATTAATTGATTCATTTTGAAAAAATATTTTTTTCCCATGACAGTATCCCTTTAAGTTTAATGTACACATTATTAGTAGTAACAGCATTTTTAAGGCATGTAACGGACCGACTTAACATGGGTTTTTAAACGAGTATAGGTATAGGACCTGTTTTCCAGAATGTTTGGACCTGGGGTTAAAGGATCTTTCTGTAATTTGGAACTTCATACCTTAAGTCTATTAGAAAATCATGTAAACATTACGGGGCCAATTCACAAAGGGTCGAATATCGAGGGTTAATTAACCCTCGATAATCGACTGGGAATTAAAATCCTTCGACTTCGAATATCGAAGTCGAAGGATTTTAGAGCAAGTAGTGTGATCGAACGATCGAAGGATTATTCCTACGATCGAACAATAAAATCCTTCAAATCGAACGAATCGAAGGATTTAAATCCAACGATCGAAGGAATATCCTTTGATCAAAAAAACTTAGGAAAGCCTATGGGGACCTTCCCCATAGGCTAACATTGAGTTCGGTAGCTTTTAGATGGCGAACTAGGGGGTTGAAGTTTTTTCTTAAAGAGACAGTACTTCGACTATCGAATGGTCGAATAGTCGAACGATTTTAAGTTCGAATCCTTTGATTCGAAGTCGTAGTCGTAGTCGAAAGGTCGTAGTAGCCCATTCGATGGTCGAAGTAGCCCAAAAAACACTTTGAAATTCGAAGTTTTTTTACTTCGAATCCTTCACTCGAAGTTAGTGAATCGGCCCCTAAATATAAACATTAAATATACCCAATAAGGATTAACTATACCTTAAAATCAAGGACAAGATACTTGAGGAAAATTGCATGTTTTCTTAGATATGTGAATGATTTGGAAAATGGAACCCAAGGAAGATGGGCTTTCTGTAATTTCTGGATAACAGGTTTCTGGCTAACAAATCCCATACCTGTATTAGGGCACAATGATGTTTTGCTTGCTTTAGTCAGCAGACATTTATCCTTCTAGTTGCCAATCACCTCCAGTTACCTTTGTTTTTCCTTCTTGCCCAGGGTCAAAGTATATAAATTCAGCTCTATGCCATCGTACAGAATAAAGAGCCCATGGTTAGTGGGCCTTTGTGTCCCTTTACTGTGTTCACCCAGAATGTTCAACCTAGAGCCTTCCAGCTGTCAGTCAAGTACAGTTCCTATCATGGCCAGAGCAGATTGGATATCCCTAATTTAATTTTTTCTCCAGTTCATGGGCTTTAATTCCTCATACCCTGTGTGGCTACACAGTGTTTCTGTATTTAAAGCCTCATGCAAATTAGCAATTTGTAGCATACATTGCTACATGATATTCACTTACTGTTATTTTGCACCACTAATAATAATAATAATAATATTAATAACTGTAAGAATCTATGGGAAGTATGGTTCTTTACCTGATGAGACGTGACTCAATAAGAAGGATCTAAAACTCTATAGATATCACCCAATTAACCACTTTAATTGGTAAGCTATGATGCCCAGGCAGACTTCTGGTGCAAAATTTGGCAAATAGTGCAAGTTGTTGATACATTTTTGTACCCTTTTTACAAATTATTCTTTGAACACAATGGGGAATATTTATTAAAGAGTGAAGTTAGAGGTCACCACAGTCCTCTAGAGTGAAATTCTGCCACTCTCCATTAATTTCTATGGGATTTTTAAAAGAATATTTATCAATGGGTGAAAGTGAAAGTTCATCCTTTGATAAATATGCCTTCCAAAATCCCATAGGAATGAATAGAGAATTTCACTCTAGAGCAGGGCTGTCCGACTGGCGGCCCGCGACCCCCCTTTATGTGGCCCTGCTGTGTCTGTTTACCATATTTAAAATTTAAAAGGTATCACTACAGAGATTAACTGGCCCTGCATTGTTTAAACATCAAATTCAGACTGACCCCATATATTGTTCACACCTGTTATGCCCCTGCATTGTTCACACTTGTGACATCTCTATTGTTCACATCTTCTACTGTTCACTCCTGAGACCCAGACTGAAACTTCCCACATTATTCACCTGTTCACACTTTATACAAAATGCTAATGGGGGACCAGCACTGTGTCACTGTATGTAGTACATATTAGACTGGTCCTGATTTTCCTGTCTCCTGCTCTGTTCTGCCTTCCCTATGCTCCTGTGTGTGTCATACTCTGCCTGATCTATCATCCCTATGGAACACAAGCCTGGTATTTGTTCTGGGGGTTGTTTGCATATGTTAAATCATATGCTGGAGTACTGTGTTATATACAGGGAAGGAGGAGGCATATGGGTATAAGGGTATGTCTTAATGTGAAAACTTTTTTCACATATGAGTGACATCCTTGCCAGTGCCGGGCCAAGGTAGTTTGGCACTCTAGGCAAGAGCTTCAATCAGTGCCCCTCTGTCCTGCATTACCATTTACCTCCTTACCATGATGGTTTTTAAATAAAGAAAGCAAGCACATGTTAAACACTTTTTCATTTATATTACTGCCCCCTGTAACAGCAAGCCCAGGAGCCATCCATAATACAGCCCCCCCCAGGCAGCAGGGGTCAGTTTCACAGATTTAGAATATATTTCGGCAGTGAAAAACATTGTCAGGCAAAATGCTATGATAATTACCATGGGGCAGGTTCACTAACGGGCAAATTTTCGCCAGCATCAGCTTCACACCCCTTGTACCACTTTGGCAGGCGCAAATGCGCTTCGAATACGCTAATTCACTAAAATGCGAAGTTTCATCCTGGGCGTTGAACGGTGGCAACTTTTCGCTATTGTTACTTCGGCTGTGTGAGCATTTCATAGAGAAGTTGCGCTAGCGTTCATTTGTGCCTAGTGAAAATTCGGTAGTGATCTTGCGATTAGGTCAATTTGCATATGGCGGCAAATTTTAAGTTGTATGGAGGTCTTTATTATAAATGTTGGTGCAAATGCTTGAATTTACCACTTTTTATTACACATGTCCAGGGAACCTTAATAAAGACAAGCAAGTTAATATAATGCCTTACACATGAGCCCACTGTAAAATTAATGTTACATATGTTATAAAATGTGTGGAGGAAACTGGTTACCCAAAAAAATCTAAGTTAGAACTTTTGCAGCCAATCCTGCTTAAAAAAAAGGAAAAGTTGCCAGCGTTTTTTGAACTTTAATGCATTTTCGGCACACAAGATATGATGTAAGTGACATAAGATTGAGGAAGATTTTACTTCCTTGCTTGGTCTGAGGTGGCAAAGTCAACTCTGGTGAACGAGGTAACATTCAGTAAAATCCACACTTTAGTGAATTTGCGGAGTGGCGCCCCTTCACTGGAGCGGAAAAACACCTGGCGATAGGGTCCGAAACTGAGCTAGCGATGGTCTGGTTCGCTAGCGAATTGGCGCTTGCTGCTGTTAGGGAATTGTCGATGTCCCTGCAGATGACAATGCTAGCAAATTGTCGCTAGCGTTAGCCACTTCGCTCTTTATTAAATCTGCCCCTAAAGATGGCCATAGACGCAAAGATCCGATCGTACGAATCCTCCATTCGCAGGATTTTCGGACCGTGTGTAGAGAGTAGGGTTGCCACCTTCTCCAAATTGTTTTACCGGCCTGGTGGGGGGCGGGAACAAAAAGGGGCGGGTGTGATGTCAAAAGGGGCGGTGCCATGTCATAAAGGGAGCGTGGCCACAGTGCCGACATTTCAAGACAGCCACAAAAGTCACAAAAGCTAAGTTTTTACAGGGGATTGGGGGCAGGCCGAGGGGTCTTTTTAAGGGTATTACAAATTTACCGGCAGATACATTGCTGGTAAATTTGTAATACCGGCCCCGGCCTTCGCAGGTGTTTTACCGGCTAGGCCGGTAAAATACCAGCTGGGTGGCAACACTAGTAGAGTCCCGATATTTTTCATCCCATGGAGATCAGTTGTTTGGTCGATCAGAAAAAAAGATTTCTTTCGGGTGCCGATAATTTCTCTGTATGTATTGCCGATCTGACGAAATCAGTGGGAGACTGTCACCAGCTTTTGTCGGACATAACTTTCGTACGATTGCTGTAGGGGCAGAACATCGTCTGATCTGTTCTTTTACGACTTTATTTGATCTGAAAGGTTAGTGGCAGGTCTGGAGATGAGAAAGTCTGATCGCTCGAGGATTCGAACTATCGGATCTTTGCATGTATGGCCAGCTTTAGTGTGCCAAGTGGAGAACAGTTAATATAGTATTTTGGAAATTTCTGTTTCTAGGGGAAATGTTGCCTCCATATACACAGTAGCATGTATAAAGTGTTGCATCAATTAAGCCTTAGCCCCTTTCAGATATTTGCCTCTATTATTCTAACAGAGCTATTATAATAACAGCTTACTGCTAATTGATTACTGTTCTGCTTATGGAGTAAGTGAAGATATCAGGACCCGTTGCCTGCCATATAATCCATTTTAAACTGGACATATGCTATATCGCTGGTTAGTAATTAGTTCTGTGGTTAATATTGTTGGGTAGAAGTGTGCATATGAACTAATTACAGAACACAGGCATGATTCTGGCTCATCGTGATCATTCAGACACACGGCCATGAGCGTTAAATGTTTGTTATTGCTTTAAACATACCTTCACACAGTGGCAACATGTACTTTACATAACCATGGCTTTCTTTGCCAGCATTTACAAATCAAGTGTTAAAACCTGCCAAAATTGGCCACACGCAAACTTGAAATGTTAAGAGCAGCAATTATTGTCAGTTGGGGATTAAAGGCTTTAGAAATCATAGTGTTACTTTTAGAATCAGTGTATGTTTTTCCATAAACTTTTTTTTTTTTTTACAACGTCTGCCTCTTTCACAGTCGTAAAAAGAGATGAGTGGCTGTGTCAGCCCCCTGGTGATTGATACGACTTGCTTGCCAATAGCACTAATGCGCATTGTGTACTGTATGGCATACGCTGAAGTTCTACTTGGATTTTTAACTGCGAGAATTAATTATGGAAATGTGGGATTCAGCTAATGACCACAGACTTTGGATCTTACTGTGTCATACCTACATACAAGCTTGTTAAAAGACTTGATATCTGACTAGAATTCATTTAGATTTAAGATAGCAGCATATACTACAGCTGCAGTGCAGGGGTCACCTTAAAGGAGAGCTAAGCCCTAAAAATTAATATGACTAAAAATGCCAAATTTAATATAATGACCTTATTGCATCAACCTAAAATTTCAGTTTCTCAATAGCAGCAATGATCCAGGACTTTTTTCATATGTTCTTCCTCCTTACAGCCTTTCTAAGTTGTAATTTATACACCATTTCCGTTCTTTACCTGTTTTATAGTACATCCCACTATAAACTTGTGCCTTCACGTGTCCCTGAACCTACCATATATGTAATAATAGACAAAGAGCAGAAACGCCTTTGAACCAATAAGATGTTTGCTTTTAAACAGATGACCAGTAGTTTCTACCTGCTCACTGGCCGATATGGGTTACTGCACCAGAGCAAACATAGTGCCTTTACATAACCCCCGCAGACCCCTGGGTAGGGCCTTTATTGCTTACTGTAAGAACTGTATAGGTTTGTCTCTATGTCACTTTTAATGTACTATTATGTACCATGCTGCAGAATATAGTAGCTCTTTATAGATTAATGTAATAATAATAATAATAATAATAATAATAATAATAATAATAATAATAATAATAATTCAAACCCTACAATCCAGTAGGAGGCACTGCTGGGTTATAGGCATATCCAGAAATTTCCAATCCCAAGAAACCTGTAAAAATGAATTGGCATGGATATTAGATGGACATTTCCTTTTCATATGAATATTATTCTTCAGTTTTCAGCATCATGTTTATATTATATAGTTATATTTATATGTACAAGTCCAGTGAGGCTTTTAAAGACCATCTCTATGAGCAGCTTGCCTTTTAGATAAGCCAAACACTGACAGGCAGGTTACACTTTATGTTTTAAATATACCTTAAAGGTACAGTAACACCAAAAAATCAAAGCTTGAAAGGAATGGCAATATAATGTAGTGTTGCCCTGCACTGGTAAAACTGGTATGTTTGCAATAGGTTATAGAAACCAGCTGCTGCATAGCCATGAGGGCAGCCATTCGGCCATGGGATACACAGTCGATAGATAAATTCTGAAGATTCCCATTGTCTACTACAAAGCTTATCTGCTGTGTATCCTGTGACTTTTCTCCTTTTTCAGCTTTGATGTTAACATTTTTACAATGTACTCTGTAGAAGATGGCCTTCATGTAAAACAGAGCATTTTGGATATCAGGTTTCTGAAATAGAGGTTCCAAATCTTTTTTTTTTTTCAAACTTGTTTTTTATTGTCATTTTTGTTTGAATCAAATCCGTGGATACATAACATTCTTCAGAAAGAGAGTGTACATTAAACATCAGATGACATTAAGGAAGTGTAATAAAAGTTCTTGAGCACAATGTAGTATCAATGAAATCTTATGCTGTAGAGTCACAAGAGAAAGATTGGTTACAGTTAGCCATCTGTATCTTGACAGCGCTATATAAATAAATGATGATGATGATGATGATCTGTAGTATACAATAAACAATTGAATACATTTTCCCAATAAACTATGCCTACTGTTGTTCCTCAGTAAGGGGGGGAGTTGAAAGTGGAAAAGAAAAAAAAGGGGGGGGGAAGGGGGAGGGTGAGCCGGGACCCTGTAAAGTTGTAAGGGTTATCTATTGTGTGTGGTTGCTCTGATTTAGTAGTGAAGGAATATGTTCAGTTAACCACGGGGACCATACCTTTGCTTGGACAACCACGGTTAAAATAGGTTAGTCGATAAAGGGGGATTGAGCTGTTTACTAATTCTATCCATTGCTTTTTCGTTGGAGGTGGTGAGACTTCCATTTCAGGGCCTTTTCGCTTGTATAAGTAAAAAACATATCAATGTCCTTTCCGCCACAGTAGGAGCAGCGTCTACAGTTTGGTGGAGGATAAAAAGGGTTATGTCCATTGGTATAATAAGGGAGCTAATCTCCTGTGCAATCCTACTTCAGAATCTTTGGATTTGTGGACACTGCCACACCATATGGATAAAACCAGCCGGGGAGCCTTGACATTTTGGGCATACATCTGGGATAGAAGGCTTAATAAGATGTAGTCTATGTGGGGTCAGATAAGGTCTATGGAGGTATCTAAATTGGATCATTCTGTCTTTCGAGCTAATTAATGCAGAGTGATACGTTTCAAGTATTTCTTGCCACATTTCAGGGGTTAAGAGAGGGACATCTACCTCCCATTTCTTGTAAAGTTTATCTAAGACTGGTTCTTTGGGGTTATTAAGGATAGAGTAGAATTGAGAGACTGGTTTTAGTAAGGTAGGGCTAAAAATTAAGGTCTCCAGTTTCCTGGGGGTGGTGTCCACTTTATCCCTGCCTAGTTGAGATTGGAGATCATGTCTCAGTTGGAGAAAATGGAAGAACATCTTATTGGGTAACTCAAAGGTGTCTTTAAGGGCTGCAAAGGTATTTATTTCACCCTGTACTAAAACCTGACCTATGTACTTGATCCCATAGTCTGCCCAGACTTTGGGGTCTGGTACTGTCAAGAGGTGAGGGAGGTTATGGTTATGCCATAGGAGTGTATAACTGGACACTTCGGTGTCACCACTGGGAAAGTGGAGCATTGCTGATTTCCAGTTGTACACAGTTGCTTTCATTAGGGGGATATTATAATCTGTGTTTTGGTCCCTCTATACAGCAATTTTTTAAGGGCTTCATAGGAGGTAGCAACTTGAGCTTCCAGTGTTGTGACTGCAATGTTGGGGGATGGCGATGCCCATCTCCAGACTGTAACTAGTTTGGTAGCTAAATAGAAATAGAACATATTTGGCGCAGCCATGCCCCCTTTGTCAGATGGGTGTTGTAGTGTCATTAAAGCAGTTCTAGGGGAGGCTGTGCCCCAGTACATGGTATTTAATAATGACTTTAATTTACGGAAAAAATGTTTAGGGACCAGAAGAGGGACCTGCAGAAATAAGTATGTGAATTTGGGTAAAAGACCCATTTTAAAAAGGTTTATGCGACCGAGGAGGGTCAGAGGGAGGTTGCTCCAATTCCTAGTTTTCTTTTCTAGCAGTGAGAGTAAGGGGTTAAGGTTAAGATCAGTAAATTGGTTTGAGTCCCTGTGAATGAGTCCCTGTGAACCCCTAAATATTTAAGAGTGGAGGCCCATGGAAGAGCTGCCTTATTCCTTCCTTCGTCAAGTTGGAAGGTATCAATAGGAAAAATTATTTCCCCCAATTTATAGTCAATCCAGAGTATTCCGTGTGTCTATTAATTACATGCAGAGCTGCGTCCAGGGCATTATACAGTAGGGGTTTTCTAAAAAGAGTATGGTGTCGTCAGCATACATAGCAACTGTTGCAGTGATAGGACCGATCCTTAGACCCTTTACCTCGGTATTGCTTTTAAGCAAGGAGGAGAGTGGTTCCATCGCAATTGTGAATAATAGGGGCGAGAGGGGGCATCCCTGCCGTGTGCCTCTAAAAAGCGAGAATGTGGAGGAGACTGTTTGATTAGTTTTTATGCGTGCCAATGGGTTGTTATACAACATAGCGGTCCATTTTAGGAAATTGCCCTTGATTCCCATAATTTCCATAGTCGCCCAGAGGTAATCCCATTCTACAGAATCAAAAGCTTTTTCATTATCAAGGGCCGCTATGACCCAATGCCCGGTGTTATCATGTCCAATACTCATATTAGTGAAAAGTCTATGAACGTTGATGTCGGACATTCGACCCGGGATGAATCCTGTTTGATCCGGAGAGATAAGATTAGTTATTACCAGATTGAGTCTCCGAGCCAGAATTTTAGCAAAAATTTTAGCATCAACATTTATTAATGATATTGGGCAGTATGAAGCACAGTTAAGAGGGTCTTTCTCACGTTTTAGAATCAAAGTAATTAAAGTCTCGCTCATAGAAGGTGGCAGGTCTGCCCCCTCCAGGATCCCATTAAAAAGAGGTAACAGTAAAGGTACAAGTAACTTTTCATATTTGAGTTACACATCAGTGGGGAGGCCATCTAGGCCAGGGGGTTTTCCAGCAGTTAGAGATGAAATGGCTGCACTTATCTCCAATTCTGTAATCGGTTCTTCTAGGAGTAAGCTATCTTGAGGCTCAAGAGATGGTAGTGGAATAGATTTAAGGTAGGAGACCAGATCAGTCCTTGTAAGTCTTGCTCGGGAGGAGTAAAGATTATCATAATAGTTTGCAAAATCTCGGTTAATTTCTAAGGGGTCAGAAACAACAGTCCCTGTTGCATCTCTAACTGCTGGAATACTTGTCAAAGTGGAGGTGTCTTTGGATAACATAGCCAATAATGTACTATTTTTGTCCCCAGCTGAAAATATATTAGCTTTATAGTACAGTTGTGACTTTTTAACCTGTGTTAACTGAGCAGTTTGTAATGCTGCTTGTGAAGCTTTGAATTTCAGACTAGATTGGGGGGTGGGTGTCATACAGAACTCTTTCTCAGCCTGGAGCAGTTGGGATTCTAAGGTGACAATTTCTTTACTAGCATTTCTATTAAATATCTTAATTTGTTGAATGAAGAGACCCCTAGTGTATGCCTTTAAAGCATCCCACATGTTTTGGAGGCTAGTAGAATGTAGATTTATGTGAGTTTTGAGATCTTCCTCTATTGGTTTAGTTATGCGCTCCTGCTGTAACCAAAAACTATTAAGTCTCCAAACCCTATCAGAGGGCCAGGGCTCACTTCTATGGTTAATAGGAGGGGAGAATGGTCAGAAATGCATCCCGGGAGAATTTCTATTTTCGTTGTTTGGGTAAGTATCTCAGAGGAGCCCAAGGCTAAATCTATGCGAGACATGGTATCATGGGAGCCTGAAAAACACATATTTTTTAACCCCAGGGTGTTTTTCCCTCCACAGGTCAAGGAGGCCAAAGGTGTAGGCCCAGTTAGGGAGAATTAGAGAAGGGTTAGTTCTCGGGTACATCCTATCCTCCTGTTCAGACATTACAGCATTAAAATATCCAAGTAGTACAATCGGGTTAAGGGGCAGTGTCAAAATTTTTTCTATAAGAGACAGCAGAGTCCCAGTAAAGGGGGGAGGTGAATACAGATTGACCACAATATAAATTTTGTTATTCAATAAACATGACAGTATTATGAATCTACCTTCAGAGTCAGAGATAGCCTTAATAAGAGTAAACGTACATTGTTTGGAAACAAGTATAGAAACACCTCTGGTGAATGTGGAATATGTGGAGTGGAAGTATGATCCCAGCCATGGCTTTCATAGAGATCTACGTTTGTTCCCATCCAGGTGTGTTTCCTGGAGTAGGATCAAGTGAGGTTTGACCCGCCTTATTAGCTTAAACACCAAACCTCGTTTTATGGGGTTACCCAAACCTCTTACATTCCAAGAAAGTAATTTTACCTCAGCCATGGTCCTCGGGTAAGGAGGTAAGTGTAAAGGATGACACGATACTGAACAATGTCATAAGAAGTTCCTGTCTGTCAGAGCTTGTGTTCCGGCTCGCTGTAGGTATAAAACTTGTTAGGAAATAAAGGGGGAAAGAAACAACAGTGCATGTGTCCATTTGCAGTAGAGATTTTGAAACCCGGCCAACCCTACCTGCTTGTTCCCAATGTAAGCAGGTGTTGACCCTAGAACAAAAAAACATGGTAAACTATAAGAGGGTGGGAATCAAAGAGTGCTAGCCTCAGTTCCTTGATTCCAGGGCTCTGGTGTAGGAGCTCGATTCAGATGTAGACTGACGTAACAGTCATCCGGGAAGGTCAGTAGGACCTGTGCAGGGAGATGATAGGCACATCCATTACATGCCACTGCAGGTTTCCGGAGTTGCTTGAGTGGAGGATCTGGCCTCAGCAGGTGGGGAAGATGAGAGGCTGGGGGACTCCAGCCATTTCAGTGTCTCCTCTGGTGATGTGAAGAAATACGCTCTATCATCCTTTACGATGCGCAAATGTGCTGGGAAGGACATAGTGTAAGCGGGCCCGAAGGCACAGTAATAGTGTAGACCAAAGAGGAGACCAGACCAGGTTCGAGGTACAAAAGGGTTTATCCAAAGAAGCGTCAAAATACAGGCAAAAGGTCAGACCAGGCAGAAGACAAGCAAAATCGAAGAACAGGCAGGAATCGGTACACAAGAATCAATAGATAATAACACCCAGGAACTCTGTAGCAGGAACCTATAGTTGGGCAAGGACTGGAAGGGGAAGTGAGTTTAAATAGTCCCAGGGTTGGCGCCAAATTTTGACGCGCTTGCGTCAGACGCAGACGCCAGCGTCCTCACGCTGACGTCTTGACGCCGGCGCCCGATTTTGACGCCGGCGTCCGTTCCGTCGCCGACGACCAATCCTGGACTGGGAAGGAGATGAGGTCATAGACCTGTGCCCGGCAGGAGCCATGTGGAAAGGCAGGCGGTCGCCATCTTGGACGCCATCTTGGAGACTTGGAGTAGATTCCATTACAGTACGTCCCTCCTTAGGGGGGGCCTCAGGACCACCGAGTCTAGGGGAGAGAGGGAATAATTTATGGAACCTACGAACCAAGATGGGCGCATGGACATCCGAGCTCTTGACCCAGGAGCACTCTTCGGGACCGAACCCCCTCCACTCGATGAGATATTGAAGAGTGCCCCTGGAAAGACGAGAGTTCAAAATCCTCTTCACTTCGAATTCCTGGTGATCGTCAACCAGGACTGGAGCTGGGGGAGAAGAAGAAGAAAGAGACACAGCAGGCTTAAGGAGAGAGACATGGAAGACATTCGGGATCCGCATCTCTGGGGGGAGTTGAAGACGAACCGCCACCGGATTGATGATTTCAATGACAGGATAGGGACCGATGAATCTGGGACCAAGCTTTGGGGTAGGAATTTTCAGGCGGATGTTACGGGTGGAAAGCCAGACTTTATCACCAGGAGCATAGGGTGGAGCAGGAATCCTCTTCTTGTCGGCAAACCTCTTTTGGATCAGGGAGCTCTTCTGAAGATTAGAGGCAACAGCAGCCCAAATCGCCATCATGTGGGCAGCCTGGTCGTTGGCGGCAGGAACGTTGGTGAGGAGAAGATCCTGGGGAAACGCCAATGGATTCTGACCGTAGACACAGAAGAAAGGGGACTGATGAGATGAAGAATGCAAGGCGTTGTTATGGGCGAACTCAGCCCAGGGAAGGAGATCCGACCAATCGTCTTGGCACAGGGAAACATGGCAGCGAAGATACTGTTCCAATGCCTAGTTCACTCTCTCAGCAGCTCCATTGGATTGCGGGTGATAGGCAGAAGAAAATTGTAAAGAAATGTTGAGAGCTTTGCATAAGGATCTCCAAAATCTAGAGACGAATTGTGAGCCACGGTCAGAGACGATCTCGGCAGGAAACCCATGGAGACGAAAAATATGATGGATGAAAAGCTTGGAAAGTTCAGGAGCAGAGGGAAGTTTGTGGAGGGGAATGAAATGAGCCATCTTGCTAAACCTGTCAACGACAACCCAGATGACAGTGTGACCGGAGGAGACAGGTAGATCCACAATAAAATCCATGGCAAGATGAGTCCAATGACGAGATGGAATAGGTAATGGAAGAAGGAGACCTTTAGGGGGAGAATGACCAGACTTGGAAATGGCACAGATGGTACAAGAAGAAACAAAGTCTTTGACATCTTTCCTCATGGATGGCCACCACACAAGGCGAGAAAGGAGTTCGGTAGTCTTCTCTACTCCGGGATGACCAGCCTGTTTAGAACTGTGAGCCTGGGATAGAATAGACTGGCGACAATCAGGAGGAACAAAGGCGACCCCTAGGGGAATATTGTCGGGAGCAGAAGCCTGAGCGGAAAGGATTTGTGAGGCCAAGGAGGGAAATAGGGCAGCGACGATCTTGGAGGAAGGCACAATGGGTTCAGGATCTTCGGAACAGGGAACTTCAGGAATAAAACTTCTAGACAAAGCATCAGCCTTTCTATTTCTAGAGCCAGGACGAAAGGTGATGACGAAGTTAAAACGGGAGAAGAACAGTGACCATCTGGCTTGTCGAGGATTCAAACGTTTGAGGGACTGGATAAATTCGAGGTTCTTATGGTCAGTAAAGATGGTCACGGGAATGGAGGATACTTCCAATAAATGTCTCCACTCCTCCAGGGCGAGTTTCACTGCCAATAACTCACGATTCCCCACATCGTAGTTCTGCTCGGAGGAGGAAAACTTCTTAGAGAAGAAAGCACAGGGATGCAACTTCCCGTCCAAGGATGATCTCTGTGACAAGACAGCTCCAGCTCCTACATCTGAGGCGTCGACTTCGAGGAAGAAGGGAAGAAGAAGATCGGGGTGTCTGAGAATAGGTGCAGAAGAAAAGGCAGTTTTCAGGGATTCAAAGGCTTCCAGGGCTGGAGGAGGCCAATGCTGTGGTTTACCCCCTTTGCGGATGAGGGCCAGGATAGGAGAGATCTTGGAAGAGAAACCTTTAATAAATTGTCTGTAATAGTTGGCAAAGCCAATAAATCTCTGGATAGCCTTGACACTTGTGGGGAGGGGCCAATCAAGAATTGCTGACACCTTGGCTGGATCCATCTTGAAACCCTGCTGGGAAATGATGTACCCAAGGAATGGGATAGAGGACACTTCAAACAAACACTTTTCCAATTTAGCGAAGAGATTATTCTTTCTGAGACGAAGAAGAACTTCCTTCACTTGGGAGCGATGCTCGTGGAGATCTTTGGAAAAGACGAGAATGTCATCCAGATAGACAACAACACTTTGCCCCAACAGGTCTCTGAATATATCATTCACGAACTCTTGGAAGACCGCGGGGGCGTTACATAATCCAAATGGCATGACTAGATATTCATAATGCCCATCTCGGGTATTGAAGGCGGTCTTCCATTCGTCCCCTTCACGAACTCTAATGAGGTTATAGGCACCCCGAAGATCCAGCTTGGTGAAGATCTTGGCCCCTCTTAACTGATCGAAGAGTTCGGAAATTAGGGGGAGAGGGTAACGGTTTTTAATGGTGATTTTGTTTAACCCCCTATAGTCGATGCATGGTCGCAGACCTCCGTCCTTCTTTTCGACAAAGAAAAATCCAGCACCAGCAGGGGAAGAAGAAGGGCGGATGAAGCCTCTTTGGAGATTTTCCCGAATGTAGGTCTTCATGGCAGCCGTCTCAGAGGGGGAAAGAGGATAGGTGCGACCCCGGGGAGGCATGGAACCAGGAAGAAGTTTGACCGGACAGTCATAGGGTCGATGAGGAGGAAGGATCTCTGCAGAGCCCTTATTGAAGACATCAGCGAAATCTTGATAGATGGAGGGAAGGGTCAACTTGGAAGAAATAGAAGAAACCTTGATAAGGGGTACAGCAGGTAAACAATTCTGTTGACAATAGGGGCTCCAGCGGGAGACTTGAGCGGAGGACCAATCAATGACCGGATTATGGGTGCACAACCAGGGGAGCCCCAAAACGAGTGGAGTTGAAGGGCAGTCGATGAGTAGAAAGGCCAATCTCTCCAGATGCATGGTGCCCACTCTAAGAGAAAGTTCAACGGTGGTTTGAGAAATAATGGCCGAAGACAGAGGGCGGTCATCAATAGCCAAGACTCGCAGGGGAGAGGCCAAGGGTTGTAGGGGAACCGCATAGCGAGCAGCAAAAACTCTGTCCAAGAAATTTCCAGCAGCACCAGAGTCCAGGAAAGCTTGCACTGGGATCTTCTGGGAACCGAATTGGATCTGTGCCGGAAGAAGGAAGCGTTGAATAGAGGGTTGGGGAGAATGACAAACACCACCCAGATAGGTCTCCCCAAACCTACCTAGGTGCTGGCGTTTCCCGGCTTCACAGGACACTCATGGGCGAAGTGTGATTTGCCCCCACAATACAGGCATAGGCCGGCAGCCCTTCTCCGTAGCTTCTCCTGTTCGGAAAGACGAGCCCGTCCGATCTGCATGGGTTCCTCAGTAGATGGAGCAGAGGAAGCAGAAGCCGCAGGAGTAGGAGAGGGGAAAGCAGAAGCCGGATTGAAGAGTAGAGGTCTCTGGAAGCGAGGAGCCAAGGTGGATTGGAACCGGGGATACCTCTTCGGACGCTCTCTGTCGAGCTCGAGTTGAAATTCCCTCTGTCGGGTGTCAACCTTTATAGCCAACGCCACCAGATCCTCCCACCGAGAAGGAATTTCCCGGGAGACCAAGTCGTTTTTGATCCGCATGGCTAGGCCGTTGTAGAAGGCGGCATGGTACCCATCGTTGTTCCAGGTGGTCTCCGCCACTAGAGTGCGGAACTCAATAGCGTACTCCGGAACAGAGCGAGTGCCTTGCTGGATCTGGAACAGGCGAGCAGAGGATGCCGTAGCTCGGCCAGGGGCATCAAAGACAACCCGAAGTTCACGGATGAAGGCACTGGCGTTGTCAATCAAAGGATCCCTCTTCTCCCACAAAGGTGATGCCCACTCCAAAGCCTTCCCCTGTAGGCGAGTAATCATGTACCCCACTTTAGCTTGTTCGGATACAAACTGACCTGGCAGCAGGGCGAACTGAATCTCGCACTGGTTGATGAAACCTCTGCATGCATCAGGATCGCCGCTGTAGAGGGGAGGCGCAGGAATGCGAGGTTCCGAAGACTGAAGTGGGCTTGCAGGAATGGCCACAGGGACCGGGGCCACAGGAGACAATGCTGACAACTTGTCCAGGATAGCTTCAAGAGCCTGACCGAAGTGTGACTGCTGGGCTTCGTAAGACTGCATGCGGGAAGCCAAACCGCGGATAGCGCCACCGACATCAGGTGGAGCTGGAGTCTCCTCCGAAGGGTCCATGGCCCAACTATACTGTAAGCGGGCCCGAAGGCACAGTAATAGTGTAGACCAAAGAGGAGACCAGACCAGGTTCGAGGTACAAAAGGGTTTATCCAAAGAAGCGTCAAAATACAGGCAAAAGGTCAGACCAGGCAGAAGACAAGCAAAATCGAAGAACAGGCAGGAATCGGTACACAAGAATCAATAGATAATAACACCCAGGAACTCTGTAGCAGGAACCTATAGTTGGGCAAGGACTGGAAGGGGAAGTGAGTTTAAATAGTCCCAGGGTTGGCGCCAAATTTTGACGCGCTTGCGTCAGACGCAGACGCCAGCGTCCTCACGCTGACGTCTTGACGCCGGCGCCCGATTTTGACGCCGGCGTCCGTTCCGTCGCCGACGACCAATCCTGGACTGGGAAGGAGATGAGGTCATAGACCTGTGCCCGGCAGGAGCCATGTGGAAAGGCAGGCGGTCGCCATCTTGGACGCCATCTTGGAGACTTGGAGTAGATTCCATTACACATAGAGTATGGGAATTGCAATTTTCTGAACCTTTCCTTTATGGTTGTAAACTTAAGCCTTTGGTTGCGGACTTCCATAGAAAAATCCGGGAAGATCGATACACGTTGATTTTCAAATTGTATGGGTCCCAGGGTTCTTGCCAGTTGCAGGATCTTGTCACGGTTCCTGTGGTTGAGTAGGCGGGCTACAAACGAGGCATTTCCAAACGAGGCATAGCGGGACATTTTTGAGACCAGTGGCATATGGAGGGAGTGGAGATGTTTTAAAATTATTGTGTATGAGAAAGTTGCTTAGAATTATATTTTCTTTAATTACTCAAAGTAAAAAGAACCAGTTTTAATTGGCTTTGAAGTGGTTCTGATGGTAACCCTCACCACTATGTAAGTGTCTCATGTGGCAAAGGAAAAACATGTGTAAAACAGGCTAATACAAACATAATGTGTTGCCACATATACACTTCAGGCAACGGGTCTCATCAAACATAAAGAACAACAATAACATCAGCACTGTAATTAGTGTCATAAATATGAAATATTTCTTTTGAATTACAAATTGTGCTTAAGCCTTCAAGCTGTTTTCCAAAGCAAACAACCCTTTGTTTAAATGGCTGAATTTAATGACACTACAAAAAATTTGCTGCCAAAAATCAATTAGAAATATTCTAAGCCCTAAATATAACCACACTGTACCTTATAAAACAGTCAGAGGTTAAGCTGAAAATATGTTTTAATGTCAGTTTTAGTGTACAGCAGTGTAGCTATAATTAGGTCTTGCCCGAAAATCCTATAATGTAATTTTTTTTGCCTATGGGGCCAAAAAAGTAAATATTTGGTGAGTACACTAGCCCATACCAAGCAATTATCAATTAAACTGTTATGAATTATTTGTGTGGGAATGAGGGATCTACTTAAATGCAAATTAGGGTGAGTACTAGGGATAATGGCCATTTGTTCTCCCAGATACACCTGACAGCCCAGCTTTGGCCACTCAGGGTGATATATGGGGTGAGTATGTATTTTCTGTTTTTTTATATTCTTGGAATTGTGCCTGAACTACTGTAATGCTAACATTTTCCAAAGACTAACCATTTGCTGACCTAATGCTTGGACCAAAGGCTGAACTTTCAATGGAGGCTCTAGCCAAAGGTTGAACCTTCAAGGGGGCTTAAATTGAAAAGTCTGACAACCATTACATTAGGACACACTATGGGGGTTATTTATCAAAGTCCTATTTCGTCTCAGCATTTTCCGCTGCAAACTCAGATCAAATCTGCTAGGGGTTTTTAAGCTTATTCATTACATTTTCCCGAAAATTTTGTTTTGCGTTTTTTTTGGATTTTTCACCCGATAAATACGATTTGTTATGTTTTTTTGTCTGAAAACGCCGAAAACTTCGAGGTATTGCACGCAACCCAGTGCACATCTAAAATTATAGGAAAAACTCCACAAACTGACGGCACTTCTGGAGAAGTTTTTGGGAAAAAACTGCTGAAAGCCACCTAACGTGTTTCGGGATTGTATCCCTTAATCATAGGGACTTCTCCCATTGACTTATATACAACCTCGACAGGTCTGAGATGTCGGATTTTCTGATTCGGACTGTGACAGAGTTATGTCACTGAAATAAATTTTTCTTTTTTTTGTTGTTGAGATATGTGTGGAGGACAGTACTTTCTTACTTTCTTTCTTCTCTGTCTTTTCTACCTCTGCTGGCCAGCGCAAACTCTCTTTCTTAATCTGTCTTTCATTACTTCTGGTGTCTGTCCTACACCATTCTCAGCCTTGAAACATATTTTTTCTCCTGTTTTCAACATGGCAACAACAGGGTTAAAAAATACATGTGAAAGCAGTATGTTTGCAGCTCTATAAAGTTACAACACTTAAACATTCGTTTTTCCTCTTAGAAAAGCAACTTGCCACTAAAATATACTCTTTATATATGAGTTCAAACTTTAACACTTAAAGTTTAAAATACTTACCTGAGTTTCCCAAGTCTGCACAGGGTTTGGAAACACATGGGTGTAGCCTGATTGTTGTCAGCTGTGCACAGACATTTCACAGCTTGGAATTCAAACTTTGTTTAAATGTGAGTTTCTTTTTACCTTTTTTATGTTGTAATCTATGAAGGCTAATATGTAAATGTATATGTGGAAATTGCAATTATTGTTAAAATTTAACATTTGTTTAATGTGAGATGTATGATGTCACAGAACCACAAAGCATTCTGGGAACCTTGGGTATAAAAGGCCGCTCCCAGTCAGCAAGAGTCTCTCTGTCTGATGTTGGCTCTCTTCAAGGAAAGACCTAGAGAAACTGCTCTGCTGTTCTGATGCCATGCTGAAATTGAGCTGTGTAATACTTTTCCTTCTGCTTTAAAGAAATAAAGCTACCTTTTTTCATTGCCAAGCAAGCTTCAGCAACCTCTGTTAAAGGGCCCACACCACACTTGGTGTCAGAAGTGGGATGCCATTTCATTGCTGAAACTAAGCATGAACAGAGATTAAAGCTGAAGTATGTTGAGAAGGTGTGCTCCTAAAGCTGGTGCAAAGAAAATAACTGGAGTACAATCGCCTGGCAGTATAGCTATTCGAAGGCAAGAACAGCTAGAAATAAAGAGAGGTCTTTCAAAGAAAAGAGCTATGACTTCTGAGATTGATCGTCAGGAAGAGGTTGCAATTGCATCATCTGAACCTGTTCCATTGATGGAAGAAACATCTGCAACAGGTTATGCACAACCTTTATTCCCAGATGTAAAGCCTAAAGTCACTCCAACTATCCACCCACAGACTGAGACTTTGCCTACTCAACCTCCAGAGGATCTCGCTAGCCTTCTAAAATGGATGGTCTTGCAGCAGCTAGACGCAGAGTCCAAAAGAAGGGAAGCTGAGGAGAAACACAAAAAGGAGGAACAGCAACACTTTGCTGAAGAGAGACATCTCAGAGCTGAGCAAGAGAGAAGGTGGGAGGAGCACTTGAGAAGGCACCAGGCTGAGATCACTATGTTCCAGAAACAGCATGCCCAGCAAATCACAGAAATTCTAAAGATAATGAGCAAGTCCCAAGCCGAGCCTACAGAAGAGCTAGTGGTGAAGGGTCTCAAAATTCCCAAGCTTACTGCAGATGATGATATTGAGGCATACTTCACCATGTTTGAGCGTGTGGCTAAAGCCAGTCGATGGCCACCAGAGCAATGGGTAATACGTCTTGCTCCAAATCTGACTGGGAAAGCACAAAAGGCTTACAGCTCACTGAGCCTAGCAAATGCTGCAAACTATGATGCTGTAAAAGAGGCCATACTTCGAAGGTATGACATCAACTGTGAGACATTTAGAAGGCGATTCAGAGAATACCGTTACCGGAATGCAGATGGACTTAATGAAGCCTACGCCCAACTGGAAGAGCTGCTCCTGAAGTGGATCAAACCAACAGGAAAAAGTAAGGAGGAGATCCTGGATGTGATCGTCTTAGAACAATTCCTTAACATCCTGCCAGATGGTGTGCGCATCTGGATCCAAGAGCATCGTCCAGAGTCAGGATCCAAGGCAGTAGCCCTGGCTGAGGATTATTTCCAGGCTAGGAAGAGAACTGTTCAGCAGCCTGTGGTAAGATTACCCCATGTGACTACCCCTCCACATAGTAGTGATGCAGGAGCAAAAGCTCTTACTGCTCCGCAGGTCTGTTTTAAATGTTGGGAAAAGGGGCATATTGCTCGCTTCTGTAAAAAAGCTAAAAACCCAAGTCCAGTATCAGTAGTGGGTGGGAAAGGGCTCTTGAAAATGGTTAAAGTTAATGGAAAACCAGTTGAGGCCCTGATTGACACTGGAAGCCCACAGACCTTACTGAGAAAAAATGTCTTGAGGCATTTACCCAGAAAGGGCAAGACTTTTATCAAATGTGTCCATGGTGATACAAAGTCTTATTTAACAACTCAAGTGACTGTTGATCTTGGACATGAGTTACAGATCATTACTGTTGGAGTAATTGATAATTTGCCCTACTCTATGATTTTGGGTAGAGACTTTCCAGGGTTTTTTCAAATATTGAGTGAAGCTTCTACGCCTGTTATAGCTGTGACCACACGATCTCAAGCAAAAGAGGCAAAAGATGAAAACAAGCTTTTGCATGAGATTTTTCCATTTGAAGGTGACATTTTCCAAGGTGAAGGGAAACCCCGTAAGTCTAAAAAAGAAAGAAGAAAGCTTAAAAAAAAAGGGAGACCTGAACACCTTGTGAAAATGTCACCTCATATTAATTGGGATGCTGATATTGCAGATGAGCAATATAAAGATGAAACTCTTAAAGAATACTATAAAAATGTGGTTGGAAATGA
The DNA here is from genome assembly GCA_038501925.1 of Xenopus petersii. Classification (NCBI taxonomy): domain Eukaryota; kingdom Metazoa; phylum Chordata; class Amphibia; order Anura; family Pipidae; genus Xenopus; species Xenopus petersii. The sequence continues at coordinate 110,926,761 of CM076683.1, read as the reverse complement.
CAAAGAATGTGCAAATTTTCCAATGTATGTACTGAAAAACAGAATTCTGATGAGAGTGTGTCAACACCCCAAACTTGGCTACAAAGTTGAGCAGTTAATGATACCAGTAAAATATCGCAAAGAAATCCTTAGACTGGCTCATGAAATTCCTATGGCAGGTCACTTGGGTAGAGACAAGACTCTCAAACGAATTCTGTACAGATTTTTCTGGCCTGGTGTGCATAAAGATGTAGCCTCATTTTGTGATACCTGTTCCACTTGTCAAATGACAGCACCATTAAGGCAAAAAGACAAAGCTCCGCTGATACCTATTCCCTTGGTTGATAATGCTTTTGAAAAGGTGGCTATGGACATAATGGGTCCCTTAGAGAAAAGTAGTAAGGGGAATAAGTATATTTTGGTTGTATGTGACTATTGTACAAGATATCCAGAAGCAATTCCTCTTAGCAACATTACTGCAAAGAGAGTTGCAGAAGAAGTTGTAAAAATCTTTAGCAGAGTAGGAATTCCTAAAGTTGTATTAACTGATCAAGGTACTAATTTTACCTCTGCATTCTTAAAAGAATTATATAACCTGCTAGGGGTAAAAAACGTTCGTACAAGTCCATATCATCCTCAAACGGATGGCTTGGTCGAACGAATGAATCAGACACTGAAGCGCATGCTTCAGAAGTTTGTTGAGGAGGACCCAAAACATTGGGACAAATGGCTTCCATACTTAATGTTTGCCTATAGGGAGGTTCCACAAATGTCCACTGGATTTTCTCCTTTTGAAATGCTTTATGGGAGACAACCCAGGGGAATTCTTGATGTGATAAAAGAAAACTGGGTTGAGGATACTACAGAGCCTCAAAACTTGGTAACTCACATTATTAACATGCGAGAAAAATTATCCAAAATATGTGAAATAGCTCAGGAGAATCTAAAAGAAGCCCAAAATAAACAAAAAAATTGGTATGACCATAAGTTAAGATACCGCACATTTCAATCAGGTGAGAAGGTCTTATTACTGTTGCCAAATAAGGAGAACAAGCTACTAGCAAAGTGGCAGGGTCCTTTTCTAATCACCCGCAAAGTAGGCCCTGTTGATTATGAGATTGAAATGCCAGGTAAACGTAACAAAACAATTTACCATGTTAACTTGCTGAGAAAATGGAAAGAGAGGGATGAGAAAGCATCAATGGTGGTATTAAAGGAATGTGCTCCTGATATGGCAGAGCAAGCGTATCAAAGGTTATCTTCCTCATGTGAACCTTTAAGGGATGTTGATATTGGTCCCCTTGATGATAAAATGCATTATGATCTTTTAATTTTATTAAATCATCATAGAGATACACTAGTAAAAACCCCTGGACGTACTTCTTTAATTGAACATACCATTTACACTGATGACGCCAAGCCCATTCGTCAGAGACAATACAGAATGCCTGAGAAATATAAGTCAGTGGTAGACCAAGAAGTTAAAAAAATGTTGCAACTTGGAGTTATAGAACCCTCAAAAAGTGAATGGTGTTCACCTATTGTCTTGGTACCAAAAAAGAATGGTGAAATAAGATTCTGTATTGATTTTCATAAGCTAAACAGTGTATCTAAGTTTGACTCATTTCCACTACCCAGAATTGATGACTTAATTGATCAGTTAGGTGGGGCCAAATATATATCCACCCTAGATCTGACAAAAGGGTATTGGCAAATACCTCTGGACTATGAATCCAGGGAAAAGACTGCTTTCAGTACCAGGAAAGGTCTTTTCCATTTTGTAACTATGCCATTTGGCCTACATGGAGCCCCAGCAACTTTTCAGCGCCTCATGAATTCTCTCTTAGAGGGTCATAGTGAATACTCAGCAGCATATCTTGATGATGTGGTGGTGTTCAGTTCTACATGGGAAAAACATTTAGAGCACCTAAGTAAAATCTTGTCTGTTATAAAGTCAGCTGGTCTCACCATTAATCCATCAAAATGTGCCTTTGCCTTTGGAGAGACACGGTATTTAGGCTACATTTTGGGTAATGGTGAAATTAAGCCAGAAATTGTGAAAACCAAGGCTATCAAAGATGCAAAGGAACCTACAACTAAAAAAGAAGTTCGTTCTTTTTTAGGACTAGCTGGCTACTATAGGAGATTTATTCCTCAATTTTCCTCTATTGCAGCACCTCTTACAGAGCTAACCAAAAAAGCTAAAAACAATAAAGTTGAATGGAACATTAAGTGCGACAAAGCTTTCTCCAAAATTAAAGAAATTCTTTGTGATGGTCCTGTGCTTAAAAGTCCAGACTTCTCCAAATCATTTATTGTTCAAACAGATGCATCTGAAAATGGTCTTGGAGCGGTTCTAAGCCAAAAGCATGATGGAGAAGAGCATCCTGTGCTGTATATTAGCCGTAAATTGTTTCCAAGAGAAACCCAATATGCAGCCTTAGAGAAGGAATGCCTAGCCTATAAAATGGGCACTAGAATCGTTAAGGTGCTATTTGTTGGGTCAGGAATTCCAGCTGATAACTGACCACCGTCCTCTCATATGGCTAAATTCCATGAGAGACAAAAATGCTAGAGTGACAAGGTGGTATTTGGCACTGCAGCCCTTTCGTTTTTCAATTATTCACAAAGCAGTCAAGGAACATAAAAATGCTGATTATTTGTCTAGATATGGAGCAGTCATAGACGAAAAAGTAAAGTAAATTTTATTCCTTGCTTGAGAAAGTGTCCTTTCTCTTAAGGAGGGGGATATGTGACAGAGTTATGTCACTGAAATAAATTTTTCTTTTTTTTGTTGTTGAGATATGTGTGGAGGACAGTACTTTCTTACTTTCTTTCTTCTCTGTCTTTTCTACCTCTGCTGGCCAGCGCAAACTCTTTTTCTTAATCTGTCTTTCATTACTTCTGGTGTCTGTCCTACACCATTCTCAGCCTTGAAACATATTTTTTCTCCTGTTTCTCCTGGATGTCGGGTTTCCGGATAAGGGATCCTATACCTGTAATTGTTTTGTGCAATGCAAGAGTAAACAGAGAAATATTCTTGAGCATTATTTTGGTTGTATTTTTAACTACTTTTGTAAAATCATCACAATTTCAAGCTTCCTACTTTGTATCAGCTTTTGGAGAAGGACTTTTCTTGTTTCAGCCCAATAATGCCTTGTGCACATAGTTAAATCTGTGCAACCCAAAGATGGAAGCTGTGGGGCAAATTCACTAAAGGACGAAGCGCCTAACGCTAGCGTTAATTCCCAAAGTTGCCTCAGTGAGGCAACTTCAGGCGACTATAGAAAACGTATCACCGCGTGTGCATTAGCACAGGCGACTTTTCATTCTAGCCTATGGGGAAAAACGCCAAGGCAGTTGGGGGAGATAGTCGTGCAAAAGACGAATCTCCCCGAAACTCCTCGTGTGGCCTTACCCTAACCTGTCCCACCCCTGGGAAAACACTGCACATCACTACAAGTGTCTTTTTGTATTGTCTTTTTGTATTTTATTTGATAGAAAAGTCTATAGTTCTGTAGAGTGTTATGAATAATATTTGACCTTTGTTTGTCTCCCTGGTGCAGTATTAAAAACTGTGCATTATACACAGCTTAACTGTTGTCTACTTTGTAAACGTGCACTCTATTATTTCAACTTGAGTGACTGCCCTTATGTCTTCACATGAGCATTTTATTACAAAGATAGTTTGGTTATTTTATAATATGTGTTTATAAAATTTGTGTCTATAAAATTAGTGCATAACAAGGGGAAAATGTCCATAAAACACATTAATACCATTAACAGGTTAGTGTCTCTGTATTGGAAACAATTAATACATTCAGTGTGGAGCTTACATGTAACTTTTAGCAGATGGAAACCAATTATAAATGCAGGCCTGTTGCTCACAATACAGAACATAAATGGATCCCAGATGCAAAAAACTGTAATTGTTTCTGAAATCTATTGCTTGCATGAACTATCCTTTAATCACTTTTGGGTTAGAACTAATACAAGTCAAGAGAAGGCTTTATATACCAGGGTAAACATTGTGCTTGGTTGCCTGGGGGTGGCCCATTATATATTCTTAGGAGTCTCTTGGACTATCACAACTGACTTCATAGCTAATCTTAGGCCCAGGACATACATGCGTGTGATTTTCAGGCACCAACTGTGCCGCGGTTTTTAGAAAAACTGACCGCCGCTTAAATATGCTAGTGTCATGTGCAATTGCCTAAGCTTGACACTGCTAAGCATATTTACACAGTCAGCTTTTTTTACAAACAACTTTTGAGACCGCCCTGAAAATGCGGCGTGAATCCGCATGTGTGTCCATGCCCTTAAAGACATTATGGTAGTGGTGCAATTTTCTGATCTGCATTTTCAAGAAAAGCACAATTGCTTTCTCACATTAAAAAAAACCTTAAACATCAGTTTGTTTAGCCCCGCTGACTACTATAGAATGTCACCAGACTTTAGAATGCAATGTTATTATTTAAATTTACTAAATTTTTGCATTTATTAAAACTTGAAATGTTGACTTGAAAAACACATTCAAGATCAGATTTATCAAATCACAGAAAAATACAGTCTCGAAATGCAATACATTTTCCCCACCGGTTTAGCCAGTTCTCAGAATGAGCAGGCATGAGGCCATCATGGCTGAACATATTATTTAAAAAAAATCAATCACCCATTTGTGAATTAAAGCAAAGAGGCAGATTTTTTTACTGTTTTTACTGGACCTGTTATCCAGAATGCTCAGGACCTGGGGTATTCCGAATAATGGATCTTTCCATAATTTGGATCTTCATACCTTAAGTCTACTAGAAAATCATGTAGAGGCTGGTTCTGTTTCCAATAAGGATCAATTATAACTTAGTTGAGATCAAGTACAATGTACTGTTTAATTATTACAGAGAAAAAGTAAATAATTAAAAAAAAATAATTATTTGATTAAAGTGGAGTCTATGGGGGACAGCCTGTAATTCCGCTATCTTTATAAAAAGGTTTCCAATTAACGGATCCCATACCTGTATCTGCATGGAAGAAGCCTTGTTCCACATTAGTGAAGCAGTGCTGTCTTGTAGAAATAGATTACATTAGGTTAAAAAATACTCCTTTTGAGATTTTTGCAAACTAAATTGAGGCAATAACACTTAACAATTGAATGATATTTATAGTTTCCAGCAGAGTCATTAATGCTCAATGGAAAGTATGGAATGTGACATGTTATAACTCACTTTCTGTACTAAAGCGATTTGCTGTTAGATACCATCTCCACTACATTAAATAAATAATCACTGCTTCTGGAATGCTCGTTATCCCTGACACTTCTTACAAACAAAAGAACTCCAAAAGGCAAACGCCAACCAGCTCGTTGTCTTCTGTTGTCTCCCATTCCAGCAATAAGTAAATGGATCCTTTGCTAAGCAAAGATGCACCAAGTGCAGAACATTGAAAGTCTACAAAGGGGGGGGGGAGTTGGGATGACTCCTAGTAAATAGGATTGTGACTTGTAAGAATTTCATTAGGCTTGCGTTATTCAAGATAGCTGAGATTCTGTAAAAGTTCTCCTTTGTAACCTAAAAGCATCCAAATGTTACAGTTGTGCATCTGGGATGGTGAGGTACAGTGCTAATTCCATATTGCAGACCTGTCGTAGCTATATAAAGTTATGCAATGCAGACTGCAGGACAAGCAAAGGTCTGAACAAGTTAAAAGAGACTTAAGGCCCTTCGGTACTTATCTAAATCTAGTTCTTCCCCAAATTATTGTATAAACTGTAATACCAAAGATTAGTTATGTAATTATTTGCTTCCCAAAACAGACAGATGGAGAGCATGAAAATCATAGAAACTGGATGAGCACTGATCTCATGGAACGGTGACACAGTGCTGCTACTGAAATGATAAACGTTCTCTGTTTGGCAATCAGAAGAAATGATACCTTGTAATTAAATTAAAAAAGCCCTTCATAAGTTTGACCACTGAGCCAGCACCTATAAATACTTCCCCAAATGCATGACTTCAGTTGATTTAGTGAACCCTGTTGTTCACTGAGAATAAGTTACATACTGATTTCCAGTCAAAATTGCCATTGTCCTCATCAGTTCAGTTTAGTATTCTTTTACAGCTTCAGAATACACTTTTCTATATGCATTTGATAATGCATATGTAAAGATCTCTGGTGGTCCTTGGAGTCCCAGCTCGATGCATTTACTCACAATTATTGTCTTATCTGCATTGCATCTGGTTTATTTATACTTTTTTTTTTTTACATTTTTAGAAAAAGGTAACTAACTTAAAAGAACAGTATATCCCCTTCAACAATATTGGTTTAATTAAAAGGACTTTAGGTGGCCATACTTTTTACCTATTCTTATAATTAGAAAATGTCTATTTTTTTTTATATTTATTGCTGCAAACAGAACAAACAAACCAGTTGTTGCATATTGAACTGGTCTTTAACTAAAAAAATACAGGCTGTAACTGTTACATTTAACAGTTACTTATAAACACAGAGGTGATAGGAACTCCCAGGTTTAGAACATTACTGACCACTAGTGCTGGGCAAATTTTTTTCAACAATCCATGGATTTGCAGTGAAATTCCACATTTCGTCATCTGCAAATGTTTTCATGAAACGGAGGCAAAAATTTGCTGCAACAAAAAAGTCGTTTGATAAAAAAAAAATGCCCATTGGCTATAATGCATTTGAAAAATAAAGTTGCCTTAAGAAAAAAAACGCCCATCGACTTTGATGCATTTAGAGCAAAAAACACTGTTGCAAGCTTCAGAAAATTGTTGCAGAGAAATTTTTGTTGACACCCATTGCGATTTACTATTTGTTCACTGTTTTCGAGAATTTTTTCACAGTTCTGAGATCTAATGAAAGGGCTATTTAGGCCTACCAACTTCCAACAACATGTGCTGGATCATAAGCCCTTCTAATGTGATCAACCTTCTGTTCCTGAGTTCCTAGTATCTTGAATTCCTGCATCCTGAATTCCCGTGTCCTGAAGTCCTAGTCTAGCAGAATCATGTGATGCTGTTCCTGCTTGTCTTTGTTCCCCCATTATCTGACTCCCTGGTTTTTGACCCCGGGCCTGTTATTGGTTTTCTGCCACAATCTACTGCCTATTTCATGGACTATGTTTGATTGTAGCCTGCCCTGACCAATTGCCTGAATCTGGACTTTGTTTTTCTGTCTGCTACTTACACTTCTGCAAGTTATTAAAAGTAATTTGTGTGAAGCCTCTGTAATGTAATGTAATCAAATGGTTATACAGCAAATGAGATCCTTACCAACAGTATGACCAGCAATCCTATCAAGAGTTTTCTGCTGACGAGTTTGACTTTGCTCTTTGGGATCAGGAAGTAGAATGTGGCTTTAGTTTAATTTTCAAATGTTGCCATGTTTAGTGCAAGAAATAACAAACATAGATATTTACTAATTAAAACAATAGGCAAAAAGTATGGCCAGCACAACTAAAGCCACATTTTATTCCTGATCCTAACAAACAAAGTCAAGCAAACCAGTCATCCGCAGAGAACTCTCTGTATAATTAACTGCTCTTTATCTAAAAAGATAACAGGTCTTTAAAGGACAAGGAAACCCCCAAAAAAACGTATGTGCCATCAATTAAGAAGTATTAAAAAGAGGGTATATACACTTAACAGTTGTTTCAAATATGTTTAATTTCCCCAGCAGCTTTCTCAGGGTTGGACGATGTCAGTTGCAGGAAAGCGAGCACTCTTTAATAAGACCAAAACTCAACAAATGCATAGAAAGTCTGTTGCAATTTAGCGCATGCACACTGTAAACTCCTTTGCTTTGATAATGTGAGTTTACACATAGACCGGAATGAATGATGACTATGGCGGAAGTAAAATGGCAGCTGCAATCATCAAACGACTCAGGGTTGCTCCAGTAAAAGTAAGCAATTTTGTACTAAATAAATATGGCGTTTGGCATGAGGTTATAGTAGAAGTTTGCTTGGAAAAGATATACGTCTATGCCTTTCCTTGTCTTAAAAACATAGAACAGGCTGTAGCTGGGGAGGGAGGCGTTTATTTATAGAGAGGCTTTTCAGTAGACTGCTGATTTGTTTGACTGTGCTTTATGGGATTAGAAACTTATGTGACTAATTTTATTTTCAAATTTTGCCCTGTTTATTGCAGGAAATAACAAAAACACTGATATTTCCTTTTTAAAACAATAGGCAAAAAAGTATGTTCAGGACAAGCCCCATTCATTGAACTGATGTTAAACCTTTTCAACTGATGATGTCCCTTTAAATCCAGGAGAGCAGGAGTCAGAATTCTCTCACATAAAACCACAGATGGGAGAGAAGTGGGATGCATTACAAACCTGACCTATCTCAGACATTTAGAAAATGGGCACTGATGGGACAGAATAGATAATTAATTCTCTTCAGTTTTCAAATTAAAGCATAACTATTAGGAATCAGTTCCAGTAAAATATCATATAAGCCCTGCTATCTTTTGATCCGTTTATAATTATTCCTCATCTTCACACACTGTATAATCTACTAATCAAATTGGACGGGTTTATTTGGGAGAACCTGGCTTTAATTTTAACTCTGGAATCTCTGTATGATCAAGTGGTGGAAGTGTTTTCTACTAAGTAATGTGGGCACATGTCTGGGAATAAAAGTGTTGGGGGCATTGTGCTGTCAGCTGATCTGGATTAAATTTAACGTGAGCCAATAAATAGATCCATATAACTTCAGATCAGCAGGTTTGTACACAAGGACCGTGGGAACACAAGCAGAGTTGCAGACAAAGGTCACCTCCAGTCAGCCACATGCCTATACCTAAAGGCACAACAAATGTAAATGGAGCCCTCATTCCACCTCAGGATAAGTAATGTAACCCCCTCCATTCACAGCACGTTCATCAGAGCACTCTGACAGGAGACTAGTTAACATTATTATTTTATTAAATGCTTAAACGGCTTCATATGAAACAATTCATATTCTTAAAGACATACACATATATATTGCAGATCCAGGATTGTAATAGAATACCCAAAGTGGCATATACTGTAAGAGGTATAGATAATGACAGGCTGATTAGTCCAAAACTGGCAGTTGTGAATTTCATTTCATGTCATTCCCAACATCTGAAATCTGCTGGGAATTGCTATTAACAGTGTGAGGGCTGTGAGTTTAAAATCATTGCATTAAGCATAGATTTCTGCTATTAAAGAACAATTTATGTGCCTGTTTTGCTATTCATAGCAAAATTATTCAGAACATTTCACTGGGTGTTTGCTCCTCCACATGAAACATGTCTGTCAGGAACAGGTCACAAAGGGTAGGAGGTTAAATGGGTTTAGTCAGCCTTCCCACACTCCTCCACAACACTATCTCCTTTTGAGAAAGTGAATTGGGAAATAAGAGTGATGCGTGGTAATTCCTTTATTGGTAATTCCTCATTTCTCATGTTCATATGTCACTGTTAAACCACTTACCATTACCTTGACAGGTCTCGCCTCCTCCTCATTATATTGTTTTGTTTGTTAAATCAAATGATTGGGTCTGCTACAAGTTTCCAGAGGTCGTGAAAATTCAGCAGAAAATACATTTTTTCAGTTGTCAGCTAAACATATGAAACAATGTTAGAAATGAAACTGATAAGATCCATTCTTGAACTAAGTACAGATATAATTAGAAAATATATAAATTCCCAAAATCAATATGGCTGTAGCTTATTGAAAAAGTGATATGCCGGTTGAATGTGAATTGCAGCTGAGAGGGGCACAGATCCCTGATCTCCATAATTTCCTACCCTTTCTGCTTCACTTCTGGTCCCCTTTGGACCTAGACCAAGTAAAGATAGATTGAACTCCTGTAAGATGGCTATATAGTTCATAGGCAGAATTGATATTTAAAAATTAGCATTGTGGTGCATCATAAAAATCTGGCAAGTTGCCTGCATCAAGATAAAAGTCCCATGGCTTCAAGCAATATTGACCATAAATATACCACAATAATGTACCAGAAATTTTTGGAATTATACATAGCCCCCCAGAAAAAGAATATGACTGTGTTAATCCAGAGATTCCTTGTTGAAGGCAAAGATTGGGCAACAGCACAGCCAGTATGTAGACACTAGACAGGTGTTTTTTTTTTTTTTTACTTTACTAGCATTATATTTATATATGTATTTATTTAATGAATTGTTTCGAACAATTTTTTAGGTACTTTGACCATCGAATAGGCCTAAATTCGACTTCCACTCAAACTGAAAATACTTCGAATATCCGACCATTCGATAATCTAAGTACTGTCTCTTTAAAAAACTTCGACCATCTTAGACCTGAAAAATTGCTATGTTAGCCTATGGGGACCTCATAGAACCTATAGCCAACATTTGGCTACGTTTTTAGAAGTCAAAGTAAAATCGTATGATTGTGTTGTTGTGTTGCTCCTGGGACTTGCAAAAAAGGGGCAGGCAATCAGTATTTACTCAACACTTTGGTGTTCAGCTAAATCCTTTATCAACCCCTGGGAACTGTTTAGTAATTGCTGATGAGCTCCAGGTTGTGTAATTCACTGATGGCTCTTAGACAACAACATTTTTATGGCAGTGCAATAAATACTGTATGCAGGTGTTGCTTGCCATCTAACAACTTTACAGCTTTTTGATTTTTAGCTTACACAGAGTGTAAGGCCAACTGACATTATCAATATTCAGGCTTCCTTGTACGTGCTCATAATAAATCTTAATTCATAATAAGGCTGTAGCAGCTGCTCTTTGGTCCAAAGGGACCCTTAAGCAAAATACAGGCATAAATATGGTCAGCTGAAGAGTGACAGGTTGACAGTCTGACAATATGTAAGCAGTGAAAGGAGTTATTGGTTTCATGAAGCCTGGCTGCTACAAATATAAACTGAAAAAGAGGAATTATATCAGTGTCGGACTGGGATACTTGGGGCCCACCACAAAACCTTTAGCCACAGGCCCACTCTCCAAAATATTTTTCCTTTTTTATGTCATTTACTTTCTTTATTCACTTTTCCTCAAATATTATCATCAGTCTCTACCTCTCTACCATTTCCTCTCTTTATTATTATATAGAAATGGGGCAACTGCTGTTGTATAGGCATTCAAGGCAAATAGTTGGGTGAGTAGAAGGGCCCACTGACACCTGAGCCCACCGGGAGTTTTCCTGGTATCCCGGTGGGCAAGTCCGACACTGAATTATATTCAAAGCTCTCTTTGACAGTTGAAAAAAGTATGGTTTATTACATAAGAGTCTGAGTGGAGACAACTTTCTTGCAACTCATAACATCACTGCTTCCATTTGCCTACATCTTTCCCCTGTGGGAACCTCCAGTGAGGACTGCTAGCATGCCAAGTCATGCCAAGTCATTTATTATTTTTCACTGAATTGGGATTTTCATTTTGAGTGGCTTTATTATGCATGTTTTATAAGTCCCTCTCCATGTGCACCCATAAAATATTCAACTGATTGTGGGTGCATGGAAAACAGGTCAAATTCCCCAGTTGTATTGTATGAGTATGTTGTATTAGTTTTAAGGTATTAATGTTAAGAAACTGTTATAATAAAATATGCAAGACCCAATACAAAAGCCCTCCCAGCTGTCAACAACTGACTTTATTAAAAAAAACATCATTGAAATATTTAATTAAATCTCATACTAAGACACTTACACCTGGTTCCTACTGGGTGAAATACCCATGGGAGGAATGAAAAACTATGTTGCCTGTAAACATATTCTGTCAGGTGTTGTGTGTCCTAATTCTTTATGACTCCGAGTTGTGACTGTGTTGCATTAGCTCAAGTTTGTTCAACTTCAAAATGTCACTCATGCACTGTAACATGTTGACTGCCTTGGATATATTTACATCCACAATGTTAGCCTTACTGCCCGAGGCACATAGAAACCATTAGAATGTCCCTGAGAGGTTTATTAGAATTCCACATTGTCTATTGCATAATTGGCTTCTTTAACAGCAGTATAAGCAGTCATCATGTTTCTTACTACTTTACTAATTATTAAACCTGCACAGGTCGCAGGAGGTTGACATATCAACAAGACTGTGGCATTTGTGCATTTAAAACCTGGCTTTTATGTTTTTTCAACTTTTTGACCAATTCCTGCTTATAAGCAAAATATTGCTATGAAAATTTTTGCTGAAGAAAAATTGTGTTAAAAAAGCCAAGAAAATGCCTATTTACTCCAAAGCATTTGCATGAAAAATTGCCAAAAATGCTCATTAAATTCAATACATTTAAATGTCTAGATTTTGTACTATTGGATTATATTTTTCTCACCAGATCTACTGGTTACAGCTTCGGTAGCTCGCAAAAGTTCTGGTTTGAGTTTTGAAAATGGAGAAGCAGTCTAAAATCATTATATGATTGCAATAAATCCATTAAAGAATTTGTTTGCGCTTCCTGGGGCGCCTTTGAGTTGCGCTCACTGTTCTTCTTGTATAATGTATATCACCATGACTCTAAACATTATTATTTATGACCCTTGACATAGCTATTCATTATGGAAATGCTTGCAATTAGATTAGAAACCATCTTTTTACAGATAAAGTATTCAGTCGCGGCATGTTATTTAGTCCAGGTTACCAAACACTCCATGTTATAATCCATTCAATAGATTACTATGAAAGTTGTATACTGTAGCATCTTATGTCTCTCGGAGAGAAATATGAAACTAAACACATTATCATTTTAGTTAAGATTATCTGGCATGTAGACCTCGGATCGATAGCCAGATGGATTGACAGATTGTTAGACAGATGAGTAGAAATTAACAAAGACATATAGGGGCAAATTCACTAAGATGCGAAGTTGCGCCAGGCGCAACTTCGCCGCACTTCGCCACACTTCGCAAAACTTCGCCAGGTGTATTTTCGCCAGCGCTCCGCAAATTCACTAAAATCCGAAGTTGCGCACAGGGGTAGCGTAAGTTCGCCAAGCGAAGCAAAGTTTCGCAAGCGATGGTTCATTTACATATGGCGCGAAATTCAAATTTCAATGGAGGAACACGTATCACCACTTCAAATGCCTAGAAAACCTTCAAATCAGCAAATAAAAATTTTATTTTGCCCTACACATGTGCCCACTGTCTAGGTAAGTTGCCATGAGTCAGGAAATGTAGGGGGGAAGGAGGGGAGCCCCAAAAATATTTTCGATCTTTTTCAGCCTATCACCCATCATGTAGAAAACACGCCAGCGTTTTTTGGGACTTAGAAAAAATTTTGACTTTTTTTTAAACAATCCCTATCTACTCTATTGCGCTTCGCCAGGTCTGAGGTGGCGAAGGAAGTCTAGCGTAAAAGGTAGCGTTCAGTACACTGCGCTTAGCGAATTTGCGTAGTTACGTCGCTAGCGAAAATTCGCCTGGCGTAAGGGTGTGAAGTAACACTAGAAAATTTCGCCAGCGTTCGTTAGTGAATTTGCGCAGTAGCGAAAAATGCCAAACGCTAGCGAATTAACGCTAGCGTTCGGCGCTTCGGCGCTTAGTGAATTTGCGCCATAGAGAGAAACTGACATAAAATGCCATCTAAAAGAGATTGGTACATAGAAAGTCTGAAGTTAGCTAACTAGCTAGATAAACAGAATAGAGACAGAAAGCAGGATAGCAGAACTAGAATGGTACAAGTGGTGTAGCGAGGAAGACATATAGATAGATGGATGATAGGAAGATAGGTAAATAGTATATTTAATACAGATTGTTACATGTAAATATGTAAACCTAGATTAGCAAACTTTGGAGATGTCTCTGAATTAATGGGTTTATTGCATGCCTATAACAATGTTGTGGTTGCCTGTTGTTTGTACAGATGCTGAATGTCAGAATTTCTAAGGCTAAAATGTCTGGATGTGCTGCGATTACAGCAAATTACCTTTTAACATATTGTAAAATAATTCACATCATTTAACAGCTAACTAGTTACAACTTCTTCAATTCACATGACTACCGGTAAATGTATTTTGAATGAGAGAGATGCATAAGGGCAATGGTCTGTCCTGAAGGGACACTGCAGCACAATGACTGAAAAAGCATGTTGTGGACTCTGATCTGAGAAATGTTATTTGACCAAAAGAGGAGGAACTCTTGAGCTGGCAATAGACGCAAAGATCCGATTCGTACGATTTTTGGACCGTTCGTTGAGAGTCCTGACATTTTATCGTCCCACATAGATCGGTCGTTTGGTTGATCATCCAGGTTAAAAGATTCTGTCGGCTGCCAATAATTTCTCTGCATGTATTGCCGATCGTACGATTTTCAGTGGGTGACCACCAGCTTTGTTGGACATAAAATTTATACGATTGCTGTCAGGGGTAGAATATCGGCTGATCTGTTATTTTACTACTTTATTTGATCGGAATTGTTAGTGGCAAGTCCTCGAACGATCGGATCTTTGCATCTATAGCCAGCTTTAGTCCTGTTTTTAAGATGTTGAAATCCTTTCCAAAAGGTCTTTGATATTTAAAATAAGATTGTCCTTGGGTTACTGACATTCCTTCTCATGTTAAACAGCCCTTGTTAGCTTTGTGAACAAAGGTTGTGTATAAGAATATAAATAGATGGAAAGAGCTTTATGGCAATCGCTGTTTCTAAACCTTTTATTTCCACTGTTTTTATTATTTACAGCAGAGGATGGAAATGAGATCCATTATGTGCTTTATATATTATTCTAGGTTCAGCTATAATACTAATAATGTTGCTTTTTCTGACAAATATTTACTTCGTACTATGTGTTATTTTACAAAAATATTGATTTTAACACATGACAGGGAACACTTTTCCTTGGCAGGCTATACTATAATATGGGCAATTTACAGCGGGAACTGAGGGATTCAAAACTGTAGGGAATTTATATATGCAAGGTTGTGGCATGAACTAAAAAAACTGAGATTGGTGTTTCCCAGTGATATTGATGCATGACATGGATGCCAATGTCTTTGTGCAAAAGTTAAAATAAAAGGGCTGCAAGGAACTAGGTTCAGTGTCTACAGAGCTTGCTAGCTAAGTTCTTCCTCATTAAGGCATATTGATCAAAGAGGGAAGCTACAGCTCACTGCGATTCCACTACATTCGGTTCACTTGTATGTGATTTTGAGGACATATTTATGAATGAGTAAAAGTCAGAGTTCACCTCAAAATGTAATACAACTGAATAGAGAGCAGGCAAATTTCAGTGTTGTGCATTGTCGAGTTTTAGATTTACCTTTAGATAAATATGGCCCTATATTGCGTATGAATGTGTTTTTTTATGCTCTCCTACTGAACATACTTATCAATGCCTGCCCTGACTTGAGCCTGAACTTCAGAATATAACTCAGCCATTTGCCATGGTGTCTTGCCTGCTGTTTCCCGGTAGCTTCCTCCTTATTTCCATATCATGCCTTGCAGTCCTAAAATGTTTACAAATGGCTCCCACATGTGAAGTAGTGATGTGCAGGCCCCCTGGGATCAAGCGGGCAGGTGACCTTACACTGCCGGCTTCCGACTTCCAGTTTTATAGGCGCACGCCTGTCCCACCTCTTTTGTAATGTAATTGGGGGCAGGCGGGTGCGGGTCTATAAATGGAGGCCAAAAGTTGTGTGCAGGTGGGAGTGGGTCTGGCGGGTGTGGATTTGGGTCAGGTGCAGGTCTTGTTTTTCTAGACCCTTACATCACTAGTTTAAAGCTAATTTGTAACATTGGAAAAAACACACCTTCTCAACAAATTACAATGATAATGACCTCTAAATAAGATGGGAAATTGTTTAAGCAAGAAGATCTGGCTGCTTTTCCTCATTTGTACTAAAGTGTACCTTGTGGTTAATAATCTCTACGTTACATATTTGCCATATACCCTTGTGTGCAAAGAGACATTGGCCACTTTTGTGTCAATATATGTGTTGGATCAAAAACAGCTGACGGACATTTATATTCAGTGTACAGCAAGTTGTGAAATACATTTTTTTCACAAGAGTTATTCATTGGAGGTTGTAGTGTTTCCTTATTTCACATTAAATTATTACCACCCTTCTGTGCCATTTTTTATGCCTTAGAAACTTAGTGGAAAAGGCCTTTCATCATGATAAACTTTCCACTTGTTCTAGCTTAATGTCGTGGTTCTAGACAAGGCCAGATTTTTTTGTGGTTTCAAGGAAAAAGCAAGTGTTTCCAACTATTCAAAGCTTTCATCCACCTAAGCCTTCAGACTGCTGAATCGCAACATGGAAGCATTCGATGTTGTTAAGTATGTTAGGAAAATATTTCATAACATGGGTATGTGTCTCAATTCCATGCTTGTGATTCTGTGTCAGGGCCCTGATAAGTCCATAATGCACCTAGGGCAAAGCAGCAAAACTGAAAAAGCTTAGGTAATCAACAATTCCTTGCAAACGATTCTGTCACAAGGGATCACTCAGAAGTGAATATCAGGTAAAAACCACAGGTATTTTGCAAAATAAAATACAGAAAGTTGGTCTTTATTAATGAATGAACTGGTAGCAAAATAAAGGATGACAGAAGACAGGCAGAACAAGGAATACGTGTACAAGAAGAAAAGAAGACACAGAAAAAGGAACAAGGGATCATCTAAGCGGTATCAGGAGCAGGGAGAAGAACAGTTTCACTTTGTATAATCTGTATACTGTATTTTGGACCATTAATTATGCTAAGTATAGAACTAATTGGTTTTCATGCACATTAAGACTCCTTTCATCCTGCCTTCATGGAAATATAAAATTGCCTTTACATTTTTGATGAAAATAGGTGTTAATTAACACAAAAATCTTCTTCTTCGCTGGAATTACTGAAAGTGTGTCTGATGGGTTTCATTTACCCAGGCCATGATATGCCGTATCTGTTAGAAGTATATCTAAAGCAACTGGACTTGTTGAGTAATCTTGAAAATTATAATTCAATGAAGATACAAAGTGATCAGTTATGCAGGGGCCTCCCACAAACTTTCATTACATTTTTGTTCCAATTATCCCCCCACTAGTGATAAGCAAAATATTTTGTCAGGTTTCGCCGTGTAAAAGATGCCCATAGACTCCAACGAGTGAAAAGATTTGTCTACCTGTCATCCCCTATCACCCTGACCCATACCCCAATAAGGTGTTGCAAGCCAACATAGTAGGATCATTAGAAGGCTTAAAGAACTTACTCCACCACAAACTCTCTTACATGGGCAGCCTACCACACACCACACCCCACAGTCCCTTGTCCCAAGAGTTAAGGCTTCTAAAAAAAGATCCCATCCATCTCAGTTCATGCTTCACTCTGTGGGGCAGCTCCAACCTTCTCTATTACCACAATCTAGATGATTTCTACTCTCATCTCTACTGGCTGAGGCAAGGAATTTATGCTGAACTTCAAGCCAAATGCTCTTCTGAGAATCTCCCACTGTTTAATTATTTTCAAATCTGCCACATATTCAGGGCTTAATTTGGCAGAGCCTTAATCAAACTGGCAGTAGAAGACACCCTCTCTGTAGAACAGCCTGTTCAAGCTCTACCATTTTTTGTTTTTCAGTGTCCCCCCTCCATTACTTACAGCACAGGCACAATGGCAAGCAGTCATCCCTGATCTTAACCAGGATGACCTTAAGAAATAGAAGAATCTAGAATAAAGTCTTCCATCAGCTCTATACAACTTCTCTAAAACTTAAAGCAGTGGGCAAGAGAGATGATGAAACCTATCCCAGGTGTAGAATCCTTGTGACCAACTTTCTACATATGATCTGGGCCTGCATAATAATAATTACCTTTTGGTTCCAAGTAATGGCCTCCTTAGCAACTATCTTTGAATTTTCACAGGTATTTTCCCCTACAGTGTGGGGCATATTTATCAAGGGTTGAATTTCGAATTTAAAAAACTTCGAAATTCGAATTCAAAAAGACCAACCGAAATTAATTTTAAGGTTTTTTTGGCCGAATAGGTCCGTTTTCGTTCTTATAGGTCCATTTTCTTTCGAATAGGTCCATATTCAGCCAAATCGTACCAATCGAATTAATAGAGCATTCTATCGATTTAGAAAGTTTTTCCCAAAAAAACCCTGTCGATTTTTCAAAGTCCACCAATTGACTCCAAACAGGTTCTAGGAGGTCCCCCATAGGCGAAAACAGCAAAGCGGCAGGTTTTAGATGGCGAACGGACGAAGTTGTACAACCAAGGGATGTCATTGTCAATGTATAATGCATTTCTGCATCTGCAACACTTCCTATGGATTTGTTAATCTGGCAATATTGTAGTAAATCAATGGAACAAGATCATGTAAAACCATGTTGATATAAATTACATGTTTATTGTCTTTGTTTATTGTTTATATTCAAAATAAAACATTACTTTAAAAAAGTAGATATACTGTATATATAGTTCACCAACTGAAATTAAGTCTAAGTTGTTTTTTTGTCCAAATAGGTCCAATTCGGGTAAATTCAAAGTAATAGCGCATTCGATTGTATTTGAATGAAAGTTTTTCCCCAAAAATTAGATTTTTCATTTCAATCCACCATTTGACTCCAAATAGGTTCTAGGAGGTCTCCCATAGGCTAAAACAGAGATTCGGCAGGTTTTAGATGGCGAATGGTCGTAGTCGAATTTTTAAAGCGACAGTACATGATAAATTTTGATATTCAAATTTTCGATTTTTTTTCAAATTCGAATTGACTATTGGACTACTCCCTAGTTGAGGTACATAACAATAGCTCGAAATTACATTTATTTTAATTCTAAAATTCACCTTAACCTTTGATAAATCTGCCACTTATTGTTTCTGGATTCCACAGTGAAATATTTCACAAATTTGCACCCATGTCAGATCCAATTAATAATATATTTTTGGTGTACTGGGTCATTACCCTGACCTTAACTTTGTGTCAACATACTTTAATATTACTGTTTCACTCCTTTTTTTTAAGGATTAGTTTATTTGCCTTACAATCTCATCTTTGCATTAGTGACACATACAGTATTTCCATCAATCCACATCTCATAACACTCTCAGGTTTGCAAATCTGCAAATTCATGTTGGATGGTAGAAAAACTCCTGAAAATGAAGATGTCAAAGACTGAACAAGATTTGAATTTATCATTTCATCGCTGTAACACTTGTAAAATACACCCATGGGCAGATTTATCAAGGGCCAAAATGAAAATTCGAATTCAAAATTAGAATTTTCGAGTATTTCAACTAGGGAGTTATTCAAATTCGATTCGAGATTTTTTTAAAAATAAATCAAATTAGATTTTCAAGATTTATCATACTCTGGCACTTTAGGAACTCAAATTCAACTATTCTCCACCTAAACACTGCAGATTTGTGTTTAATTGCTGTTTAAGTCAATGGGAGAGGTCCAGGGATCAATTTTGAGTTGTTTGCAGCCTTCCTGACATTCAAGTTTTTTTCGGGGGAAAAACTCAAATCGAGTTTTTTAAATTCAAAACAAATTCGATTTGAATTTGGCATGTGTTTTCGGGTTGATTCTATTCGTCCAAGTTTTAAAAATTTGATTTTATTAATAAATTTCGATTGGTCGAATTTGAGTTCATGGGAGTTTTAAAAAACTCCCATGAATTTGAAATTCTACCCTTGATAAAGGTGCCTCCTATTTTTTATTGCTTGCTTGATACATAAACCAGCTGTGTATTGTTTCCCTACATGTACTCTCTTCATGTACTCTCTACTATACAGTAGAGAGGTTATTTTCAGGTAAAGGATCAATTATCCGGAACACTTAGGGCATGGAGTTGCCTGGATCTTTCTGTACATTGGATCACCATACCTTACGTCTGCTAAAAAATAATTTAACATTAAATAAACCCAAAGGGTTGTTTTGCACTAATACAGATAACTGCAGCTTAGTTAGGATTAAGTACAAGGTACTGTTTTATTATTACAGAAAAATAGTAAATCATTTTTAAAAATGACTGGCTTATAATTACTGGTTTATAATGGACTCCTAAACATGCTCCTTGTGCTTCTTTGCAAGTTATGCTTGTCCAGTCTGTCCTGATGAATGAGGCATTATCACAAACCAAGTCAATTCCATCCAGAATAAAACCAGTTAGACCTAAAGCAACCACAGCATCTGACAACCAGTATATCTGCTAACTTCATTAAGAGACAAAACAACATCTGTATTCAAGACTTGAAGTCTGCTGAAAAAGAAATGCCTTATCCCTGTTACTATAGTCAAAAGATTATAGGAAAGATGTCATGACAGAGAAGCAGTTTCTAAACCATTTCTTCACAGAAAGTAGATGCTTGGAAAAAATCTTGTTTACTAATTAATCAAAATTAGAAGTTTACAGTTACAGAGGTTATGCGAGGACGCTGCTGCATGAAAGGTTAAAGCCGCAATGCATAAATCTAGTTGCAGAAGATGTGAGGATATTTTACCTATTCTGGTGTTCAACTACACATTGACCATCATGCAAAGTCATGCCATAATTCTGTTTTTTCAGCCAACCTGCATTAATGCTGTGCCAGGCCTATGTAAAATATAAACATATGCTAACTTGCATGATTCGTTTTTTTACAAAAAAAAAAATTTAGACTCATTATGCAATACATTAGCAAAGCATTCCATTTTGTTATCTACAATACAACTCTCCAGAATAATTGTATAACTTGTCATTCTGTATGTACCATGTCGCCTTATAATTTAAGAAGGATCACTAAATTTTAGAAGTGCAAAGTTTGTCAATATAAGGGCTTCTCTGCAGTATATTAACTGGGTAACCGAGAAGAACGTCTTCACAGAAGGAAAACAAAGTTTCTTTAAAATGCTGATTTATCAATATACATGTCAGTATATTCCCCTTGTAAGCAAAAAAAGGCATTGCAAAGCAAAAACTTTAATAGAATTGTTAGTGTTCAGGCTGGTAAGAAAATATATGCATTTAATAAACTAAAGTCAGCTGGGGCAGCTGAAACTGTATTAGGTACAAACAGGCCAGTCAATAAAGCATGCTATCAGACAATCTAAAATAGAGAATGAAAAGAGAATGAAAAGGGCAGTAAAGTGAAGCGCAAAATAAATCCAAAATAATTTTTTAAATGTGTGAATTGTGATGAAAAGCAAGCAAGAATTGGCAGAACCCTTAGAGGCACATTTATCAAGGGTCGCATTTCCAATTCATGTGAGTTTTTTAAACCTCCCATGAATTCGAAATTTGACTGGTCAAAATTTATTATTAAACAATGAATTTAAACAACCCGAAAATTGTAATCAAATTCGATCAAACTCGATTCAAGTTTTTTCCCCCGAAAAAAACCTTGAATGTCAGGAAGGCTGCACACATCTCCAAATTGATCCCTGCACCTCTCCAATTGACGTAAACAGTAATTTGGCAGGTTTTAGGTGGTGAATAGTCGAATTTGAATTCTTAAAGGACCACAGTATGATAAATCTTGAAAATCGAATTCGAATTTTTTTAAAAAACTCGTTGAATGTAACAGCAGTTTTGACCGTAAAAAAATTAAAAAATTCGAATCGAATTTTCAATTAGACCCTTGATAAATTTGCACTTTAGTAGGTCAATTGGTTGATTAGGGCAGGAAAATCGAAGATTCTGAACTATTATATTTCATCTGTCTACACAACTGAGAAATCAGCTAATGAAGGTTTTCTTTTTAATAAACCCAAAGCGAAAAAAAAAAAGTCCAGTATCAGATGGTATACACACACCAATCGTTTAGACGGCGCACTCTTGGAGTCCACTTCATTTCACACATTCCAGACAAAATTTATATAGGTAAATCCATACTATAATCTGTAAAAAAGTATTTTTACAGATTATAGTATGGATTTACCTATATAAATTTTGTCTGGAATGTGTAAAATGAATTAACTTGTACATACTTGATTAACTGATTTTAACTTTTTACATGAGCTTAGTATTTTAATTTAATGTGATTAATGGGTTAATATGTTAATTGTAGGGGTGGATCATGTGGGGTTTAAATAACATGTGGATCAATGAGAAGTGAGGTCTCTGAGGAAGTGCAGTGGCACAAAACGCGTCAGACCTCATGGCGCTGGGTTTGTATAAAGATGTTTGAATAAAGTGTTTTACCTACAATCTGAGAAACAAGCGATTCCTTTGAAGTGGACTCCAAGGGGCAAATTTATTTAGGGTCGAGTATCGAGGGTTAATTAACCCTCGATATTCGACTGTCGAAGTTAAATCCTTCGACTTCGAATATCGAAGTCGAAGGATTTAGCGATATTCGTTAAATCAAACGATCGAATGAAAAATCGTTCGATCGAACGATTAAATCCTTTGAATCGTTAGATTCGAAGGATTTTAATCCAGCGATCGAACGATTTTTCTTCTACCAAAAAAAGCTACCAAAGCCTATGGGGACCTTCCCCATAGGCTAACATTGACTTCGGTAGCTTTTAGGTGGCGAAGTAGGGGGTCGAAGTTTTTTCTTAAAGAGACAGTACTTCGACTATCAAATGGTCGAATAGTCAAACGATTTTTAGTTCGAATCGTTCGATTCGAAGTTGAAGGTCGAAGTAGCCCATTCGATGGTCGAAGTAGCCAAAAAAACATTCGAAGTTCGAAGTATTTTTCCTCTATTCCTTCTCTCGAGCTAAGTAAATGGGTCCCCAAGAGTGCGCCATCGAAACGATTGGTGTGTGTACTAAAATACCATACCTCTGCGAATCTATTATGGGAAAACTTGTTCGTTTATTAAAATGCATCAGTGAATAGTGCTGCTCTAGCAGAATCCTGCATGTTTTTTAAAGGCCAAACATATTTTTTTACATTTAATTTTGAAATCTGTCATGTGGCTAGACATGTTGTTAGTTTCTCAGGTGCCCTCAGCCTTGTGACATGTGCTCTGATAAACTTTACTTTTACTGTCTTGTACTTTAAGATGGAGTGATATCACCCCTTCCCTTTCCCGTCCAGCAGCCTATCAAGAGAACAATGGCAAGGTACCCAGAGAAAAGCTTCCTGACACTGAAGGAAAGGCCTTTTAACTTGGCCTTTTAACTTGGGGTCCCAAAAGTAAGGCACCCCCAAATGATTGCATGTACTTACCTAAAACCCCTGGCCGGTGCTCTTATCAACAGAAAACTGCACCGGCCTGGGATTTCTCCAGCAAGCACCACGGAGCCAAACTTTAACGAAAACCCATCTCCCATAGACTCCATTTTGATCAAATTATTCACAATTTCCCTTTTTCTCTGTAATAATAAAATAGTACCTTGCACTTGATTATAAATTAGATATAATTAATCCTTATTGGAGGCAGAACAATCCTACTGTGTCAATTCAATGTTTAAATGATTAGTAGACGTATGAAGAGCCAAATTACAGACCCCTTTCTACATGTAGTATAGATCTATAGATGTCTATACTGTATAGACAGGTCAGTGTAGCTTTGTGTATACCTGTATGTGCATTATAGTTCGTTTGGAGGGGTTGAATATACATGTACATTGATCTTTTTCAACCCAAATTAACTATGTAACAATAGTTCTCTACATCATTTATCCTTGCCTATAATATGCATCAGGGAGCAAATTAAACTCAGAAAAGGCTATTGCAATCCATTGTGAAGCACTCAAATTCTCCTCCTGCCTTCCTTAAAGGAGATAGCCAGGTAGGAGAAATTGAGCGCCGCACAATGCTTTGTCGCACTGCTGACTTTCGGTAAGTTATTTCTTAATAAAGGCTTTGCGATTTTAAAGCTTGAAGGAATAGTAACACCAAAAAATGTAAGTGTTTAAAAGTAATGAAAATATCATGTACTGTTGCCCTGCACTGGTAAAACTGATCTTTTTGCTTCAGAAACACTACTATAGTTCATATAAACAAGCTGCTGTGTAGCAATGGCGGAAATTGAAAAACGGCTATATGGCACAGGTTAACTAATGGATAACAGATAACACTATTAGACAGACAGAGCTTATCTGTGTAACTTGAGCTTTTTCTCCTTGGAATGGCTGCCCCCATTGCTACACAGCAGCTTATTTATATAAACAATAGTAGTGTTTCTTAAGCAAACACAGCAGTTTTACCAGTGCAGGGCAACACTGCATTATATTTTCATTACTTTAAAACACTTTTATTTTTAGACATTACTGTTCCTTTAATTTGTCTTGGGTTTTTTTGTAATGTACAGTATACTAGGCATTGTAAAAATGTTTTTGATCTTACTGGTCCTTTAACTGACCTATATAACTGAAATTTATTTATGCAAAATTCAAATTGAAATCTAAACTATTTTGTAATGAGTTTTATTTAGCTCTTTTTAGTTTCAAAGGAGGCAGATTTAGAAAACTCCTGCCATTTCCCAATAGCTGTATTGCAGAACTCTGGATACATTTCCTGCCTTTTCTTAAACTGACATTATATCTGAACTTGTCTAATTAACACACGTCAGCTCTATATTTAGAGGCACTAGACCGCATTTTCAAACTATTGTGCTTGCTCCTTGTGCTCCATGCTACATCACCCTCATGTATGCTAACCCCTGCCCTTTCTTCTTGCCAGTGCAAAAGCAGGGCCTTTAGGAAACTAATGGAGCAGAGAGAGCAGCCAGAGGCACTTAGTATGCATCTAGTGACTTGTTATATGCAGTCTCAGTTTGCCAAGCAATCTTTAGCAGTTTTAGAATGATTTTTTTTTCAGTTGGATGCTTATAGAACAAATTTTTGAATTTAAAAAAAAATGTTGTTTGGAAAAGGACTATCAATTAAAAGGGAACTATCACAAAAATGAAAATATAATATAAGCTTCATCATACTGAAATAAGAAACTTTCTAAATACAATCAATTAAATATTCTGCACAGTTTCTGAAATAATCAAGTTTATCTTCACTATTCCTCTCTCAGCATCTGTTTCTCTTCATTCTGCAGATAGCAGATGTATTAGAGCTCACTCAAATAACTGATTCCAGTACAAACAAAATCTAACAAAATAACTGCTTTTTGCAAAATTCTGCATGTAGAGAGACATGATGTCTGGGGATTTTAATAGAGTGAGCTCTAATACATATTCTAGGCAAGAGGAGCCCCCCTATAAGATATATTGGATCATTCATCTGACACCCAACTCCTGAATCAAGAGAGAATGGGGATAAAAATATGCTGGGAAAGGAATAGTGACGATAAACTTGATTATTTCACAAACCGTACATAATTTTTAATCGATTATATTTAGAAAACGTATTATTTCAGTATGCTGAAGCTAAATTTTCGTGATAGTTTTTAAAAATGAACAAACTTTCCACTAATCATATTCTAGAACCTTTTCTAATAGAGAATGAGGACCAATGTGTGTGTGACCTTTTTAAAAGTGTTTGGAAAGCTTCTAATTGTGCATAATCATTTCTCAGCCTTGACATAACCTGCTGATTGGATTAGAAAGTTGCTTGACCTGAAGAAGAAGGAGTGTCAGCAAACAGTTTGTCTCACAAAATATTATACTTTTATTTAGTCCAAGTTCCAAAATCTCTTGCTTTATTTTAGCTTTAAGAAAGTAATTGCTGCAGTAGCGGAGGCCTATTTATTAAGGTCTAATTTTAGTGCTTTCTCTATTATTGTTCATTATATTCTATAATGTATTAGTAAAGACAATTTTAACACCTTAAAGTCAACTTCAACTTATACCCAAAACATAAATAACAAAGCAAAATAAGCTCTTAAAGGAGAATTCAAGCCTTTAAGGAAAAAAAACGTACCCTCCACCCCATGCAGCCATCTTCTTGGTCTTCCTGGCTTCCATCGCTTCAGCAATTTTGTGAGTTTCACACATGCGCAGTTGTCGCAAACCGCCAAATTGCTCCAGCTGTGTATGCGCCAACATGCAGGTCTCCCACTCAGCTTGCCGAAGACCCAGAAGATGGCTGCTTGGAACTCCAATGCCAGAATCTGCACCGAGGGGTAAGTATAAAGTATGGGGCATTTCCCTGGGGGGCAGTCAGGCTGGGGGGAGGAGGGAGGGGGGTCTCCATGGGGTGGGAGTACAGGCTTAAACTGCAGAAATACTTTGTAGTGTTTTTCTTATTTAGAATAAAGAATTTTGTCAAGATACACATATATATATATATATATATATATATTACCCCCCCCCAATTCTATACAAGAAAGCAAATGGCATTTGAATCACATCTATGCAAATGTCTGTAATATAATCTACGTCTCAGCATCTGCAATGCAATAAATAATATCATATGTGTTAAGTTTTGGGTAGCCGAGGATGAGTAGAGTATAACAGTGCTTTATTAGCAAAGTCATGCAGCCATTACACAACAGTAAGCTTTCACTTTCACTTTCAAGCTGTACAGAAAGTCCTGTGTATGCACAGCACAAGTCCTGTGCACAGGGACACCCGCAGGTCATTTGTATAAACACCACAATATGCATTCTCATTTAAGGGAATTCCTTCAGTGCAGTAATGAGGCGTTTAGGGCTATGCTTTGTTTCTTATCTCAAAAAATGTTAAAGGGGCAGCAGCAACAGTTTACAGTTGTGCGAAAAGAAAAGAAATTATAAAGAAAGTATATAAAAAAATAAATAAATACATTCAGGAGATTAAGGGACTAAATTCATATGAGTGCTGGTTACACTTATAAATAAAGGGGGAAAGAAGAAGTTCATACAAATATACATGCTTTATATAGTTTATATATACTGTTTATATATATTATATTTTAGAGGGACAAGGCAGCAACTGTGCTGTTACTGACAACTTAAAGGATACCTTTAGACTGCAGGCTCTTGCAAACCTCTAATCCTACAGCTTTATAGCTGAACAGTTCATATAAGTTGAAGTTAAAAAAAAGACATACGGTACGTTTTAAAGTTTTACCTTGATACTGAGGAAGTTAAAAACAAACAAAAAAACTATCTTTAATTTGCCTCAGAGTGGAAAGAAATTCCTTCCTAAATCAGAAATGGAAACGGCTCTGAGTCTACTTGTTGAAAGAGCCAGTTTAAAGGAGAACTAAACCCTAAAAACAAATATGGGTAGACATGCAGTATTTTATATAATGTTAAACTTTTCAGAATCTCTATAACAGTAATGGTTTTCAAAGTTGTGGAGGTCACCATCTTGGATTTTGTATGGGGTGTTGATGACACTCACATGCTCAGTGAGCTCTAGACAGCTGCTGAGAAGCTAAGCTTAGGGGTCACCACAAATCCTCAAGCAGAATATATATATCATAAAAGCTGATGCTGCAGGGCTGATTATTAAATGATGATGCAAATTGCACAAATTTCTGAGCTTTAGTTAGAATCTCAATTAATTAGTAAACCCTGTATATACGCAGTATATTGTCAGTCAGTCCCTAAGCTCAGTAAGTGACAGCAGCACAGAGCTACTGGGGCATCTTTAGAGGCACAGATCTTCGCTAATGAGGGCTGTGGTTCCACCTTAGGCAATTACAGAGTTTCAAAAGCAGCCTTTATATCCTGTAAAGCTTTAGTCTTCCATTAAATAACTTTGCATATTCTTTTGAAACTACCTGATGCATATGCCAGGCAGGGCCATGTGTTTAGGGTGCAACCGTCGGGAGGGTAGTGAACGGGGCATCAGGCACGTATCTCTTCTGTAGCTTATCCCTAATCCAGGACCTTGCTTCCACTTCGTCTGCTGCAGTCTGCCACTCCCCTAGGAAGTCCTCTAGTGCACACTTGTGGAAAGGGAGCTACAAAGCCGGCCATGTTGCCTAGGGTGCCTGGCTGGGTTGGCCCACCGTGCTGCCAAGATAACCACTTCAGAACAAAATATTCCAAAACATAGCTGCTCCAACTGTAAACAAACAAACAAAAACACAAAATTCTGTATGATTGAGTCCTCTATTTTAGTCCAGTTAAGGGTATAAGTAGGCTGTATATTTTTTAAACCTTTAAATATATTAACATTGAATCTCCTCTCATCTACCATTTAGCCACCAAGTTTGCAGTTAGCTGCCAAGATTCCCCTGCAAGAATGACATACCCTGGATAGATTCAATAGTATTAGTTAGTTGTTTGCCTTGACATTCACTGATAAATTGCTTATAATGCCCTCCAGTAGGGATGTAGCGAACGTCGGAAAAAAAGTTCGCGAACATATTCGCGAACTTGCGCAAAAATGCGAGCGGTTCGCGAACGGTTCGCGAACCCCATAGACTTCAATGGGAAGGCGAACTTTAACATCTAAAAAAGACATTTCTGGCCAGAAAAATGATTTTAAAGTTGTTTAAAGGGTGCAACGACCTGGACAGTGGCATGCCAGAGGGGGATCAAGGGCAAAAATTTATCTGAAAAATCTGCCTGTGTGTGCTTGGAAGAGATAGTGTAGGGGGAGAGCTGTTAGTGATTTCAGGGACAGATGATAGTAAGTTTGCTGGCTAGTAATCTGCTTGATACTGCTCTGTATTGGAACAAAAAAATAAATAAAAGCAGTCCTTACAAGGACTACTGTTATTGCAGCAGTCAGCAGATGAGATCAGAAGCAGGACAGCTGCCCACTGCAGCTACATACAGAGCACTGCAGTAGAAGGTAGATTACTAGCCAGCAAAGCTACCTAAGCTTAAATGTCCCTCAAACCCCTGCAGACTTCTGTCCCTCCAATAACAGAGCAGTATCAAAACGATTACTAGCCAGCAAACTTTCAACTGTCCCTGAAATCACTAACAGGCAGCAGCTCTCTCCCTACACTATCTCTTCAGCACACACAGGCAGAGTGAAAAAAACGCTGCAGGGCTTCGGTTTTTATAGGGAAGGGGAGTGGTCCAGGGGAGAGCTTCCTGATTGGCTGCCATGTACCTGCTGGTCTGGGGTGAGAGGGCAAAAAAAAGCGCCAACAATGGCGAACCCAAAATGGCGAACGTCGCGCGACGTTCGCGAACTTCCGGCGAGCGCGAACACCTGATGTTCGCGCCATCTCTACCCTCCAGATTAAACAGGCTAAATAAAAACAGACACAATACTGAATTTTGTAGCACACCACTTAGAACCCTAGTCCAGTTAGAGCAGGGGTCCCCAATCTTTTCTACCCATGAGCCACATTTAAATGTAAAATAAGTTGGAGAGCAACATAATCATGCAAGAAGTTCCTAGGGGTGTGGAATATGGAATGTTATTGGAATTGGTAGCCCCTATGTGGACTTGCCTACAGGGGGCTCTGTTTGGCAGTACACATGGTTTGTGTACAACTAAAACTTGCCTTCAAGCCAGAAATTCAAAAATAAGCATCAGTTTTGAGGCCACTGGGAGCAACATCAAAAGGGTTAGAGAGCAACATGTTACTCATGAGCCACTGGCTGGGGACCACTGAGTTAGAGAATGTTCTACTGACAACAACTATTGTTTATAATGCAATATTTGGAATTATGGAAAGACTTTGAAAAAGTTTTCTTCTTTAGAAATCTGATGAGGATCATCATTTTAACAAGGTGGATTATATTTAATCCTTTATCCTTATTCAAAATCCAGCATTAAATCAAGGTGACTTTTCATTCTGAACCAGATGTCCCATCACTAAAATAACATGAATGACTCATTATTTCAGTGGGCCAGCTTAACACATATGCAGATATGCATTCTTAGTCTTTTATTAAACCCCAAAAAACACTTTTACATTTTACATTAATTTTCCAGTGAGTGAGTGAGTGAGTGGGTGAGTGAGTGAGTATGATAACTATGTATAAAAATTATGTATAAAAATAAAATGGGATCATATAATAATCTCTTTAATTCTTTATTTACCAGTAGGTCTTTCCAGCTGACACAAGGTCACCCATTCCTATTAGAAGAAAAGAGATTCCACCTAAATATTCTGAAGAGGTTTTTTACAGTGAGAGCTGTGAAGATGTGGAATTGGAGAAGCTTTAGATGGGGGTTTTTGCCTTCCTCTGGATCAACTGGCAGGTTAAAAAAAGTTAAAAGGTTGAACTTGATGGACGTGTGTCTTTTTTCAACCTAACTTACTATGTTACTATGTTAGATAGCTGCTGAAATCAAACCAAAAAAATGTTTTGAAGCCTATTGACATCAATGCGTTTCGCTGATTTTTCGGCGAAGTCCAGATTCGCTCATCACTAATAGTAATCTTTTTGATGGATATACAGTATTTGTCATCAAATCTGAAAGTGACTTCCTTATATATAATATATATTGTTATACTTTGTCAAGGTCTCAAAGGAGACCGAAACGTTGGAATAACAAATAAGCTTTATCTCTTTTTCACCATATTTTAAGACCTGTGAGTGCCTTGCTTTACATGATATTTTATTTTATATATATATATATATATATATATATATATATATGTATGTATATATATATATATATATATATATATATATATATATATATATATATATATATATATATATATATATATATATAGACACAGTATATATTCACTCAGAAAGTACTAGGTGGATGTTGCATTGACAAAAATGCAGTGAAAAATCCCAGATCTGTTTGCTCATCAGACAAACAGGAGGTAGACAGTCTAACAGTGATAAAAGCCTGGCCTGTACTTTTATTATTACTTCATTCAAAACATTTCATTCTGTTCTTCTGTATACAAGTTCATCTAGTAACAGCCCTCCTAAAAAGTCAGTGTGTTATCGTTCCCTATACCGTTTAAAAGGCTTTGCTTTAACCACCTCTCTGGCTGGGGGAATCCTTTTCCATAAACTTTGCCCTAAGGCAGTGTGCAGATGTAATATTTTTGTTTAATAAACTGCCACAAATGTTTATATATATTTATATTGAGCTTACTGGATTTTAAAAGAGTAGACTTTCACATCAACTGCTCCAAGGAAATTATGCAAATTAGCTGTTATGAAATGCCACATGCGTTTAATAAAATGATTTGAACAAAAGGTCTCAATTATATATTTTTTTCTTCATGTCCTCGGCATACATTGATATGCGTGAAAGATGTATACCTCGGCAATCTAATCAGGAAAAGAACACCAGAGCTGTTTCTTGTTAAAAGGAGTTTATGGCAATACTAAAAGTAACTAAAAATCAGGTGCATTCAATAAAAACCTCTGTATAAGTTGGAAAAAAATCAATTCCCATGTTTTTTTTTGTTAGATAGTGTTTCAAGCCTATTCTGTATTCTGTAAATCCAATGGATAAAGGAGATCTTTAGAATAAATCCAAGTTATACTTGAGTTACACATCTATACACTGTAACTGTAACTATGGCATAAAACTTTTAGAACCAAATTTACCGTCTTTATCTTTGTCTCCTGTTAATTTACTAGCTCTCAGACTAGAGCAAAGACGTTAAAGTTCCTAAGACAGATGTGTAGGGGTGTAGAAAGATGAGCCCTATGTTTCATTGCCAGCAGCTTCAAGAGGTTCATAGCAGTAGGCTGCAATGCAAAGTATTGTATGTAGCCCAAGTTCTACAGTGAGATTGAGAGGTGGGGGTTAGCAAGGGCAGGGAGCTGGTCTGGGCCTGCGGGGCCCATGAGAGCAGGGACCGACTGAGTTTTTTCCTGGTATCCCAGTCTGACTCTGGTGGTGCAAAATAAGTGCTCTATTTGGCCATTTGGTAGGCCCTCTGTAGACTGGCAGCCTACAGATGGCTCTATTTTGCAGTACACTGGTTTTTCTGCAACCGCAACTTGTCTCCAAAGCAGGAATTATAAAATAAGCAACTGCTTTGAGGTCACTGGGAAAGTCACTGGTCTACAAGTTGGTGGCAATTCCATGAGTGGCCATTTTCAAAGTATATCTCATGGAATTTCACAAAGACATAATCACCAATGCTGCAACAGTCCACAATTGAGTTAGAAAATTCATCATATATTTTGCACAGGGATCCAGTTAAACATCCAGTTATAATATACTGTAACCTTATACAATTATATGATGTAGGAGTGTGGTGGACTATCTGCACCACTCCAGGTTATACTCACCCCTTTTATTATTTTATTTTAAAGTGTGAACTTGAAACATAACCTGCTAAAGTTCCAAGGTCAGGCCACACAAATATAAAAGAATATAAAGCTTACAACACCAAAGAAGTTGGCAAGATCCTGAGATCTGAGTACTTGAAATTTTCAGTCCAAAATATGATTCATTGGGACAAGAAGAACCACACTAATTTATCGTTTTTCCACACTAATGGTCTCGTCTAATGTTCTGGGCTACATTTCTTGATACTATCTGGGTGTTTTCGTCCTAATGCTAGAGATTAAGTTAAATTTTGTCTTTGGTAATGTTTCAGCAAATATTTGTTGTAGTTGGCAGCTATTTTTTGGGCTGTATCTTTATCTACTTTGGAAATATGTGACGGGTTAGAAGAAGGTCAAGAGTAACTCCTAATGGTTTCATGATTTTGTCAGTTCTGTAATGAACCCTGAGATTGAATTTGCCTTATAATATCCTTTATATGTTTGAATTGATAAATATATATTTTCTTATTTTGTGAATATATAGATATATAACTATTGCTTTGTTTTCTTTCTGCAAAAGAATCATAGCATTTACTCTTTTCTAAAGAGCAGGGGCAACAGCCCTTTATATCTGGAGGATTCGATGGCCAATGTCAGAGGAGTTTACTTGACCACAATTCAAGAGAGAATTTTTATATGTTTTATTCTAGGTTAGTGCTTTAGAAGCAATATCAGTTCCATTGCAGGTGTGTAGGAGTACCATATAAGAAGTAGAGCTGTAATTGTTTGTGTGCTTCTTTTTATATGTAAATGTAATAACTCTCTGTGAATTATTAGTTTTAGTTTTGAATTTGGAGGGTAGAATAATTATGTTTCCCTCCTTAAACTAAACAAAAGGTTTGCTGTTCTGGAGACTTTCACCCTTGGACCTTTAGAGAGGTCAGCTAAACATTACAGTAGGGAAACTACAATAGCAGGGAGGGATTATAACTCAAGTTCTAAACTGAAGAGAGGGTTTGGTATGCTGGGGAATGCTGGGGTCACATTCTTCATCTCAGTTAAAGATTCTAAAGAGTAAATTAAAATAGGGTAGGGGGTTCTAAGTCAGGGGGTAGCATACTTGTATTTCCCTTCTAAATTGTAGAAACGGGTTGGTGTCCTGGGTCACATCTTTATTTTATTAGAACTTTCACCCTTGGTCCAACAAACTGCAATTTACAAAAAGCATTAGGACACTAACTTCTAACAACCACCCCAAAAAAGTATGCTGATTGTGCTGCTGCTGTCCAGTGCCGGAACTAGGCATAGGCAGACGAGGTTCCTGAACACTACACCACTAGGACCACAGTTAAATATGCATCATTTACCATGTCATTCATAGAAAACCACGTGTTTATTAAATCTCAAGACTAATTGATAGCATTGTTTAATCACTGAGGGGGAAATAAAATACTGTAATTGTGCAAAAAGATCTCAGTTTGGTCACAGAAGATTCCCTCAAATGTAAATTTTAAAAAATGATCCCTATATAGTGCTACCCCAGGGAAGTGCAAATCCCTTGGGAGGAGTAGTTGCTTTTTTTCTAGAACAGAAGTTAATGGATGTCATTCTGTAACTGGACTGTCTTTTAAAAATTATCCATTTCAAATATTAAATTATTAGAATATTTTGAAGGAAATGAAATATATATAGTTTTGACTGCTGTAGAACATCACTCAGCAAGGAAATACTCATGTTTCTATTTATTTTTGTTACAGCAGTCAAATGTACCTGAGCCAGGATTTTCATCAAGGAACTGGGAATCACTTGAACCGACAGAGATCAGAGAGTGGAAACTGGTAAATCAACAAGCAAGATGAAACCACAAAGTGAGTCTGCATGGTTACAATAATAAGGAGAGACAGCAGAACTCATGGGATCACTGAGCTTTCTAAATGGTTCCAAGGCAGAAATATCACATAAGCTTGAACTTATGTTAAGGATGATAGGATGAGACGTCAATAGTCTAGATTTGACCTCGAGTTTCATATTTTTTGTTTTCAATCATTTTGAATAATTCATTCTTGTTTTTTGGGACATTCTGTGCTGGAGTTTAAAAAAAGGGAACCCTGGAAATGCAAGAAGGCTAGGGCCCCAACAACAGCTGTAAATGCAACAAAAATCAGAGGGGCACATTTGGACACCCCTGGAAACAGAAATGCATCTTCTTTTACATCTTCTTCCTTTCTTTCCTTTTTTTTGTTGTTGCAACTTTATTTATTATTATTCAGAATAGTCTGTCTGATGCTGGGAAACAGGGCAAATGCCCTCTCTGTTCTAATCTAAAACTTGCCTTGGAGAAAATCAGTAACATAAAATAAAGCAAATCTGATAAGAGTAAAGAAGGGAAGATCATTAGCTTAAGGAAAGTGAAGAAAACATGTGAGCAAAGTAGATCAAAGTAGATCAGACCTTGTTGTTTGCTTTTATAATGCATCACCAACTACTCTGCTCACATATAAAATTGGATGTGAGTGTCCATGGGGAAACCATGTACCCACACCACTCATTGAAATCAGAATATTTTAATTTTTTAACATTGTTACAAGGGTTGGCACTCACCCAGCTGCAGAATTAGAATACTCAGCACAATTTCACTGTAACTTTGTAAATATGGGTTCACTGTGCCCCTGTGTGAGCATTCATAATGACTAACATGGATATACATGAAGCATTATGAGGAACAAGCTGCTGTAGATAATTTAAGTTTAATCAAATTACATCACCTTTGCCTCCAGTTGATGGGCAATGCCAGTAAAATTAGATGGGTATATCAGGACTTTTTGACATCTCTAGCAGTTTTAGGTGGGTGCTTATATAGACAAAAAAGTTCACACTTTTTTTTAACCTTGCAACTGAATGCCAAAAAACTCTTTTATAGACCTGTTACAGCTTATTTTGTTGCATTATAGGGATGCTATATCATATGTGCTGTCATACCCAAAGATTAGTGCCCTTAAGCAATAGTTACATATATTTTGATCAGCATATTTGCTGGGAGGTGCTTTTCAACAAAAGTTGAATGACTTCATGGTGGCTTCATGGTGGACATTACTACCAGAGAAGAATGAGTCTCCTCAAAGAGATGAAACAAACCATGTATAATACACAACTCAAATCCCACATCTAGTCAATCTTAATAACCTTCCCAACCCTCCTCCTATGATTACAGGGCAAAAGGAAATAATGGTGGTGTAGGCTAAAGAAAGTAAATGCCAATACTTTCGATATTTCCATTGCTTTCTATTTACCTGATTTCTTGATGCTTTTTTGGTACTTGGAGCATTTTTGTGTGTCTTGGAATAGCTCATGTGCTGTGAATAGTGGCAAGCTAAGCTTATCAACTGAATAATGACAATTTATGGTGTGTAAAGTACATAAGAAATAAGATCTTATCCCTTACTCCAACAAGAAAAGAGCTCTTTTTGTACACAAGGATTACATTACAAATACATAGCCAGGAAAGCACACTGGGCCATTAAACACCCCATGCAAAAAATGTTGTTAAAGAAACCATTGTGTTTTTGGCTGCATGGCGTTTTAATCGCAGAGTGCATTTGCCTTGTCAATTTGACAGAGAACATGAACCTATGATGCAGTAGACCACTTAAAAGTAAATTAAGATACTAAAAGAAGGTGATTTTACCTGCAACTGTGTGGTTTAAACACTCTTTAGTAGCAGAGACAATAATACGTTATATTTAACCTGATTGGAAAGGTACAAATATTTCTTTTTTTTTCAGCAGGGAAAATACATTTATTTAAGAAAACAAATTAGGAATTTCCTGCTGTTGCCAAGTCACACAGAGCACTGCTTGCATATCAGTCTTTATTAAAATAGTTTTCAGCTGAACCTTTTGGACTAACCTATTAAACATATTTTATATTGTGTCATCAAAATCAAAAGTGTTTCTGTTTAAATAAAAAAGATATTATAACCTTTTATTTTTCTTCTGGGATGAGAAAAGTCTATTCTTTTTGTCTACCAAACAACTGCAGAACTGCAGTCTTATCTCGCTTTATGGCAGGGTCAATATATAGAGTTAATACAGAGTTAAGCAGCATAGTTCTGCATCCTGTCATCTCCCACACATACTTTATTTGATTGACTGGGTGCTGCTTGCCTGTAGCTGATTTAATTATGAGACAGGGAAAGATAAGAAACCTTGGCTGAGGCAGGGTAGACAGAAACTTTGACTATTAAAATATATACATTACTGAAATCTGAACCAGTAATGTGAAATGGCATTACAATAAAATAGGTTAGTTATGTGAAAGCTATATTCTTGTAACACACAGAAATCTACAGTTTGCGCCCAAATACGAAGTTTTGCAATGTGCAGGAAATTGCTCACACATCCCAGTTTAAACACTATAGTATTATCATGCTTTTATGTGGAAATTCAGTATATTTCAGTTGAAAGTTGAGTCATAAGTAGTGTTTTATTTTATTTCATACAGCTTTAATATTTAGGGACTTATTTGTCAACTCTTTAACCTTACATGCTTTTTCCGGCTGCAACCAATACACTCATGCTGTGAGTCAATGTTTACAGCATGAATCAGCAACCAGCAATGCACTGATTGCATGTTTATATCAATAACAGTTACCTTTATGCAGACACATCAGAGATGTCAGACGTACAGTACCCCAGCTGTTAGAAACCTAACAAATGGAAGGCCATAGGCAGGGCTGGATTTACATAGTGGGCGCCCCTAGGCCCACTACCGTTCGTCACCCCTGTCGCCTCCAGGGGGACAGGAGCAATGGGGATTGGCGCACAGGAAATTAAAAAAATAATTGTCTCTCCAGCGCATCCCCAGTGTTTTTGACCAAATGTGGGTGTGGTTGGGCAGCATGCTGCCCCCCTAAAATCCTGCCACCCCAGGCCCGGGCCTAGGTGGCCTTTCCACAAATCCGGGCCTGGCCATAGGTTCTATATTTCTAATTTATGTAATTTCCCACACTATAGAGCAGGGGTCCCCAACCTTTTTTACCCATGAGCCACACTCAAGTATAAAATAATGTTGGAGAGCAACACAAGCATGCAAAAAGTTCCCTTGGATTCCAAATAAGGGCTGTGATTGGGTATTAGTAGCCCCTATGTCACTGTGGACTTTGGCAGTACACATGTTATTTATGCAACTAAAGCTTGCCTTTAAGCCAGGAATTCAAAAATAAGCACCTGCTTGGAGGCCACTGGGAACAACATTGAAGGGGTCAACGAGCAACATGTTGCTCACAAGCTATTGGTTAGGGATCACTGTTATAGAGGATGGTTTTAGTTTATCTTCATTGTTAGGGGCCTCCTTGTTCTATGGGGGCAAATACACTAACGGGAAAAATTTCGCCAGTGCTGGCTTCTCGCACATCGCAACACTTCGCCACCCGTAAATTCTCCTGGACAACGCTAATTCATGAAGATTCAAAGTTGCGCACAGGGTACCGAATGCTGGCGAAGTTGCGCTAGCGAAAATACGATCAGCAGTTCGAAGTTACGCCAGTTTTGGCTAATTTGCATACGGCGTGCAGTTAAAGTACAATGGCCATATATGCTGCAGCAAATACATTACACTACACAAGGCCATGGAACCTTAATAAAATTATATAGAGGTGTTATATTGCCCTACACATGTGCCCACAGTTTAGCTTAGGTGCCATATGTTATCAAATGTAGGGGGGAAAAGGGTACACCAAAAAAAAAAAAATTTCGATCTTTTTCAGCCTATCACCCTGTAAAAAGGAAAAGACGCCAGCGTTTTTTGGGACTTAGAAAATTTTTCAACTTTTTTTTGAGGAACTCCTATCCACTCTATTGCTCTTCGCCAGGTCTGAGGTGGCAAAGGCAAGTCTGACGGTACAGGTAACGGTCATTACAATCAAAAACTTAGTGAATTTGCGTAGTAACGCTCTTTCGCCAGAGTGAAAATTCGCCTGGCGTTAAAGTGCGAAGTTGCTCCAGAGTCTATCTCCTTGGCAAAATTACGCCCGTTAGTAAATCAGCAAAGTGTCGAAATGACGTCACGCTGGCGAATTTTCGCCAGTGTTAGCCACTTCACCCTTTAGTAAATTTCCCCCTATAACTCCTGTACTTTCTGTGGGAGGAAATAGGAACACTAAGGGGAGACCCAAGCAAACTTACCAAGCCAGTAAGATATTGACTAGTTGCAACCTCATATTCCAAAATTTCTTAGTTTTACAACAGCTGCATTAAACTTTTATAGATATGGATTTATATATAAATTTGTAAACCGGCAGGCCCTTTCACTTCCTTGATTAAACTTGCAACTCACAAAACTTCTTAATTTAATCTAGAACATGCTGTTACTGTTCAAGGTCGATGATAGGTAACGTCCACATCTCAATGTATGACAGCTTGAACTATATTTTAGATGTTGAGTGTATCAACCAAACTACTAAACAAATCTGTAAGTAAATATTTTGCTCAAAGCTCTGTAATAGTAACTCAACCACATTTATGGCATATGTTTTATGTTTAATGTGTTATAAAACACTAAAAATGTTACCTATAAAAAAGAAAATTTGCAATTCGCATTAGTAATTGTTCAGATAATGAACCACAGCAATTTAGGGAGAGAAGGGCTCATTAATAAACATACAGTAGGTAGGGATGAAGCGAACTGTTCGCCGCCGAACTAGTTTGCGCGAACTTCGACTGTTCGCGTCCGCCGAATGTTCGCGAACGTCGCGCGACGTTCGCCAATACGAGTTCGCGTTCGTTTCAAACAAAAATCGTTCGACCATTCGACCATTCGATTCCTTCGACCGCTAAAATCGAAGAAGCCATTCGATCAAATGAAATCATTCGATCGAATGGCTTCGATCGTTCGATTCGAACGAAAATCCTTCGATCGAACGATTAAAATCCTTCGATCGTTCGAATCGAACGATTTTGCGGATGTTCGAAGTTCGCGAACTGTTCGCGAACTGTTCGCATTTTTTGCCGGTGTTCGCGAACACATAAACGGCAGTTCGCTACATCCCTAACAGTAGGTTGCACAAGTGATGTTGCCATGAACAACCAATTAGCAGTTTACTGAAAGTTGAATGGTGAAAGTAAAGATCTGGTTGGTTGCTACTGGCAACTGCAGTTTATCTCCTTAGTTAGCAAATGAGCCTCAGCGAGGCAAAAGGGATAAAAGCTTAAAGGAACAGTGACATAAGTAATTAAGTAATGAATAAATAATGTAGTGTTGCACTGCACTATTGTTTGCGTCAAAAACAATATGGTAGTTTATGTAATCACGTTTCTGTGTAGCCATTCAAGCACAGGACACATAGTAGACAACATATAAGCACTGCAGAATCCCATTGTATATTTCAGAGCTTATCTGCTGTGTATCCTGTGCTCTTCCTCCTTTTTCAGCTTTGATTGCCTTACCCCACAGTGACCCAGCAGCTTTCTGAAGCAAATACAGAACTTTTACCAGCCCATGACAAGAGTACATTATAGTTTAATTACTCTAAAACACTTTTTTTGGTGTTACTGTTTCTTTAATTTTCTTCGTAACCAGTTAGAGCAGCAGTTCACAAACATGTACAAGACCCCTAAGCATTGGACAGTAGGCAGCAGCTGAGTTATAAGGTAAAGTATAAGGTACTGTAATGACGAAGGCTTACCCTGGTGGTCCAGTGGCTCTCCCTGGTGGTCTAGTGGCTTACTTTGTGGCAGGCTGGGGCGCCCGCAGTGCCTTTGGCAGGGACGCCCACCGCATGCCTCCTGTTCCCTTCAGCGCTAGTTTACCTATGGCGTGTGGCGTGATGACGTCATCGCTCAATAGCGCAAAATCAAACAGTATTTAAAAGGATTTCAGTACTGAAAACATTGCCCGTTGTTAAGTTCAATTCCGTTTGTTACTGGTGCTATTTCCACGTGAATCCTGTTGATCTTCTGGTTATTTACCCTTGCCTTGCCCGACTATTCTGAACTCAGTATCCTGACCCTTGCCTGGCTGTTTATTCTGAACTCTCCAATCTGTCCATTGCCTGCCTGTTTATTCTGACCTCTCCTAACTGACCCATGTCTGTCTGACTACTCTACGTTCTCCTGATTCCGGCTTATCTGACTATTCTTAACTCTGCTTGTGCTGGCCCAGCCTGTCCGTCCATGCTACATTGTCTGGTCTGTCTTCCAAGCTGTGTTGTCTTCCATCCAGTATCCTTGGTGAAACAATTGTGCCTCTTTGCTCATCCAGAACCTTTAGCTTTGCTCCTCTCTTAGTCAGACCTGGCGGAATCCAATTATCTGAGGGCTCCTCCCGAAGGTGAAAGGCAGCTGTTAAAGGCAGAAGCAAGAGCTGAGACCAAGGAGCCTAGCATTGGTTCTGGAGTTAGGGTACCGAACGTGACAGGTACTTATAGTTCTGTCCTGGGAAAAGGGACTAAAGACAATTGAGGAGCTTTAGCAACATTGTCTAAGGCAGTTGTTTACAAACTACGAGGCAAGGCCCTCTAGGATGGCCTGTAGTAGTGGCTGGGATGGGGGTCTCTAGTTAGAGACTTGGGTGTAATGCCTATTTGCTCCCCACATACCACTATCAGCCCTACTAGAAGGTTAGATAGATTTAGAGTTGGGGTAAAAACTTTCAGGGCCGACTAACTAAAATTCTGGTTTTATTTTTTTTTTTAATTTGTGCATTATTTGTATTTCTCTAAAGCTCTAAAACTTCAAGATTTGTTAAGTGTAGGAACCATGAAAACTGAGCCAAGCAAATACTGTTGTGTCCCATAAATGTCAATGGGAGCTGCACTGATCCTACTGGACCATTAATAATCAATTCTAAGTTTTAGAAAATTCGCTCGTGAATTTATGAAAGTAAGCTAGCTTATCACTTGTTAGACCTGACCTGTTTAGGTTCCACTTCTCCCTTCCAGCCTGCTCAGGTAAGGGGGCTATTACATTGTATACATGGGGAATACATTTATCTGCACCCTACTTGTATATTCCAAGGTCAAATGCTGTATTGCTAGTAACCACTTACTGACTACTCCTCTTTGACAGATGCTTAACTTACTGCCACAAGAAAGCAAAACATATTCACTGTTATTCCAGGTGTTCTAACAAAAAACCCGATTACATAATCATTGGTTTGAGTGTTTGAACAATTCACAGCACAGATCAAAATGTTTGAGTGATTATGTGCATTTAAAGGATTGAAAATTCAGGTACGTAATCTTTATTTTTCAAATAAAAAATGACTTAAGAGCCGCCTATATAAGCTGTTAAAATAGGGAAATCAGTTGACTTTGGCAAAATTCCCTTATTTTATCTATTTCAATTTAAAAATAAGTAGAACGCTTTATTTGGACAACAATCTTTAATCTCTAACATATTTCAATGTAGTTTATTTATCTCATTATATTAATTCATTTTGGATGAGAACTTCAATAAAAAATGTTATCATATTCAGATTTGGTATATTCCATTTCAGAAATTTTGCTATTAGCTTCTATAAGCAGGAAAAGAAAATCCGTTTTTAGAAAGTCTTTTAAATTAAATAGAATGAATGGCATCTAGGTTACATTTCAACTATTTCATTTTCTTTTCATTTGACTTTAAAACTCTATTAAAAGAGAATTACATTACTTCTAGGGGCAGATTTATCAAGGGTCGAATTTGGAGGGTTAAAAAACCCTCAAATTCGACCCTCGAAATAAAATCCTTCGAATTCGATATTCGAATTCGAAAGATTTTAGCGCAAAAGGTTCGATTGAACTATCGAATAAAAATCGTTCAAACGATTTTAAGCGATCAATGTAATGATTTTTATTCGATCATAAAAAGTGTCCAAAACCTATCTACAATGTCCCCATAGGCTAACATTCAATTTGGTAGCT
Organism: Xenopus petersii; assembly: GCA_038501925.1. Taxonomy (NCBI): domain Eukaryota; kingdom Metazoa; phylum Chordata; class Amphibia; order Anura; family Pipidae; genus Xenopus; species Xenopus petersii. The sequence goes on along the minus strand of CM076683.1, from coordinate 110,885,005 downwards.
TTTATTTGGCGAAGTATTGCGTCGAAGGATTTTTTAAAGAGCCAGTACTTCGATGGTCGAATGGTCAAACGATTTTTTAAAGAGACAGTACTTCAAACCATTCGAAACATTCGATTTGATAAAATTTGATCGAATTTGACCAATTCGATGGTAGAAGTACCTAAAAATTACTTCGAAATTCGAATATTTTTTGATTTGAACTATTTACTCGAGCTTAGTAAATCTGCCTCTTGGTGTGGCTGCCAAAAACTTTTTCCCTAGTAACTAGAAAATGGTTTGAAACACAGGTTAAACTTTTCTTTCTTTCTTTTTTTATTTTCCTACAATATTTGTCTATTTTTTCTCTCACCCTTGTGTAAGACCCTAACAAGCTAGAAAGTAGAGCACATCTTTGCAATGAATGTGTTTCTGTTAAAGACAATTTTGCATTGCGCAATCAATTAAAACCTGATTAATAATAAGTCTGATGCACACATACATACATAACATTTTAAAAGCTTTTAGTACAGATTTAAAAAAACACACCACTTTTCCTAATTATGAAGCAGTTGGTTCAGTGCAATGCAGTACACAAGGTCTGCATATCTATAAGCTTTACATTGTCCTGGAATGTGTTCCGTTTTGGCTTTACTACAATCTTAATACCATTGAGAATGGTATAAGACATTGTGAACACCACTGAACCCCTCTTCCAGATATTCTGGTAAATCTTGGCTGAAATATTTTATGTACAGTTGGAACAAATATTATTATAAGTAGAATCAGTTTGAAGTATGCTACACAGTAGAAAAAAGGCTCTTTGCAGCCCCAGGTGCAAGTTGAATTTTATTTTTAAATTACATGGTAATAATGTATGGGTTACACCTGACCCTAACTCATCCTTAAAACTCATCCTTAAAAAGTGCAGAACCTTCTACTTTTTATTTGATCCAAAACAGATGTTGACATTTCAGAGAGGGGGAGGCATAGACATCATCGGTTCAATAATGAGGGGTAGACCCAGGAGCCAGAGTAGCAGGTCTAGCAGTACTTGCACCTGGACCCATCCAAACAGAGACTTCATTCCTCCCTCCTAATAAGGCAATCTTTGTGTTCATTTTTAGTGTATTGCAATTGCTATCCTCCAACAACTCAACTATAAGCTTCTCAGGTGCACTAACTAATACAACATACATATTTTCAAAATACTTTGTTTGGGCTTATCAAGAACAAAACTGTATATTGCCATTTTCTTCTCCATGCACATCCTTAAAGGCGAACTAAACCCTAAAAATTAGCATGGATAAAAATTCCATATTTTATATACAGTACTTATTTCACCAGCCTAAAGTTTCAGCTTCGCAATATCAGCAATGATCCAGGACTTCAAACTTGTCACAGGGGGTCACCATCTTGGAAAGTGTCTGCGACACTCACATGCTCAGTGGGCTCTGAGCAGCTGTTGAGAAGCTAAGTTTAGGGGTCATAGCAAATTATCAAGCAGAAAATGAGGTTGATGCAAGAAGTTTTATGCTACAAGGCTGATTATTAAATTCTGATGCTAGTTTCACTGGTTTCTGTGCTGCCATGCAGTAATTATCTGTATCTTATATTGGAACATTTCTATTCTATGTGCACTGTATATTGTGAGTGGGTCCATAAGCTCAGTAAGTGACAGCAGCACAGAGCATGTGCAGTGAATCAGCAGAAAAGACGATGGGGAGCAACTGGGGCATCTTTGGAGACACAGATCTTTACTGCTAAAGGACTGTGGTTGCCTTGGGCTGGTACAGAAGCTTAAAACATAATGTGCAACATTTCTAGCTACTTCTTTAGTTAAGCTTTAGTTCTCCTTTAAAAAGAAAAGTAAGGGGAATTATTTCCTTCAAAAATGATTGAATAGGATAGCTAATTTCAAAACTGTTGGCAATGTATTTGATGCTCTATCCAACTGAACTGAGAGATTATGAATCATGTATTTCCAGCAAACACATTCTCAATTAAAAATGTCAAAATCTGTGTGTTTGTGTTTTATTGGGGGTGAATGACATTGGTGTGCAGTAAATGACCTTCTGTTAAAATGAGGGTTATTTAATTGCTGTGGTTGAAAATGTCCAAGGTTTTGCTTTCGCAGGTGCTAAATAGCAATGTTTGGTGGGGCTAAAGGGTTTGCTGCAACTCTGCCAAAATACTTCGCAGCTAGATTTAGCTCAGTTTGATGTGGGTGGGGTTTGATATGTTGAACCTGAACAGACTGTATAAATAGAACCCCTGGGATTCCCACGGAGCTTGCTTCTGTGGATTGCACTTTGCAAGTGGATCCTTTATGTGGGGTTAATCTTTCTAATAGACAGACACCACCCTCTCAAGTAACAGTTTAGTATTGGTATGTGTAGGTATAGTTGAATTTATATCTGTAGAAATAAGTCAAATCAACTGGACTTGCTGTGTTTTTTTCCATTTCACCAGTCATACAACTCGCTTACTCAATTCAGAATAGGTCGGTACAGCTATTTGTATGTATAGTGTCAGTGATGTGTTTAAATTTACCAGGATTATGTGTATATTTCACCAGTACTAGACTGGTGAATAGAGAACTCCAGGTAAATATGTATAGTGTTGCTAAAATAGTGGCTGTATTTGTGTATTGGCTCAGGAAATGTTGGATGAATGGCTCTCTTGAGAGAATGGAGGAGAGCAGGGTGGGCCTTTCATTCCATGCTCCATTGAGTGTTTTCAGCTGCCTAAGTAGAAGTAGTTGTGTAATTAGGCTGCAGGTGAGCTGCAGGTAAAAACGAGATGTGGGACTACACCGCAGTGCTTCCCCTGGAGACCTCCTTGTGCTAGCTGAAGGTGAGTGGCTTGTGGACACCTCCATATGTGTGTAGATGGGAAGAAGACTGTTTCCCTGCTGAGCAGAAGTGTTGGAGAGAGCTCCAAGTGACTGGAGAGAGGAAGAGAAAACCCCTCCCAAGAGACTGTGTCTAAAGGTGGCCATACATGCAGAGACCCGCTATTTTGGCGATTTCGCCAATCGAGCGCATCTCTCCGCTATATGCCCACATTGAGGTAGGAGATATCAGGCTGATACGATCATGGGCCCTAGGGCCCAACTATGGCATCATAATGTAGCCAATATGGGTGGTCGGATCTCGGGACAGCATCAAGGAATAGATGTGGCCGCCATCCGATGGGATTTTGATACCCTACCTGATCGACATCTTCTAGACTTTCGGCAGATCTCTCCCCTCAATGTGGGCATATCACGGAGAGGCCCTGCAGGTTTTCTTCATATTATTTGTCCTCCTTTCTTATCTGTTTCATCTATAACTCAGTTCACTAAGTAAATGCTTTCATTTAATTTACAGCCACTAATCCTTGTTGCTTAGTTTATTGTCAGCTGTTACTAGTCCTTTCTTCATATAGGATTGCACCGTTTTGAAGATTAATTGGTTTCTTAAATTTAATATTATATCTTTCCTCACTGAAAGCCATCTGCCTTTGATGTGTCCATTTGTCCAAATGGATCCAGTTCCCCGAATACTTTATACAGCACAGTATTTTTATCATATCCACCACCAGATCATTACTACATAAGCACAAAAGTGCCGAGTCTAATACTGAACACCACTAGCTAGTCTGAAAATAGCATATTTGTCTTCAACAACTTTTTTTTCATGTGCATATAAACATTTTTCTTTTTTTTTTCATGTGCATATAAACATTGTTTTTCAAGCCTATATCTTTATAGTGTGAATTATATGTGAAACGCATTACGCAAATTAACAGCAGAAACACAACTCCTCCACAAATTCCAAAATGAATATGTCAGCAGAATAATTGTAAACATATATTGCATAAGCATAATAAATGGTACAAGGCTGTGATATACAAAGTAGTAGGGCAATACAAACAAGGAAACCGACCCTAGTACAAATATCAGCTCCGTCAATAGAAAGGAAATAACAGTAGTAGGGCAGAAACCTATAGCAATCTTATCTGGCCACAGCATCAGAAGTTGTAACCCTTGTCATACCTTCCTAATTGCAGTTGATGTGGTCCAATGATGCAATGAAACACAAGGTCAGTCTAAATAGTCCTATAAAACTATTTCTGACTCTCTTGTCAAATTGATTCTAATAATAATATTTTAGGGACAGGCAAATTGCAGGTTTTTATTGTGCAAAGTGCTCTCATGAAGGTCTTAAGATCTATCTTGCTTTCTATTGCAGAGTTAATGACTTTTATTATATGCAATGCCCATGAACACAAACTAAAAATGGTATATTTTTGTATCAGAAGTTGATAATATTTTGGTTCTATGAAATAATTCCTGTAATAAAAAGTGCAGAATTTCTACAAGCCTACATACCCCTACTGACAAATCAGCATTTAGACCACTCAGCTATTTCAATGCAATCCTCTTATTGGACGTTGTGTGTTTCTAGAGCAATGATTGCTCTTTTTAATATACCACCCCTAAACCATTAGAAAATAACATAACGCAATGGGTAACCTAAAAAAAAACAATTTTCCCACATTCAATTATGCAGATAATGGAAATTTTTCTAACCAACTGCTGATAATAATTTATTAAACTGAGCAATATTGCAGTTTCAAAATTCAATTAATCAAATGCACAAATTATTCACTTGAGAGCCTGACAACATCTATTGGGAAAGCTACCATCTGTTTTCCATAATCATGCTTATTTCTTTTCAGTAGTCATAAAGCCTTCTGTTTTTTCACCAAATGAATGCCCCCTTTCCCCTCTAATAATCAAGTTATATTTGACCATATGTTTGAATACTGGCGAAATAGTATAGAATGACATAATTTCTATACATACCAGAATCTGGTTGCACAAAGAACTGTGTTCTTTACTTATTAAGGGAAAAAGACTTCAAGCCTCCAGCTTTAGGGAGAAACTTTACATAAACCAGGCATTGTTAGTGCAAAAGCTTGTCTGGGCATTCTTGCATCTTTTTTATTTATATGAAAGAGTTGTAACACAAAGGAACTTGTGTAAATGCAAAAATATTGTATACTGGATTAAAGCAGAGTCTCTGGCAAAAGACAAAAAATGACAATCCCATCTGAGAAGGGGTCTCTTGCCATTCAGAACTACCAACATCCCTATGTCAATTTTTTTTTTAAGTTTTAAAAAAAATGAATTGCAGTAAAAAAGTGTTATTTCCCAATAACCATATAATAATAATAATATTAATATGCTGCATTCATACTTTAAGGCTTCAGAAGCTGATTTGTTCTATTTCTCACTGTGATTTATGTGTAGTATGCCATCATATGGGAGCAAATGCCTAGTGCTATGGTACTTGTGTGCATTTCTCAAAAACTATTATTAAAATATTAATACATGCACAGTTGGAGAAATTTTCTGTTTTGAGACAACTGTGCATGCGTCGAAACTCGATGCGCCGGTCACATTCCAAAGATTACCGAAGCGGCTGAAAATGGCACCTGTGAACTCCGCTGGAAAGAATCTGCACCGAAGGGTAGGTAAAGAGTAAGGGGCATTTGCCCGGGGTAGTAACTAGGCTGGGGGGGTCTATGTATGGTAGGGTTTTTTTTTATTAAGGGTTTGTTTCTCCTTTAATAAGGTGCACACATGTTCCACATGTGCAATAGTGTAGACGTCAAACAGACAAATAATGACGAATGCAGGCGGTAAAAATGGTCTTAATTCTTAGACGTTACAGTCTAAAAGAAGAAGTGGTTAAAGGAGAAGGAAAGCTCCAAGACAGTTTATTGCCAATAGAATAGCCACAATAGTGCAAGCTAGAACGCTATATTTATTCAGCAGAATGCTTTACCATACCTGAGTAAACAGCTCTAGACACTGTCTCTGTTTGTTTAGGATAGAGGCTGCCATATATGCTTGGTGTGACATCACTTCCTGCCTGAGTCTCTCCCTGCTTACTTACAGCTCTGAGCTCAGATTACAGTAGGGATGGGAGGAGGGAGGGGGAGAGGAGCAAACTGAGCATGCTCAAGTCCGTGCCCTGGAGGTTTAAGCTGAAAACAGGAAGTCTGATACAGAAGCCCATGTGTACACAATAAAAGCAAAGAAATGTGGTGTTTCTTTTGACAGAGGACTCAGAGCAGCATTACTTTGAGGGTTTACTGGTGTATTTATATAGACCTTTCTGATAAAGCTTACTTAATTTTAGCCTTTCCTTCTCCTTTAAGACATAAGGCGCAAGATCTGAAATCAACAAAGTGAGAGACAGGGTTTGCAGGTGGTAGATATTTTAAAGGATGAAATTGGGAGACATTCTGTTGGAATGGGAAGGAGATTGCACAGAAGGAAATCTTGAATGCATGCACTGTATGTGGGTAGGGTATTTAGGAGCAGATCACGAGAAGAGCATAATAAGCTTTTTGGGGCACACTTAGAAGAAAGTTGTTAGTTATAGGGCAGAGCAGAGATGTGAACTACTTTAAACATCAAGGACAGTTGTTTGAATTTTATTTGTGTATTTACATTAGATCCCATGAAGGACGAAGAACATGGTTTACTGAAGTTCTAAACACACATAGCGATGAAAGGTCAGTTAGTCATCATGGTTAAGACAATTCATAATATGTCAGTACTCATTGAATGCCCCCTCTTTAAATATGACTATAACTCAGTATCTCTGCTTTTAATTATACGTTGCTTTGAGACATGTAAATCCATGATGAAATTGTGCAAATAAATCAATATCCTGACTACAGTATAATATTCATCAAGGTCATTACAGATTTGTAAATAAATATTTAATCCCTAAAATCCGCTCAAGAGTTTAAATTATCTGCCATCGACAGATTTTGATTTCTGATACTTTAGTGTTATGAAAACGTTAGAGCTATGACTTCCCCTAAAAGCTACTTTTTTTTTTAACCATGGAACAATTCTTCTTTAAACTTGACCCGCATCACAACCTTATATTTACAGCTGTTACAAGCGTACCATACTTTCCTCAGATTGTTGAAAAGCCAAAGTGAAATGAATCTTTATGGCATGTCCATTTATAGGTAACTGCATTGTTTGCTTAAAGGCTACATGAACAAAATGTCTGTTTGTTCAGCTCCTGAAAAAGAAAAAGGCTTTTAGAGATGTGAAAGTAGCTGGGAAGATAAATCTTAGCTTCCCATTGCCATGTTGTCACTGCACATGTGTTCATGACAGGAGCAATAAAACAAGCTCTTGCTTATGGTGCAATATAAATAAAACCCATTCTTGGTCTACAGAGTTTATGTACAAAAAGGATAGAAATGGGTGTGCTACTGTGATCAATCTGTGGGATTCACCCTACATTATTTATTGAACACTTTGAAAGGTGCACGTTAGACTTTGTTCAATAAATATGGTATAATGAATCCACATGATTTAGCCTGATTTCCATTTGTAAATTTGCTCCTGGTTGCCGTAGGTATCCAATAACAGGGTAACACTATTGTTTAATATTGTAATAAAATATTAATGTACTTCATACAGTTGCTAAAGCTTTTATACATCAAAACATAAAGGAATTATTTTAGATCAAGTACATAAAAACGAACATATTAAATTTGCAGACATATGTAACGGCATTCATGCAATTATGAGTACGTTCTACCTTTATTATCCTTCCTTGTAATCCTACAACTGATGAGGAATAAAGAACACTGTACTCTTCCAATTAATTACAAATCGAACTATAAGGGGGTTATTTTTTAAATTCTGATTTTATTTTTTGATCTGAGTTTTAAAGGGGAAAATATAACTTTTTCAGAAATAAAAAATCGTACGATTCAGATTTATTCATGATTTTATTGAGTCTTTTCCCGCACCAGATTTTTTTGAGTTAATTAATTGATAAATAAAGTAAAAATGTGGATGGGATTTTGATCTAAGTGGTTTTACTAAAATAATGAGAAATGTTCTAATTTTAATAAATAACCCCCCTAAGTTCTTGATTTATATCATCAAAACCAGCTCTTCTTAATACTGTATCTATCAAAATGTGGCAAACAAATTCCTTGAAACCTCACATATATTCACAACTTCTAAGTTACTTTACTAGCCATATCCATAAAAAAAAAAAATATATATATATATATATATATATATATATATATATATATATATATAAATACAGTATATATATTATATACTGTATATTTCTTTCCCTAGTTGTACATTTTGTATTGGTTTTTCCATAGGAAACTACACAAAAAATAAGAGTGTAAAAACCTTGGGATATCCAGTTAAACATTTAAACCTCCGTAACTGCCTTTGATACCCATCTCATTTCTCTGCCCTGTGTAACTAAGCAATACCATATTTTAGCTGGAAGCATTCCTCTTCTTGTGAAAGAGCTATCCTCTATTCATTTAAAAAAAAAACTTGAAGAATATTTGAATAGATATGGTGTCTCTCCTTCTTTTTCTATTATATTTAAAATTTGCATGAAATTTAAGAAAAAAATTCTACAGTTATGATAAATACAGAGGAACAACTATGGCAACATCATTTTATAACATTTCTCTTTGCAGTCTGCACAGTAAAATGAAAATAAACCAAAGATATGATCACTAATGATAAGCAAAACTGCCTTGCTTTGACGAAAAATTCATTAATCTGTCTTGCATCAATACAAAAAGTCCAAGTAGGAAAAGTAGCCGCATTCTCTATAACGGTGAAACAACTTCTATAAAAGGTGTATGAGGTTCGGAGAATAAAAAGTAGTGTGTAAGAGATGATGGAACGCATGCTTTACATTCCTGTTGAGGAGTATTAAAACATTTTCCTTTAAATGTTAATGTATGGAACCTACTTCTCAAAGGAAAGGATTTAATCACCTGTGAGATAGTTAGCACAGTATATTATTTCACAAATTACTATTCCAGTCTATGGGAACTTTTAACTGAAGCTAGCAAAAGTGTTGGAAAGGTTCCGTGGTGGGTGGCTTGAATATTGGAAATGTCAAAAGTTGTAACTACCCATCTGGTGGAGTAAAATTACTATTACAGCCCACTCCACCTAAAGTCCATTTTTTTCAGATTTTTTTGAGATTTATTAAACCCCGATAAAAAAGTTCTACTCAAAGTCCATCTCAAACCTGCCGAGGTCATGTACACTGTAAGTAAATGGCAGATGTCCCTTTTACAATTAGAAGATATTGTGATCTGTATTGGATTTCGTACAATAATAAGAATAATTTGTGGCTTTTCAGGCAATAATCCGAAAAAGTCAGAGTTTTCGGGCATCAAATACAAATTAATTGTACGATTCAGATTTTTTTCACACTTTTATGGAATTTTTACCTACACCAAAATTCTTTTGAGTTAATTTGTTGATAAATAAAGTAAAAATGGAGTTTGGTTTTATTAAAATAATGAGTCATTTTTGAATTTAAGTAAATAACCCCCCTAATGCTCAAGTTGGCTAGTCACTTACAGGGTAGGGAAGTAAATGATTCTAAGCTTCCAGCGGGACAATGGTGCTATCTTTTGCAATGCCCTATACTTGTTTTTTTTTTTTTTTGTTGCACTGTGAATATCCATAGGAGCTTTTTAAATATGGCAAAAATTGCAAATTGCGAATATTTTTTCTCACACGACTTTGATGGTGGAGAAAATATTTACAAAACAGTTTCACAAATTGCGAATTTAAGTTACTGTCTATGCTATTTTCTTGCACAACAACCTCACACAGTGGGTGCACTCATGCAAACACCTGTCTCATTTGCGAGCCATTTGCGAAAATGTATGCGCAGTACACATTTGCAAAAAACAACAAGACAGGCACAGCAGTGCAATATTTTTGCGTTTAGGAAAAAGCGTGGCCAATACAATCATTTGTGAATAAATATGCACTGCACGAATTTTATAAATTACCTCCAATGTGATTGCTCTTCAGGTACAATCTGTCAGGGAACCGGGAGTTCCCTCTGGGGGAGTTGTCCGGATCTAGGAGGAAGCCCCTCAGGAGGGATCAGGATCTCGGTATCCAGGGATTCGGCAGAAGGGGTAGTAGAGTCCAGGCAACAGGTCACAAGGCAGGCAGAATACAAACAGAGTCCAAGTCCAGGCAGGGGGTCAATAACAAGAGATCAATCAGGAATATGTTCAGGGATAACAAGGAAAGAAGCAGGAAACCCAGGAATCTTCTCAGGAACGAGATCCTATTTTCGGGCGCCATCTTGGCGTCTCAGGCGTCCTTTTAAAGGGGTTTTTTGGCGCCCTTGCGTCGACGTCAGCACGTCTGTGACCGACGCGCTGCGCCTGCGTCAGTCGCGCCATTGTGACGTCTTCGCGCCTGCGCACTTGCGCGCAGACGTCTTTGCGCCGGCGCCGCTACCCACGTGGCGGCCAAGGGCGCCGCCATCTTGGGAGCGGCGTCGGAGGTGATAGCTGCGCCGCCCGGAGCTCCTGGTCCTGCTCCAGGCGGCGATCGTGACAGTACCCCCCCCCTCACGGGGAGCCTCAGGACCACCAGGACAAGGCTTCTGGGGAAACTTGGCGTGAAATCCCTCACCAGACGAGGAGCGTGAACATCACGGTGTCCTTCCTAGGAGCATTCTTCAGGGCCAAAGCCCCTCCACTGAATGAGGTACTGAAGGGACCCTCTGGAGATTCTGGAGTCTAGGATTTTCTCCACCTCGTACTCGAGTTGACCCTCCACAGAGATGGCAGGAGGAGGAGACTGACCGCCAGAGAACCGGTTGGTGATGGCGGGTTTCACCAGAGACACGTGGAACACGTTGGGGATTCTCATCTCTGGTGGAAGCTGGAGTCTGACAGCCACAGGGTTGATTATCTCCAAGATGGGGAATGGACCCACGAATTTTGGACCCAACTTGGGAGATGGTATCTTCAACCGGATATTCCTGGAAGAGAGCCAGACATTATCACCCACCTTGTAGGGAGGAGAGGATCTTCGACGACGATCCGCGAAAGTCTTATGAACGAGAGCGCTTTTCTCTAGATTCAACTTGGTAGCAGCCCAAATAGCAGACATATGGGCTGCGGAATCGTCAGCAGCCGGGACGTCAGATAGTACAAAGTCTTGGGGAAAAGCTTGAGGATGCTGACCATACACCGACATGAACGTAGAGGAATGACAAGCATTATTATGAGCGAATTCCGCCCATGGGAGGAGATCAGACCAGTCATCCTGGCAGAGGGATACGTGGTTCCTCAGGAACTGTTCCAGGGCTTGGTTGACACGTTCAGCTGCCCCATTCGTCTGCGGGTGGTATGCAGATGAAAACTGAAGAACAATTCCCAGGTCTTTGCATAGGGAACGCCAGAACTTGGCGGTAAACTGGGTGCCTCTATCGGAGACGATCTCCACCGGGAAACCATGCAGGCGGAAGATGTACTGGATAAATAGCTGGGACAACTCCACCGCAGAGGGCAACTTCTTCAGAGGGATGAAATGGGCCATTTTGGAGAAACGATCAATGACAACCCAGATCACAGTGTTCCCACAGGAGGGAGGAAGTTCGACAATGAAGTCCATGGACAGGTGGGTCCAGGGACGGGAAGGAACCGGCAAGGGCTGTAGTAACCCACTGGGGCGGGAGTGGCTTGACTTAGATGTGGCACAAACATTACAAGCAGCAACAAAGTCCTTCACATCTTTGCGGATATCAGGCCACCAGACCAGGCGTCGTAAGAGTTCAAGAGTCTTAGCTGGGCCAGGGTGTCCGGCTTGCCTGGAGCAATGGGTCTGTTGCAGGATAGGCAGACGCAGCTCAGGAGGAACAAATGCCATTCCAATGGGAGTATCAGAAGGAGCAGAAGACTGACCAGCCAGGATTTGGTCGGCAAACTGTGGATACAGGGAGGCAATAATCTTGACTGGAGGGATGATTGGCTCTTGTCTCTCAGGAGAGCGGTCCACCGGAGTGAAGCTACGAGACAAGGCATCGGCCTTCCGATTCTTGGAGCCTGGGCGATAAGTCAAGATAAAATTAAATCGAGAGAAGAAGAGAGCCCACCTTGCTTGTCTGGGGTTTAGCCTCTTGAGGGACTGGATGAACTCGAGATTCTTATGATCGGTGTAAATCTGAACAGGAATCAGAGAACCCTCCAGGAGGTGACGCCACTCTTCAAGGGCAAGTTTAACAGCCAAGAGTTCTCGGTTCCCGACATCGTAGTTCTGCTCTGCGGACGAGAACTTCTTGGAGAAATAAGCACAGGGGTGCAACTTCCCATCAGCGGGGTGTCTCTGAGACAGGATGGCTCCGGCTCTGACTTCAGAAGCATCAACTTCGATGCAGAAGGGTAGTTCAGGATTGGGGTGTTGGAGGACGGAAGCGGACGTGAAGGCCTCTTTCAAGGACTGAAAAGCTTCAATGGCAGATGGAGGCCACAGGCTGGGTTTACCCCCTTTCCGGATGAGGGCCAGGATAGGTGCAATGCGGGAAGAGAACCCCCGGATGAACTGCCGATAGTAGTTAGCAAATCCTATAAATCTCTGGATTGCCTTGGTACTCAGCGGGAGAGGCCACTCCTGGATGGCAGACACTTTCACGGGGTCCATCTCAAATCCCTCAGGAGAGATAATGTATCCTAGGAAGGGGATCTTGGACACCTCGAAGACGCACTTCTCCAACTTGGCGAAGAGAGAGTTCTTCCTCAGACGAGAGAGTACCTTCTTCACCTGGGAGCGATGGCTTTCTAGGTCTTTAGAAAAGATCAGGATGTCGTCCAGGTACACGACTACGAACCTTCCTAGGAGATCCCGGAACACATCGTTAACAAACTCCTGGAAGACGGCAGGGGCATTGCAAAGGCCGAAGGGCATAACGAGATATTCATAGTGCCCGTCACGAGTGTTGAAAGCCGTCTTCCATTCGTCACCCTCACGGATGCGAATGAGGTTGTACGCCCCCCGGAGATCCAACTTAGAGAATATCTTCGCCCCCTTCAGCTGGTCGAAGAGCTCTGCGATCAAGGGCAGTGGGTACCTGTTTTTTACAGTGATTTTATTCAGGCCCCGGTAGTCTATACATGGCCGAAGGCCTCCGTCCTTCTTCTCCACGAAGAAGAACCCAGCCCCTGCAGGAGAGGTAGAAGGGCGGATAAACCCCCGCTGGAGATTTTCTTGGATGTATTCCTTCATTGCGGTAGTCTCTGCAGGAGAGAGAGGGTAAGTGCGGCCTCTGGGGGGCATGGCTCCTGGCAGGAGTTCGACAGGACAGTCGTAGGAGCGATGTGGAGGAAGGAATTCCGCAGACTTCTTACAGAACACATCGGAGAATTCTTTATAACAGGAGGGAAGAGACTTTAACTCGGTTGAGGAGATAGTTACCTTCTTGAGGGGTTTAGCAGGAAGGCAATGCTGTTGGCAGAATGGGCTCCAACGAGAAATCTGCCCTGTGGACCAGTCTATGATGGTATTGTGCAGGCGCAGCCAGGGGAGACCCAAAACAACTGGAACAGCGGGACAAGAGATAATAAGAAACGAAAGTCTCTCTTTATGCAGGGTCCCAACCTGCACAGGTAGTTCGCCAGTGGTCATCGTGAGTACAGACTCCAGGGGTTTATCATCTATGGCGACGATCCGCATGGGAGAAGGCAAAGGAAATAAGGGAATTCCCATGTACTTAGCAAAGAGAGCGTCCATGAAGTTACCCCCGGCTCCGGAATCGATGAAAGCATTCCCGAAGATGGTCTTATCAGTCAGACGAATCTGGAAGGGAAGGAGAAACCTGTGTGAGTTTTCTTGGGTCTTCTCCTGAGACTTATCTCGAGACTTTTGAGTAGTGCCCCCTACATGAGTTACCATAGACATACCTCGGGGTACAAAACTCTTAGGACAGGACAGGCATTGGCGAAGTGGGAATGTCCGCCACAATACAGACACAGGCCTGACATCCGTCTGCGGAGTCTCTCTTGTTCAGTGAGGCGAGTTCTTCCCATTTGAATGGGTTCCTCCTGGAGAGAAATGGATGCTTGGGCAGGCGGGGTGACAGGAGCCTGCAGGAGAGGCCTCTGGAAGCGGGGTGCCAACATGGGTTGAAATCTTTTACAGCGCTCCCTCTCTACTTGATGCTCTCTGAGTCGAGTGTCCACCTTAATAGAAAGTGCGATCAGATCCTCCAGCAGGTCAGGGAACTCCTTGGAGACAAGATCATCTTTAATGCGAATAGACAGACCTTGATAGAATACGGCCTTATAGGCATCGTCATTCCAGGAAGTCTCAGCCATCAAAGTTCTAAAGTCAATAGCATAGTCACTGACACTGCGGTTTCCCTGCCGCAGTTGCAGAAGACGAGAAGGAGCATTAGTGACCCGACCCGGGGCATCAAACACAGTACGGAATGCTTGAAGAAAGGTCTTGGCATCAAAAGTCAGTGGAGAATTCTTCTCCCAAAGAGATGTTGCCCACTCAAGCGGTTTGCCCACCAAGCGAGACATCACATACCCCACCTTGGAACGTTCATTGGGGAAGTGCGAGGGTTGGAACTCGAACTGGATCAGGCACTGTGTAGCGAAACCTCTGCAGGCTTGTGGGTCCCCACTGAAGCGAGGAGGAGGCGGAATGCGAGGCTCACTTGACGAGGAACCTGTGGTGGACGAAGCGGCCGCCAAGGAAGGATTTACCGCAGCTTGGGGTGCAGGGGGCGCTGGAGGCATCCGAGAGAGGAGGGTATCGAGTGCCTGCCCAATGCGGTACTGCTGGGCTTCATAATCCTCCATGCGGGATGCCAGTCCGCGGAGTGCTCGTCCGACATCAGGCGTAGCTTCCTCAGTAGGATCCATGGCCCCCTCTGGGGGAGTTGTCCGGATCTAGGAGGAAGCCCCTCAGGAGGGATCAGGATCGCGGTATCCAGGGATTCGGCAGAAGGGGTAGTAGAGTCCAGGCAACAGGTCACAAGGCAGGCAGAATACAAACAGAGTCCAAGTCCAGGCAGGGGGTCAATAACAAGAGATCAATCAGGAATATGTTCAGGGATAACAAGGAAAGAAGCAGGAAACCCAGGAATCTTCTCAGGAACAAGATCCTATTTTCGGGCGCCATCTTGGCGTCTCAGGCGTCCTTTTAAAGGGGTTTTTTGGCGCCCTTGCGTCGACGTCAGCACGTCTGCGACCGACGCGCTGCGCCTGTGTCCGTCGCACCGTTGTGACGTCTTCGCGCCTGCGCACTTGCGCGCAGGCGTCTTTGCGCCAGCGCCGCTACCCACGTGGCGGCCAAGGGCGCCGCCATCTTGGGAGCGGCGTCGGAGATGATAGCTGCGCGCCCGGAGCTCCTGGTCCTGCTCCGGGCGGCGATCGTGACACAATCACAGCACAAAGTGGTAAAACCTTCAAATTTCAGTTTTTCAGATACCTTTCAGGGGGTAGAGCAACCTGTCTTGGAGAATTTCCCCAGCACCAGGGATCCTACTGGGTATCTTGCTCCTTGGCACTTTCCCTGCTCCTGAGCTCAACCACTCGTGGCCCTTGCCTGGCGGCTTGATCACCACAAGGGTGCTAACCCCAACTACTCTCCTTGTTGGAGCCAGAAAGCTACTCGCTAAAATGCCACTATGGCTCGGACTACAACATAAATTCTGACCCCTAAATAAACGTTTCCCTGATACTGTCCATACCCACTAACTATATCCACCTCCCCACAAGGTGGGAACCAAGAAGAGAGCCCTGAGCGTGTTCTCCTTTTTAAACTCTTTTTAAACCCTTAAACAGTGCCACCTACTGGGCAAACATTAAACTACAATGAACCCAGGTAAAGGAAGATAGCTGCGTGGGAGAATGAAAGACCACTTAGGTGTCCAAATACAGGGGAAACTGCCTGAATAAAACCTAAACCTCAGGGTCTCTACTCATGTTACTATGAAAAAATCTAGAAAGAAATAGAAATTACTATTTTTAAACTACTGGCAAGAATGCATCAATAGAATAGCCAATCATTTGACAGATTAGCACATCATCTATGGAGATGGTGTAAATTAAAGTCATGTCCTACTTCGTCCTACTTCTCAACTTTGTAGTCTGAAAGCAATGAAAGTTTTATATGGGATCCTAGCTCATTATAATAGTGATAATATATTTATCATTACACTTTGACCACTGTAGTACACTGGTTTTGGACATATTCTTAACCGAATCCGAGATTCATTCTATCCCTAGTTAAAGCTAAATTTCTACCAGTATTAATATACTGTATATACAGATATATAAAACTCTTTTTGTAGGATAATAATGTAAATCGACAAAACTCTATTATCAAAAATAGGACATACAGAATTTTCCCTTCAAAGCAGGAAGTCCAATAATGGAAATACATAGCTATATTAAATTGAAAGGCTGAAGTATTCCAGAATAAGTGAAATCCTTTAGAAATCACCTAGGAACACAGTCACCATAAACGGCATATTCACATAATTCCTCCTGCGTCCCCTAAATAAACCTTTATTTGTTTTAACGCTTTAAAAAAAAAAGTTTGGAATAAATCAGTAAAATAAAAATAATATTTTAGCAAGACTTTAATATGATGCAGGCGAGGATTTATTAACCACAGTTGCAAGAATATGAGTATGTTGGAAACGAAATTGAAGAAACCTTGCCAAAAATATAGTACATTGTAGTTCAAAAGGTAATGGCTTCAAATGACTGATTTCTTTAAAAGGACAGATGGCAGGAGTTTGGTAAAATGAGTAAGTTCATTTGTAAAAAAAAATATTAATAATAACGGCAATTTAAGAGAGGGGAAAAAATTTCAAATGACAAAAGATAAAATATACTTTGTAGAGGAGGAAGTAGAGGAGAGCAAATATTGAAAGCCTGACAGATGGCCGCTATACAATCTCATTTTCAAAGACCTGCATGCTGAGAGCGAGTGGATCATCTGCGTTCCATATTGAGAATCCATCCAGCTAAATTGTAACCTTAGAGTATAGCTTTTGAATCCCACAAATGAATACAAACTGCATGTTGCCGGAAGATGTTAGTTTTAGTAAATACACCACAAAATATATAGAGCTTTGCTCTACAAGTTATATTTATGTCATGGGAATTGGGCTGGGAATACAAGACGGTTGCTGTTCTTTTGGAATTGTTACACTTGTGGATAATATTGATGTTCTGGAACCATAAAAAAAAACTTTTTTTTTCTAAGAGAGTCTTGTTGTAAAGCCACAAATAGATTTATGGGGGAAAAAAACAACTCCAGCACCAGTCTTGATATTGTAACTGGAATAAGGGATTTGTGGATGCCCTAGCTTTTCCATCGTATCTTATACAGATATGTGTGCCACTAATCCTTTATAAAGACATGTGGGCTCTGTTTGTGCTTTGAATATAAGATGGTACTCCCCTGAGCCCCCAGAAACCACACCCTCTGCTTCCCTCACATCACATGTGCCAGAACCCACTCACAAAGTACAATGAAAAAGAAGTACACAGATGTTTGGTGTAGCCCATTGGATGCTCGGATCTAAAAATAAAAGCTTGACAGGTTTCTAAAAAAAGATAAAGCTAAAGCCATCAGTGCCCCCAGAGAGATTACATCCATTTAATACCTAATATACAATTAAAACAAGGTAGGTTGCTCATTTCATTAAGGGGGTTATTTATCCGAAGTCCGAATTATTATCAATTTTTTCTGCTACAAATCCGCTCTTTTTTTTTACCCATATTTATTATTATTTTTTCTCGAAAATTTGCTTTGCAGGAAAAAAATCAAATTTTCACAATTTTTTCGGATTTTACTTCCAATTTTCACGATTTTTTCGGAAAAACTTCCCGAAAACTTTGGGGTATTGCATGAAACCTAGCACACATCAAAAAATCATTGGGACCTCTCCCATTGATTTATATGTAACCTCGACAGGTCTGACCCGCCGGATTTTCAGATTCATCCTTGGGGTTTAATAAATTCCGAAAAATTCATGTTTTTTTAAAAGTCCAATTTTATTAAAATTTTTGCATTCGGAGTTTAATAAATAACCCCCTAATAGTATAGTTGGTCAGGATGCTTATCTTTGATGCTGATTGCTAAAGCTCAAATATTTGATTGTTCCTGGGTCTTCAAACACAGATGAATTACACAGTAGTTGCTTTTATATAATTGTAGTGCATTGTTACACTTATATCAGTTCCACCATGGAGTCCGAAAGTAGTCATGAGTTGTAGGGATCCTATGTAAAGAACAATGTACAGACAAGGTTATCTAAAGAGCCTGGGATTAGAGGAGCACTGTGATTCAAGATTCCATAATGGTTCTTTGGGTGCAGTATAGTTGGGCAGCTCATTCCCAAAACATAGACTATAGTCCAAATGCAAAAGAAGTATATAGACCCCGTCTTTTTTCCATTTTAGTGATTTTCTGTGTTTGGCATCCAGTTATATTTAGCAAAGTACTAACCTTCTCCTCCTTTATTAATGAAGATGTAGCTTATGCAGTAAATGGTGAAGCTAAACATATTGGGCCAAGCATATTGAGGAATATTGTGTTGCTAAAGAGCAATGGTGAATAGATATAATGCCCTGCCTGGCATTTAAGAGAGTACTACACAAATTTTTGCCCTTACCATATATTTTACAAGTGTTGCCTGGTCCACTGGGATCTAGGAATACTCCTGGTGGGTCCTCATGCTGCTAAACATTTGGCCTATTTCATGGCCATTCCCTATTTCTATGAGAACAAAGGCTAAATAAAAGGAATACTAGTATGTAAAGAAAAGAGACTGGGAGAATAGAGGTTGTGCAAGGAGAGGAATAATAATAGTACTGAGAGTGGACCCCTATTCTAAGGTTTTTATGGTGGGCCCATGGTCTAAGGTTTTTGGGTGGGCCCCTGATATCCCAGTTCAACACTTAGTTTTCCTATAACAATTTCTCTATCCAGTGCACTTAATAAAGAAAATGTTGTATGCATTTCAACATAAGATGGGTAGTCATCAGTCAACAATTCTTGGTTAGTTTGAAAATGTCCCATTACACTCTATTTTACTTTATGAAGAGTAATTAAAACTGAGAAAGATGACTTTCTATGCTTCAGTGAATATGAATAGTTGGGTACTTATTAAATAATAATATAGATTTTTCACAAAAACACACACACACAAAATTAATAAGGGCAATTCAAGTTTCCTAAAGATAATATCTGTGAGTAAATGGTGACACAATGTTTATTTAAAGATACTGGACAAGAACATTTCAATCTACTAAGTAAAAAGAGAAGACGTAAGACTCATGAAAGAACCATATTATGTTGTTTAGGGTATCTTATAAAATAAATTATTTGAAGATGTTACAAAAAACCACCTGGAAGCCATAAAACACTGCTTGTTTTCTCATGACATAGTCATTTATATTGAGTTCCATTTATTACTCGACATATAGTGCATTCTAATACCTATAAACCAGCACACAACATATACCACTGTATAGTTTGAACTATTTATTCCATTATAGATTTAACTATTTTTGGACAAACTCCTATCTATTGTGTTGAACTTCGCCTGGTCTGACCTGGCGAAGGAAAGTCTGGCGCAAGAGGTAACATTCAGTAAAATGCGCAAGTTAGTGAATTAGCGTAGTTACGTCCCTTCATCATAGTGCAACTTCGCCTAGCGTAAGGGTGTGAAGTAGCGCTAGAGTAGGTCCACTTTGCTAGCGAATTTACGCAAGCACGCAAAGTAACGCAATGACGTCACACTGGCGAATTTGCAATAGCAACAGCCGATTCCCGCTTTAGTAAATTTGTCCCTTAGAGTTTATGAGAGTTTCTAAAAACATGAATGAAGAAAATACCAAACTCCAAATCCGGTGTAGTGTGTTTATTAGTCACTAGATGTAATGTTTCGGGGGCGTGCCCCTTCGTCAGACATGCAGTATCTTTCACATTACGGTTTTATGCAGTCACCCCAGATCTTCCCCTTTTTCATACGAAAACAGTGGGGGCTAGTAAAAGAGTTTTCCATATTTGGGATCAGAAGTATGAAGAAAATCAGCGAGCACTCTGGAAGCCTCTTGTAGAAGGTAAAACTCAACTTTATTTCAAATACATTAAAACCATAGCATCCTGACGCGTTTCGTATCTAAACGATAACGATACGTAATCATAGGCATAAATTCCCAGAAATTTCTAAAGGCTTTTTAAAAGGATTATTAAGGAAATGACATCACTCATTAAATCACAAGTTATTTGAACTCAAGACAGGTGTTAACAATCTTTTGCTACTACTACTTTAACCATTTCAATACTGCAGTTCAATTTAAAACCGTGCCGTTCACAAACAAATTCAATTAAAAACTTTATAATAGATTGGCATAAATGTTATTGAAAACAAGTTCATGGAGAACAACCTTAGAAAATTTATATGTGTAGATGGTAACCTTTAAAAGAAACCGCTTAGTTATATTTCATGAAATTTTCGTTTTTATACCATTAAAATATTATATAAATCAATAAGCTTTCTGAAACTATTCATTTAATTACTTTATAAAATTGTTGGCAAAAACGACTTTTTAGCGTAAGAGTTTTGTTTGTATTGAAAGTCAAAAAACAAAAATCTTTTGTGTCTGCAAAAATTGATTAGTAATAACATATTATAAATTTAATAACTATGACTTAGGGACACGAAAAGAGACTTTCATACCATATCAAAATACATGTATAATTTTCTTAGGTTAATGAATTTTATCAAAATAAATATAGCCGAAAAGAGGATTAAACTAATGAAAAATTATTATTAAGGAAAAACATGTAGATCGGAACAATATTCACAGCGATCTCTTTTGAGGATTATGTATACAACGGTGTATGGCTTGAAACGAATAGAAGCTCTTAGGATTCCTGTAATCAATGGTAGATATATTTGACATAAAATATATGAATTTAATGGCATAAACAGATAAGCATTTGAAATAAAGAATTGTATTTATTGGGCTTATCCAGATAATACTAAGTGGGCTACTTAGTCTAACCCCACTTAGTATTATCTGGATAAGCCCAATAAATACAATGCTTATCCATGAACTTGTTTTCAATAACATTTATGCCAATCTATTATAAAGTTTTTAATTGAATTTGTTTGTGAACGGCACGGTTTTAAATTGAACTGCAGTATTGACATGGTTAAAGTAGTAGTAGCAAAAGATTGTTAACACCTGTCTTGAGTTCAAATAACTTGTGATTTAATGAGTGATGTCATTTCCTTAATAATCCTTTTAAAAAGCCGCTGGAAGTTTCTGTGAATTTATGCCTATGATTACGTATCGTTTAGATACGAAATGCGTCAGGATGCTATGGTTTTAATGTATTTGAAATAAAGTTGAATTTTACCTTCTACAAGAGGCTTCCAGAGTGCTCGCTGATTTTCTTCATACTTCTAAGCACACACACCCTTGGCTACGGGTTCGGGGCGATGCACCCGTACCACTTGAGACGATGGGTGAGTGTCATTCCCTTTTTCCAATAGTGGCTTTACGTTGTACTCCACATTCAAGTGTTAGACCTGGGGTTTTTACACCCAGGTCACTTTTGTTACAGGGTGAGAAAGATTTTGTTACTCATCCGACGAATATATATTCATTAAAATATTCTATTTTAGGACTGTGCAGCTTTAAATTACCTTACATATTTGGGATCAGCCTTAAGTATATTATATATATTACATTATAATTTATATAATTTTTTTTACACTTTACTTTAAATTTTGTATTTGAATAGTATTTAGGGTATATACTGCATTATGTTTGATTATACTGTTGGCGAATAGGATCTATTCATGATACACTAAGTATGGGGTTAACTCCCTTTATCACCTTGGATTGATGAATTACATATGTAAATTTACGTAAGGTTTAAATACACGTAATGTGAAAGATACTGCATGTCTGACGAAGGGGCACGCCCCCAAAACATTACATCTAGTGACCAATATTTGGTATTTTCTTCATTCACGCTTATAGGGAGAGGCCCCGACCCCTCCAACCATACTCAAGCCATTCATTATTTGGAGATAATTGGGGAAATAGGAAACTCTACATATCAGTTTCTAAAAGCGCCCATAAACTCGAAATTCTAAAAAAATAATGACCAATCGAAACTTATGAAAAAAATTGAATTTTTTTAAATTCGGGTGTATAGGATCGAATTCGATTCAAGTTTTTTTCACAAAAACAACTCCAAATTGATTGTAGGCAGTTCCCCATAGGCTAAAACATAAATTATGCAGGTTTTAGAAGGTGAATATTCTAATATAAAGGGACAGTACATGATAAATTTCGAAATTCAAATTTCGATTTTTTTTTTAACTCAAATCGAATTTGGACTGTTCCCTAGTCAAATTACACAAAGATAAAATCGAAATTCGAATTCAAAAATTTGAATTTTCAATTAGATCCTTGATATATCTGCCACTTAGTATTGTCTTCGGGACTCAATGCCAATTTGCACGTGACTTGGCCCAGCTGCGCATGATCCGACAGGTTTTGTGTCGGCAGAAGACAATACGAAGAGCCGGAAAATGCCGACTGGGAGCTCCGCTGCTCTTCTTTGCATATAATGGTCAGAATTTTTTAAAGGGTTTTCTTTACATTAAAACACATCGTGGGGAGGGAGAAGGGACGGAGGCAAAGCCTGGCAGTTTAGGGGGGGGGGTTTGGTGGTGGGGTTTAGTTCTCCTTTAATATTTCTCCAATATTTCTCTTACTTGTGTCTCACATATTCACCGCATCCTATAGATTGCAAGCTCTTGCAGACAGGGCCCTTATTACCTACTATATTGGTTTGTCTGCATATTGATTATTATGTACCAATATGTACAGTGCCGTGCAATATATAATAATAATTAACTACATTGACCCACAGATTTCTTTCATTTTTCTTCAAACTGCTAGGAATTTGTATCTGTATCTATTCAGTCTAACGTCTCTCTTCTCAGCACTGTAAATGTGTTATTTATGTCACAGTGACAACATACAGTATAAAGAGTAATGTCTGACATCAGTGTCATCGGTCCTAGTTTATAAATTGCATTATTGCTTTCCATATTGCTGTGACCAACTAGTACATGCTGATACAGTCAAAATCAGATAACTATCTTTATTTCAGTGTTTGCTAAGAAATGAACTACATTATTACTATTTGATTCTTAGACCACACTGTACATTTGTCTCTTATAACTCTCAGATCTCAGATGCTCATCCAGACAATCAGATGGACATATTCTCTCCAGTGGTCAGATTAAAGAATGATAAAATGGCAAATTATTACTTGATTGACTTTACTATACAATAATTTGAAGCATCTCCCAGAAATTAGCATGCAAATGAAATCCTGAAATTGTTAATTTAATGCTGAAGTTCACCTTTCATTTCACTTTCATTCATATTTCAGTTTGTTTAATTCCATTACCAGTTTAGTTGCACATCTCTGCACTCTCTCCAGCTCATTATTACCCTTGTTAAGGGCTGGAGCCCAAAACTGCACTGCGTACTCAAGGTGAGGCCTTACCATTGACCTATAAAGAGAAAAAAACATAATTTGCTGCCAAGCACATCTTTTTCTTTATTAATCTCTTTTGCAATTTATCCTATGTAGTCATGAAATATCATGAAAGAGTTAATCACAATCTTGTAAAACAATTGTGTAGAAAGTTACAAATTGCAGTTGTCATTGATCAAACAATTAGGGGCAGATTTATCAAAGGTCAAGGGGAAGTTTCAAAGTGAAAAACTTCAAATTTCAAGCTATTTTTTGTGTACTTCGACTAGGGAATAGTCATACTTCGAAATTCGTAGGTCGAATTTATTTGAAGTACTGTCTCTTTAAAACTTCGACCATTCGCCACCTAAAAGCTGCTGAAGTGCTGTTTTAGCCTATGGATGACCTCCTACAACCTGTACGGAGGCAATTGGGGGACTTTGGAAGATGGAAGGTCGAAGTTAAAAAAACTTCGAATCGAAGTACGATCGAAGTATGATCATACGATTCGAAGTACGATCGCACAAATTCGGCCCACTTCGACCCCAAAAAACCTTCGACCTCCATTCGATTGGTCTTTTTGAATTTGAAGTTCGAAGTTTTTTTAACTTCGACCTTCGACCTTTGATAAATATGCCCCCTTAGTGATTGATGACTATTTTCAGAAAGAAAATTTCAATTCAATTTTCAATCTTAATTTAATTCCCATTGACTTCTGTGACTTCACAATAAGGTTTAGATAGTAGGATTGAAGTTTTATTTCCATGACTGTGTTTTGATAAACATGCAAAATCATGATCTTGATTCTAATGGAAATGTTTACCTTCATACAAATACTTCTACAGTACCTGCCCTTCCCATATTAAATATATATTTTCAATATGGATCAAGAAACCTTTGCAAGTCTTTTACATATAAGCGGTGACCCCTCCACCCCTCTAGCTAAAGCTGTATACATCCATGTTACACCTGAGTGGTACTGCCATTAAGAACTAAAGCAATTTGTATAACTTAGTTAACTATATTTTTATATTTTAAATATAAAGGTTACATAGTTTAGGACAGTACAGACATAAGCATCACTTTTAATAAATTTTCCACATTATCAGGACATTATTCTCCCTTTTAAGGACATTATTAGTCCTTAGAGAATACCCATTATAATCCTATGTACTTCTCTATATATTTATCCCTCATTCTGACTAAACCCCCACTCACAGAGGTCCCCTAAACTACATTCTTTTTTTATAGAACATCATGCACCCATCTCTGCGCTGAACTCCACAATGCTCAGGACCTGGGACTTTCCGGAAAACGTATCTTTCCATAATAAGGATCTTCATACCATAAGTCTAGTAGAAAATCATGTAAACATTAAATAAACCCAATAAGCTATTTCTGCTTCCAATTAGTATTAATTATATCTTAGTCTCGATCAAGTACAAAGTACTGTTTTATTATTACAGAGAAAAGGGAAATCATTTTGAAAAATTTAGATTATTTGGATAAACCCGAGTCTATGGGAGACAGCCATTCTGTAATTTGAAGCTTTCTGGATAACAGGTTTTCGCATACAAACACTTCAGAGTCAGCTTATTTATTTCCATCCTCCACTAGGAACAGCGTAATAGAAATTTTTCTGTACAGCACCTTGTAGAATAAAAATGCCTTTATTAAATTTTTCATGGCAGAATCTGGTTAGCAACGTTTCAGGCCTTTTCTCAAGCTCACTTAACACTGATTAAATTAGCTCTTTTATAGACAAAGTTTCGCCACCTACTGGCTGCAAATTGACATAAAGATACAAATGTAGTCATTAAGTGCATTATCTGAAATGTGGATACAATTTTGTAGCAAAGTCGTTACATTCATACAAAACTTCTTGACTCTGTATAAAATACAATCGTACCATTGATTCAGACACATCTGAAAGACATAATAATTAAAAACAAATTAAAACCAAGATATTTAGCGAAAAATAGCTTGGAGATCGTATTCCCGATTTAGCCCTTGTGGGGCAAGTGTCTCCAACCGTCTTATCTAAATTGCCTCTTTCCTCTGGGTCTGAGGGTAGGTACATGGTAGGTACATGGTCCACCACTTAATATTTTAATTGGCCTGTCTCTATGAAATGGTGTGCAACTGCTTGCTCTCTTTTGCCAGTTCTGATTGCAGATATATGTTCTCTCATGCGCTCTCTAACGGGACGTGTTGTCTGTCCCACATATAATAAGCCACAGGGGCATTTTATAATGTATACAACAAAACTTCATGCACATGTGTACAAAGCCCGAATTTTTATTGGTGTACCTTTATGTGGGTGATGTACCACATCCCCTTTCTGGCAATTAGAGCAGCAGTTGCACTCCAAACAAGGAAAAGTTCAATTTTTTACGGACACAAAGTTGTTTGAATCTCTCTCTTGCCCCCTATGTCGGATTTAACCAACATAGATGCCAATGTTCTATCCTTCTTGTAAGATATCAGGGGTGGTTCACTAAAACTCTTCTCTTTAGGGAGGCCCTCCTTGAGAATCTTCCAATGTTTTCTAATAATATCTGTCACCTGGTGACTCAAGGTATTATATTTTGACACAAAAGGAATATGATCCCCACGTTGTCTATTTTGGCCCAAATTGTAACTGTTTAAATTTAAATTCTCAATTTCCTCCCGTTGGGCTTGTAACAATTTGTTAGGATAACATCATTCTCTAAATTTTTCTTGCATCTCATCCAGTCTCTGGGGTAATATTTGACTATCCGTCACAATGCGTTTCACCCTACTGAATTGTGATTTTGGAAGGGATTTTTTAACTTGCATTGGATGAAAGGAATCGAAGTGCAGCAGAGTATTCCTGTCAGTGGGCTTGGTATATAAGTCCACTGACAGGGATCCGCCACTCCTCGACACCCTTGTATCCAAGAAGGAGACACAATCATGGCTACTTTCAACACTGAATTTTATGAATGGCAATGCCATATTTATCTCTCAAATTTCTCTAGGGTCCAATGTGGACCTGTCCAAACCGCAAACACATCATCGATGTAACAAAACCACATGTGACAGTACTTACTAAACAATTCATTTCTAAAAATGTACTTGATTTCAAATCTGTTCATGAAAATGTTTGCGTAGGACGGGGCCACATTGGAACCCATCGTCGTACCACGTGTCTGGATGTAATATTGGTCCTGAAATAAAAAGAAATTATTGTATAATACCATCTCCAGGCATTGCAGCACAAACTTTTTCTGTGCACCATCCAGTGCCAAGTCGCAGTCCAACTCGATGCAGACAGCCTCCACCCCCCCCCATCATGTGGGATGGAGGTGTAGAGGCTCTCCACATCAAGCGTGACAAGCAACACCTCCCCCTGTAGATGTTTACATGTATAGATCTTCTGCAAAAAACCACCTGTATCCTTTAAAAAAGATTGATGTAGTGTTACATAAGGGTTAATTATCCGATCCACAAACACTGACAATGGAGTTAATATTGACTCGACACAGGACACAATAGGACGCCCAGGTGGCTGGTCCATTCTTTTATGGATCTTGGGGAGGACATAAAACACTGGTGTCACAGGGTGTTCAACTTGTAAATAGGACGCTAAAGTCGCATCAATTACTCTTAGATCCAAAGCTGACCTAACCAATTGTTGGATATTATTGTGGATTTGGGGGAGGGGGCTGCGATCCAGGATTTTATAAGTGGTCACATCGGACAACTGTCTTTTTATCTCTTCCACACAGGAATTTTTATCCAGGATCACTAGCGCCCCCCCCCCCCTTATCAGCAGGTTTAATAATAATATCCCTACAGGTTTTCGCATAACAGATCCCATACCTGTACTGGAAGATATGTTCTTATTGTATAGCCAATGTATACTAATTAAGCGTTTTTGAAGCACTTCCATTCAGTGGTGTAACTAGATGTTACTGGGCCCTACTGCAAATTCAATTACGGTCCCAAAACATTTGAAAACTGACCTATTCTACAAATATATTTAGGAACTGCTCATTAATTAGGGCTTTACTATGTCCTCAACACTCCTGGGCCCACTGTAGTTATGCCAATGCGCATTATTGTTTTATTATTTCCTTCATTATCGACATGCAAATATATTATTCTAATTTCATATGCAATATCCCGAATGAAAGTGCTCTTGTGCCTTAAAAGTATATATTATCTATACCATATATATTACTTTTGTTACTTTTTCTATCAAAGAATGTTTTTTATTCTTTGGCATAACCACAAAATCAATTTTGACAACCCCACAAACATCAGACAAGGCTGGACGTCTGTTCCACAAACAGGGAGCTTGCACACTTTGTAGCTTATTTCATCCTTAAAATATTTTATTCATGAACTACTTTTCTGAGTATTTTTTGTTTTTAATGTGCGTCAAGTCCCAAGTGTGAGACCACCAGACACACACATTACTGTTACTCAGTAACAGTAACATTTCCAAAATATATTTCTGGAATAAAAGCTGTAATATGAATGCAGACTTGCTACTGTACATTAATAAGTACTGCACTGTCCAAATCTGAGTGGCATGTACTGTATAATATAAGTAGTCCATTTTTGTTTTACTCTTCAGAATTTTTATTACCCTCCAGAGCTTCCTTTGTCCCAGGCGAGGATACATTTTCCTTTGAGTGTCCAAAGTAAATATTTTTCGGAGGAACAGATTAGCAACAGAAATGAGCGTCTGCTAATTTGTTGATTTACAGTGCACAAAATGAACACTGAATAATATTTTAGGACATTAAAAATATGATTTTTATATATTTATTTCTTGTCAGTACCGTTCCAAAATAAACTGTTCTGAAAAGGTAACAGACTGAATCCGTTGTATTCATGTTTGCTCTGAATCATGTGTTCAGGCCTCTCATATTTATATCTTTTGCCCTATTGCCATAAATAAAATAAATCCCAATGGGAAGAAGGGCAAGTTTAGAAATAGTTTTTTTATGATTAGGATTTAAGATCCCAGGCTAAAAAAAGAAACTAATGTTTAATATAAAATGAATAATATCGAACGCATTTTGGATGATTTCATTTTTCATATTTCAGATGTGATCTCACCCCAGGTAGTTACGACCACGGAATAAGAATCAATTATATATAGATATATTATATCTGTTGTTGTGGTTGGGCAAAATTGGTTCTGCATTTGACACCATTTTTAAAAGGTCTAAGGACCCTCCTTGCACTCAGGGGCAAATTCATCAAGGGTCGAATATCGAGGGTTAATTAACCCTCGATATTCGACTGGGAATGAAAATCCTTTGACTTCGAAAATCGAAGTCGAAGGATTTCGCGCAAATACTGCAATCGAACGATCAAAGGAATAATCGTTCGATCAAACAATTAAATCCTTCTAATCGATTTTAATCCAACGATCGAAGGATTATCCTTCGACCAAAAAAATGTAGCCAAGCCTATGGGGACCTTCCCCATAGGCTAACATTGGGTTCGGTAGCTTTAGGTGGCGAACTAGGGGGGGGGAACGTTTTTTCTTAAAGAGACAGTACTTCGACTATCGAATGGTAGAATAGTCGAACGATTTTTAGTTTGAATCCTTCGATTCGAAGTCGAAGTCGTAGTCGAAGGTCGAAGTAGCCCATTCGATGGTCGAAGTAGCCAAAAAAACACTTCGAAATTTGAAGTTTTTTTTCTTCTATTCCTTCACTCGAAGTTAATGAAATGGCCCCTTAGTGACGGTGTGTCCATCCTTATGGTGCATATTGCATGTCCAGGCACCTTTTAACAACCCCATAGCTATCAAAATCTTAAAGCTGCTTGTATTTCAGAGTTCCCATTGTGGGCTGCTTTAAAACGTGCAGCAGATTTGCACACACATCATTTTGACAGAGAGGTCCAGAAATGACACCATCCTGATTCCATGTCCTGTGCAATTACACTTTGTTTGCTTTAAACCACAATCACAATTGCACACATTATGAAGTATTTTATCCAAAGGAACTCAAAATTGCAGCAGTAATTATTCTGGAATTAGGGGGGAAATGTTCCATTCTGGGTAAGCAAGATGGCAAATGGCATTTTAATTTGCAGTTTGCACACTGCCCTTTATAAATGACTCACATTCAGAAATGACCCCTTAAAGGAGAATTCAACCCTTTAAGCAAAAAACCCATTTTTTTCTTAAAGGGTTGAATACTCCTTTAAATCTGTATGTAACTAATATGGGGAATTTTGAGTTTTTTTAACATTAACATGATTTTGATTTTACTCGAAATTCAAATATTCGTCAATTTTTTTAAATAAAATCAAATATGTAAAACTCCGGCAAAGTTGTATCAACTCAAATTGAATTCGAATCTACCAAACTGGATTGGAGTTTTCCCCCCTAAAAAAACTTTAAAGGGATACTGTCATGGGAAAAATCAGTTAATAGTGCTGCTCCAGCAGAATTCTGCACTGAATCCATTTCTTAAAAGAGCAAATATTTTTTTATATTCAATTTTGAAATCTGACATGGGGCTAGACATATTGCCAATTTCCCAGCTGCCCCAAGTCATGTGACTTGTGCTCTGATAAACTTCAATCACTCTTTACTGCTGTACTGCAAGTTGGAGTGATATCACGCCCTCCCTTTCCCCCCCCAGCAGCCAAACAAAAGAACATTGGCAAGGTAACCAGATAACAGCTCCCTAACACAAGATAACAGCTGCCTGGTAGATATAAGCACAGCACTCAATTGTAAAAACCCATGTCCCACTGAGACACATTCAGTTACATTGAGATGGAAAAACAGCAGCCTGCCAGAAAGCATTTCTCTCCTAAAGTGCAGGCACAAGTCACACGACCAGGGGCAACTGGGAAATTGACAAAATGTCTAGCCCCATGTCAGATTTCAAAATTAAATATAAAAAAATCTGTTTGCTCTTTTGAGAAATGGATTTCAGTGCAGAATTCTGCTGGAGCAGCACTATTAACTGGTGAACATTTTGAAAAAAAATTTTTTTCCCATGACAGTATCCCTTTAATGTCAGGAAGGCATTCAACAACTCCAAATTGGTCACTGCACCTCTCCCATTGACGTATACAGTAATTCGGCAGGTTTTAGGTGGCAAATAGTCAAATTTGAATTCTTAAAGGGCCACAGTATTATAAATCTGGAAAATCTAATTTGAATTATTAAAAAAAACTCGACTTGAGTTTGGATATTTCCCTAGTCAAAATTGACAGTTTTGACCATAAAAAAAATTCAAAAATTCAAAATTTTCACTCCTTAAAGTACACATTCTATTTTTGCTGCCTTAGTGTATAGAGCTGTTTCCAAAGAGTTCTAGGGTATTGGGATTTACTTCATTCTAGGACCCACCTGCAAGTAATTTCTGTGTTCTCTCCGTTACTGGATGTTTTTTCTTCAGGTAGTTTGGGTTCTTCCCAGATATTGATTAATGATGTGACGATAAGAATTCTGTATAAAGCAAAACAAAAATAACAAATCATCACTATATACTGTAAGTAAAAGATAATAAGCATCCTTTTCACAGAATTTTGTGTTACACACTGCTCTGAAAAGCCTGCTATTAATGGATTAGATAAATTATGTTAGTATGATAATGTCCTGCAGTTTCATATAATTCCAGACGTATTTGCTCATATGCATGAAATGGAAAATCCTGGTGATGTATGTATTTATGCTTAAACAATTATATATGTCCTATGAATAAATAGGTTTAAATTTACTTCATTTCCTAGAAATATTCTATAATGCAGCAGTTGACTGACCCAAGCTTTACATGGAGGATTACCCCTGGTCCCACAGAGCAAGACTGTAGTTAGGAAGAAGTATATCAGATTTATAGATAGGGACCATAGGACAAGTGGCAGTGACACCTGGTATCATTGCTGCCCAGTCTTATTCCCATCAGCTGTTACTGAAGCACAATTTTTGGCCAATGCATTCAGTCTTTTCCTTCTCCCATCCCATTTTATGGGATCCTTTAATGGTGCGGTTCCCTAAAGCAGGTACAATGTTAATTTTCATGTGGGTACCCTACACTATGGGAGTTATTTATCAAAATCCAAAAACGTTTTAACTATTTTCTGAAAATTACTCCGACTAAATCTGCAAGGACTTCCTCCCAATTTATCAATAAATTTTTCAGAAAATTTCTTTTGCTGGAAAAAAAAATTGTGAAAGAATGCGAATCATACAAATTTTCCTGATTTGATGCCTGAAAACACAACATCTTTGGATTTTTTAAAGAAACCCAGAGCAGATCAGGATATCAACATGCATCTGCCATTGACTTCCACATGAACTTGGCAGGTCTGAGATGGAGGACTTTTTTATTTATCCCGAAAAATTCCCGTTTTTTTTCGATGAAAAAATTGTGTTTTTCCCCTTTAAAATTAAAATTTAATAAATAACCCCTTATAACTTTTACACAAACTGTAATAGAAACATCTTACACTGATTGTCAGTTACTTTGTTGCCCAGTATATATATACATTTAGAAACCTAAACCCACGTGCTATTATGAGTTGACGTTGACGTGAAGTAGTAATGAGCGAATAAATTCGGCAGGTGCAAATTTGCTGCGAATTTCCACACTTTTCCGCCGGCAAATAAATCCGCAAAATTGCAGCAAAAATTCGTCTGTGAAAAAAACGCCCTGTAGAAAAATCCGCCCGTGGAAAAAATTTATGAATAGTCGTGCATATAAACATTGTAGCACATCAAAATTATTCGGACACCCATTGACTTTAATGCATTTGGCCAAAATAGGTGTGTGTATAATTGTTGCCGGCGTCGAAATTGTTGCGTGTCAAAATTATTTTTACTCCCAATGACTTCAATGCGTTTCGCAAATTTTCACCATTTTGGCGAAGTCAAACGGGACAAATTCGTCCATCAATTATCATAAGATGTCAAGCTACTATAGACGACTTTAGAGAATGTGTACAAGAAGGCTCCAATACCTCAAGGATAATTCTGTTCATTAAGTATTGTACTGTAATGGAGCACCTGCAACAGCTGCAGAAAAACTGCCTAAATTAACACACACATGGAAGCTGCTTTTTTTTAATTAAAGGACAGATTTTAATGTTATTAGGTTTTTATAACCAGGACTAAACGCACAAACTCTAAAACCATGATTGTCATTAAATTGATTAATTCAATACAATTCATTAATTTATTTAAAAAAAATACAAATACCTTAAAAACCTCAAATCATTAATTTTTAAAGCTTTTTCAAAATATAGGAAAATTAAAATTTTTACTTGATTCGTGGAAAAAACTGCAGTTAAATTGTTAGTAAATGGAGCCCTAATGGCCGATTTACTAAAGCTGAATTTCTATTTTTTTTTCACAAATCGCATTTTTTCTTATATTTCTGTTTTTTA
Source organism: Xenopus petersii (assembly GCA_038501925.1). Lineage (NCBI taxonomy): Eukaryota > Metazoa > Chordata > Amphibia > Anura > Pipidae > Xenopus > Xenopus petersii. The sequence goes on along the minus strand of CM076683.1, from coordinate 110,852,196 downwards.
ACATTTCTCTATAAGTCAAAATAATTGAGATTTATTAAGGGGCCTATTTACTTAGCTCGAGTGAAGGAATAGAATAGAAAAAACTTTGAATTATTTTTTTGGCTACTTCGACCATCGAATTGGCTACTTCGACCTTTGACTACGACTTCGAATCGAACGATTCAAACTAAAAATCATTTGAATATTCAGCCATTCGATAGTCGTAGTACTGTCTCTTTAAAAAAAACTTTGACCCCCTACTTCGCCACCTAAAACCTACCAAGGTGCCATGTTAGCCTATGGGGATGGTCCCCATAGGCTTTGTAACAATTTTTAGGTCGAAGAAAAATCGTTCGATCGTTGGATTAAAATCCTTCGAATCGAATCCAGAATGCCTTGTAATTTATTAGAGGATCCGAATATAAAAAGTACAAACTGAGTGATGCACTAAATGATATGAAAACCTCTAATAGATTTGAGTTCAGACAATTACTAGCAAACACCAGTAGAAAAATCTAAAAACCTCTAGAAATGGCTAAAAAAGGTCCAAAATGATCAGAGAATCTCCCATTGACTTTTATAGGACCTTGACTGGTTTTACTTGCTGAAGTTTTTGATGATTTTTACACTTATAAATCTTGAACTTTAAGAATTTTAAAAGAAATTTAAAAAAACAAATTTTTTGAAAAAAAAATAGAAATTCAAAAGTTTCTAAATAGGCCCCAAAATCTTGCAAATACAAAGTCCAAGTCTTTTTAGTGACCATAAGAAGTGAAAAATGTAAACTTATAGTGTACCTTATCGGAGTGATTTGCTGGGCATTGAGAGACAATGGTGTCACAACCTCTATAAATCATTTAAAATTAAATGTCTCTGTAGGACCTAGTATATTTTCTCAGAAACCAGACCCCAAATATTATTTTAATTACCTAATGTTTGTGCAATACTCTGCTCTAATGAGCAATATAAAAAATCCTATTAAATTGAGGCTGCTTTTTATAGTTTGTTTTATACACAGTATCTGTTATATGTATTTTATGATCATTCTATGTATGCACTGTGATCCCAACAGCTATTGAATGCTGTAATTCTAGAAATATACGCTCAACAGTCTCCTGGGTGCATGCCAGACAGGAAAAAAATAGACACTGATTAGACTCGCTTTTTAAATGGACTGAATTAGCTGATATTTGAATGAATGCGGATTTTGAATGGAAGCCAAAAGAAAATGTATTTAATGTGTACTCATGATTTGGTTGTGAGTGCAGTTATCTTGATGACATTTTTTTTCTGCTGAAGGTCATGCATATTGAATTCCAATCAATTGGGATGTAAATGCTATTATGATATTTTTAGGGAATACCAAATTCACTCAATTTTAGGCATGGCAGAGAGTCAGAATGAGGCATTGATAACTTAAAGGGGTTTTCACCTTCAAGACTTTTTTCAGTTCAGTTGGTTTCAGATAGTTCACCAGAAATAAAGACCTTTTCAATTACTTTCTATTTTCTATATGTGACAGTTTTTCTCATATTAAAGTGTAAAGTTTCATTTTTCACCTTCTAAAGCAGCTCTGGGACAGGGGGGTCACGGCTCTAAATTGATACATTTAGTTGATACATTTGGTATCTTTGTTCCTGCCAAGCAGAATCCCTGAGTTTCATTAAAGGCAGCTGTTAGAATTGATACCATAGTTGCTGATATTCCACAATTACTGCTGAGAAATGTATCAACTAATATATAATCTAAATGTCGCAAATTGTAACAGTTCAGAATCCGCTCCTGGATCACTGAGCTGCCAGATTGAAACACTAGACTTAAATTTTAGGAAAATGGTATAAAATAAAAGATGGAAAGCAACTGGAAAAAAAATCTTTGTTTATGGTGAACAATCTGAAAACAACTCAACTAAAAAAATGTTAGGAATGTGAACAACACTTAGGGGCAGATTTACATAGGGTCAATATCGAGGGTTAATTAATATCGAAGTCGAAGGATTTACCGCAAATAGTTTGATCAAACGAAAAATCCTTTGATCGAACGATTAAATCCTTCGAATCGTTCGATTCGAAGGATTTTAATCCATCAATCGAACGATTTTTCTTCGACCTAAAAATTATTACAAAGCCAATGGGGACCTTTCCCATAGGCTAACATAGCACTTCGGTAGGTTTTAGGTGGCGAACTAGGGGGTCGAGATAGTACTTCGACCATCCAATGGTCGAATAGTCTACCAATTTTTAGTTTGAATCGTTCGAGTCGAAGTCGTAGTCGATGGTCGAAGTAGCCAATTCGATGGTCGAAGTAGCCAAAAAAATCATTTGAAATTCAAAGTTTTTTTTTATTCTATTCCTTCACTCGAGCTAAGTAAATGGGCCCCTCTAAGTGAGGACGACGCCTGCCTTCTTGGAACTCAAGAGAATAGCCACTATTTACCTGGTTGTATCGCCTGCATTTCAACCAAAGGAAGGCATATTGTACATGGGTGGTGCCATAGACACAGGGGCACTCCTGAAGGGCTGGAATTCCAAGCTGAATTCCAACTCTCACTCACATTCACGAAGAATATTGGGTAGTAGAGATGAAGGTATTTCACCTTGTACACAATATATTTGTTGCAGATCACCATGATTTCCTCATGGGTATTATTTATAGCACAGGAGATTAGCCCAAGTATACCAGGATCTTACATTATTCCACAAGGTATTTCGCTCCCTATGCCTGGTTCCTATCAACATGTGAGCCTACAGTCTTGTTAACCAAGAAACTAATCTTCGTATTGGAGTCCAGCAACTCTTACATGCACATGCTATTTATTTCACACCAGTGGAGTGTGCTGTAACAGGAGCTACCCTAGAAGCCCTCATTCTTAGGTTCCTTTCCCCCAGGGGTGCTGCACCAATGAAGCTATTTGAGATTCTCACCCCATAAATTACCAGGGGTTTCGAAAAGCAGCTCCTGGAAACTTTAAGATTTGAATTTACATTTTTCAAATTTCAGGACAGACAATGGGTGAGGACCAGCCAGGGGTGCTCCGCCAATGAGGCGAGCTGACGGCTGACGGCAGCGCCAGAGAGGATTCCAGGGGCGGCAAAAAGCCGCTCCTGCACCATTTAGAGCCAAATTTACGGTTTAAACCAGAAATTCAGCTGTACTATTGCGAGAGAGCACAATTGCGCTCCCCTCCCGACAGGTAAGCCGGCGATGGGGGGCGGCATTGCAGGAGCCACCTCAGGCCGCTGGGATCAGTCCTGTCTACAGTATTTGGTTTACATTAGGGTCTTGGCGTCTCTTCTCGAGGCCTACCTGCCTCAGGTATTCCAGTACATACTAAAGAGCCTGAACCTATAGATCCCTTCCTTTTTATAGACTATGGATCTGCCACTATCCCCTGGTCCAATGGAAACACATCCCTCTCATAGGGATAGGCATAGGGCATAGGTTACATATTACACAGTAGGAAAAGGTTAACTCCGTCATATACCCTACACATGTTCCCTCTAAGCACACACATTTTGAGGTCAGCACACACAATAGTTAGTGAACGCACATCATATATTACTTATGCAGATATTCCCAATAAAAACACTGAAACGAGTAGGATGGACTGCAAGTACACATATAGATACATATACGAATATATGAAATCAGTGATATCATTATGTCACCGCTATAACACAACGCACATATAAAAAATGTGGGATTGAATTAAAGTCATTGTTAAGTAGGATTTACGATATGTATCTTTTATTGTTTTGTTGTCAGTTTCTAGGCTACTTAACATAAACCAGACACTAAGCTCAGGACTCAGAGCTTGAATGTGCTCAATTTATTGGCTTTCTAATGGCTGTTAATAAGAAGAACATAGTGTATAACTGCCAGGCTGGAGTAGGGCCAAATCCTCTGCCATTTCTTATCCTCAGGTGGATGAGGTGACTTGGCTAAAATCACAAAGCAATGGCAAACCTTCTGAACTCCCCTATTTTTGTGAAAATTGCCAAATAACAAAGCTCTCCTTTGTGCCTCCACACTTACATCAACATTTCCTCTCATGCAACAACAATTGAAACTTTCTCTGTGAACTTTTTTAATTCTTTGAAGTTGTTTCCTTTCCAGTCTCTTTATTTTTGCACTGCATTTACTTTTATTTAATAATTCTGTGTTTATATGATTTTCCAATATGTCTGTTTCCCAGCAGGCTAAATGCAGACTGAATACACATTTTGTCTTTCTATCAGTGGGTTGTAGCATGTCTTATATGTGCAGCCTGAGATTTCTTCTGTAAAATATCTCCACAAACTTCTAGTTTATATCCAGAATGCTAGTCATGTTGTCTTAACTTATTTTATACTGTGCCATATACACAAATTCTGCAATTAAATATATAATATAATTTTAAAATAAAATTGCAAAACCAGTGGAAAATGTAACCACCAAGATAAAAATGCATCTAGGCCCCCAGTCTATCTATTACAAAAACTGTTGGCAACTGGAACTTTTGGTACATGTCTAAAGCTTTTTTTTTTAATTAAAAATTAATCATTACTAAAACAAAAGTGGGGGGAAAATTTTATGCTGTGCCAAAAAATATTCCACCATGAACCAGGTTTTTTAAAAATGCACAATGGGCAAATACATTTCACAAAGTAATAAATCTCTTATAAAAAAAAAACTATATTGCAAAATGTACATTGGTTATTAACTATACATTTTCCCCATTTATGAGTTTTATTTCATTTAATCAATTCATAGAAGTGAATGTAGTCTCAGTGCAGTAGCCTTTCCTAGTATATTAATTTTTTTTTTCAAGTTTTTATTAGTTTTCATTGTAACAAAGAATAAGTGCAATAATTTACAATATGTATTCAGCTACAAGTTGTCCATATTCGATTATTTCAAGGCGTTCCGTGCGGAACATTCTCTACATCCGGTCATTTCCACGACCTCTTGGGTTATTCTGTTTCTTTACTAAACTTGCAGCTGATCTTTAGAAAGGGAAGGAAGGATAGTTTGGGGGGGGGGAAGGGGGAAAGGAGAAGAAGAAAAACAGATATAAGGAGAAATAGCTATTTTGACGCCAGCATGTCATTACCAGACGACTTCTCATCTGTTACATCGCTCAAGCCGTTCCAGACTCAATGGGGTCTGACCCAAGTTGTGATCTTTCCAGGTATTGGGCCCACGGGTACCACTCCAGCTCCCCTTCATAGCTCCTATCAAGGAACTTATCTCTGATATTCTCCATCGTTGGGGTCCAGTTCACTTTGATTATCAGCAATTGCCGACCAGGTAGCTTTGGTTTTTTCCAATTTGCTGCTAGGAGAGATCTTGCTGCTGTCCGAATGTGTGTGGATAGTTTATGGGACTGTTTGGAGTGTATGGCCCCAATTTTCATGCCTAGTAGAAATGTTTGTATATTATGGGCCTGAATTAAAAAAACATGACCGGGGGCAGCTGGGAAATTAACAAAATGTCTAGCCCCATGTCAGATTTCAAAATTGAATATAAAAAAAATCTGTTTGCTCTTTTGAGAAATGGAGTTCAGTGCAGAATTCTGCTGGAGTAGCACTATTAACTGATGCGTTTTGAAAAAACATGATTTTCGATGACAGGATCCCTTTAAGATTAATCACAGGTAGAGCCTTTCATATCTGCTCTCAAGTTGGACAAGGCACAAGAAAAGTACAATACAACCTGTCCAAAGCTGGAAGTGTCATAGTACATAATGAAACTGGATCAGTGAAACAGAAAGTGGGCAAGTTAATTGAACAAATTACAGCATGACTAAAGCTACAGCAATGTACACACTGAAATGCCTCGACCCTAAACATATTCCTTTAGTGATTTATTGATACTCGTGTTCAGGCAACATATCTCAATCAAAAGCAGCCAAGTCTTGAAGCTAGTCAGCATGTGTTTCTAGTTTGGTCCTGTGGAGTGAAGCTGCCAAGAGAGCACTTGACTTGCCAATCTTTCTTATACACTTTACAAAGAGTAAATATGAGTTTACTTTGAACTATTTCCATATTTGTCACATGAAAAAGGCTGCCAATGGCAACTTCATTACATAAATGAGACCTCATTTGTTTATTTTGTATTTTTCCTTTTGTGCGATTTCCTGTTTTTATCAAACTGTTTTTTTCTTTTTGAAGCCAATTGGGCAACACATTGCTTTTGGTGACATAACCACTGTAATTGTTTTTTTTTTTTTTTGTTTCTGACAATTTTTATTAGTTTTCAACAATACAATCATTATATGGTATATAATGGTTCAAAACATTGCATACTCATTATATTAGCCAACATAATATACACACAATTAAACAAACAAACTGGCTCTCAGGGTAATTACAATTCATACAATACATATAAGCTGTATATAAACTGAATATTGACCTTAGATATCCAAAGTTTGTGAGCTTCCAAAACTGTTGCCCCCCCCCTAAATTCCTTGGTACTGCTTCTTCATATTCTAAATTGTTGGTCACCTCTAACCACTGTAATATTATGATCAGTAAACAGGGATTTTTCATTTGGGTTTGTTAAGATAAGCATACATATTTTCTCTAATAGAATATTACTATTTGGCTTATGGTTCATACTGTCGTTGTGAGTGACATCAAAGTGCCCAAATCCTCCCACCTATTTTTGGCACCGGGAATTAAGGAAAAGTGTCAGACTGTGAAATTTCTATGTGATTTTCAGTTCAAAATGTCTGCATTAAACCAAATGGAACCTTTCCATGCTGGCATTTGATTAAACATGCTAACATAATAAACATTCCAAATCTAATCAAGTAATTGATTATAAAACAAGTAATTCTGTACTGTTTCTAAAATAATCTAGTCTTTGCGATCACCCTCTCAGCATCTGTCTCTCTTCATGCAGGAGTCAAAGTCAGAATTAAATTGACAGTTAGCTCTAATATAATCTTTTAGGGGGGCTCTATTTCCTAGCAAATGTGTTAAAGCTCACTTAACTAATGGGTTTTGGTACAAATAAAATCTAAAATCTAAATAACTGAGTCCTGCACAAATTGAGCTTGTAGAGAGACAGAATTTCTGACTCTTTTTAACTTAGTTTCATGCCTACCCAGCACTTAATCATAGACCTCAGATATCTTTTTAGATCAGTCTTCTATTTTAAAGAACATGTACATATTTTATCTCTTGCTATTTATTTTCTTGTGGAATTGTCCACACACTTTAAGGGGCAGATTTATCAAGGGTCGAATTTTGAATTTTAAAAACGTTGAAATTCGAATTAAAAAAGACCAACCAAAATTTATTTAAAAAAAAATTGTTTTTTTTTTGGTCCGAATAGGTCAGTTTTTGATCGAATAGCTCCGCTTTCGTTCGAATTCAAATTGAACAAATCAAAGTAACAGCGCATTTAATCGAAATTCTTTTCAACGTTTTTCCAAAAAAAAACTTTGATTTTTCAAAGTCCACCAATTGACTCCAGATGGATTGTAGGAGGTCTCCCGTAGGCTAAAACAGCAATCCAGCAGGTTTTAGATGGCGAATGGTCAAAGTCGAATTTTTAAAGAGACAGTACATGATACATTTCGATATTCAAGTTTTTGAATTTTTTTCAAATTCGAATCGAATTTGTACTATGCCTTAAGTACACAAGATTAGCTCGAAATTTGGATTTTCACTTTGATCTTTGATAAATCTGCCCCTTAATTTGTTCAAAGAACTAGTAGAATTATATGTTTGGCATGCTGCACTCCATTGTGTGAACTTAAAAAAGGATTCTTCATCTGAATTAATAAGATGAATGAAACAAGATTGCAATCAAAGTGACCTGTATAACCTTGTTCTGTATATGTAATTTTTAACAGTTGTACTTGATGTTGCTTGATTTCCAAGGACAACAAACTAAATTGTTCCGTGCAATTTACAGTTACACATAAACGCAACAGATCCTATTTTTGGATGTTGAAATATTTAAGAAAGAAAAAGGTCTGGGTTTTAAGTTATACCGTAAGCCCACTGACAGAAACACTTTATTGTATTCAACCAGCTTCCATCCACCTAGTTCCAAGAAAGCAGTTGCCTTCTCACAGCTCCTATGTACCATGTGCAATAATTCTATCCATAATAAATGTGAAACACAGTTACAAGAAACTTTAGATCGCTTTAAACAGAGGGATTATGATCAACCTACATTATTGACATCTACACTTGTTGTTTATATCATAACGTGCTCCTGTGGCTTATCATATGTAGGTAAGGCCCAACATACACTAAAGGAAAGGTTGGGCAATCACAGATCCTCAATCAAACAGGCTTTCGAAACTGGAAAATCAGATTTACCCCTATCCCTAATGAAGGGAAACAGACATCCTACTTTCAAATTTATAGATATTGCAGAAAGCAGAAAGAAGTCTTTTGGATCAAAATGCTAGACACTGTGGCCCCTCGTGGAATTAAATAAATATTGTTCTTTTACCCCTTTTATGGATACTAGATAAAATGACTAGGTTTGCAGTAAATATTTAATCATGCTTGGTTTAAGTGCCTACATCTATTGAAAGATCGGGAGTCCATATAGCTATTCAGCATGGCCAAAGGGACCAGCCCCAGTTCCAAGGCAGTCAAAATCCAAAAAGTTTATATCAAAAAAGATATATGTCCCAAGGCCTCTTAGAGTAAAAATAAGAATAATTTATTGAAATTCACATTTAAAAAGTATTCAGTACATACCACCCCACATATCCCACCTTACGCGTTTCGCACCCTCCGGCGCTTAATCATAGGTGTGTCTGTCAGTAAGGAATCGAGTACAGAATTTAAACCCAGGTGATCCCTGTAATATTTTAACATTTATGGAGTGTTTTACATGATCTTAATATTTTTAATATTTTGTAATACCTACACTAAATTAGTATAACTATAAAGCACTATCAGGGGAATGTAATAAAAGTCGCAAAGAGCAAAACAATTCGCACCAATAAGACTAAAAATCCACATCTCGCAATGTAATATTGTTCCTTAAACTGTTATTGCATTGTGAATTTTAATTGCGCATTGCGACTTTTAATTGCGAATTTTAATTGCGCACTCATAAGAAGTGCTTGAAGGTGTCGTAATCTTTTGGAGCAAACATAACGACTTTTTCAGTAAGAAGTTTTATTTCATTGACTGCGCATTGGCGCAAACTATAAAATTGCAAACGGTCTTTCACTGTCGGAAGTGGTCACTAAACAGTTTCCGGGCTCGCAAAAGCTATATTAAATTCGCACAAAGCAAAAAATTTTCGCGCAAAGGCATAACTTTTCGTATTGTGAATAGTTTTTCCGTTAGCGATTTTTATTACATTCCCCCGTATGTATTTTGTCTTTCACACTATATCCTTAGGAGATTACCATACACCAGTTGATGTTCACTATTTGATTAATCCACACACCTGAAATATGGGCGTGGTTTGGTGGAGGGTGAGTCTTCAAAATGCTTTCACTAATTTGTTAATGTTTCTTGATAAAGGTCCCTGGTGTGAACCGAAACGTTGATCAAATAAATAAATTGTCTTTTTTAAGATAAATCCTGGTGTGCATCAGCTTTTTTTTACAAGTATACATATATATGACTATGAAGATTTTCATTCATCCAGGTCATAGTATATCTAGTATAGGTCAATCTAAAAACAACTGGACTTGCTGAGTAATCAATGAAGACGTTTCACTACTCATCCGACCAGCTTCTTCAGTTCAACTGACTGGTGTGGGAAGTTCTCGGCATATAAACTCTTCCACTAATCCATTTACAATGGCACATTGTAACTCTTCAAAGAGGTGACATCTGAAGAAACTCACAGAGGTCTTGATTCTGTGTAGTTGTGATAGGATTATCCAATGTGTCATGCAACTCCTAGATACAGGTGTTACTTGTGAGAGTTGTATGAATGGATGTGTGAAGTGTTCTGAATCCGCCGGGGTACAGATGTTAGAACAGCATTGTATGTAGCAGACAGGTGGTGTCGAAGGCCCCCGAGGTTCAGTTCTAACATCTGTACCCCGGCGGATTCAGAACACTTCACACATCCATTCATGCAACTCTCACAAGTAACACCTGTATCTAGGAGTTGCATGACACATTGGATAATCCTATCACAACTACACAGAATCAACACCTCTGTGAGTTTCTTCAGATGTCACCTCTTTGAAGAGTTACAATGTGCCATTGTAAATGGATTAGTGGAAGAGTTTATATGCCGAGAACTTCCCACAACAGTCAGTTGAACTGAAGAAGCTGCTCGGATGAGTAGTGAAACGTCTTCATTGATTACTCAGCAAGTCCAGTTGTTTTTAGATTGACCTATACTAGATATACATATATATATGTTTGTTTGTTTTTGCTCCTGACGAAGATCCCTGTGGGGGATCGAAACGTTGAGGCTTAATAATAAAACATTTTTTGTTTTTTCACTAAAACCCTGTGAGTGCCGCAATCCTTTTTCACTCCTTTTTCACTATATATATATATATATATATATATATATATATATATATAAAAATGTATTATGAAATCTAGATTTCAAGACAGCCCATTGAGATTAACTAACACTTTTGTCAGAGACTTCTCTTATTTCTCACAATTATACAGACCTTTCTCTAGGCCTGATTGCATTTAAGCTTAATGATCATTATTCCCAGGCAGAAAATACTGTACATATATCAAAAATATTAATAAATGAGAACATGAGATCATGCATGAGTCTGGCGGAATTGGCAGTCAACCAGGCAAAAAGGAAATCTCCACTTATTGGAGGTTCCCAGTGTAGTTAAAAAGCCCTTGATGATTATAAATATAGAGATTAAATGGGCCAATTATAATGAGGGCAGCTTGGAACACACAGATAATATGGCTCTGTAATGGGAGTCTATAAATATGTATTACAGGGCCTGCTCTATTGTACACACAACAATAGTAAAAGTTACAGAAAACACATAAAATATCAAGACTCAGGGGCCGATTCACTAAGGGTCGAATATCGAGGGTTAATTAACCCTCGATATTCGACTAGGAATTGAAATCGTTCGACTTCGAATATCGAAGTCGAAGGATTTAGCGCAGATAGTTCGATCGAACGATCGAAGGATAATTCCTTCGATCGAATGATTAAATCATTCGAATCGTTCGTTTCGAAGGATTTAAATCCAACGATCGAAGGAATATCCTTCGATCATAAAAAGTTAGCCAAGCCTATGGGGACCTTCCCCATAGGCTAACATTGACTTCGGTAGCTTTTAGATGCCGAACTAGGGGGTCGAAGTTTTTTTTAAAGAGACAGTACTGTCACTATCGAATGGTCGAATAGTCTAACGATTTTTACTTCGAATCCTTCGATAATTGTAGTCGAAGGTCGAAGTAGCCCATTCGATGGTCGAAGTAGCTCAAAAAAACTTCGAAATTCGAAGTTTTTTAACTTCGAATCCTTCACTCGAAGTTAGTGAATCGGCCCCTAACAGTTGCTCCAGATACACAGAATCTAAAGAAAACTAGGGGCATCGGTTTAAAGCACCCCGAATTGGATTGTCCGACAGCATGCTTTCAAATTTTTATTTTCGCTTAATTTTGGAATCATTTACATGGTCAGAAGTGTATTCATTTATTTGCAAATGAAGATAACATATAACATATACATCTGTGAACTGTGTATTTGATTGTTTCATGCCAAGTTTGAGTTTTCTTTGCAGTGCGAGTGCAGGAAAACATGGGCAGGTTTCATTGATATTAATCAATATGGCTCACAAATACAAAAACAACAATAATTCAGAGAGCCACATAAGTAGTACAATAACCAAATATTAATTCTTCCTAAGTTGGAGTAACAATAAGTGCAGAAATGTCACCACATAGGCAATATATCTGCACCTGATCTGTCCTTGTCGTTACATTCCTCAGAGTCCTTAACTATTAACAAAAATTCACTCTTCTGTCATCTAAGGGCAGGGGCTGACAGGGAGATCTGATTATTTATGCACGACTGCGGGCGACAAATCTCCCAAAAATTCCTCTCAATTGGAAAAAATCCTACATATCACAAAGTTGTCTTTAGTTTCCTCCTGAGGCAATTTCGGATGACTTTGGAAGAACAAATCGATGCATTGGTTTTACCAGTGATGATTTCAGTTATTTCCAATGGAGAGGCATCTTCAAGAGATTTGTTCCCTCCAGGGGCACGCCGCCAACGAGGCGAGATGAGAAACTCACCTCAGGCGGCACACCGGAGTGGTTTCCAGGGGCGGCAAAAAGCTGCTCCTGGTACCTTTAAGAGCCAAATTTCTGGTTTTTAAATCGGAAATCCAGCTTTACTAATGCGAGAGAGCGCAATTGCGCTCTCCGCATTAGAGTTCCTGCCTACGCTCCCGACAGGTAAAATGGGGAAGGGGGACGACATTGCAGGAGCCGCCTCGGCTGCGTTTTCCCCCGAATCGGCGCTGGTCCCCGCATTAGTGCATTTTTATTGCACACAACAAATCTCCCTGTCAGACACTGCCCTAAAAATCATTTTTCAATATCTGCACTTGTCAAGTCCCTTTGTTGACTAGATGGCCAATGTTATTAATATTATTGTTACCTTCTTTTCTGAGACCTGTGCTGGCCTTTATCTAAAGCCCTACTTCCTCTAAAAAGACAAGGGACCCAAAAAGGTATTTACCCGTTAACTTTTAAATCCTTTCTCCCAAGGCAATTTGATTAAAATTGTGTTTTTCTACAAGTTTACAATATTTTTCCTTGTTGACTTTTGCAGGCAATGTTTTTTCCCATTTAAAAGTTTTTATGCAATTACAGTTTTTTTTGTTTCCACTCCAGGTTTATTTGCCTAAAATGACTCACATTCATTAATCAGTACGAATCTGAAGCAAAACTGTAGGCACAGGTTCAAGAACTTGCAAAAAAAATTCTTCTCCATAGAAGAGATTTTCTGACTTATTGATAGTATTGATAGTCTCACTTTGTCAAAACAATAGAGAAAATATTGCATTCTGTCTCAACATAATCTATTAGGCCTGTGCAATTGTCTAGCGAAAAGTCAAAACATTCACATATCCAGCATTGTAATGTTTTCTAAATAAAGTAAAAAGTGAAGGAATACCATGAATCAACATTGAGCACAAACTGGACAGTCATGAAGCATCTAATTTTTTTGCATGTTTGTGGCAGGTGTCATATTTTATTTGATATTAAGCTGGAACTCTGTAGCCCCAAGCAAACATGAAAGTTTTTGGCACAAGGAGAGAGTATTTGGTGCCAGAGAGTGATGGACTTTGCAAATACAGCTGTAACACACTGGGCCAGAAATGCCAGTGGGGCAGTTATACTTTCTGGTGCACTTTTTCTATCATTTTATATATGATTGCATGCTCTGTGTTATTTAGAAAGGCTTCGTTTTTCTATCGAAAAAAAAAGAGATATTTGTGTAGCACTGATAGCCTTTTGGGGACTCAAGACAGACCATGTGGAAAGAATAATAATTGAACTCAAAATTCGTGTTTTGTAAATTACTCGGGAAATTCGCAAATTTTTCAGCAAAGCTAAACAGGACAAATTCGCCCATCACTAGTAATCATATGTTACTTCAGATTATTTGACTTATACACAAACCCATAGAAACAATGAAAGGATAATATACCACTTATTGCTAAAAGGAAGAGATCACAAATTTTTGCCTTGGACTGGTACTTAAAATGTCAACTAAATATTTCCTTACAATTCCAAATCCTATTTTATTATTTCAGTACAAATTATAAATGTTTCTGTACATAAAGTTGATTAGTGTGTTTACTCAAGCTAGCATTTTAAAGCTGAGTACTCGGTAAGCAGTGGAGTAACAACCCTACAGCAGACCCCACAGGCACAGAGTGGGAGGGTTAGCATTTGCATGCAATGATGTGCACAACTTCCCCTTAATATTCATCTAAATTAGGTAGAATTTTGGTTTAACTCGGTGTTATTCGGCAGATTGGATCAAGGCTTAGACATCTTATGTTTTCATTTTAAAACTTTCTTCAACTACACCTGGTATAGAGCAGGTGATTCATTTGGCAGACCCAGTGCCAGTTTAAGCACAATTAACACCTGGCTATCACCCCTTATGAACAAGATTTTATCCAGAAAGATCCAAATTATGGAAAGCATGTCTCCAATAGACTCCATTTTATCCAAATAATCCAATTTTTTAAAAATGATTTCTTATTCTTTTCTTTTTTTTAAAAATAAAATTAAAAAAAAAATGATTTCCTTTTTGTCTGTAATAATAAAACAGGATCTTGTACTTGATCCAAATTCAAGATATAATTAACCCTTATTGGAAGCAAACCAGAATACTGGGTTTATTTAATGTTTAAATTATTTTCTAGTAGACTAAAGGTATGAAGTTCTAAATTATGGAAATATCTGTTATTCGGAAAGCCCCAGGTCCAGAGCATTCTGGATACATACTGTTTATTTTCATGGGGTTTTGCTATTTCTTGAACTAAACAGGGACTGAAGGTACTCCATGTTTGATCCATGCCAGCAGATAATTCAATTATCAGAGCTCATACAATTCCCCCTGCCTAATGAACGTCTGCTTATCTGTAAACAAATGTTTTACCTTGCAAGGACCAGACATGAAATAGCTCCAGTCTCCAGGCCTGCTCCTCTCTATAAAACACACAGGATACTGTACATGTATCCAGCAAGGGATCTCTGTGGAATGAGAAAGCAAGGGATCTCTGGAAGAATGAAAGATGGGGGCAAGGTGCTCTGTAAAAAAGTATCCCATGTCAGTGCAAGGTTTTATAATTATTATTATTATTATTATTATTATTATTATTATTATTATTATTATTATTATTATCATTATTATTATCATTACAATGTATTATTACCATGTATTATTACATGTATTTTTAGAGTGCCAACGTATTGTGTAGCGCTGTAAAATAAATGTGTTTATACAAATAAATCACATAAATGACATATATATAACATACAGAATTACATACATAATGACCAGTACAAAAGGTGAGGAAGGCCCTGTGCAAAAGAGCTGACAAGCTAAAATGGAAAGGTAATGAGACACAAGGTCTGGGGGAGAAAGTAATTCAGTTCTGGAGTACCAAATTGGCACCTGCCCCCAATGAATTTGCATTTCCTCCTCCTTTAAAGTTTCTGTTGGTCCCAGTGAAAAGCAATGGGACAATGTGCCTGTTGCATCTAATGCAGATGCTTTTGATTTCGCTGGTTACGTTGTCCCATGTGACTACATACAGACTAATGTCATATGAATGTGATAAAAGTGACAGCATCTGTACTTCTTCAAAATCTGTTGCACATATATGTCAAACAAAGTTGCCAAACATGCACACTAGTATGATAAAAATATTTTCTAAATTCTCGGTGCCTTGAGTGCACTTTTTAAAGAAAGTCGATCTGACACATTCATTTTGAAATCATAAAATAAATGACCTGTTTTTTTTCTTATTCACTCTTACCCTCCAGTTCCACAGGGAGCAACTGTGTTTGAACACCTGAGAATTAATTATGTGATCGTTCCCATATGTGTTAGTATATGACGGCACTCCAGAGGTTCATTGGCCGTAAGCAGCAAACATAAAAGCATCTCTTGCTTCATAAAATGCGCTGTGATTTCTAGCTTTGTTAAACCACAAATAAAGTCTTCTGGTGCTGATATTCTCGGAGGGATACTTTAAAAATATCTGCAATATGTTTATTAAAGGAATATAAAGAAGGTTTGCTCAAGGTGAAGACCAGATTATTGAAACATATCCAAATCACTGGTCGTTTAGAAATACATTTTAATAACGTTTTAACTATGAATCTTGAAGATGAATGAAACATATGTTCCATTTTCATTATTAGAATAAAGCTAAAGACACAACTGATGGCATTGATTCATGAGCTTTAAACCTGTCACCCTAAAAAATAATTCCAAATCCTATTTTATTATTTCAGTCAAGCAAAATAAGCTTTTCTTACAATATATATAGTATTTCGATCTTGTTTCTTTTAGTCTTGGAATACACAATCACAGCAAGCAGGCAGAAGCCATTTTGTGGACTTTGCATCATCCTAAAATCTAGTTTTTTTGCACCGGAATGGGGGCCTGATACGCAAGCACATGCACAGGCTACACAATTAGATGGTGAGGAGGGAGGGGCAGTGATATCTAGGCAGTGCAGAATGGCGTAGAGGAGGGACAGGCTATATATGATTGACAGCTGAGTCTTTTAAATGAGTTTAAAAGAGGTATGGGTGTTTTGATAAAAAGAGAATTTTGGTACCAGGTTTTATTTCAAAGGGCCCTTTATTATACAGCTTTTTATGTTTGGGTGACAGGTTCCCCTATAAAGCAGCTGAGACTTGTAGGTCACTGGCTTTCTGATTCTTCTTGGTTCATTCTTCTATTGAGAAAGACTTTACTAAAGTAGATGGATGAGCTTATCATGAGCAAGTAGCTCCTTCAGAGAACAAGAAAGTTAAACTGGGACAAAGATATTCAACAGTATATTGATTCTCTTATTGGAAATGATTACCCAACTTATATGTAGGATTTTGTATTTCCTTTATCTTTATCTTTGTCTCAGATAGACCATAAAGAGACCATAATTAGTTATGTGCATACAACACTATGGGGCCGATTCACGAAGGGTCGAATATCGAGGGTTAATTAACCCTCGATATTCGACTAGGAACTAAAATCGTTCGACTTCGAATATCGAAGTCGAACGATTTTGCGCAAATCCTGCGATCGATCGATCGAAGGATTTTTCATTCGATCGAACTATTAAATCCTTTGAATCTAACGTTTCGAAGGATTTTAATACAACGATCGAAGGAAAATCCTTCGATCAAAAAATCACAGGCAAGCCTATGGGGACCTTCCCCATAGGCTAACATTGACTTCGGTAGCTTTTAGCTGCCGAAGTAGGGGGTCGAAGTTTTTCTTAAAGAGACAGTACTTCGACTATCGAATGGTCGAATAGTCGAACGATTTTTAGTTCGAATCGTTCGATTTTCGATGTTGAAGGTCGAAGTAGCCCATTCGATGGTCGAAGTAGCCCAAAAAAACTTCGAAATTCGAATTTTTTTTAATTCGAACCCTTCACTCGTATTTAGTGAATCGGCCCCTCACTATTAGTAATTACCTTTGAGTGGATGTAACATTATGGGGGTTATTTACTAAAACTCGACTTTTTCTCACTTTGTTAAAATTTAAAAAATTGATTTTGACAGGTTTTAGCTGGAGTATTTTCAAATTTGAATTTTTAGCAGCTTCAGAGCATAATAAATCTCAAAAATTCAAGTTTTTTTTCCTTGACCAAAGAAAAGTGCAGTTTAATAAATAGTCCCCTAGATGTGGAGGCCTATTTATCAACAGTCTCATTTTGGTGGTTTTATAGGTTTTTGAAACCACACTAAACTCAAAAACAATGCCATGACATTTATTAAAAGAGCTGAACTGAAAAAGCGCAAACCTGAAAAGTCCACAAAAATGTATGGAAACCACAATTTTTTCAACTTGTTACACAATAACTACAACTTTTTAATATTGTCAAACAAAAGCCAGAGTCAAAAACAGCTGAATATCTCTAAAACCTAGAATAAAAGAAAGATCTTCCAATTGTAAAAGGAACATCTGCCATTGACTTCAACATGATTTCGCCAGGCTTTAGCTGGAGTATTTTTATATTTGGAATTGTTGCATTTTCCCAATAATAAATAATAAATGCTGGAAAATTCACTCTTTTTCAGATTTTTGGAGTCAAAAAGCCTCACCCGAAAAAAGTTGTGATTTAACAAATCCGCCACATAGAGTTATATTATAACCCTACCAATATTGTTATATGTTAAACTAACGTAAGCGTTTTGGTCATAGCATGTCTAGAAACCCAGTGAATGAATTTTGGGCCAAGGCAGGTAGTCTACATTCAATAGGTAAAAGAGTATTAGGTAGCTGTCTAAATGAAGAAGCATATTGGCCTAGCTATCTTCACATACACATAATAATATAAGTAGCAGGTCCTCAGTGGCCAAGGAAAGAAGGACAATCTGATTACTATGAAGTAGTAATTACTATTAGGGGGTTTATTTTTTAAAGGTCAAATTTTAGAGTAATGTGAATTTTTTTAATTTCGAATTTTATTCACAATTCAAAAGGTATGTTATTTATGAAAACATTCTAAAAATGTCTAAAATTCGTTTGAATAGTCCTGACCCAAAAACTGCAATATAATTTGAAACAAATTTGAATCAAGTTTTCCTCCAAAATAAACTTGAATTTTGTGCATCAGATGTTTTTTGATGCGCAACATTTTTTTTCTCCCATTGAAGTCTACGGGGTGTCATTTTTGAAGAGAAACTTGGCAAACATTTTGCTCATCACTACTATTAACATCTTCAGATAGTTCAAGGGACCTCTGCCAATGACTTCTACATGAGCTCAGCAGGTTTTAGGTGGAGAATAGTTGACGTAGAAATGTTTCCAGGGTCGAGGGTTGATAGATCTCACATTTGAATTAAAATTTGAGTTGGTGGTTTTAAATTAGAATTTAGAAATTAGAAAATTGGAATTTACCATTCGAACCTTAGTAAATCTGCCCCTTAATGTAGTAGTAGCAGGCTAAGCTTAGGCATAATTCTTTAATTTGACAGTAATTTTACACTTATTAACATGGTTGCAGATTTATTTTAAAAACTTAATGTTATATATAACTGGTCTTATTTTGGTTGTCCTCTTATTATGTAAGTTTACTTACATTTTTACTTTTTTTTTATATTCCTATAAAAAAGAAAGGAAAAAAGACTATCCTTCTCCAGGAACCTGCAATTTAGAAGGAATACTGTACAATTAGGAAAGGTGAGCTAAATAAAAGTGGAATTTTTCATTTCAAAACTTTGCGTTTGCTGTAACAGGAACTTTGCAGTTGTTGACAAGACCTACAAATGATCCTAAAATATTCAAGAGTCTTGGTGTTCCAATTCCGTTTGGCTTTTGTTTCTGTTTAAGGTCTTTTAAAAAAGGATATCTTGCATCTCTATAACAGGATATAGTTTGGAAATGATTTGGTAATGAAATCAGGGTGTTGACAATTTTACTTAGTAAGTATCCACAACCCACAGGGTAAATAGCATCTGCTTGATTTGTTTTACCGAAAATGGATGTTTATTAACCAATATCCAAGTGTTTCTCACATCTGTACAAAGTATCTCTGTGGCGGTGAGGTCAGCTACTTCTGGGAAGAGAATTGCAGAAATTTCCCTCAAACCATTGTATTAAGATAAAGGTAATATTTTTGTCTTATTCTTTTGTTCAGTGCACTGACATTTTTAATAGGAGTGCAGATGAGTTTTGGGAAAGCAGAATCAATGCCGTTTCAGTTCAAAATACCAGCCAATTCTGCAGAGCTTTTAAATGTCACATTCCAATAATATTTTGAAAGAGATACTGTAAACATTAGTCAAACAGAACTTAGAAACACAATTTCGGAAATGATCAAAATCACATGTGATGAATAACAGCATCCCATAATTATTTCTGGTGCGTACTTTTGAAATGAAAACATTCAAAGGCACTAAAATGCCATTCTGACAAAGTTTTTATGGGAACTGAGCCTAATGTGTCCAAACGGAATGTGAGGGTCTCCAAAAATACAAGAACAAATGTAAAAAGTAGAAAATTTATTAGGACATGATACCTAACGCGTTTCGTGCCTATTGGGCACTTACTCATAGGATGAGTCCTATCCTATGAGTAAGTGCCCCAATAGGCACGAAACGCGTTAGGTATCATGTCCTAATAAATTTTCTACTTTTTACATTTGTTCTCGTATCTTTGGAGACCCTCACATTCCGTTTGGACACAGTAATTTTGATTTTGCACCTTGGGACTGAGGTGAACTGTGAGTGTTTTCTCCTTCATTCTTTACTTTATTTGGTATTTTTTGATTTAATACTTATTCATTAAGTGGTACCACATTTATTCATTATGATGTGGCAGTAGCACAAACATTGTTTCTATAAACGGAGCCTAATTGCATAAATGGGTCACAGGGCTTATTCATTAAAGATAAAGGCATTTCCTAGCGTCTCAGACTTTGCAATATGGGACACGGAAAAGCAATGATGTTAAGGCACGGTTTTCTCAGAAGGTGCTATTCCACCCTGTTGAGACAGAAATCAAATCTAAAACAGGACTCTATGAAAAGATGAAAGGAGTTCATCAGACATTTACCATACATTTATTAATTGAACAAAATGTACAATGTGAGACAATAAGGAAGATAATAGAAACAGTGAAGAATTAAAATACTTCAAATTCAAATATCGAATTTGAACTTTTTTCATCGAATTTGGGTATTCTGCGGTCAAAGTAAAATCGTTCGATCGACTGATTAAATCCTTCGAATCAAATGATTCAAATTATTTTAACGTACGATCTAACGAATTTACTTTGACTTCAAAAAACTTAGAAAAATGCTGTAGAAGGTCCCCATAGGCTAACATACTTCGGCAGGTTTAATTTGGCGAAGTATTGAAGTCAAAGTTTTTTTAGAGTACTTCGATTATCGAATGGTTGAATATTCAAAATATTTTACGTCGAATCGAATTCGAAGTCGTAGTATTCTATTTGATGGTCGAAGTATCCAAAAATTTACTTCGAATTTCGAATTTGTTTACTTCCAAAATTCCCTCAAATTCACTTTGACCCTTGATAAATCTGCCCCTTAATGTCAATTACAAAACAGTTTCCCCAGAGGTAGCCAGGTTAGAAAAAGCTTTCATTTTTTTAAAATTATTAAACAGAATCAGTAATGATAATCTGCCTGGCACTTTATGATTAAGAAGAAATGTAATTTATTTAACTTCCTCTGGATAAAAGTGTAATTTAGGCTTATGGAGTGCGTACAATTCACATGATAACAAACAAGTGCCATTTAGCACCATATGTTATAATCCCAAACAATCAATAAACAATAATTCCAAAATGTAGCTTCTCAATGCATTGTTACAGGTAACTGCACTGGAACAATTTAAAACACATTTTCCGTTATAGCTGTGTTTAGAAAAAAAAAAACTTACTACAAATCCCTTATGCACATCAAATCTTTTCCTCGTGTTGAAGTGCTGCATAATTTGTTTGAATGAAAAAGTTTTTTATTTTCAAAACGCATCAGTTAATAGTGCTACTCCAGCAGACTTTTGCCCTGAAATCTGTTTTTCAAAAGAGCAAACAGATTTTTCTATATTTAATGTTGAAATCTGACACGGGGCTAGACATGTCAGTTTCCCAGGTGCCCTCAGTTATGTGACTTATGTTCTGATAAACTACAGTCACTATTTACTGCTGCACCCCCAGTTAGTGTGACCAATTATGTGGTTATAGATATGATAATATCCAGTGTATCTGCATTAATATATAGTACAGATGTGGCAAGAATGGCGTATGGATGGGAGTAGGAAGACTATACTGTACTGTTCAATATATTATGGAAATCAGACAACTTAACTCTTCAAACACTATGGAGCCTTTTACTAAAAATCGAATTGAGATTTTCTTTCACGAATCTTGAAAAATGTAAAGTTTTCATTTTTTTCTAAAAAGCTCTTAAAATTTTTAATTAATTTAGTGTAAAAACCATGAAAATATGTAATGCAAATCTTCACCAAGTAAAAGTTCTCGAGGTTCTTTAGAAGTCAATGTCAGCTCTGCTGATATTATTGGACCGCTTTTAATCAAGATTTTTTATTTGCTAGGAATAGTCCAAAAAACTGAATTTTTAGAGGTTTTCAAGGTATTAATATTTTTAGCACATTGTTCAGCACTTTTTTTCATTCTTACTTTTTATGTTCAGATCTTTTAATAAATTCAATGACAATCATGTTTTTAGAATTTGTGAGTTCAGTTGTGGTTTCAAAAACCTCTAAAACCACTAAAATCTGACCTTTGAGAAATAAACCTCCACTT
Source organism: Xenopus petersii (assembly GCA_038501925.1). Taxonomy (NCBI): domain Eukaryota; kingdom Metazoa; phylum Chordata; class Amphibia; order Anura; family Pipidae; genus Xenopus; species Xenopus petersii. Next base: position 110,830,233 of record CM076683.1, on the reverse strand, counting down.
TTTTTGCTTAAATGTATATGGACATCCATTTTTATACGCCAGAACAGACCAACTCTGCCTACCTACTTTCCTCAACTGGTAAGGTACAGTATTAAAATCCCATACCCCCCTACAATACATAGACCCCCTCCCTGCTCCCCCCCCCAGCCTAGGTGTTACCCTGGGTAAATGCCCCTAATTCTTTACTTACCCCTCGTTGCAGATTCAGGGCATCAGAGTTCACGGCCGCCATCATTTTCTCTTCGGTAACCTTCGGGTCTTCTTCCACCGATTTGGCAATTTGCGTGGATTTCATCGCATGCACAGTTGTTTGGTACCAGAAGAATGTGCCAACTGCGCATGCGCCGATATGCCGTTCTCTTACCGAAGATTACCCATGAGAAGAAGATGGAGAAGATGGAGAAGAAGAACTCTGATGCTCTGAATCTTCAACGAGGGGTAAGAGTTAGAGGCATTTACCCAAGGTAACACCTAGGCTGGAGGGGGAGCAGGGAGGGGGGGTCTATGTAGGGTAGGAAGGAAGGGGATTTTAATAAAAAGGGTTTGGTTCTCCTTTAACAGTACTACCAACTGTAGTTCAGCTGAGTAAATATACCACAAAAGTGGCATAGTTTCAAATGTAAAGACCGCTGAAGAGACTCTTAATAAGTTTCAATCGCATTTTCAAACCCCAATCGTTCCCCAAAACCTGACCTGGATTTTCCAAATTATAGTTTGCTGAATCCTTCATCTAAAATGCTATAAAATGAAAGTAACACATTGAAGTCGATTTTAAAACTCCTGTTTTCTTTTACCACTTTTAATAAGCGCAGCTTTCATCATTTAAAAAATATAAAGCGTGCGCAGTTTAACAGTGTTAGTGGTCATGCCACTCTATTAAAGGCAAAAATAGTTAGAACATGTAACATAAATCTGGGCTTTATTATAGCCGACCAATGGAATATCAGTTAACAGTTTTGATACAGATTTTTTGAGCGACCGTAAAAAAGAATAGATTTTTCCATGAAAATCTGATTTTGTTCTTTATTTCAATCTAAATACCTGTAGTAGCAGGCGGACCAGCCTCTGAGTCATACTAAATGGCTAATTGGAATATATTTAATTTGAGGTCTCAAAGGAGTAACCCAAATAAATATTGAACACAGATCCTGTTAGTCACTTGGTATTGCAGCAAGCGTTTACATTTATATGTTTAGATTACATTCCAAACATTCATACTAGTAGGCTGAGAATATATTAGGGTTATGAATGCATTTTTCCACTGTCTATCAATGTATTCATAGGCTGTGAAATAACTGTAAATTCAGCTATAAATTCAATTACGTATTATATTTTGTAATAAATCGACCTTTATGTAGTGTACTGGGCTAGCCTGCTTTATTACTTTGCAGCTGCAAACCTTCTTATATTTTATTCTGGGCTACAATATTTATATTATAACAATCAAAAGCCTGCTATCCATTCCTAAAGTAAATGTGCACTCATGTTGAGTCCATATCCTGATTGCTTATGCTAAATCATCTCTATGGCAGTCATAATGCTAAGGACCTCCATGAACCATCCAATTCTGTGATATACTTATCTGTAATATAAGTTCCAGTATATCAATAGGTGTGAATAGTAATATGATTTTGTTATTTGGAGACAAATCCAAGTTTTATTGAATACAGATGTGTATATATTTGTAGACTGAAATGTGCAACAATATAAACTAGATATTTCATATGACTTTATATTTCACTGCTGCATATTGCCCAATCTTGATATTGTCAAGATGTTCTTTTTTAACTTAATAAGGTCCAAATGTATGGTCACCACTAGTGGATGCCCAGATACCACCTTTAGATGAACATGGTTTTTTTAGTAAATGTAAATATAAATAAAGTTGGTTGGCAGAAATAATCTGTCTGTCTATCGTCTAGCTGTAGATTTTTGATTTTACTTGAAACATTCTAATGGCATATATGCTAGAATTCAGTTCATTTTATCTAAAAATTAAAATGTGTGACATGCAGTGTGGTTTTTTATTATACATTTTAATTCCCAACCATATTTGAAAAGTAAATCATGAACTAAAACATTACCTAGCCTTTTCAACCTTTGAAGTTACTGTGGGATATAGTTTATGAATGAAGCTTCTTTATCATGTAGAAAGATTACCTTTGTTCTTCACTAAATTACAAAACAATCAACAATTTTAGAAGCCATTTTATAATGTTTTGATTGAATTATTTGCAATAAAATAGAGAAAAAAAGGGCATAATTATTTTCGCCTGATATAAAACGCCCATCTAAGTATTAGTATGGTTTATGGAGAGGAGGTTATATGTCAGTCTGCCAAAAAACGACATTATGTCAGCTGCTGTGCTCTATAAACACATTACACACACCTTAAACAAATAATCTGCGGTAAATTAATTATATGTGCTAGACTAAATTCTCAAAGAACCCTCTCTGTAAAACTGAAAGCCAGAGTTTTTTAAAATTTTATTTCTAATATTCGAACAGAATGCAAACGTGTCAAATCATAATATGAATCAGGTGTGAATCTAATAGCAATCTAACTAAGTGAATGGTTTATTAAATACAAATATCAGCTTCATGCGCGCTAGTCACTTTATAAACAGTGAACTCATTTGAAAACATATTTAAAAAGTTATTGTGGCAGATGAAGGGGTTAAGAACTATAACCAACAGAAGGATTTTATATAAGAGTTGATTCTGATGACTTAAGTACCAGTACTAAATTATACATATTGGGAAGTGCTGATTAACATGATATATCAATACAGGATAAATACATATTTAGTATAATACACAGAAGGGCATTTTTAGAGAGAGAGAGAGGGGGGAGATGATAGATAGATAGATAGATAGATAGATAGATAGATAGATAGATAGATAGATAGATAGATAGATAGATAGATGATAGATAGATGATTGATATATGATAGATAGATAGATAGATGATAGATAGATAGATAGATAGATAGATAGATAGATAGATAGATAGATGATAGATAGATAGATAGATAGATAGATAGATAGATAGATAATTGATATATGATTGATAGATAGATAGATAGATAGATAGATAGATAGATAGATAGATAGATGATTGATAGATAGATAGATAGATAGATAGATAGATAGATAGATAGATACATAGACAGACAGACAGACAGACAGACAGATAGATAGATGATTGATAGATAGATAGATGATTGATAGATAGATAGATAGATAGATAGATGATAGATAGATAGATAGATGATAGATAGATAGATAGATAGATAGATAGATAGATAGATAGATAGATGATATATGATTGATAGATAGATAGATAGATAGATAGATAGATAGATAGATAGATAGATAGATAATTGAAAGATAGATAGATAGATAGATAGATAGATAGATAGATGATTGATATATGATTGATAGATAGATAGATAGATAGATAGATAATTGAAAGATAGATAGATAGATAGATAGATAGATGATTGATAGATAGATAGATAGATAGATAGATAGATAGATAGATAGATGATAGATAGATAGATAGATAGATGATTGATATATGATTGATAGATAGATAGATAGATAGATAGATAGATAGATAATAGATAGATAGATAGATAGATAGATAGATAGATAGATAGATAGATAGATGATTGATATATGATTGATAGATAGATAGATAGATAATTGAAAGATAGATAGATAGATAGATGATTGATAGATAGATAGATAGATAGATAGATAGATAGATAGATGATAGATAGATAGATAGATAGATAGATAGATGATTGATATATGATTGATAGATAGATAGATAGATAGATAGATAGATAGATAGATAGATAGATAGATAGATAGATAGATAATTGATAGATAGATAGATAGATAGATAGATAGATAGATAGATAGCACAATGCTGATGGCTTTTATATGGCTTTTATACTCAAGTGTGTAAAGAGGCATTCATCATATTTGATGCAACTCACTTTATTTTAAATGGTTTATTAACTTATCTGCTATGTAACGTGGGCTACATTAAAGGAACAGTAACACCAAAAAATTAAAGAGTTCACAATTTAATGCCCTGCACTGGTAAAACTGGTGTGTTTGCTTCAGAAATGCTACTATGGTTTATATAAACAAGCTGCTGTGTAGCCATGGGGGCAGCCATGAGCCTCAAGCACAGGATACACAGAAGATAACAGATATGTTCTGAATAGTGATGGACGAATCTGTCCCGTTTCCGTCTCCAGAAGAATTTGAAAAACACATTTAAGTCAATGGGCGTCAAAATTATTTTGACGTACAACAATTTTGACGTGAGTAAAAATTTTTATTTGCGAGACTCTTTTGTACAAATGCATTAAAGTCAATGGGCGTCCGAATAATTTTGAGGTGTGCAAGTTGTGGAGTATGTTGTCTTAAATGTCCCTGTGGCCTGTTTTATATAGGACAAATGAGCAGGCCAGTTAAAGTATCGTTAAGTATCCCGCTCATTCAGGAACAGCAATAAGAAAACAAGAAAGCATTCAATATAGGCACTTTTATGAGGAAGGGCATGGAGTCTCCCAGTTAAAGTGGCAGATTATTGAGAAAGTACAGGTGACATCGGGCCAGGATTTTAGATTAAAACTGGTACAGCGTTAGAGTAATTGAATTTGGCTGTTGCAGACACAAACGCCACGTCACGTGGATTAAATGAAGAATGTAGTCTTGTTTTTTTGTAATGTATCTGTTTTAGTAGATAATACATCTTCCTTTTTGTTTTTTACAGATTAAACCAAATTGTTGACTTCTCCAGGGAAAAGTAGAAATGCTTTAAGTAAGGGAAATTGTATGTCTTATGGTATTTTTATGTTGCCTGTCTTCTAACCCTTTCCATAGAAAACTTGAAATAACCTGATTCAGTAACAATGATTTCTAGTGATGGGCGAATTTGCGCTGTCACATTAGTGACATTCGTGACATTCGGCGCATGCGTAGTAGATCCATACCTGTAAATGTTCCTACTGCGCATGCGCCAGAAGACGCCGGTCAAAGCAGGAAGAAGACGCGCGTGGGAGAAGATGGCGCCTGTGAACTCCGTGGACAGGACCTGCGCAGAGGGATAAGTAACAAGTTAGGGGCATTTGCCCAGGGGGACAGGAAGGCCAGGGGGGAGGAGGGAGGGGGGCAACACAAGGGAGGGGGGGTTTGCGCCCAGGGGGTTTCCTTCTCCTTTATGCATTCTATCCATGTGCTGGAGTTTTTTTTTCTATACATTAGTTCTGAAGAATCCCATTGTATACTACAGAGTTTAGCTGTTATCTGCTGTAGATCCTGTGCCTTTTCTCCTTTTTTATCTTTGAATGGCTGCCCCCATGGCTACACAGCAACTTTATATAGTTTATATAAACTATAATACAGTTGCTGAAGCAAATACACCAGTTTTACCAGTGCAGGGTAATAGTACATTACATTTTCATTACTTTGAAACACATCATTTGTCGGGTTTACTTTTCGATAGCCATTGTGAGAAGTGCCTCATTTTTAAAAAGGCAGGGTAACAATACATTGTATATTTAAATATATGGAGCCTTTTATGTTTCTTAGCTGGTGCTACTAACCTAAGAAGGCAGAAATGCAAGCAGACAAACTGTATTTATATCCTGAAGTACTTTCAATTTTCGATTCGCCGAAAAATTCATGAATTTCCCACGAAATTTGCAAAATGTCGTAAAATTCGTGAAGCGGCGACGTCGTCTCGTTTTTGACGCCGGCGTCCGTTTTTCCGACGCCGGCGTCTGTTTTAGGCGAAATTTTTTTGATGCCGGCGAATTTTTTGCGGGCGTTTCACGAATTTTTTCGCCGTCGGCGAATCACGCAAAATCGCCACGAATTTGCGACCGCCGAATAAATTCGCCCATCACTACTTTCAACTGAATAACTTGAACAATTTCCTTTTTATCACACTGTACCCCATACTCCAGCCTTTGGAAAATAAGTACCTTGTAGAAAAAGTCCAAATGTAGAACTGCATGTAACTGAAAGTGACAAGTTTATCATTAGAATGCTGCAGTTGCAATAGGGGAAAACAGCACAGCCCTCTTTGACCAGATGGCTTAGTTCTCTACACCTCTCTCACACCTATTCAAGGAACAATTACATAAATGCCCATTCATCATGTTTACATTGTATGATTCCTGCATTAGAAAAACCTAGTGAGTAGAAGTAATTCTACTTTTAGAAAGATAAGACCTTTTTCAGTGTAATGTTATAAGAACCGAGACCAAGTAAAATGCCATCTGCCATTATAAACGAATAATTCTAATGCTTAAAAACTATTTTCCTTTTCTGTGTAATAATAAAGCAATACCATGTACTTGATGGTTACAAAGCTTTAGGAAGCCATAATGGTAGCAAAGCAATCCTATTGGGTTAAATTGATTTCTAAATAGGTTTAAGCAGACTTAAAGGAGAAGGAAAGCTATGGAGGCATTTTATTTCCAATAGATTAGCTGCAATAGTGCAAGCTAGAATGCTATATTTATTCTGTAGAATGTTTTACCATACTTGAGTAAAAAGCTCTAGAAGCTCTCTTGTTTAGGATAGCAGCTGCAGTATTAGCTTGGTGTGACATCACTTCCTGTCTGAGTATTTCCCTGCTCACTTATAGCTCTGAGCTCAGATTACAGCAAAGCAGGGAGGGGAGGGGGAAGAGGAGCAAATGGAGCATGCTCACGCCTGGGGCAAGGAGGTTTAAGCTGAAGGCAGGAAGTCTGATACAGAAGCCCATGTGTACACAGTAGAAGGAAAGAAATGCAATGTTTCTTTTGACAGAAGACTCTCTGAGCTGCACTACTTTGAGAGTTTACTGGTATATTAAGGTGGACCTTTCTGATAAGGCTTACTTACTTTTAACCTTTCCTTTTCCTTTAAGGTATAGATATCCAAATTACGGAAAGATTTCTTATCTGGAAAACCCCAGCTTCCCAGCATTCTGCTTGGCCAAATGCATAGTGTGATACTTTTAGGGGGTTATTTATTAAATTCTGAATGCCCAAAACTCAAAAAATTCTAGTTTTTTTGACTATAAAATCTGAATTTTTTGTGAAAAACATACTGTCATTTTTTGTGATTTATTATACCCCGAGGATGGAAAAAGTCGAAATTAGAAAATCCGGCATCTCAGACCTGCTGAGGATGTACAGTATATAATGGGAGAAGTCCCGAAGATATCCTAATCTGCCCTGGGTTTTGTGCAAAAATGGAAGATATCGTGGTTTTTGGGCAAGAATCTGAATATTTCATGGTTTTCAGGCAAAAATCCGAGTTTTTCGGTGGAAAATCTGAAAAGTTAGTAAAATTTTAATCTCATACAATTTTCACAATTTTTTAGAGTTTTTTCCTGAATTTTGCAGCAAAATGTATTGATAAATAAGGGGAAATAACCCATGCCGATTTGGTCAGAGTATATTTCAGAAAAAAATTAGATAAATTCAGATTTTGATAAATAACCCCCTTGATGTTACCAATCAATTGGTCCCCCCAAAAAGTTACTTGTTAGTTAATCTCTGCGGTTGTTAATAAATGGTTTAAGCACCTCGCTAGAATACTGCTTCTTATTTTGCATATTTTTAAACCACTATAATAGGCCTTTAGAGACTTGTCATTAGATGTTGTCTCAAAAGCTCCATGTTCCCAGCCAACATGGAAATTCTTTGAATAGATGTCATCAGTAATAAGAACCTTATACGGTATTTGGAAACTTCTTATAGTTAAAATTCACATTCAATATTTCTAATAAGTTCTAAATCCAAGCATCAGTTGATTTAACAGTACATGTGTGGGACCTATTATCCATTGTGCTGGGGATCTGGGGTTTGCTGTATAAGGGATCTTTCCGTAATTTGAATCTTTATAAATTAAGTTTACTAAAAGATAATTTAAAGAGATACTGAAACTCTTTTTTATATATATCAGAATATTGCCTTTGAAAGCAACTCATAACTTTGCCACAAAGTATTTGCACAATGATTTTACATTATCTGTCTGATGCCCCATGTTCCTATATGAGGGGGCTGCCATATTTGTTGACAGGCTGAGATGGGGCTGTCAGGTTGGCAAAACAGTCAGGTTTAGGAACTTCAATGAATAATTACTTACAAACCTCTCAGCAAAAAAAAATTATCAACATGACCTATAGGTAACTTCATGTTATTTTTTAGTTTTTTAGTGTCAGTATCACTTTAAGGGGCACATTTACTTAGGGTCGAATATCGAGGGTTAATTAACTCTCGATATTCGTCTGTCGAAGTTAAATCCTTTGACTTCGAATATCGAAGTGGAAGGATTTACCGCAATTCATTCGATCTAACGAATGATTCGAATGATTTTAATCCATCGATCGAACAATTTTCCTTCGACCAAAAATTTGTTAGAAAGCCTATGGGGACCTTCCCCATAGGCTAACACTGAGTTTCGGTAGGTTTTACTTGGCGAAGTAGGGGGTCGAAGTTTTTTTAAAGAGACAGTACTTTGACTATCGAATGGTCGAATAGTTGAATAATTTTTAGTTTCGAAGGTCGGAGTAGCCCATTCGATGGTTGAAGTAGCCAAAAAAATCATTCGAAATTCAACGTTTTTTAAATTCTATTCCTTCACTCGAGCTAAGTAAATGTGCCCCCTAAATGTAAAATCAACCCAATTATGATTATTATAGAGAAAAAGAAGATATTTTTTAAAATTGTAATTATTTGATTATGGAGTCTATGGGAGATGGCCTTGCTGTAATTCAAAATTTTCTGGATAATCAGTTTTTGGATAATGGATCCTATACCTGTATATAAAAAGTTTCATCAACAATACTTTAAAAATTAACAAGCAGTATCAAAATCCAAGCAAAACTATTTCTTGTGTTTTTGCCAATAAAAACCTTCCTGTCTGAACCATGTATTTGAATACTCTCCACAACTGATAAAAGCCATCAGAGAAGCCTGGAGCTTGAATACTTCTTGAGGAAACATTCCAAGAATGCATGTAAACCCTGTGGCCCAGATGTTCTTATGATGTAACTGAAGCAATTAAATTGTCAGGGCCTGACAGAAGCTTAAAAATCAATATGTACAGTATGTCGAAATCTATACGTTGTATAAAGGATGTGATGTGTCTTAAGAAAGCAGAGAGCCTGGCACCCAAAATTGCTGTAAGCTTGATTTAAGTCTATTTTTTCTATATAAAAAAACCCCAGCTGTATAGTCTTCAGAAGTACTGAGATGATCTTTAAAGTGCACAAAATAGGTACTGTATATTTTATAGATGCAGCCAATGGGAGAGAAGACAGGGAGGGTATCTAATGCTCCCCTTTATAGCCATCATACTGATTTGAACATTAGACAAATGGAAATTTATATTTTTTTGGATCTGATCACTCCAACTCAGCAACTCTGCTCACATTGCCCCCAGAGTGGTTCCCTTCTCCCACCCAACAACTCTGCTGCCCCAATTCTACCCTTCCATTTAAAGCAGATCTTCAGAAGTTCCCTTTTTCATCACTAACCAATTTCACATTCAACAGAACCAAATTCATTGAATGGTAGATGTGAAAACCAAACTTATTCAATGGTGGTGGTACTAGCAACATTTAAAGAAGAACAGTTCAGAAGGGACTAGTAGGAATAGTAGTAGAGATAATGGAATACCTGGATAGACTGAAGCCAGTGAAAGTCAGTGGAAACAGACTCTGTAATTGCGGGGGGCCCTGGAAGTATAGGGGGCCAAATGGTGCAGCAGACCCATAAGCTCCCCTGCATCCTCTGTTTAGAAGAACAACTGTACATATTTTATATATAGATAGATAGAGAGAGAGATATGGATAGATATTGCCCTGCACTTGGTTATATTCATAAAGCTGGATAAAACTGGTGTATTTCGGGGCAGATTTATCAAGGGTCGAATTTCAAAGTAATGGGAGTTTATTTTAACTTCGAATAAAAAAAGGCCAATCAAAATGTATTAAAAAAATCAAAGTTTTTAACTTCGGGTGAATAGGCTGTATTTAAGTTTTCCAAAAGTCCACCGAATGACTCTAAATAGGTTCTAGGAGGTCCCACATAGGCTAAAACAGCAATTCGGCAGGTTTTAGATGGCGAATGGTCAAAGTTGAAGTGTTAAAGAGACAGTATATGATAAATTTTGATATTTGAATAGTCAAATTTTTTTCAAATTCAAATCAAATTTTGGCCTATTCAATTCACTTCGACCCTTGATAAATCTGCCCCTTGATGTGCAAACAGAATCGTGATTTTTATTCCGCACTGCGAATGTCCACAAGCGCTCTTAAAATATCGCAAAAATCACAAATTGCGAATATTTATGTGCATGCTCTGCATTTCAGTTATGCCATGACGACTTTGCAAAATAGTTTTGCAAATTGTGAATTTAAATTACCACCAGCGCTATTTTCACGCACAACAACCTTGCACAGTGGCCACACTCATGCAAACACCCATCTCATTAGGGAGCCGTTGGAGAAAATTTGTGCGTGAATTGCAAAAAATTGCAAAGAATTTAAAGACGGGCACAGCAATGCACTATTTTAGCATTCAGGAAAAAACATGGGCAATATAACCTTTTGCGAATAAATACACGCTATGCAAACTTTATAAATGATCCCCATTAAGTTGTTTGAAGACTGGTCTTACAATATATAATCTTGAGTTTTATAAGAATTTGTACATGTCACAGCTAGAATGTTTCTGTAGGGATTTGCAGCAAAATTTTGCATTTCACCATCTGCAATTTTTTTTTGTGAAACTGCAGCAAGCCACAAGAAAAAAAAACACCCATTTACTTTGATGCATTTGGAGTGAGAAAAAACACCCATTGACTTTAATGCATTTGTCACATATTGATTACAATGCATTTTGCAAATTTTTCATAGTTTTGAAAATTTTTTAGCAGTTTCGAGAATTTTCCCGGCAAAGCAAAAAGGGACAGATTCGTTCATCACTAGTCACAGCAAGGTTCTAGACAACCATAATGTTCTTAAAGGGATACTGTCATGGGGAAAAAAAAATCAAAATGAATCAGTTAATAGTGCTGCTCCAGCAGAATTCTGCACTGGAATCCATTTCTCAAAAGAGCAAACAGATTTTTTTATATTCAATCTGGAAATCTGATATGGGGCTAGACATTTTGTCAATTTCTCAGCTGCCCCAAGTCATGTGACTTGTGCTCTGATAAACTTCAATCACTCTTTACTGCTGTACTGCAAGTTGGAGTGATATCACCCCCTTCACTTCCCCCCCCCCCAGCAGCCAAACAAAAGAACAATGGGAAGGTAACCAGATAACAGCTCCCTTTACACAAGATAACATCTGCCTGGTAGATCTAAGAACAACACTCAATAGTAAAAACCCATGTCCCACTAAGACTCATCCAGTTAAAAAACAGGAAAAAAAGAAAAGGAAAAACAGCAGCCTGCCAGAAAGCATTTCTCTCCTAAAGTGCAGGCACAAGTCACATGACCAGGGGCAGCTGGGAAATTGACAAAATGTCTAGCCCCATGGCAGATTTCAAAATTGAATATAAAAAAATCTGTTTGCTCTTTTGAGAAATGGATTTCAGTGCAGAATTCTGCTGGAGTAGCATTATTAACTGATGCGTTTTGAAAAAAACATGTTTTCCGATGACAGGATCCCTTTAATGATTATAATTGGATGCCGTAGCTGTTACTGATGGCTATGTATAGATTTACTGTAGTTTTTACTTGTTTGGAGAGAAGTGGGGTGGTTGTGGTCTACACATGGAATGAGACAGAGAAAGTGATATCTGTGACAGCAGAATGGCTCAAGCAATACAGAAACTTATATCATCATCATCATCATCATCATCATTTATTTATATAGCGCTGTCAAGATACGCAGTGCTTTACTGCAGTTATAGCAAACAGGGAATAAATGGTGGATAACAGACAAGGATTACAGATACAATAGGGTTAGAAGGACCTAGAGATTAGAGTTTACAAACTAAAAGGTTATATGATATACAGACAAGAATATTCCCTACACCTATGCACTAACAACTAAAAAAAACACATATTCTTTTAACAAAATGACATGTGGGAATATGTGAGCTCATCCAAACACATTTATTCTTAGTTAAAAACGGTTTATAGAAGCTCCTGTTTGCCAATGATAGTTCCCTTTTACAATCTGAGCTATTCATGGCAATGATGTCACGTAAGAAGCCGAACGAGGCTAAGCGAGGTGATTTTATGCAAACTCATCGAGCTCAAGCTAAACTGAGAAATGTGAGAATTAAATTATTGTGTGCTGATTATGTACAGGACTTTCTGAGGTTGATTTTCTAAGGCAAAGTGAAAACTAGGAACAAATGTTTCTATGTTAAATTATAATCTGTCTGGTTTCTACTTCTCCACCAGCCTATGCACACATCAGCATAATGTGCCTTCAAAGGCTTCATGCTTTATTGGGGCATAAAAACCACAGAATCACATTTCTCGAAGATTTATGACCTTGGGAGTCGATTTTATACTTTTGACTTTACAAAGCTGACTTTACAAGAAAAGAAAAGTGTATTAAACACAAAGCGGAGGACTTTCCACTAATATGAGTAACTGGAATAGAAGTCTCATTGATGCACAAACTGATCAATTTAAAAATGTACAATATTTTTTTCTTATATAATGCATTATTTGAAGAAAAGTGAGCGTGACTGTATAAACAGGTGTGGAGCACATTTTTGCACCTTCCTCAGAGAATTGCATTTTTAGGGGCAGATTTATCAAGGGTTGAAGTGAAAATTGGAATTTTTGAATTCAAATTCGAATTTTCGAGTTTTTTTTAAGGCAAAAACTGTCAAATTCAACTAGGGAATGGTTAAAATTAGATGCAATTTTTTTTTTAAAATTCAAATTCAATTTTCGAAATTTGTCATACACTGGCTCTTTAAGAACTCGAATTTAACTATTCGACACCTTAAACCTGCTAAATTGCTGTTTTAATCTATGTAGGGTGTCCTGGGATCAATTTGGAGTTGTTTGCAGCCTTCTCGACATTTCGTAAAAAAAAAACTTGAATCGAACTCGATTTGAATTTGATTCGATTCGAGTTTGTGGGTCAATCCTATTTACCCAAGTACAAAATTGTTTTTTTTTTTTTTTTTAACAGATTGCAGTTGGTCAAATTTCGAGTTTAAAATAACTCCTATGAACTAGAAATTCACCCTTGATATATCTGCCCCTTAGAGTTGACTTTTACTTCTTGTCTCCCTTTCAGCAGAGAAATGGCTATACTTACCTTGTTTTGTGACTACACGTGACTAGGCAGCGTTTGTTTCATTCATTACATGAATTCCTTCATTGGCAAAGAAAAATCTGTTATTGATTTCATTCTGGCCTATAAGCAGACACCAATGGTAGATGTAGAAAAAAGAGCTAAGAATACAAAGAATTAGTAAGATAGAAATAGATTTTTATAAATAATCGGTAAAGGGAAAATTCAGCCAAACTTCTCATACTTTTCATAACCCTAGCTAACCTAACATGAGGCAAATTTACTAAAGGGCGAAGTGGCTAACGCTAGCGAAAATTTGCCAGAGTGGCGTCATTTCGTTACTTCGCCGGTTTACTAACGGGCGCTGGTGTAAATTCACTAGCGAAGTGGACCTACTCTAGCGCTACTTCGCACCCTTACGCCAGGCGAAGTTGCGCTATGACGAAGGGACGTAACTACACTAATTCACTAACCTTCGCATTTTACTGAACGTTACCTCTTGTGCCAGACTTGCCTTCGCCACCTCAGACCAGGCAAAGTGCAATAGAGTAGATAGGGATTGCTTCAAAAAAAGTTGAAATTTTTTTGAAGTCCCAAAAAACGCTGGCGTCTTTTACTTTTTTAATGGTGATAGGCTGAAAAAGATTGTACATTTTTTTGGTGGTACCCTTTTTCCCCCTACATTTTCTAACGTATGGCACCTAAACTATACAGTGGGCACATGTATAGGGCAATATAACAACTCTATTTTATTATATGAAGCTTTCCCAGGCTTGTGTAGTGTAATGTATTTGCTGCTACATATACGTCCATTGTACTTTAATTTGGCGCGTGTGCAAAATTAGCATTGCTGGGCGTAACTTGCTATGCTTGCCAAATTAGCGCTAGCGCAACTTCGCTACCTTTCGCCTCCCTGAGCGCAACTTCAGATTTTAGTGAATTAGCGGTGCCCTGGCAAAAGTTCGCCGGCGAAATGCGGCGAAGGTGTCGCTAGCGCATTTTTGTTGCTTAGTGAATTTGCCCCCTAAAGTTTTCTAACCCAGGGTTGGGACCCAAAAATTTATTCTCATGCTGTTTAGTGTAGTCTAAGGGGCAGATTTATCAACGTCCAAATTCTAATTTTTACTGAGATTTTACCACAAGGTTGTGCTAAAAGCTTTAAAAATTTGAGGTTTATTATGGGGCCGATTCATGAAGCTCGAGTGAAGGATTCGAATTAAAAAAACTTCGAATTTCGAAGTGTTTTTTTGGGCTACTTCGACTTCGAATCGAACGATTCGAACTAAAAATCGTTTGACTATTCGACCATTCGATAGTCGAAGTACTGTCTCTTTAAGAAAAACTTCGACCCCTACTTCGGCAGATAAAAGCTACCGAAGTCAATGTTAGCCTATGGGGAAGGTCCCCATAGGCTTGCCTGAGATTTTTTGATCGAAGGATATTCCTTCGATCGTTGGATTAAAATCCTTTGAATAATCCTTCGATCGTTCGATCGCAGGATTTGCTCTAAATCGTTCGACTTCGATATTCGAAGTCGAACGATTTTAGTTCCTAGTCGAATATCGAGGGTTAATTAACCCTCGATATTCGACCTATAGTGAATCGGCCCCTATGTGTAAAGGCCACAAAAGTCTTTAATGCCAAACTTCACCAAGTAACAGTTGTCAAGGTGCTGTAGAAGTCAGTCCGAGCTGCACTGATCCCACTGAACTATTTTTAAACCAATCAGAATTTTAGAGGTTTTTGGATACTTTTCTCCTACGAACTTTTAATAAATTTAATGATAATCATGGTTTTAGAGTTTGTAAGTTTAGTATACCTTAAAAACCACTAAAACGATTAATATTTAGTAAACACAAACAATTTTATAAAATACAAATAAAAAAACTTCTAAAAGCTTGCCAGTTCATGTAATAGTCAGTGGGAGTTTTTCTAGGCAAAATTTTATGGGTGTTTGCAATTCGGTTTGTAGACCCACTGATGAGTAGAAGATGTATTTGATGCAATCAAGTTTTTTTTTTCATGTATTTATTTGATTGCAAACCTACAAATTTGTTAAAATTCAAATACAAACGGGCAGATTTCTCAAAGTGTGAAATTAGAGCTCACCTCATTAAAAAATACTTTCTATTCATTCCTATGGAATTTTTAGAAGCGTTTGTATCAATGGATAAAAGTTAAAGTTCACCATTTGATAAATACACTTCTAGAAATCCTATTGGAATGAATGGAAAGTGGATATTTTTGAGCTTATAAATCTGCCTCAAAATGTCATATTAACAATCACTTGAAAATGTGTTGTGCACAGCACTCCATGTATGAGGAAATGTATGTTTGGTTCTAAAGCGGTGAGCTGACTGCAATATTTTTCCCTGTTTTCCCTATGGACTAATTTGCACAATATTCAAGAGGTCTGTGGGATCATACAGATCGTGCCACTGGTATGTTCAGAAGTGCTGTAAGAAGAATAACCCATGTTCATTCTGTGCCCCCCATGTTTCATGTCAAACGCATTGTTCCTTCAGTGCAATTCTTCCAACATACAGTAAGACCATTGTTAAAGGGATGGTTAAGAACCTGCATAAGAAATAAATAATTAAAAATGATATGCATGGGATAGTTTATCCCGAAAACCGTTATCCAGAAAGCTCAGAATAAGATTTCTTGGACAGACATTATCTCAAAGTCTATTGTGATACTAAACTCTATAGTTAGTATAGATATGGGTATATAGAATTTATGTGTAAATAGTAGGGAGGGGTGTGTGTATGGATGCTGGGTTTTTATTTGGAGGGCTTGAACTTGATGGACTTTGTCTTTTTTCAACTTGATTTATCTATGGAACCCCATAAAGCAGTGTTTCTCAACATTTTTTTCATGGGAAAGCAAACCCAGATTATGAGATGAATCAGCTTTGTGACCAGAGAACTACGGGATAATGAGGGCTATTTATTTTTTATAAATTGAATATGCTTGTTGCACAATCATATAATCCCTGCAATATTACAATTTCTTTGCAACAGCTTTAACTCATTTTGGATAAGAATTCACCAGCTTTGCACACAGAGCTCAAGATGTCAAACAGATTTGCTCTTGGTAGTCCAGGTTGGATCATGCCTGTGCATCCCTAATTTCACCCAGTGCCACAAATGATCACTTGGAATGAAATCAGGGCCATTGTGCCGTTAACATTTTTGTCCCCTAGTCACCCTAGTAATAATCTGACCTTGTGTGTTGGATTATCATCCAACTACAAAGATTAATTTGCTAGAAAGTTCCTTTACGTTGTTTATTTTACTCACAATCCTTCTTCTAGTTCAACAAGAATCCCAGTCCAAGTCCCAGTCCCACAGCATTGATGGTATCAGCACCAGGCATCACTGTAGATATTTTTTTTGAACTGTGGGCAGTATTAGATTTATCAGAAATCTCTATCTTGGCCTTATCTGACCACAAACCTTTTTCAAAACTGAGTGGTGTGATATAGCTTCCATTTCCTACTAACTGAACTAATCCGACCCACTAGTGTTGTTCTGTACTCTTTTCCTAATGAATGAATTAGGGTTACCTTTTCTATCACTTCAACAACCCCTTAAATCTGGTTTGTACAACATGGTCATTATTTTAATTCTTCATTGGTGGATACCAAATGTAAGGGCAATTGTTTTTCAAATGTATAAAGAACTTGCATTACACTAACTTGCACTCTAACATACCAATGTTGCATTAAAAAATGAATTGTGATATTGAAAAAAACACTATCACAGAGAGCAAAATTTGAGGATTAAAAGGATTAAAAACCGGTTTAGGGCCTGCTTTTTGTAAGGCAGTCTTCATAAAATCCAATGCAGTCTGTATGTAAAAATATATGCAAAGGCATTACTAATGCTGCCGAATTTACACATTGAATAACTTTTTACTGGTATTTGTGTATGCAAGTGATGCATCCAACAAATAGATACAATATAGGGTGAAATAACAACCCACCAACAACTTTCTAAATGAGATGTTCTTAATTGTCTTATTCAGTTAAAAACTGTAAGGGATATGTCTGAACAGTTAATAGACATGTTTCCCTAACATCTATTCAGCTAATGTATATACAGTTCAGTGATGTGTGCAACATGTGTGTTTTAATGTGTAAAACACAACTTCCAGTTTCTTGGAAGAGCAGCTGACAATAACATGCATTCTACGTGCACCTGCAATTTATATTTTTAGCAGCATAGAAAAAAAAATCTGTTTTCCTAGATCTAGGACTATAGAAAGTACCACCTGGCTTATGTAAAAGCACTGCTGTATATTTTTCATAGCCCCTGTATATGACTTCTGCAGTTACGGTTGCTCGTTTACTTCTACAACGTTGCAAAACAGTACGTAGAAACGGCGTATGTTGCCTCAGGACATGCTCTTCTGTTCTTATGGGGAAAATAAAAGCACATAGATGCTTCAGAGGAAGTGTTACATCCACGGTTCCCTTACTGTGCTGGATCAACTCACACAACTG
The DNA here is from genome assembly GCA_038501925.1 of Xenopus petersii. Lineage (NCBI taxonomy): Eukaryota > Metazoa > Chordata > Amphibia > Anura > Pipidae > Xenopus > Xenopus petersii. Next base: position 110,812,428 of record CM076683.1, on the reverse strand, counting down.
ACTTGTACCCAGTGTGATTCTGTTCTAATTCCTTAAAGGAACAGTTCAGTGTGAAAATAAAAACTGGGTAAATAAATAGGCTGTGCAAAATAAAAAATGTTTCTAATATAGTTAGTTAGACAAAAATGTAATGTATAAAGGCTGGAGTGACTGGATGTCTAATAAAACAGCCAGAATCCAACTTCCTGCTTTTCAGCTCTATAACTCTGAGTTAGTCAGCGACTTGAAGGGGGGCCACATGGTACATTTCTGTTCAGTGAGTTTGTAATTGATCCTCAGCATTCAGCTCAGATTCAAAAGCAACAGAAATGACCCCTGTGGCCCGCCCTCAAGTCTCTGATTGGTTACTGTCTGGTAACCAGGGAAACCAGTCTATCTAAACCAAGAGAGCTGAAAAGTAGTGCTCTGACTGACAAGTTATACATCAAATCACTCCAGCCTTTATACATTAAATTTTTGGCTAACTAACTATATTAGAAACATTTTTTATTTTGCACAGCCTGTCTATTTATACAGTTTTTATTTTCACACTGAACAATTCCTTTAACCTACCTATATTCTTATACCATACAGAATTACACAGTACTATGAGGCATCCCAACACTATTAATATATTAAATTACAAGCAACAGCCTCATTCACAACCCTTCTCATAGAAGAAGAAGTCAACTATGAAAACAGATTTTTTTTTATAAAATTATTTTAGAATACATTTCCAACTACCTGTAGCTGAGTTACTACTTAGCAGCCAGTTGCACCAAAATAATTAATGATACAGCAAGTTCTGCTATGGTTCTAAGTGATAATCACCTGACCAATGATTGTACTGGCAAAGTCTAGGCTAGGTAAATGGATGCCCAATAAATTGCCCAGTCAGCAAAATCCTGGTGCTCACCCCATGTACCATTAATTTTTGGGATTTTTAAATACAAATCCTCCCACAAATTGGGGTGATGTCCAAATATTTATCAAAGTCAGATTTTTTCTTGTTGGACTTTTAAACCACCATTTTTTTGTAGAAAAAAAAACAAATTCAGAATAAAGAACTACTCCAACTCCGACCTGCCAAGTTCATGTAAAAGTCAATGGCAGATGTCTCAAAAAAAGGTGCTGGGTTTCCGAAAAAGTTGCGGTATTCGGGTTTCATACTGATTTTTTTTACAATCTTATCAAGATTTTTCCCGCACAAGAATTAGGGAAAAATAAGGAAAAAGTCTGTGCGGATTTGGTCGGAGTGGCTTTCCAATAATAGTGAGATAAATTTGGATTTTAATAAATAACCCCCTTACAGTCGCAATACATGTCAGGTCACATAAGCCTATTATAGGACAAAGCAGTACCATAACTAGGTGGGGGCGGGCCCTGGTGTGGGCTGTGCAGCCGTGCCGTTTTTCTTCTTGGCTGCAGCTGGGCGCGATCTGCCGAGGGGGCCCTGTGGGGGTGTGGGCCCTGGTCCAATTGCACCCCCTGCTCCCCTGGTAGTTACGTCACTGGGACAAAGTTCTTATTGCTTCCATGCTTCTTCCTGTTACAGTTAGAGTTGTAGTATTTCTGGTCAGGTGATCTCTGAGGCAGCACACAGACCATCACAAAATTGTGGCTGAATGGAAAAGAGCAATATTTACTGTTATCTATATTCTAGTTTGGTAAGATTCTTTTTAAAGGCCGCTTAATATCATATAAACTACTATAAATGTTAATTAAGTATTTATTCAGGTGGTATAGTTTTCCTTCAAGGAAATGTCCAGTGGAAGCTCTCCTAAATAAAATGATCCCATGAAAGAATAAATATCTAAGGAAATTGATTACCCACTATAGCTCAGTAGATAAGCAAACTATGCAAACTATAGCAAAGGCTAGGAAAACAACTAGACATACAAATGGTGAAAACTAGACTGGATAACCTTTTAATAATGGAAAGACTTTTCAGCATGTCCAGTGGATCTTAAAAGGCATTTATTAGAATCCGGACTCCTTAGATGGCTTACAGGAATATAACACACCGGTCTCGGATTGAATCTCAGACTTGGGGACTTGCATACTTGGGGTTTTGCATACAAAACATTGGACTTCAATAAACCTTCATTTAATCTGACCTTTTTACTAGTTGGAATCCTCCTTGTAGTGCTGTCAGCTGTTAGGATATATATATATATATATATATATATATATAAAACCATAGAAGTATATGAGCACACTCCTGGATCTTTATATAAAAAAGACTGTATTGATTAGGGCCAGTATCAGAAGTGCCCTTATATACTTCTATGGTTGTATGATAGTCCATATAACCTTTTATGCAGTGCCTTTCTCCTATACAAAGAAATGTCCCTGCTTGTCTTTTCATCATTTAAAGAGATAGCTATATATATATATATATATATATATATATATATATATATATATATATATATATATATATACCCACTCACCCTGCCCTATGGCATATTTTTAAATGTACCTCTGGAAATCACTCTGGAAAATGTCATTAACTGTAACATTTTGAAAGATATTTGGTCTAGGCAGTGCTTTATTAATATAGATTAATATGAAGATGGAAATTATTAAAGAAATCTCTAGATCTTTACCAGTTATGAGAAATTAAACAAGTAAATGCCTTCTGCTTTAAGACTTTATGGCCCACCCCTTCCTCAATGTGAGATGAGATAATAACGGCATGGGATTAATTTTATTGTATATACTGGCATTGGCCTGTAAAACTGCTCAGCTCTAATCTGCATAGTGCTGCATGCTGGCCTGTGTGCTAAAGCCTATTAACCTTTTGCCAAACGTGATCATATTTCTGAGACACCAATACAACAAGTGGGAACACATTTGTTTAATGTCTGTAGACCAGAATAAATATTATTTGGTGCCTCCCAGGCCAAAATAAACACAGTAGGGTGCTCAGTGCTGCAAACTGCAATCTGAGCTCAAATTCAGCCTGAAGAGATTTTACTGAGGCTTTACGTTTTTTTTTAAATATCGCACAATTCCAAGCAGCAGCATTAAACAAAGTTATACATTTTTTTTACAGCAATAGGAACCTCTATAACTAGACTGGATTTACAGTAGACCAATTTTCCAGGTCATTGGTCATGCTCTGGAAATGTCTTTCATGCTGACTCTGTTTTGCATTATATAATTAAATAGTTCGGCCACATTTCCCATTGAGTGTGTAAGAGCTGGAACATTTGCAATATACAAAAAGGGTATTTGGACATTGGCAGTAAAGCCTAAAAAGAGAACATGAAAAGAGAAAGTTCCATTGAAATTTGGCCCAAAACAAACTGACAGGTTATTATCAGACTCATGGAGGACTGGTCTGTGTCACAGTATAATTGCCGATTGGCCCTCCTTATACTCTGAATTAATTTGTGTGTCATTTGTGTGAAAATCCAGTTAATGATGTTTACCAGAGTATGTATCCGGAAGAAGCCACTTTTTGCCAGTAACCACATACTTTCATGTTATTTTTAAGCAAATTCCACCTTTCCTCTCTTTTTCTCTGGATAACATTATTTTAAAAACCACAGGACATCTTTAATTATAGGGAGTGGGAAATTCCAGACAATGTTTCCAGAAATACAAAACTGAAATTAATGAATATGGCAAAATTGCCAGTACTTTTGCTTCCAATCTGAATATTTCACGGCCGTGTCAGACTGAACTGTGGTTTTTCATTTTATTCCACGGCACAAATGTTAGTCCTTGACTCTGCCTATAATGTGTGTATACAGTAAGATCCTACTAAAAGGACCATAAAAGGATGTTTCCTTTTCTTTTGTTCTTTGTTAATTCACACAACAGGAAACTTTCAGTATTGTTTTAAGTGGAAAGTAATGTTTAAATTCAACAAAATAAAATATTAGGAAACATTTAGCTTATATATATGGAATATTCAAATACCACGGGGATTCAAAAACGGTACCATGGATAGGCAAAAGAGTAAAGATCCCAACAGTGGCCAAGGGAGCACTTCTGTTGCATATCAAGCACAGACCAAAATGTTCACCTGATTTGCCCACTGCCCTCTTGTATCTCAAGTTTATCAAAACAGCTATAACAGATAAAACACCATTGTATTGGACAGGGCTTATCTGTTATGTGCTGTGTAGCCTGTGCCTTTTCTCCTTTTTTCCAGCTTGAATGGCTGCCCCCAGGGCTACACAGCAGCTTGTTTATATAAACTATAGTAGTATTTCTGAAGCAAACATGCAGTTTTTACCAGTGTATGCTATTAGTATATTATATGTTAATTACTTTAAAACACTTTCCTTTTTTTTGTGTAACTATTCCATACACAGCCTTGCCTGAGATTCTGCTTCAGAACAATTGATTTGAGGCTCCCAAATCTAATTTTTCAGCCAATAAACAATATTTTGCACTACAAGGCCAGTAGAATTTGTATAGGTTAAGCAGAACTAGAGATAAATTCAGATTCCTAAACCAAAAAGGTAAGGGTACTTTGCACACCTAAAGGTGACCAATACTAAAAACAGTTTCTTCTGGTGTAACCGGAGTGGTTGAAAGGCAGAATGCCCTCAAGTGTTTGGAAGTCTATGAGCAGACTGGAAAGTGGGCTGCTGGAGATGCTGCAAACCTATGGGTATTAGTATTAGCAGTAAAGGTAGAAACAAGTATGGGACCTGTAGGTCTGGACCTGGGGTTTTCTGGATAATGGATATTTCTGTAATTTGGATCTCCATACCTTAAGTCTACTAGAAAATCATGTAAAAATTAAATAAATCCACTAGGTTAGTTCTCTTTTTAATAAGAATTAATTATATCTTAGTTTGGATCAAGTAAAAGGTACTATTTTATTAATACAGAGAAAAAAAGAAACATTTTTTAAAAATGTGGATTTTGTTATTATAATGGAAGACGGCCTTTCAGTAATTTGGAGCTTTCTCGATAATGGGTTTCCAGACAACGGAGCCCACACTTAAATCTCAGAGCACAAACTTTTGAAAGATAAAAGCAAACAATTGCAATCACAGGGTTTTGCTTTATTGCAAGCTAATTGTCATTGCATTTCATGCATGCTCCACTATTAAGAACATATTTGTTATTCCTTCAACAATAAAAAGCAGTGTGTGTTTGCTCAATATGTTACCAGAAGACAGTTTTAGGCTAGGAAGGCTGTTTTGTGGGCACAGCTCTCTTTGTGGCTTGACTGGCAATCATTCTGATTCTCTATAAACAGCTACCATGTCCTCTGAACAGGCCATTCTCTCTCTGTGCCCAACATCTAAATACTTTGTGTTTTTTTCCTCCTCTAAATAAAATTCCTTTTCATTACAAGCTGGGTTGCTATGTCTTTTTAAACAGAGACAGAAAAGCAGCTCTCTGTGTCAGACAGATTTCAGCCTTCCATCCTCCTCCATTTGTATAATGCAGACAAAGGCAAACAAACCCAGCTGAAAGCCTAGCAACCCACACTTTAGGCAGTCAATGCATATGATCTGCAGGATGAAGGCCAGGACCTGTTCACACATGAATAAAGAAGATTAAGATTTTCTTTCAAAGACGTGAAGCCTTTTTGACAGCCAATGTCAACAGTTCTGTCTGTTTCTCAATGTGAAACAGTCGTCTATCACAGGTTCCCACAGGGAGGTCTTGCTTATTAGCATGCTTTACATTACCATTGCTTGTCACCATTTCACGGAACAATAAAGGTGGAGGTTGCACTTGCTAACCAAGAATAAAAGATAACTTACTGAGAATTCCAAGAGGAACTGATGCTTTTTAAGGAATAATAAATTCAAAAGTGGTTATCTAAACACTGAGTCTAACAGGAAGGAATAGCGTAATCCTTCCACCAGTATGAAAACTTCCCAAGTATTAGCAGTATTCAATATTCTTTGAAATGAACCAGCACTCCAAGTATTTTCAATTCTATCATTTATTATAACATCACTTGTGTATCGTGGATACACGGGTGATGTTATAACAATTTATTGAATTGAAAATACATGGAGTGCTGGTCCATTAAGAAGAATATATACATATATATATATATATAAATATATATACAAAAAGAACAAAAATGCCAGCACCATGGGTCTTGTGTGAAAAAAACTTGTATTATGACATGGTATGTAAAAACCAACGTTTCTTGGGACCTTTTTCAAGAGGGACCGAAACGTTGGTTTTTACATACCATGTCATAATACAAGTTTTTTTCACACAAGACCCTTGGTGCTGGCACTTTTGTTCTTTTTGTATATGAAATTGGTTCCGTGCACAGGGGCAGAAATAATCTAGCCGTTGGGAGAGAGGTGCTGTCTATACACATATATATATATATATATATATATATATATATATATATATATATATATATATATATATATATATATATACACACACACATATACATACAGTGAACCAAGAGCTGCCTTAAAATATATATTTTTTTGCAAAAAAGTGATTTTTCTTTGGAAAACTTATGTTTAACATATACTTAAAATAGTTTACTCTGTGCATATTGTTTAGTTAACTTTCATTACATCGTTGCTTAATATAAGCAAAACAAAATTATTTTGTGAATTATCCGTGAACGTTTTACAGGGTTGCGCTAGTTTTACACTATTAGCTGTTGAAGCATCCATACACCCTTATGTATTGAGTGTTTTATGCACTTATTCTACAACAAACCTGAAAAATGCATTATGTGAGTTAATTCTTAAGTTATCTATTCATGGTACCATGATTAATCAGTTTGATTCTGGACAGTCTTTGCAAGGGCAATTGCACATCATAAGATTTATTGCCATGGTTAAATCAGAGTATATTAAAAGGGGTTGTTTAACTTTTAATTAACTTTTAGAATAATGTAGAATGTGATATTCTGAGACAATTTGCTATTGCTTTTCATTTTTTATTTGTGGGTTTTGAGTGATTTAGCTTTTTATTCAGCAGCTCTCCAGTTTGTAATTTCGGCCATCTGATTTCCAGGGTCCAAATTACCCTAGCAACCATGCGCTGATTTGAATAAGAGACTGGAATATGAATAGAAAAGGACCTGCATAGAAAAGTGAGTAATAAAAAGAAGCAATAACAAAAACATTTTAGCCTTACAAAGCATGCAAAAGTCAGAATCAGAAGAAGAAGGCAAATAATTCAAAAACTGTAAAAAACAAAAAAAAGGAAACATTAAAGCCAACTGAAAAGGTGCTTAGAATTAGCCATTCTATAACATTCTAAAAGTTAACTTAAAGGTAAACCACCACTTTAACAGTCATCAACAAATCTTACTCTGTGCCAACTCCAAACCAATATCAGGAGACTTTACCCTTCTTCTGACTGTCAGGCTGTTTGGCCTAATAAATCAGAAGATGAATGTAAATTGCTAAAGAGCCGAGAAGAGAGTTCTGACTAATTTTTCATTAATTTATTTTGAAGGCTTCCACTTCATTTAAAATACATATTTAAAGGCTCATTAACACACTAATAGGTTGTCATAAAAGGTTTGCTGCAAGTCTAGTCACCTATAGCAATCAAACAGTGTCTAGCCTTTACTATTACTTCATTATAGATTCCCACCTGCACACCTTTTTCTCCAAAGCTCCACTAATACTTCAGTTCCCTAGAAGCCTGGCTAGGAGTTTACAAATATCCAGTTTAACATTCAGTAGTGTTTAATACAATGTTTAAAAACCTGATTTCCACTAGATTTTGAAAAAAACCACCAGTACACCAATATTGTTTTTAAGTCTTTTATTTTGTGTCTGACTCTTGGTGCTCAGTGAAGAGTTGGACTGTGTATTTGTGCCACTTTAGCTCAGAATATATGGAAACTATCCAAGAAACAAAGTGCCATCCTTTGGCACTTTGGGTGTTGGGGGTGGCACAACTGCATTGATTAGCATTTTTAAAGATAGCTGTAGGTATCATTTTAATGTCCAAACAAAGCATGTCTCAGACACTGTATAATCTGACAAATTAAAATGTACAAATTCTTGAGAAGGATTAAGGTGGGGTTGATAAACCTGCAGCTCCAGGGTTTTCACACAGACATATCAGTTTCTGCCCATGTCTGAAGGTTTTTTTAGCATGTGATTGGGATGGAAACATGGACCTGATGGAGAGGAATACAATGCTGAACTGGAATTCATGCTTTTTTCTCTTTTTTATGCATTCTGATACTGCTATGAAGAATGTACAGTAGCTTGTTACCTCTTTCTCCTGTGCCACTATATGCAGTGTAGGCAAATCCCACAATCCAGGCACAAATGTATAGAGTATCCTAAACAATTGTATTTGTATTGATTTGTTTAAATTACCTTATTTACATTGGGCACACAGAAGGCAGATATGGTTGATGATTGAAGGCAGAAGTCTCCATCCTTTTTTACCCATGAGCCACACTCAAATGTAAAAAAAGATAAAAACTAAATTAATGATAGTTATGTGTTCCACTGTGGAAGGCATGGCCACCTTTAATTTTTTCACTGGCGATTTGGCCAGATTGACAGTGGGGAGTAAGTAGCAGAAAAGGTTGGGTATGATAAGGAGAGGTGGAAAGGGTGCAGTTGGGGAACAACACAAGCATGAAAAAAGTCAACGGGGTTCCAAATAAGGACTGTTATTGGCTATTTGGTAGCGCATATGTGGACTGGCAGCTTACAGAAGGCTCTAGTTGGCAATACATCTGGTTTTTATGCAACCAAAAACTTGCCTCCAAGTCAGAAATTCAAAAATAAGCACCTGCTTTGAGGTCACTGAGAGCAACATCCAAGGGGCTGGTGAGCAACATTGCTCACGAGCCACTGTTGGTAATCACTTATTTAAGCCAACCAAACATGGGTTATTTCCTTTGAGACTTTCCTATTCAGCAACACACGTGGGCAATGGAATTGAATGGAACATTATTTTAGTGAGCAGGATGGTGGCATGTCAAGGATAGAAGATGCAATGCAGCCCATAATTTTCGTGTCTGACAAAGACTCCTTAAGGAGTCAATATGAGGCACTGACAGTCAACATTAAAAATGCCTCCTTAGTGACTGCCACATGACTTTGTAAATCACATGGCTTGGTGTATGGTCAACATTATATATACACGTACATCACTTCTATCTTCTCATTCAAAGCTGTCATTAACTTGCCTTCATTCAGAATCTCCAATGTCGTGTGTATCCATTCAGTGTCCCGCATGTATTTGAATGCCAATTACAATAAACACTTTAACAGTCAAAGGTTGATACTAGGCAATTAGCTAACTGCCTCCTTTATCCCTGTAAGTTAGTGATGGGCAACAGACAATTGTTGTTGATCTACAGTTTTCATCACAGCCTGTTCTTAATTTACTTACAAATAGCCTTGAATTAAATATATAAAAGAAGAATGAGAATGTAACAAAGGTTTCAAAGTTTACTAGCATAGCAACTAATTCGCTGTTTGCTTTCCTGTAAATGCTACTTGCTGATTAGATACTAAACTTTGATAAACTTTATGCTAAACTTTGCACATTACCCCCATGGGATCTGACAGCAGAAAATAACTGGTTGATCTATATAATCTGACAGTTAAATGTTCCTATTTTGGTTTTAACCCACAGGGTTATATCCATTTCATGTATGAATGAATTCTTCTGAAAAATGAGTCCCCGTAAAATCTACTGGAAAGCCTTCCTGTAAAGTGTATGAATGACTTAGTTTTCACTTTATTCTGTTAACTTCCCTCAAGCTATCTTCTGCCTTCAAAAAAAAACTTCCCTTCTGAACTGGTAGTTTCCTTAATATATTGTAATTTTTCTATAATTTTCTATAATTTTCTATCTCTTCTAGATATATATGATGCAGAGACCCGTGCAAATCCTTATATAGGTAGAGATGGGGGAAAGCTTATCGCTTATTTTAAAGCATTCGGATAATAATCCTAGTAAAGATTTAATAAATACCACCAAGCTTTCATTTTTATTATAGATTTTCGAGAGAAAAAAATTACGAAATAAAATAACATAAATAAAGCATTGAGAAATTACACCATTATTAAAATGTTAATAATTAACATTAAAAAAAGAGTAAAATGAAGAAGAAAAGGAAGGAAAAGAAAGAAAGAAAGAAAGAAAGAGAAAGAAAGAAAGAAAGAAAGAAAGAAAGAAAGAAAGAAAGAAAGAAAGAAAGAAAGAAAGAAAGAAAGAAAGAGGTAGTGTCATGATGAAACTATTACAATACTTGTCTATAATCTTCAGACTCCTTGAAAAGAAACCATTGGAGCCAGACCTTGCTAAATTTAGGGCCACCCTCCTTATAGTTAGGCCAGGTAGGGGTGAGAATCACACCAATGTTTCAGCAAAAATCCTTAATCAAGGGGAATTCTAATGTGATTACATTTTATTATCACAGTGCAAGGGAAGTATGTGCCGGGGAGGGGAAGCAGGGAGAGGTTTGCGCCCATTAGTTCGCACATAGGGCCCTTTAAGTCCCACTCCCAGTGGGCCCCTGACGTCCCAGTCCAACCCTGCATATACATTTTTACAATGCCCGCAGATCTTTGCTCAGACTTATGCTCACAGTAAATACTATGCAATACATAGTATTTACATATACTAATTGCATGTAATCCAATATCCAGAAGCCTTCCAAGCAGGAGCAAGAGCTATTTACACATCTTTTTCATATTTCACAAATATTGCATAACATAGTATATTTATTTGCTGAGGATCTATTTATTTGGAATGCTTGGGACCTGGGGTTTTCTGGATAAGGGATTGTTCCGTAATTTTGGATCAAGTCTACTAAAAAAATGTAACCCAAGGATTGTTTTGCCATCATTATGAATGCAAAGTATGAGTATATGCAAACACTATGTTTTGTCTGTGTGATTTTGTATTAGATCCTTGTATTAAAGTGGACCTGTCAACCAGACACAAAAATCTGTATAATAAAAGTCCTTTTCAAATTAAACATGAAATCCAATTTCTATTTTTTATTAAAGCATTCATAGCTGTTGTAAGCTCATTTAAAAATCTCAGCTGTCAATCAAATATTGTCTGCCCCTCCTCTATCCCAATGGCATAGAGGTGGGGCAGACAATTACTTTCACTTTCCATTCAGCACTTCCTAGATGTCACTGCTCTCCACACATTCCCCCGTTCTCTTTACCATTTAATTGTGTAGCCAGGGCATGGAAATGGACATCGGATCCCCCATTCTGGTGCACAAACAAGATTCTGAGATGATGTAAGGCTTGCCTTAATAACAGTGTCCACAAAATGGCTCCTGCCTGCTTGCTATAATTATGAATTCCCAGACTGAAGGAAACAAGATTCAAATAATTTATATAGTGTAATTAAAGTTAATTTTGCTTGACTAATGTGATAAAATAGGATTTTGAATAATTTTTTTGGGTGACAGGTCCCCTTTAATAATATTTCCCATCAATGGAGGGCAGAGTTTCTAAATCTTCTCAAATAGAATAATCCATGCTGTAGATTTTCTTGAATGAGAAAAGTACTTTTCTCCTTTGAAGTTGGGTTTATGTGGGTGAATTCCCAACAATATTGCAAAAAACTGTATTGAACAGATACTATTGGCGGGAGAATCCAGAAAATAGGTTATTTTATCTAATTTTGGAAGAGTACTCAACCAGCCTTCTCAATTAATAGTAAGATTTTGCTCTTGAATTAGCACATTGGAAGTCCCGCCAAAAAGCAGTAAAAGCAGCTTTGATACGTCTTCTGTTTGTGCGGTGCTTGACTTTTTACACTGTAGTTTGTTCCTGGACTTCTATTTATCTGCTCATTCTTTCCTTTGCCTAATATTGACTTAATCTTTCTGTTACCTCCCAATGACCTTGAATGGTCTTTAACTGTCAACCAAATCTGCTCTTGACCATTGCCTACTCCAACTTCTAGTCCATTTATTTTTTACTTTGTCTTCTTCTAAATGCAATTTTGCCTAAATGACAAAAGTAATTACTAAATTCCCTTCATTCTCCATCTGCTACATTGTCAATTAACCAATGTGTTCCTTCTCTAATGGTGGATTCACCTGACTCCTTGCTTAAAGTCCTAGAGGTCATAGAGTAATGTAAGATTCAATCTGATGGGAAAAAGGGGATGCTCAAAATGAAACACATATACTGTAGCTTTCTATTACACATATGTAAATTCCTTTTGTGATGCAGATCCACATTTTTTTGTATGCTTACCTGCTACTTGAATGAATGAACAAGGTCTCAACTACGTGTGTGGCACAATATTGAAACTAGTATAGAAGGAGAATATTTGCCTTGATTATGGCCACAAAGGTTGCAGTGGTCTTTTCATAGAAAAACACAGACAATTGATCCTGTACCAATAAACAAAATGATCTTAAACATTGGCTTCCTAGCTCTATATACTTCCAAACCTTGGTGGAACTTAAAGGGGTGGTTTTCATTTAAGTTAACTTTTAGAAGGTTTTAAATTGGCTAATTCTAAGCATCTTTTAAATTGGCTTTAATTTTTTTTCTTTGTTTATAGTTTTTTTTTTAATTATTTGCCTTCTTCTTCTGACTTGTTCTAACTTTTAAATGGGGGTCACTGATCCCATTTAACACATGCTCTGTAAGGCTACAAATTTATGGTTTTAGCTACTTTTTATTACTCATCTTTCTAGTCAGGCCCTCCTCTATTCATATTTCAGTTCTTCATTCAAATCAATGCACGATTGCTAGGGTCTGAGAGTAGAATATTTTTTGATCACGTTGGTGTTGTAAGTAGATTACCATAGAGATTAGTGTTGAGTTTATAGATGGGTTAAAAAGCAGAGTGACATTATACTATTTATTTTTATAAAATATATAGTAAACTGTGATTGGTTTAATGGGATAAACTGAATCAAAGAGTATATCTAGAAATAATAGAAAAAGTTAATAAAGAGCTTAAAATCAGTGAAAATTGGTAGGGATGCACTGAATCCAGGACTCGGTTCAGGATTTGGCCTCTTTCAGCAGGACTGAAATTCAGTAAAATCCAAGTAGCTGACCAAACCAAATCCGAATCCTTAAAATCTCGTGACTTTTTGTCACACAAACAAGAAAGTAAAAAACTATTTTAACCTTGTGCTGCACTCACGATTCTCTTTTTCCCATCCCAGACGTGATTTGCATTTGCAAGTTTGGTTCGGTATTCGGCCAAATTCCCTAAAAATTACTCTGCTTAATGGAGTGAATGGATGATTAAAGTTACAATATTTATAATTACGTTGGAAAATAGGAGTCTTATGTTGGTTACACATCAGCACATATGAAAATCTGATGGACACAGGTGCACTTAAACCTGGAGCTATTCTTATTACAATGATTTAATCAATGATTTAATCAAGATGCCACGTTACCTTTCCAGCAATTAACTTTAACTTTCACAACAGAGGCCCAAATAAATAATTTAAAGAGCAAGACACACACCACATCTATGCCAAACAGAATAATGAAGACCCTGTCAGTAAATGTAAGAGAGGTGCAAATGTGGAGTATATGTATTAGGGATGCACCGAATCCAGGATTCGGTTCGGGATTCGGCCAGGATTCAGCCTTTTTCAGCAGGATTCGGTCGAATCCTTCTGCTTGGCCGAACCGAATCCAAATCTTAATTTGCATATGCAAATTAGGGGCGGGAGGGAAACCACATGATTTTTTTTGTCACAAAACAAGGAAGTAAAAAATGTTTTCCCCTTCCCACCCATAATTTGCATATGCAAATTAGTATTCGGATTCTGTTTGGTATTCGGCTAAGGATTTGGGGGTTCGGCCGGATACAAAAAAGTGGATTCGGTGCATCCCTAATATATATCAGTATAGTATTGATGTGACGCAATGCTGCAATAAAGATTAACATTTAGTTCTGCAAAGTGTGTCCAAATGATCCAGTGCTCTGGTGCTCCGTAAAGCCCTGAAACTACTTTATTACAGGTCTGATTCATTAGTCAGGGATTAGCCACTTAAAAGAGAGATAGTATCAAAGTTCAGAGTCAGGAAAGCCAATTGTTCTCTTTCTGTACTTGTGCCCTGTATGTGTGAAATAACTCTGGAAACTAACGTGCAGTGGAAGCCATAGAAAGTAAATAGCACCAGATAGTGCAAACAAAATATACAATATATACCAATAACAATATATACCTAATTGTGACTATTCCCTTCCTGGGTTCTTAAATCACAATCTGATAAGTAATGTCTGGCTTGTCTTTGGATAAGAAAGATGTTTTTCCCATCACATTTAAACTAAGCAGCTGGCTTGTTGGAGCGTTTTGTTTGCTTCCTTCTGGGTTGCCATACATTTTATTTTTTATACTTTAACCAGCAATAGATTACTTTATATTGAGTTCCTTGGTTACCTTTCTGTTTGCACATTTAACTGATCAGGGAGATTGTTAAGGCTTGTTCTACAACCAGGCACCATTACAGTTGTGGTGAAAGTATCTGTCTTTAGAACAAACTGTGCACACATAACATTCCTTCTCTGCAAATTTACTTTCAAATACATGAGATGGAACTGTCACATTGCTTTGCCCAGCTGATATCGTTTCTTAAATAGAGAAAAATTGTATACATATTTGTATAACTTGGGTTTTTATGGAGCCCCTACATGCCTGGTGCCTAATTTGTCTATTGATTAAAATAAGCACTAATGCAAAATATACATTTTTTCATTACTAGGACTTCTAATAACTAGTTTATTGTTTCTTTCAGGAGAAGGTACAAAAAAAAGAGAACAGGAAGGGTGTCAACAAAAGCCTAATTAGGGGATTACCATGTGCGTGATGGCTACCCATAAACAAAACAGTAGGGACCACTAAAATAATGACAACCATGGAAAACAGCTGAAAGACATGAACTGTCTAATATTTTGGAAGCTTTCCAGCCACACTACCACGCAGCAATTTGGAAGTTTAGAAAAGCTTAACTTGTGTATGATCCAAGGAAATAGTTACATTCCATGGACATCAAGCAGATCCTCTTTACAGCAGATTTCACACTTTGAGAAGCCTACGCTTTCAACCTTATTATATGGTGAATTATATGGAGAGAGACGTTGCTAAGACAGACATTTCCAGGTCTCCAGGCAGTTTTCATGTCATGAGAAAAACATATCACAATAAAAAACATATCACAATGTAATCCTCAGGATATGGTCCTGTTCTAAACTGAGGTGATGCAGGGCCAGAAATAACAAGCATGACTTGCAGCACACTTCATGTCTCACTTCTGCCCCTTTGAAAATAAAATGAAAGCAATATGCTGATCTTCTAATTTAATTGAATTTTACCAGTGTAAGAATTTGAAGAAAAGGTGCAAATGCCTAAGGTGGTATATGGCTGCGCCTTTTCAGATTTTTTTTTTTTTCATGTTTAGGGTAAAATTATACTTTCCAGAAAATGCTGGGATTGTCTTGAAAGGCATCTGTATTTCATTAAATATTGTTTAAAATAAAAAAAAAGATAACAGAAATGAACAGCATTTAAAAGATAATGCAGCAACAACAAAGTTAGTTACAGGAAGAGAACAATTGCAATGCAGATCAAAATAAATATGGTAGATCAAAAATGGACACTCGAAAATTGATTCTGAAGCTCAACCCATCGCAGCTTGCCCACAGCTCAGTGGTGTTTGCATTGAACTTTATGGTAGCTCATGCTCAGTACTGAATGAATAATTCAGCAGTATTTACAAGGACTGGTGTGAATTTTATATAATCTCTGTGGGATTTTTTGGTACTGTATAAAAGACATTGAGATTACCATTGCCCTTGATATATTCCTGCCCGAGAGGTCATCCCCTGTTTAAGGCATTTAGGGCATCAACCAACATCACCATCAGGATCTTCCACAACTTCACCACCCACAAGATATTTGTTATTTACATTGCTTCAGATGATAATTTTGCTTCTCAAGTCTAAAGGGAGGTCTTTAGTCTTTTATTTTCTATATGAAAAATGATCCCCCCCATCTGCCTATAATGTCTTTAATGGCCTGAATGATTAAAGACTGTGCTAATGAATACTAGCTGGAAATAGTTTTTGTAAGAAAGTTCTCCAATACACCTTAAGGGGAACTATCATGAAAATGAAATATAAGTTTTATCATTCTGAAATAACAAACTTTCTAAATATACTGTAATCAATGAAAAAACATAATCTATAAAACTATATCTTCACTGTCCCACCTATATGTAGAGAGACAGAATGTATTAGAAAAGCGTTGATGGCAGAGCTCACCCACATACACTGCCTCACCTCGTCCGTAGCAGCTATCGTGGGATCTCAGTTACCCGAGTTAACTGAGAGGATTTATTAGAGGAGTGCTTAATAAGAAGTTTGTCATCATTTCAGCCTTTATTGGGCTCTCATATGAGCCTGGTGCACATTTTTATCATGTTTTTCCGTTCTACTTTCTCAGAACTTGTGTCAGCACTTTATGTAGGCTGTATGTAGGCTTTCATGTAGGCTTTCATGTCCATAAATTTATTGTTGAAATACCTACATTCAGCAAGAAAGCCAATATAGAGGGGTATATTCAAAGACGTGTCATAAAGCCACAGCTGTGGTAACACACCTCTCGCCCAAAGTATACTTAAAATGTAAATCCATTAAATAAATAAAGTATTCTCTGGGTGTGACTGTTCACATTAAAGCAAAGTACAACATGTTTTGCAGGGAGCAGCAGAAATTTGAAGTGAAAGCAGCTGTTGGCCCTGTGAGGCCCATGACTTGGGTTGTATAGGGGTCTTAGCCCGCAGTGGTATTTTGTGGCATTATGTAGGTATCCCACAGTGTCACTATTTTTAAAAAATAAAGTTTAAAATAAACAAAGAGAGGGATTACCGCCTGCTACTTTATGCCCTGTACACTTGCCTTTAGCCACCAGGCAGACTCATCTCAAACAAAGGAACCCACAATAATGCCTTGCATCTTTTGACAGATATTATTTTTGATGTAGACTTGCCTTAAAGCTTTAATATCAGACTTATTATCTTGGCAAATCTTGGCAAATTTAGGGAGACCTCCTAGGTAGAAATAAGGCACTTTTTCTCTTCTATAGACCGCATTGAGCCAGATAAAATGCATTCGTTCATTTTTCTATACAAAACAGCAAATAGCTTTCCAAGTTTAACAATAAATCTGCCATGAATTTCACATTATTGTCATTTTTAAAACCAGACAACAAAACGATCTGCAAATCAAATAGGTTTTCTAAACCATTCCTTTTAGATATCCAGATTTTTATTATACAGTGGCAGGTATGGGGCCTGTTGTTGGGGTCTTTCCATAATTTGCACCACACCATAAGCCTACTAAAAATCACGGCAACATTTATACCCAATAGACTTGTATTGCCTCCAAAAAAAATTAATTATATCTTACTTACTTATTTACTAAATACCGAATGCGAAAATCCCGAAAAATTTGTGATTTTTTCATAGTATAAAATCGGACTTTTAAAATATCACGGATTTTTTGGAATTTATTATACCCAGAGGATGGAAAAAGTCTGAATCAGAAAATCCAGCATCTGAGACCTATCAAGGTTGCATATAAGTCAATGAGAGAAGTCCCAATGATTTTTTGATGTATGCTGGGTTTCGTGCAATACCCTGAAGATTTTTGGAGTTTTCAGGAAAAAAGCATACAAAATCCAAATTTTCTGGTGGAAAATCCGAAAAAAATCGGGAAATTCTGATTTTTTCCCGCAAACCATATTTTCTGGAAATTCTAATTATAAATAAGCAGAAAAAAACCTGTGCAGATGTAATCTGAGTTTTTGGCAGAACATGTTGAGATAAATTCGGACTTTGATAAATAATCCCCCAACTGTTGAATTATGACAAAAAGAAAATCATTGAATGCTTCATAGACATTCAAAAAATATTTTCCCATTTCCCATACCATTCCCAGCATTTGTTCAGTTAGCTCCTATGATGAAGGTTCTTGCAGAAAGTCGGCCAGATCTTGAACGGACAGGTTAAAAATTCCCTTCGGAACGCGGCCACATCTGTGCGTCTATGTGGTCCCGTAATCTGACCACTCGGATCCATTATGATCCAATCGTTGGGGCCATGATTGGATCAGTCCGATATCGCCCACTTCAATGTGGGCATATCGGGGAGAGATTGGCTCATTGGCCACCTTTAAACGGACAATGCAAATTGCTCCAGGCTTAGTAATTCATAGCAATAAATTGCAGGGTGCTAATTGGTTGGGGTAGTTTTCTAGACCTAAATGTTGCAATTATAACACTTTTAAATTTTATTGCAAATACATGCCTGAGTTTTAGGGCAGGGCAGAAAGGCCATTTCTCCTAAAAAAACGAATTTTAAGATGCTTGAAGCTTTTATATTCAGGAAACCCACCCATGTCCCCCCAAAAATTAATCAACTTACCCTGCAGCACTCTAGCTGTAGTTAAACTACAATCCCCAAAAAACAGACGAAGGCTTTGCATGTCTGATCAACTGATCTGAAATGAAGGCTATGGCTTTCCTTCTAGAAATTACACCCTTGGAATTGGTTTTGTTCATTCTTGATGGCTTTTGTTACTTTTTATTTTTACCTGAAAGCTTTTAAAGCTTGACTGACTTTGTTTTACAAACACTTACAGATGTGCTGCACTGTACTCTATTTCAGCAGGAAGAGCATAATATGACTAATGAGATGGTGGTCTGAATCAAAGCACTCACCACATTTAACTTTTTTTTTTCCTTTTCAGACTTGTTGTTTTGATACAATAAATATTTACACATTTAGATGTCCTGTTATGTTAAGTCCTGTTATTAACCTTCGTCATGAAAAGGAATAGAAGTAACAATAGAGATCATTTACAAAGGCTGTAACATGTATGGGGTCCGTTATCGAGAATGCTTGGGACCTGGGGCTTTACATGGGTCTTTACATAATTTGGATGCCCATACCATAAGTCTACGAAAAATAATTTAAACATTACATAAACCCAGTCGGATTGTTTTGCCACCAATGTGGATTCATGCAGCTTAGTAACCATCAAGTACAAGGTACTGTTTTATTATTACACACAAAAAGAAAAATCATTTTTAAAATTGAGAATTATTAGCTTATAATGGGAGATGGCATTCCCATACATTTTTCTGGATAACAGTTTTCAGTTAAGGAATTCCATTCATGTGGTTTTTAATGATTTAATTTTTAGGCAGATTCTTAACCATCACCTTTAACGATGGTCTTATGTTGGAAGAACTGCACTGATTACAATTGTGAATTAATTTATTATAATTATATATATATATATATATATATATATATATATATATATATATATATATATTTATTTATTATTAATATTTTGAGTTTTCTGAATAACAGTTTCCAGATAACGGATCCCCTACCTGTATTTTTAGAAAGAAAAAGGAAGAGGTAGAAAAATCCTCTTGAAGGAATTTGACAAGATGTATATAAATTATATGTACCATGGGTTAGAAATGTTAATTAACATAGCCTAGGATACAGAACGCAATGTCACAGCAGAAAAGTGCATATATTTAAAAAGGAAATACTCTTTTGGATTGCTTCTTTTGCCAGCCAGCTACAAACATGATTCCATACAGTAAATTAACTAGCACCTTGTAAATTAGGGAAAAATACACAATATAATGTGCTTTCCAAAATAATTTGCCAAGCCGTTTCCTGTGCAACGCTGTACGCCCTGTATTTGAAGGAAAATGTTTTCTACAAATGCAGTTACCAACTCCACATTGGTGCCAATAATTCTTTGCCAGGTAAATTCCAAAAGAGCCAAAAAGTATTTTAGAAAATAGTCTCCACCCTTAACACAGACTGAAGTATGCAGCTCTGAACTTTTGCTAAGCCCTAATAAAGCGGTGTTACAAGAGAAAGTTTATTGTTCGTGCGCCAGCACACAAGCAATTAAATCCATTTCAGAAGAATGCTTTGATTATAATTAATATATCATCGCAGGCTCAATGAAAAGTTAAACCGAGTCAGCATGGGCTTAGTTTACCTTATTATAATGCAAAATTTGAAAAGGAAAATAAATGCGCTTTAGGAAACTTACTATGAATAAGTTATTGTGGCTGACTATGTCCTTGCAGGCAACTTTTCCTAAGGGAAAGCTGGTGAAAATGAAGCTTGGATTAACAGGATTTTAAATTAGACATATTTCATGAAAAATTAGGGCTTGTCATTTGTTTACCTGAAACCAGGGCCTGATATAAGGGATAGGCAGAAGAGGCACCTTCCTAGGGTGCAACGATGTGGGGGCGCTGGGCAGGTGCCTGTTCAAGGTCTTCTGCCGACTTCTAGCTCAGATTTGCTCCCCTCTTGCCTCCCTCCTCTGTCACTTTCCCCTTCCTACTTCCCTCCTCTCTAACGCTCGCCGTTACAAACCCTACGGACCTGATTTATTCCAGTTTAAGATTGCATTATTTTGCTGATCCAAGAAAAACACACTCGCATGAATATTTTTGTCTTCAATTCTTTTCTAACTCAAATTTTCAAGATGTATCCATAGAATGAAAAAAAACAACAGCTAAACCCTGGCAAGCTTCTATAAATGTCAAGGTAAGGTATATCTTCAGCTTTCAAGCTATTTTCAAAATCCAAAACTGAAACTTTTTATTGATCACGAAAAGGATACAAAATTCTTGGACCATTTTGTTTGTAAAGTGTAAAATGGCATAGAATAAAAAATAGAATGAAAGTAAAGAAAGAGGAAGAGGAGGAAAATAAAAAAGGGACAATTCAGTGGAATAAAAATGGAATAATATGATTTTCAAAGCAATTGAGTTTGTTTGTCCACAATTACATTTTCAAGATCCAAATCTTTTTTTTAACAATCGAGTTTCTGAAAACCTGCATTTTAAAAAATGGTAAAGTAGGCCGCATCCTGTACAATGGCTACATAATTTGTACGTACAGTATATATTGATTTTTAATTTTTTCACTAAGCCATTTAAGCTGGGAATATATAAAATCTCTGGTGAATTTAATGTGGTTTGTTTATCTTGAGGAAGGTCCCTTTGAATGCTCCACTCATAGTGATTCTACGGAAATATTATCAAAAAGAGTTCCGGAACTTGAAAGTGACTCTTAACCCAATGTTGGAACAACATGTTGGGTTTTACTTGCACATTATTAATGAAGCATTACCATTATAAAATTGTTTCAGTCCTAGATACCTGCATTATTATTGAAATATTTTTTAGTAATTAAATAGTGTTCTTTTGCTACCATTTTAAAGACTTTATTTAAAAAAAAAGATTGTTATTGTATTGTATATACAGAGAGTGTGTCTTTAAAATCACCAGATTTCAAAACTGCAGGAAAGGAGACACCTGTGATTCCATTGTGGTTTCTTTGTGCTTCCTCTTCTGTTATTACATGATATACAACTAATTGAATGTTTGCATGAATCTGCATTTCCAAAGAGACTGCACCTGCACTGCAAATGTTTGTCTGACGAGGCCAAAGGGTGGGGGAAGCTTTTGCACACTGTTTTGAAAGGGGACTTGTTTCCGTAAGCATGACTTTGCCAGTGCTTACGTTTTATGAAATTCACAGATCCATGAGAACATAGAAAGTTCAAGGGAAGCAGTGCAGTGAAAGTTCTATAAGGACAGTTATTGTACATGGTTAAGGCTGTTGGGCCTTTACTGGTGGGGATAATCAATACAAGGGCAGCAGGGTTAATATCTTTTGTGAATGTTTAAATTCTTAAGTGGGATACTGATATGAAGAAATAAATGCAAGGAGCAGAGGAAAGGGTACACAACAAGAACAAACTGTCGTTAACTATATTTTCTATTAGGATTTCAAATATTTGTGGATCTCAAATTGGAGTTAATAATCCAGCTGCACTCCATGCTGGGGCTCAAGCTATTCTGTAGCCATATGCACTACTACATATACAGTAGATTTATCTCTCTGTTGTCCTTTCCTCTGGCTCATCCTAATTGCCATGGATTTACAACCCCTAAGTATTTACTGGGCCCTAAATGGCCTGGGCCCATAACCTTCATCTTGCCACTTCTAGAAGGAAAACACAAGAGAAAGACTTTAATTGAAATCCATCCCTATACTAAGAAATCTATGCAGGAATTTCATCCCATGGGGCTACAGTAATAACTCCAACTACTTGTGTTCCGGGAAAACATCTATTCTCCTGTCAACTTCAACCAACCCTCTTCCTCTCTAGACCATAGTATTTAGATGGTTACACTTGTTCTTGCAACAGAAGTTTTACACTAAAATTAGTTCACACTTATCCCTTGGTTGAGGTTCCTACACAGCAGGGCATTGGCTTTATGAGACCCTTCACCAATCCACAACTAGAGATGGCGCGAACTGTTCGCCGGCGAACTTGTTCGCGCGAACATCGGGTGTTCGCGCTCGCCGGAAGTTCGCGAACGTCGCGCGACGTTCGCCATTTTGGGTTCGCCATTGTTGGCGCTTTTTTTTGCCCTCTCACCCCAGACCAGCAGGTACATGGCAGCCAATCAGGAAGCTCTCCCCTGGACCACTCCCCTTCCCTATAAAAACCAAAGCCCTGCAGCGTTTTTTCACTCTGCCTGTGTGTGCTGAAGAGATAGTGTAGGGAGAGAGCTGCTGCCTGTTAGTGATTTCAGGGACAGTTGAAAGTTTGCTGGCTAGTAATCGTTTTGATACTGCTCTGTTATTGGAGGGACAGAAGTCTGCAGGGGTTTGAGGGACATTTAAGCTTAGGTAGCTTTGCTGGCTAGTAATCTACCTTCTACTGCAGTGCTCTGTATGTAGCTGCAGTGGGCAGCTGTCCTGCTTTTGATCTCATCTGCTGACTGCTGCAATAACAGTAGTCCTTGTAAGGACTGCTTTTATTTATTTTTTTGTTCCAATACAGAGCAGTATCAAGCAGATTACTAGCCAGCAAACTTACTATCATCTGTCCCTGAAATTACTAACAGCTCTCCCCCTACACTATCTCTTCCAAGCACACACAGGCAGATTTTTCAGATACATTTTTGCCCTTGATCCCCCTCTGGCATGCCACTGTCCAGGTCGTTGCACCCTTTAAACAACTTTAAAATCATTTTTCTGGCCAGAAATGTCTTTTTTAGATGTTAAAGTTCGCCTTCCCATTGAAGTCTATGGGGTTCGCGAACCGTTCGCGAACCGCTCGCATTTTTGCGCAAGTTCGCGAATATGTTCGCGAACTTTTTTTCCGACGTTCGCTACATCCCTATCCACAACCCAACAGCTGACTCCTGCTATGGTGGTAAGGATTACTGCTGTACAAACATGGATGTATGTTTTGTTATTATAAAATATATCGGGAACGGTCCAATTCCTATGACGGACGAATGGCTAGTGTCAGAGGGTTGATATTTGTCACCCCCGCCCTCTACGACGCCATAACGCTATAAGGCCTAAGGCAGGATGGACTAGAAGGACATATGGTCTACTGGGGACAATGGTCAATCATATAGCTTATACTAGGCCATACAATCAAAAGATCATCACACTGTTTCTTAAATTCCAGAGTATCAGCATAATGCCAGTCTGTCTGGTGTGGCCCCCTCCTGCAGACGTGCGGCTCGAATTACTTGAAATACCAAACAATGGCCTTGGTTAGCCATAGCTGATTGCGAGGCTGTGGACCGTTGGAGCTAGACACAGTATGTTACCACATTCCTTTGCTAACATGTAAGACTAAGTAAATCATTTAGACATTAATTGTACAAAGAGGAGTCAGACTATGTATGGTATTGGCGTACTCTCATTTGTTATCACCACCATCTATGACATCAAAATGGGTATATAAACTTATGTTATATGGGAGTATCCTTGGAAAGCATTCGGGTACCACCTAGGTGACACACGACTACTTCCCCAAGCAAAACCTATTGTCTTGTATTTTGGACACAATAAACTACCTCATTGTATTTGAACTTGCACTATTTCGTGGTTTTGCTTTACGTACGAGGTCATAGAGGTACAAATATAACAACATTTGGTGACCCGCCGACGTGATATTCCCGGACGCTGGACGCCCAAGTTTGTCAGTCGGATCTTCAGGCAAGTTGAGAAGAGAGCTCCTGCTTCTACAGGAGACTACCAGGACGGATTTCCCGTGACGCTTTACGCACGGATGAATGATACCCGCGCGGAAGGCTCTGATATAAGGTGAGCATCAATGTAATTTTCTAGTCTATTTTTACTGCTTATTATTGTGTTAAGTGTTGTACTAACCAGTTCTGATATACTGCCGTTCATGATAGGAATACGCTTTTTTCCTTACTGTTTTTGTAATTTGTATGTACCTAGTTCCTTATCATGAGCAGTTAGATTAAGAAGAAAAAAATTCTGTCATAGAAATTACACATGCATGTTGATGTATGAATGACAAAGGATCCCTGACTGTTGTGATTGAATGATTGTGGTTGAAACTGGAACCCACACCCTCCGGAATCAACCGAGTGCGTGAATAACTTTAGTTTAATTGTAAACTGTGTGATAGTGTCCATAAGGGAATCCGTGACTCTATTTCAGAGTCTGTTTGTTGTTTAGGAGTTTTTCTGCGGTTCCTGTTTATAGGGCGACCTCACAGGCCAGAAAATGGAAAACTAGGTTTTCTGAAGGAAATTCTTTAGTGTGTGCTGTGTGAATCACTTTCCTGTCTGTTTGAATCTGCATATGTCAAAAGAGAGCCCTAGAAGCATCTAGGTGTCAAACATCTGCAGCTTCAAATCTATTTTCTCCCCTTACACTCAGTTTGTAAGTCCCACACTGTAAAAGCACTACAGATACACTCCCACTTTCTTTGTTAGGAAGATTTCTTATGCTTTCAAAAGACGAAGATAGAAATTCTTCCAAATACTACCTAGCATTTGAAACAATCTTATTTTTTTTTCGCCTTGTTAAATTTGGTTCTTCTTATTTACTATTGGAGGCGATATGTTTCATATGCTTAAACCTAAACCTCCCCCAGAACTTCTGGCTAAGGTGTGTGCCCAAAACCCCTTATGTCGTAAGGCTCTTGTAACATGTCACAAAGCATGGGTTAAGTGGGGTACAAGTAAGGATGCCACGTTTTCCTGGCCAGAAAACTGCAGCATTCTCCCTACAGATCTAGCTAGCCTGTTAGAACAGATCAATGTTAAATGTAAGGGCAAAGAATTAATAGCACATACCGCATGCCATGATGTCTGGCAAGCATATGCTCAGCAATACCCAGAAAAACCACCTGCATATGCCCCAGCTGAACAAGCCAACATAGACACTGCTCCGAGTTCAGCCAAATTATATCCCGTCCTTAACATGGACGCACAGGAGCAATTACAGACTGCCCTAAACACGCCTATTGGCAATCCTAGGGTAGCACAGGGCTATACTGCCCCGGCACTTCCCCCACCAACAAACTTGCAGACAGTGCCACATGCCAGTAATGAGGACTCATACTGGGCAGACGTCTCAGGGCGTCTTAAACTTAGCAAAACCAACCCCTTTTGTCCTATTGAGGATGCTGCACACCAAACCCCCGTTAACACAGCACCTCCTCGTCAGGGTTTTCAGACTCCTACGAGAAATTGCCCTGAAGTCAGGACACCTACACCTCTCGCTAACATGTCTTTTGACGAGGAAGAGGATGAAATGCCCATATTAGAAGATGCAGAAATCCCGACAACTAGAGTCTTGGCAACTATTGTTACAAGACCAAAAAACACCACTCCAAAACAAAATTCCTTCTCCCCAAAGGATGTAGTAATCCGAGGAGAAGGGGGGGATAGCACTTTTGTAGATCCATGGGTTGACAATCTGGCCGGCTGGTCAGAATCTTTAAAACCTAATGTTACCCCATTTCCTAGAGAGGGAGCTCTAGACACCCGCAACTTGAATACAGCACGCCTCTGTATCAGAGGAGGCATGGGAGATCCAAATTGGGATAGACAATACATGATTAATGGTCTTAGCATTTGGGAGAAATATGAAAATCTGAGCGCACTTGCTAACATTGTCTCACCCTCACCCAAACAGATGTATCCTCTTATGCATACTACCAAAGGACTTAAATATGTCCCTTGGAACTTTGCCGATGTGGAAGGGATAATCAGGGCTCTGCCGCCTCTGTTAAGGGGGGCAGACCCCTGGATATCTAAATTTGAAAGACTAACTGCCGGCATGTCTCTATGCTTAGGCGATCTAAAAGCATTACTAGCTCAAATTCTTGGACGCTCAGCGCAGTCCATATGGAACGAGGCAGGTCTTCCTCATATTGTTCTGTCCTCAGATTCTCACGACGGAGCTGAATTTAACCCTTACAGACCTAGAATTTTTGCAGCTCTCAGAGTTTGTTATCCCACTCACAAGGATTTCGGGAAACTAATGAATACTTCTCTCCCTGAAAGTGCAGACATAACTAAACACATTTCAGAATTCTTAGATCAATGGGCACAAGAAACAGGAATGGATCCTTACGAACCAAATGTAGTGCCACTTGTTTATCAGGCCCTCCGTAAAGGTTTCCCAGCCGCCTTACAGAAAAAATTAGATGCTATAGTCGGCTTAGATGCCAAATCATGGAAGGAGATTTATACTCATATCCTTCACTACCATAAAATCTATGAGGAAGACAGTAAAAAGGCAGAGAAGGATTTCAAAAACACCCAGCATAAACTCATGTCCTTGCAAATTAAGGAACTCCAAGAGGGAGAAACCAAGCCTGAAAGCAAGCCCGCAGACCAAACACCAGAACCAACACCCACCACTGAGTCCTATTCTTTCAGGGAATTTTTAAAAGATTTCCCTACCTTTTTTGCAAATGTTCAGTCCGGTGGTCAATTTAACAACCCTAATAGAGGGACATCTGGTGATTTTAAAGCTAATAACACACCCAAGGGTGTCTGTTTCAACTGTCACAAGCCAGGACATTATGCCCGTGTATGCCGTAGTCCAAAACGATTTGGCAATCGGTATAACACTCCTAACTTTCAATCTAACTTTCAATCTCGCAACAATCCCAATATTCAATCTTTTCCTAATTGGTCTCCACCCAGGAACCAATCGCAATGACTGTCTATGCTTTTACGGGTTCCCATGTCCACGGAAGAACCTTTTCTCACTGTTTCTATAGCAGAGATGCCTACATGTTTTTTGCTTGACTCAGGCGCTACAGTATCTGTTCTCTCTGTACTTCCTGCTAGTTTAACCCTTTCTTCCCACACGGTCTCCACTACAGGATTTGATGGTAAGCCTCAGCTAAACCAATTAACCTCTGAAGTTCCAGTGACAATTGGGACTATCACTTGTCTACATGCTTTTGTCTATGCACCTGCATGTCCTGTCAATTTGCTAGGCAGAGACCTGTTAACCAAAGCTAACATCATTCTTGATTTTGCTGTCTCACGTCCAACTGTATTGTTTGCAACTACTGTCCCTTCTCCTGCAGATTCAGTTGATCCATTTGAAGATATACCTAAAGCGGTCTGGGCCACACCCGAGTCACCTTTTGGTAAGGCCGTTTCAGTTGAAGAGGTGCAAATTAATTTACGTCCAGGGTGTGATGGCCCCAAGGTACCACAGTACCCACTTAAAGCCCAGTCCATTCAGGGTGTGGCAGATGAAATTAACCTACTTTTGCAACACGGCATAATTGAACCAAGCGACTCTCCTTATAACACTCCTTTGTACCCAGTACAGAAGCCAAATGGCTCCTACCGTATGACTTACGGAAGTTAAATGAAGTAGTCGCAGCAGAGTTCCCCGTTGTTGCCAACCCTGCCACTCTCTTACAAGACAACCCCTTAAAGGAATATAATTCAGTTTTGGATTTATCCCAAGCATTTTATTGCATTCCTTTATCTCAACAATCCAGACCACTTTTTGCATTCACCTACAACAATAACCGTTACCAGTGGACCCGCCTCGTAATGGGCGGAGCTGACAGTCCCTCGATCTTCAGCCGTGTACTCGCCACTGATCTGCAAACTTTCACTGACCTTTTACCTACTTCTGTTTTTCTAATCCAGTATGTTGACGACCTTCTGCTTTCTGCAGACACTGCTGAACTGTGCCAACACTACACTCGTGTCTTACTTTTGCATTTGCATACATGTGGTTACAAGGTCAATCGTTCAAAGCTGCAATTTTGTCAAACCTCAGTTACTTTTCTAGGCATGACACTCAGCAAGGGAGCCAAACTCATGGGTCCCCAGGTGCTCACTGATGTCCAACGTATGCATTTACCTACCTCAGTCAAAGAATTACGCAGTGTTTTGGGTTTGTTTAACTTCTGTCGCTTATGGATTCCTGCTTACAGTTCTCGCATACTTCCTTTCAGAAAATACCTCAAAGGCAATCCTCCTGGCTATACTTCTGTCTCTCTGTCTCAATCTGACTCTACAGCTCTTGAATGTCTAATGTCTGATATTTTGCAGGCCCCACAACTCCATTTGCCGAACAGCTGTGAGCCTATCTACATGTACGTTTTTGCAAATGCAATCTGTTGGGCGGCAGTAGCCACCCAACAAGAGGGATGTATTATAGGACACTTTTCAGGAATTTTTACACCCATAGAACAAGCTTTCACTTCCTGTGAACGTAACGTATGCGCTTGTGCAGCATCTGTAGAAAAACTCTATTCACATGTGACTGTTCCCAGTGTTATCATATACACCTCACATGACGTGCCAGCACTACTCAAAAGTAATACATTACACTTTGTGCCTGCACGCGTAGGACAATGCACGGCTGTGCTCCTACGAAGTCACATTTCTTTCAAAGGAATGCCTCCAACTAACCCTTTCAATAATCTTAAAGATTTATTGTTGTTCTCGGCAGAGAACCATGATTGTACCTCTGAGGAAATTCCAGAGGAACGTCCCTTTATGGGTATTGTCCCAGTAACAGATTTACCACCGTCACATGTAATTTTCTCTGACGGTTCACAGACAGAAACACATACGGGCTTTGCCGTGTGTCAGATAGATCCTGACACCAAAGAAATTATACAGAAAAAACAATATGCATTACCACCAGATACATCAGCCCAATTAGCAGAGATAGCCGCCGCCTTAGAAGGTTTCCGGCTCATGAATGACAAAAACGGAGTTCTGTATACAGACTCAGCTTACGTCACTACCACCATACATACAAATGTGTCTAAATGGCACAAGAGAGGTTTTGTTACAGGAAAAGGAACCCCACTACAACATCATGACACGATTCTTGCTATAATGGAAGAACTACAGGAAAGACACAACAAAGGTTTAAAAACATCCTGTGAATGGGTAAAAGCACATCAACATAATGTCACAGATATTGTCGCATACGGCAATCAGATAGTTGACGAACTAGCAAAACAAACCACAAACCCACTAACCATTTTTGTACAAACACGAGCTAAAAAATATCTTTCCAATTCTAATCCCTTTGCACCCATCAGAGTAATGCAAGAAAGCGCCACTAGTGCAGAAACAGACAAATGGGTGGCTAATGAGTGCTCTCATTACTATCACAATAATGAGCCTCCATATATTTGGATGCACCCTTCAGGTGTACCAGCATTACCCATAGGTGAGTGCCACCTATTGGCCCACCAGTTACACTACGGGTCACATATGCCAACAAATGACTTGATCAATACTATAAGGGAAATGTACTGGTGCCCAGATTTAAAAGACATTTGTAAAGCTGTGGTCAATACTTGTAATGTTTGTTTTACCAACACCAGTCATCAAACTCCAAGGATTCCTCCTGGAGCGATTCCAAGGCCTGCTGGCCCCTTCAGAGAATGGCATATCGATTTCACGGACATGGTAACTCCTTGCAAAGGATACAGGTATCTTTTGGTCATGATTGACCCATACTCCCAATGGTTAGAAGCTTTTCCATGTAGGAAGGAAACAGCTCTGGTTGTATTTGATAATCTATACAATGAAATCTTTCCCAGACATGGGATTCCTAAATCTATTGTTTCGGACAATGGAAGCCATTTCAAAAATCAACTCTGTGAGACATTTGCAAATTGTACTGATATCAAGTGGAGGTACGTGTCTGTGTACAAACCAACCTCCAATGGCATTGTAGAAAGAGCTAATGGTCTCTTAAAGACACAACTCAGAAAATTGACAGCTGCTACAAATGGCTCGTGGCTGGAATGTCTCCCAGCTGCATTGTTCATACTCCGCAACCATCCTATTAGGCGTTGTGGACTTACCCCATTCGAAATCACCACTGGTAGACGTATGTCTCTTA
The DNA here is from genome assembly GCA_038501925.1 of Xenopus petersii. NCBI lineage: Eukaryota > Metazoa > Chordata > Amphibia > Anura > Pipidae > Xenopus > Xenopus petersii. The sequence continues at coordinate 110,782,225 of CM076683.1, read as the reverse complement.
TCCACACCATCAGTACACGTCCACTTCCCAATGCTGACAGCCCATACAATCTCATACGGTGCCTCCAGTTAGCACATCAAATGTCTGAAGTGAATATTTCCAAGGCACCTGTTGTTGTCACTCCTTCTTTTCTTTTTCAGGTCGGAGATCTAGTCTACAAGAGAAATTTTACTCGTAGCCGTTGGGACCAACCTATATATTCCGGTCCTTTTAAAATACAACAGCTCTCCCCCACTGCCGTATTACTTGAAAACCACGGGACATGGATTCATCTTCGAGACTGCTTGCCTTGTCCTTCTGTGTTTCTTACTTCCTCTCCACCCCCATAACAGCATTATGGGCTGACAATGAACTTTTAAAACTGCACAGTACTGCTGCCATGATTGAAAATAAGACTGACTGTTGGGTTTGCTCACATATTCCTACTCACAGCCTCGGTACCCCTATCCTTGGGGTTCCCTTTACATGGACTGATTTTGAAGATAGATATGTGATGGACTTTTCAACTCTTGATCCAGAATTGTCTAAATATAGGGAAATTTCTGGTAAAGGTGATGAAATAATGAAAGCACCCCCAGCTCTTATTTTGGCAGGAATAGTACGACATCCTTCAGTATGTTTCACTGTTTTTAGTAGGACAACACGGGTGACCATTAATGGTACACAAATAAGGATTCCTAAAATCCTTATAGGAGAAACTACATGTAACTCAACCGATTTAAATATTACTCAGGTCCCCACACATTATGAAGCAGCCACCACATATGCACATTGTGTTGATGAAACAAAAGTATCTTCTACTATTGAGCCCTGCCTTTCTTGGGCCAATAAGAGTTTAGAATGGGATTTAGATTATATAGATGGTCCTGCTCACTATAACATAAAATTTTTAACACTTCAGATTAGAAATCAGGGTTTTCACCGCCCCATGGTGCTTCCTTCAGGGACTTATTACATCTGTGGTAAGAGAGCCTATGCTTGGTTGCCCATGGGAGCCGAAGGTAGATGTACTATAGGAAATGTAGTCCCAGCTGTTAGAACTAGAACAGAATTATCTGCTACCTCACTTATTGATACCCACTCATCCGCTGTTTTAAACCTTAAGATACAGAAAAGGGAACTCTTTAATGATAAAGATAAGGCTTGGGCTTTCTTCCCTGCCTGGACAGGTTGGGGAATAGAAATGATGGCTCGCCTTAATGAATATGCTTCCCTTCTTGACCGCATGATTAACAACACTGTAATATCGGTCCTTGCAATTAATGTAGAACTAGCTCAGATTCGTAAAGTAGCCCTTCAGAATAGAATGGCCCTAGATTTTTTGTTAGCAGAACAAGGTGGAGTCTGTGTTTTAGTAGGAGAAGAATGTTGCACCTACATTAATGACTCTAAATCGCTGGTTGAATCTCATATGGCCAAGGTTTTCGAATTGCAAAAACAAGCCAGGGATATTTCTAAATATGGTTTTAATCCCTTTACATGGTTAGGTAATATTGGTGGATGGTTAAATGATTTCCTTGGAAGTTTCTTTAAACCCATCCTAGTTATTTTAGCTTTGGCCCTTGGCCTGTATCTTGTTGTTAAAGTAATGATATGTGCCATAAGCCGCTGTACCTCCTCCCCAGCTTCTGCTCTACTTTGATTTACATTTATACGATATAACTTTTCTCAGTCTTATAGGGGAGGTTTGACCAAAAAAAAAAAAAAAAAAAAAAAAAAAAAAAAAAATAAAAAAAAAAACTGTTATCTTACATTTTTTAACATTTTTAACTTTTATCTTAAAAACTTTTAAAACATTTTTTAATATTTTCATTTTTGATTTTTATTTCCATTTTTTACCTTAATTTCAAGGTATTTTTGAATCTAACTTAAATTTTTACCTTAATGTAATCAGTATTATTTTACAATATCAGTATTATCTTACTCAGGATGATTATTACTATGTTTCATTATCTCTATGCAATGATTTCCTTTTATTATCTCTCTGTAATGCTTTATTTTGCTTTATTTTGAAACCTAAGTTCACTTTAATCATATATTTGCTTAAATCTTAGGCTACATGTTATATTCAGACAGCCCTTGCTTCATTGTGCGGTTCCAGCGGTTCCTAGTCCAGTTAGTTCCTCAAAAACAGGATATACCTGTAGCTCCTTAGCTTCCTGTTTTCTTTGTTTTTATTCATTTCAGCTTTTCAGCTGCACTTCTGTATTGGTGCTGCCACAACAGTTGAACCGTAACTCACAACAGCATACGCCACTGTCCCATTTATAATAGACCTCCCTTGTTCCTGGGGGTCCTCTCAGCACTCTCACTGTGCCTGTAATTACTAATATGAAACGTCTTTCAACGTTTCAAGAGAGGAATGTTATTATAAAATATATCGGGAACGGTCCAATTCCTATGACGGACGAATGGCTAGTGTCAGAGGGTTGATATTTGTCACCCCCGCCCTCTACGACGCCATAACGCTATAAGGCCTAAGGCAGGATGGACTAGAAGGACATATGGTCTACTGGGGACAATGGTCAATCATATAGCTTATACTAGGCCATACAATCAAAAGATCATCACACTGTTTCTTAAATTCCAGAGTATCAGCATAATGCCAGTCTGTCTGGTGTGGCCCCCTCCTGCAGACGTGCGGCTCGAATTACTTGAAATACCAAACAATGGCCTTGGTTAGCCATAGCTGATTGCGAGGCTGTGGACCGTTGGAGCTAGACACAGTATGTTACCACATTCCTTTGCTAACATGTAAGACTAAGTAAATCATTTAGACATTAATTGTACAAAGAGGAGTCAGACTATGTATGGTATTGGCGTACTCTCATTTGTTATCACCACCATCTATGACATCAAAATGGGTATATAAACTTATGTTATATGGGAGTATCCTTGGAAAGCATTCGGGTACCACCTAGGTGACACACGACTACTTCCCCAAGCAAAACCTATTGTCTTGTATTTTGGACACAATAAACTACCTCATTGTATTTGAACTTGCACTATTTCGTGGTTTTGCTTTACGTACGAGGTCATAGAGGTACAAATATAACAACAGTTTTTTGGTGTCATTACACAAAATAAATGCCACCAGTTCTCAGATCTCCCAAGAGATCTGCTTATCTTACATTTTTATAATTGTAGCTTTGCTTATCTTAAATCGTTACAAATGTATCGAAGTGAAGGAGCTGAGTGTTTATAGGTTCTCTGCCAAAAAGCCTCTTATTTGTATTAAGTTTCAGAAACTTTGGGGCAAATTTTTGCAGCAACAGCCACTTCGCCCTTTAGTAAATCTGGCCCCAAATATCTTTTTGTGGCATCAGTGCAGGAGATCAAAGAGAAACTCCAGACATTTCAGTAAGAAACTCTGGACTATGGGTTGAGCTGTCAAAATCGGAACTGTCTAAATCGCCAGGGCAAGCAGTTTTGACCCGGGCAGCCCTTCAAAAATCTGGGCTGTCTGGGTCAAAACCAGACAAGTGGCAACCCTGCCCCCTAGTGATTACTGCCAAATGGTCTGTCCTTGTCCTTCCCAGTGCAGTAAGATCTATTGGAGAGGTAAGAGCTCTGTCAGTGTTCTGTTAATGAAAAAGTTAATGAAAAGAGTTTCTCATCACAATGCAATGAGATTGTGTGTTATCTACCAATGTTTCATGTATTTTGTGTTATACTGTATAAAAATCCTGTAATATGTTTCCAGGAATATCTAGTAACCATACCTCCCAACTGTCCCTCTTTTGACAGCTCAACCTGCAGTCCCTCATTTGTACTGGAAAGTCCCTATTTTCTCTGCACTGAACAGCCAGAAAAAGAAATATAGTTCCTCACTAAATTGGCTTTTAGCAGAGAGCACAGAACAGCCACAGGGGCAAATAAGATACTTTGTAACACTTTTGAACAGGGGTGCACCGAATCCACTGTTTTGGATTCGACTGAACCCCCGAATACTTTGCGAAAGATTCGGCCGAATACTGAACCGAATCCGAATCCTAATTTGCATATGCAAATTAGGGGTGAGAAGGGGAAAACAGTTTTACTTCCTTGTGTTGTCACAAAAAGTCACACGATTTCCCTCCCTGACTCTAATTCACAAACCAGGATTCGGTTGGGCCAGGAAGAAGGATTCGGCCGAATCCGAATCCTGCTGAAAAATACAAATAATTTGTATATATCAGTGAAGGACACACAGAGGTTAACACCTATTCTGCATGCATCTAAGGGCCACTCTTATTCTGCATTTAAAGGAACAGTTCAGTGTGAAAATAAAAACTGTGTAAATACACAGGCTATGCAAAATAAAACATGTTTCTAATATAGTTAGTTAGCCAAAAGTGTAATGTATAAAGGCTGGAGTGACTGGATGTGTAACATAATAGCCAGAACACTACTTCCTGCTTTTCAGCTCTCTAACTCTGAGTTAGTCAGTGACTTGAAGGGGGGTGACATGGGACATATCTGTTCAGTGAGTTTGCAATTGATCCTCAGCATTCAGCTCAGATTCAAAAGCAACAGATATGACCCATGTGCCCCCCCCCTTAGTCTCTAATTGGTTACTGCCAGGTAACCAGGGTAACCAATCAGTGTAAACCAAGAGAGCTGAAAAGCAGGTAGTGTTCAGGCTATTATGTTAGACATCCAGTCATTCCAGTCTTTATACATTACATTTTTGGCTAACTAACTATATTAGAAACATTTTTTATTTTGCACAGCCTATCTATTTACAGTTATTATTTTCACACTGAACAATTCCTTTAAATCTTTATACAGGAAGAAGATAAAGTAATCCCAGAGGAGAACTGAGACTTGACTCACAGCTTTTATTTGTTCAGCTGCCTCAACAACAAAACACAAACAGAAAAAGGAGTTTCCAAATTGCCCAAGCTACACCACGGGATAATATTTCTTGATTGCTAGTGGCTGTCGACAAAGTGTATAACAGATTTATGGGTGATAAAATGGAGGTAAATGTGGAGGAGCACTAGCCAACTTTACTGTGGAGCAGATGGGATATGTAGGAGGTCTATGGGAAAGTGAATAGTGCAGCAATGGTGGGTAGTGCATGAATATAATTAATTCCTTATCCTCATTAACCTGTTGTAGGTTCCCTACAATACATGTATTTTTGTGACATCACACCACTTCAGCAGGGCCTGAATGAGTGGTAGGTAGAAGAGGCACGTGCCTAGGGTGCAAAGGTGAAGGGTACCTTTTCCATCCACTTATCCACAAGTCAGGGCCCTCTTCCCTACACCGAACATTGTGCTGTCTGGCGCCTCAGTATGGAGTCAGCATGCAAAGGAGTGTGCAAGAGTGATGTCAGCGAGCACCCATGGGAGAGGGTGAGGCAGCCAGTTAGGTTTCCTACGATGCCCAGAGAGCTTGGCCTGGCTCTGTTTGTGCACCCATTAGTATCATGTAGAGAATGATATTCTGAGACAATATGCAATTGGTTTTCATTTTTATTATTTGTGGTTTTTGAGTTATTTAGCTTTTTATTCAGCAGCTCTCCATTTTGCAGTTTCAACAATCTGGTTGCTAGTGTCCAAATTACTCTACCAACCATGCACTGATTTGAATAAGAGACTGGGATATGAATAGGAGAGGCCTGAATAGAAAAATAATACAAAATAGCAATAACAATAAATTTAGTTTAACAGGTTATTTGTTTTTAGATGGGGTCAGTGACCCCCATTTGAAAGCTGGAGTCAGAAGTAGGAAAAATAATTTAAAAAACTATTAAAAATAATGAAGATCAATTGAAAAAGTGCTTAGAATTGGCCATTTTATAACATACTTAAAGCTTTCTTGTAGGTGAACCTACAATTCGAAGTAGAAAACACCTCTAAAACCTCACAAATTATATTTTTGATAAATAAGCCCATAAATAAGTATTATATATTTGTACTACAAAGAGTTGCAGATACCATAAGAAGTTGACATTTCCCCTGTGCAATATGTATAGCTGTTTAACCAATAATGCAGAATGTAATTGGCTGGCATCTTGTTTGCCCAGGACAATACACTTTTAATAACTGACCACTTTCATATGAGGGGTCGTTATCATTTTTTTAAAATTTTAATTTGCTGATGAATAATTATAATACAGGTATGAACCCTGTTATCCAGAATACTCTGGACATGGGGGTTTCAAGATAACTGGATCATTTGGATCTCCATAGCTTAAGTTTACTAAACAATCATTTAAACATCAATTGAACCCAATAGGTTTGTTTTACCTCCGATATAGATTCATTGGCGCAAATTCACTAAGCGCCGAAGCGCCGATTGCTAGCGTCAATTCGCTAGCATTTGGCATTTTCGGTACTTCGCAAATTCACTAACGAACGCTGCCGTAAATTCGCTAGTGTTACTTCGCACACTTACGCCAGGCGAATTTTCGCTAGCGATGTAACTACGCAAATTCACTAACTTGCGCAGTATACTGAACGCTACCTTTTACGCTAGACTTCCTTCGCCACCTCAGACCTGGCGAAGCGCAATAGAGTAGATAGGGATTGTTTCCAAAAAAGTCACATTTTTTTCTAAGTCCCAAAAAACGCTGGCGTGTTTTCTACATGATGGGTGATAGGCTGAAAAAGATCGAAAAAATTTTTGGGGCTCCCCTCCTTCCCTCCTACATTTCCTGACTCATGGCAACTTACCTAGACAGTGGGCACATGTGTAGGGCAAAATAAAATTTATATTTGCTGATTTGAAGGTTTTCTAGGCATTTGTAGTGCAGATACGTGTTCCTCCATTGAAATTTGAATTTCGCGCCTTATGCAAATCGCTTGGCGAATTAACTCTAGCGCAACTTCGCAAACTTACGCTACCCCTGTGCGCAACTTCGGATTTTAGTGAATTTGCGGAGCGCTGGCGAAAATACGCCTGGCGAAGTGCGGCAAAGTTGTGCCTGGTGTAACTTCGCATCTTAGTGAAGTTGCCCCATTATATCTTAACTAGGATCAAGAAAATTTTTAAAACCTGGAAAAGATGGAAACCCGATTTACTAATGAAGAATATAATATTGTACATGAAGACCCTGCTAGCAAATACAGTAATATGGTAATTACTTAAGTAATTTAGTGGCAAAAGCAGTGAGCAGGGGAAAAGGTACACTACAAACAACAGTCATTAATTTTATTCTGTTAGATTTACACATTTTGGTGGATCCCCATTTGGAGATATTAGCCCTTCTACACACCATGTTGGTACTTAAGCTGTTCTGTAGTCATACCCTCTACTACACTTAGGGGCTGATTTTGCTAAAATCGAGTTGCCATATTTTCTTGATTCAAGAAAAACAGAGAATAAACAAGGACACGGTAAAAACGTGCAAAAATACCCGGCAAGCAAAAGCTGGCAAGGTTGTATAGAAGTTTTTTTTTCTCAAACTCATTCTTTGATAAATCTGCCCTTTCCTTTGGATGCCCAACTCCTCATTATTTAATGGGTCCTAAATTGCACAGGCCCTAATCCTTCATCTTGCCACTTCTAGAAGGATAATACATGAAAAAGCCTTTGAATTAAAGCTGAACTAGCCTTGGCCACCACAGTATAGTTGTAAATGTCTTTGGTTTTGTGACTTAGTTCCAAGCTTGAAGACTGTGTCTTTTGCAGCTGTAAGGATGGAGTTGTAGGAACAAATACAATCCCACCCCACTCTATCCCTTCCTAAAAATACAGATAATCATTAACTATAAATTACTTTACACAGAACAGTGGAAATGGAAAGAGAGGAGTCGTCATTAGAGACTTAAAAGGTTCCCTGGTAATGGATCTTATATTTGCTTAGGGCTGCAGAACATTTTTATGACAATTATAACACTTTTACTTGGCAAAATTCTGTGTTAATATTGCATGTGGGGATTAACATTAAGACCTGTTGCTGCTGGCTTGTGTTTCCAACACCTCGATTCAGATATGGGAAAAAGACAACGTGTATGAATTGCACAGTGAAGTGGCTGTACCCCAGTAAGAATGACTGGTAAAAAAAAACTCATGGAAGTTTTATGATATTTTCTTCAGGCACACCCAAAGAAAACGTCACTGATGACATCATTTTAGAGAAAAAAATCTGTTTGATCCGTACATAAAAAGAACATACTAAACTATATTGTGAAATACCAGGAAGCGAGGGTGTCAATGTGATTAATAATTCTATTAAAAGTACCTTTTAAACTAAACATTTATGTTAAAATGTCAAACACAACCATTGTAAATAATATTTGCAGTTGTGTGGGATGTCTATGACTAAGGAGCATGAATGAGTGTCAGTGCCTCCCATTGAAGACAACGATTTCACTGTGTCGAAAAAGATCAGCAGACCTTGGAATAGAAATGATTTATTGAACAAATAGATGTTATGTCTGGGTGTATTGGGTAGTCTTAGGAATTTTAAATAAAAAACAGGAAGACCACTTTTCTAGGCACAGAAAGAGGAGTAAACACCACTTCCCACGTCTACAAAGAGTGGACACTGGATCATTAGATTCAAACGGAAGAAAGAAAATCAAAATATCCATTAGTAAAATGTTAATGCCTTAACCATATTATAATTCTGACAAACACCCCTAACCATTATACATTTGTAATGTATTTTTAGCCATTGGTGGGCTCACTGTAACATACTGTAACACAAGGAAAAGTGAATGGCAATCTAGCATCTGCAGGATTCCCAAGTAGGGGCTGTGAGATACTGTATACAGTAAGACTCATTTACAGCCAATACATATAAATTCCCCACTGTCAGATGCGGCGGTCCAAAAAAAAGGGCAACTAAGCTGGTCAAGGGTATGAATAGATTCAGCTATGAAGAAGGTCTGGCCAAGTTGGGTTATTCACATTGGAGAAGAGGTTCTTTGGGGAGATTTGATAACAATATATAAGGGGGACCATATAATAAATGATTTATTTAGCAGTTGGTCCTTCCAGCAGACAGTTAATAAAACCAATTAGCAGAAAAATGCACCAGCATGGGGGATAATTTGTGTGAGCACCATGTTGCAATCCTTATCTTCTACTTCTTCTTTCTTCTGTTACTGGTAGAGTGAAATAGCTGGCTTTTTCCTTAAAGTTCGGCTTTTCAATCTACTGCGCATGTATACTGGGCAAGAAGAAAGAACATGAAGAAGATGATTGTCCGTGGTGCTCCTGCAGAAATACCCTGGATCAGTGCCGTTTTTTGATAATAAAAGCACTTACCATAAGCTATTAAAATCACTAGGGAAGAGGATCACCGGCTCAGGGTATCAGATAAGTGAATATAATCGCTGGGGGTGCCTAACATTTGGCACCTGCCTGTAATTTGAACTTTCCTTCAAAACATGAGAAAATAATAATTAAACCCTACCACCTGATTTTTATTTCAACATAGACTAGAAGAAAAGAACTTTCATTTGAAGTAGGGGGTTCTTCACAGTCAGGACAGTGAGGTTGTGGAATGCACTGCCGGGTGATGTTGTGATGGCTGATTCAGTTAATGCCTTTAAGAATGGCTTGGATGATTTTTTGGACAGACATAATATCAAAGGCTATTGTGATACTAAGCTCTATAGTTAGTATAGGTATGGGTATATAGAATTTAATTAAAAGTAGGGAGGGGTGTGTGTATGGATGCTGGGTTTTCATTTGGAGGGGTTGAACTTGATGGACTTTGTCTTTTTTCAACCCAATTTAACTATGTAACTGTACGCTTCTCCTTAAGGGCTGAACTCCACGGTGCGCCAAAAAGAAATCCGTCACCATGCAATGACACGCATGCGACATGTCGGATGTCCAGTAGATAAAGGAAGTGAATGAGAAATCACAGGTAAAAACTACATGTATCCGTCTTTGGATGAAGATGCCGCACATTTTCATCCGACAGTCGGATACATGTAGTTTTTACCTACGATTTCTCATTCACTTTCTTTAACTATTGGACATCCAACACGTCGCATGCATGTCATCGCATGGGGATGGATCGCTCCTTGGTGCACATTGTGGAGTTCAGCACTTATAGTTGGTACTTGTTTAAAGTTGGTACTTGATTTAGCAAATGAAGAAAATGAAAGAGAAAAAACATAATTCCAAACTATTTTATTGTGGTAGCAGTTACCAGGCATATTCATTTATCAAAAACGACGTCCCCGGAATAAAATCATTCACTCATTACAAATCATTAAAAGTACATGCCCCAGAAAGAAAGAAATCCCCAAATCATTTTCTCCGTCTCCTCATCGTCACTTCATAAAAACATTGCTTAACAATGTAAAGAAATTAGAATGTTTTAACAGGTTTGCGTGTGTCAGAATTCACCCTTTGGCTCAGTATGATGAATTTCACATTCTTACGCGCTTCACATTCAGGCAAAGGCTTACACGGAATATAAATTATCGTACAAATACGTTCATATATTTTACATGAATCATTTGAAGAGACCCATTTAAAAAGGTCTGTAGAGTTTAAATAAAAAATCATATGTAAATAATTTCTGGCTCAGCCAATGGTACCAACATGCACCGGTCAAAACAGTTCACTGCCTTAAATATCTCTCTTAAATTACAATGTTCCTACGCTGAACGATTTGACATACAGAACTGGGAATAGCCATGCTGCTGTTTCTATAAAATAAACCCAATTGTTGATGCATTAATGTGATTTAGAAGAAACCGGTGCCGGGGTTTGCTGGGTTTTTTCTCAGGGTCCTGCCTGCCCAGTCCATCCCTTGGCAGACCCTCAAACCAGGATCTTTTTAGGGGACTGTAATAAATAATAATAACTGAAAGGAGGGCTTTATTATAGGATAATGTGGATTATGAAGAAGTTAACAAATTGTTTCCATGGATGCATTCCTACTTGTGTCAACAGTTTGCCCAACACTAGTCTCCAAACTCACTAATGTTCTTGTGTCTGAATCCCACTAACATCAAGTTCTAACATCTAGTGGAAAGCCTTAAAGCTGTTAAAGCAGCAAAGGGAGGATGAACTTTACTAATACCCCTGGTTTAGGAATGAGTTGTTGGACAGGCAGATGTACTTTTGGCCATATAGTGTACATATTATTTCTCTAAAATTAAAATCCTTGACACTAGGGATGCACTGAATCCCCGATATAAGAATGCTGCCAAATACTGAATCAACCACAATATGTAAGTAAATAATTACAAAAATTCACCTTCAGTGGTCTAATGTCGGATTAGATGTGTTCGCATTCTGTTCAGCCAGGAACTGAGGAAGGGGCCAGTTCCAAATCCTACAAACAAAAGGCTCAGACTAACTGAATGAAGGATTCTGTAGACCCCTACTTTTTACAGTAATGTTGTTCAAAAGAGATCACCACATCAATTTTTAACAATGAGGTTTATCACAAGAAACAATTTCTCTTCATAGATCTCCAGATGATGCTCGGCCAGCCACTGGTTTGGCCTTATATGCTTTCAAATAGAGGGGCATTTCTTTATTTTTCTCCATGCCAGAGAGCACAGCATAGCAAAGAACTGCTACTGGTGACAGTTTGAAGCTAACTGGCCGTTTCTACTTACAGTGAAACAGCAGCTTCTGAAAGTATTATATTAGCTCATGAGTCTTTGCAAGCGAATAACATTATCAGCAAAGAAGTTTGTTACAGAGCATATCTAAAGCTGGAAAGCCAACTGTGATTAACCTGCTTTGTGCTGCGCTGATAGACTTTTGACATCAATGGAGTGCTAGGGCAGGCTCAGAAATCATCTAAAATAAAGGGAATTATTCGATTTTGAGTTTGTTCCCCTTCAAGAGAAGCCTCAAAATATATACAATGCTTTCAGAGCTTTACACAATATTACCCCGGCTATATTCTGCTGCCAAAGACAATAAGAAATTCCCAGAAAGCAATTGATGCTTCCTTTAAACATGCATAAGCAATCTATTCATATGGTTTGGTAAAGTCTTAGTGATTAACGCACGCCCAAGCTTTCCAGCATTCCCTCTATAAGCAGTGGCTGAACGTGACTTTAGGAGACATTTATATTAAAGAACATATATCATATGCAGGGATGAGCTTTGCAAAGTAATGCTAGTGCCTCTTCCAAAAAAAATAATACGATTTTGGTGAAGAAAGGACATGGCCAAGTTCTGATGTTTTTACTTCAATTGCAAATCAAACCACACAGTGGCATTTGGTAGGGTGGCGACCCACAAAGAAGATTTAGGGCCACTCAAACAAGACAAATATTTTTATTTTAATATAAGAGCACCGTAAACCATTATTATTAGGATCTATTTTACATTGTATTGGGATGGGAGCAAATCAACCATTAAAACAATATACATACACATGCTGGATACATTCGTTTATGAGTGTCTGTGACACAGACTGGCAATAGTGCAAGGCATCTATAGTAATTCAAAGTGAATGTTACATCTGAAAGCATTTTAATGAATACTACAAAGTGCAGTCACAAGTGATCAAGTGCTACAACACCGATTACCGCTGAATGTTAAGTAGGAATGTTGCCTCATCTGGTTCCGCTTGCCCTGCACAGTCCTATTTCCCTTCGAAAGTCCTCATTGGCACCACCAGAGGAAAGCTGGAGCAGAACCCCCTTCTGAATGGATATGATTCAGTAAAGGTGAATAATAAGAACCATTGGATGGTATTTCTACAAGGAGTGATATTGTTGAAGTAGAAGAAAGAAAACTGATTTCCCCTCAAGTATGAACATGATCCATTCCTTTTCATTCCTGATCCATTCCTTTTTAGTCATTGAGCCTATTGATTATATTGCCAAGAAAAGTCCATGTTGACCAAGCAGCAGAGAAGAACCATTCCAATTATTGATTTTGATTCACCAAATAATCCAATCACTGCTCATGGATAGCACGTGCCAGGAATTAAAAAATAAACATCTTTTCAAATTCTTCGTAATGAATTGATTGGTTTCCACTGATGATTGGTGCTCAGTCATTCCAGTATTACAAACCTGCTGAGGTAAAACGAAATGTTAATAATGTGAACACCGGCACTGTTCAATGCTATTCTTTAAACTAGTATACCAGAGGTAAAAACAGACCTCCCCTTTAATATCAGTGTCTTACAGAATAGTCTGCCACTGCTAACTGCCAGAAAGGTTAGTGCTGTCACGTTATCTAGCTGTCAGATGTAGGGTCAGGCAAGACGTTGATCTGCAGTTGCCAATACAGGTATGGGATCCGTTATCAAGAAAGGTCCGATTTATTCTATTATAATGAAATAATCCAGATTTTTAAAACTGATTTAATTTTTCTCTGTATAAAACAAAACAGAACCTTGTACATGATCCCAACTAAGATATAATTACACCTTATTGGAAGCAGAACCAGCTTATTGGTTTTATTTAATGGTTATATGATTTTCTAGTAGAGTTAATGTATGAAGATCCAAATGACAGAAATATCCATTATCCGGAAACTCCAGGTCCCGAGCATTCTGAATAACAGGTCCCATACCTGTACTTGCTTTTATTATCTTTTAGGGATGCACCGAATCCACTATTTTGGATTAGGCTGTACCCCTGAATCCTTCGCGAAAGATTCGGACGAATACCAAACCAAATTCTAATTTGCATATGCAAATTAGGGGTTGGATGGGGAAAACATTTTTTACTTCCATGTTTTGCATATGCAAATTAGAATTCAGATTCGGTTCGACTGGGCAGAAGGATTCGGCCGAATTCAAATTCTGCTGAAAAAGGGCGAATCCTGGCCGAATCCCAAACCGAATCCTGGATACGGTGCATCCCTATTATCTTTATTTTAGTGTCCCACTGAGGCAAAGTACGTATATAATATCATCTCTAAAATACTCAGTAAAGCAAATGCAAAATACAGAAAGACCAGACAGACCTACAATTAACATCTGTCTTGAGAAAAAAGTAGCTTCATGGTACCATTATTCTGGTACTAATGCTGATGACTTTCTCCTGTGTCAAGCCTCCTCCTAGGTCCTTACTTCCCTGAGATTCTATCATATGCATTCATAGTAAGTAAAAAAATAAAAATGTATTTATTAGGACATGATAAACCAAGCCTAATGTATTGGTTGTATTTTGTAATACTTCTTTGGTGGAGTATGCAATCACATTGTGTTACAAAACAACTAATCTGTTAACACTTGCGACCATACTGTATAGCAAAGCCAAAGGTGAGTGTACTACATAACAGAGGCAAAAGATACAGGATACAACATACTGGACAAATAATAACCAATAAACCAAAGTAATGTGTGAAAATGACAATGTTATCCAAAATGAAAACAAAAAATGCACATAAATGAAAACAACCAGGGAAAATGATAACAATAATGATTGTCAATGAACAGGGTATTCTCTATAATAATGCTGTGGGTAAACCATATGGAGACTTGCAACCATTTTGGAGCCAGAGTATACCTGTTAAAATATTTAGTTACACCATAGATCTTAATGTAAATAGAGAACTATCAATTATGTTGCAGTAAGGAAACTATATAACATATATGGTGGTTTATGATCCTCTGCATAATATAAAAAGTACCCAGGGAGTTGTGAAGCCCTTTCCTGTACACCTCTTGCCTTACGGAACACATGCAATCTCATAAGGCAGAGGAATGCAACATTGCCTGCTCTTTCTCTCACCCATCCTCATAGGCTGATGTCACACCTCTGTCCTGGTTCCTTGGTCCTCCCTCTGTCCTCAGCCTTCAGTCATCAGCTCTTCCTCCTCAGCCCTCCCTCCTCAGGCATCACCTGTTAGCCCTCCCTCCTCGGTCCTCAGTACAAACGCTCTCGGTCCTCAGCCCTCCCTCCTCAGCCCGCAGTACAAACAATCTCCCTCCTCAGCCATCAGCCTGGTTTAGGAGCTGAGGTCTGAGGCGGGAGGGCTGAGGAGAAAGGGCTGAGGATGGAGAGTGTTTGTACTGAGGGCTGAGGAGGGAGGGCTGAGGAACTAGCCACAAGGGAGGAGATTGCAACAGGATATGTGGGCAGCACGGAGGTGACTGCTGCCTCTTTGGATCAGTGAGTAGAATAAGAGTTGAGTCTGCATACTTCTTCATTAGGAGAGCGCACACAGGAGCGTGTGTTCTCCTGCTGATGTCCTAAAATGCGTTCCGTATTGCCTAGCTCTAAGTTTTTGTGTAATGTAAATATTTTAATGTATATGGTCTACTCATTTTTACAGTGTAGCAAAAATCATAAGTCCAGGTGATGTGATCTATGTTCATACAGCTGAAGAACTGCATGGAACAGACTGGTGCAGAAGATGAAGCCACTGGGGTGGGTATAAAGGGATTGAGAAGAACACTGGCTGAGAGACAGAAACCTGAGGGTCGTCATCAACAGATTATATTGAAGTAGGGGAACAGTTATTTGGTCCTTTTCAACAATTTGAAAAAAACAACAACAAAAAAAGGAGATGATATTGCATCTGTTTACTAACTTATTAACAGTGTAATAAGTGATTACATCATGAAATCTAAAAATGGTATAATGTAAAAAGTTCTCAGAAGAAGTTATATAATTAGGTACATGTCACCTTTAAATAGGGTTGCTACCATGGTCAGACTGGGGGGCCTGGGGCCCACTGGAACTGACAGTACAGGGGCCCCCTCCTGCAACCCTAATTTAGCCCAATCTGGCCTGTGCCATGCAGTGTTGCGCTTGTGTTTGTGCAATTATTGTGTTTTTTCTGCAACCAGCAGCAGGAAGATGATTTGCTGTGCAAGGAGAGGGTCTGGGCTGGCGGGACCCACGAGAGCCAGGGCCCACTGTGTTTTTTCCCAGTGTCCAGCCAGCCCAGTCTGACCCTGGTTGCCACCTGTCCAGTTTTGACCTGGACAGCCTAGGGATCTTAGGAAAACCTTGCAGGATTCCCCAAGACTGACGTGGTGATTGGCCAAATGCCACATCATAGCCACACCCCTGATATAATCAGCCCACGCCATTGACCTGCCCCTTCACATGATGAGCCCACCCCTGTTAATTCAAGGCCCTGTCTGGAGTTACCCGTGAGGAGAGGAAAGGTGGCAACTCTACCTTTAAAACTGAAAAATCATTATCAATGAGCGAGCTGTAACCACTCTCTAAGAGAGTTTATGACATTTCTAGAGAAGCATTTAAAACAATTCGATGCCTGCTGCATGCCAATGCAATAACAACACTTGCCAACTTTTTCCATTGTATCCTGTGTACATGGAGGGCTCAAGGACTGGGAATGAATTAAAAACAGACTTCATGAAACCTAATCAAACATGTGCGGTATGTAATGACATCATGGAAACCTCATCCAGATAAAGAATTTATCTAAAATATTATCTCAAGCAGAACAGAAATGTAACATTCCTTTAAACAAATTCATAAGAATCAGCCATGCTTAGTGCCTAAATTCACACTCTTATCTATCGTTAATAGTGGCACCAGCCGGGATACAACATTTATGATCTGAAATGTATAACACTGGGAAACCTGGTGACCTTTGATAGCAGGTAAATAATGGCAGCAACTTGTGCTTCAGTACAAAATGTATTTAGTATCTGAAAAAAAACCAAGGATAGGAAAGTCTACTGGTTAGCATGTCACAGTTTAGTGTGAAATGTGGGAATATTCTGCATGTCAGCTACAGTATAACCATATAGGTGTTAAAAGTGTGTGGGAACAAGAACCCTCCAGGATTCCAGGTCGCATTATACTATTGAAACAAAAAAAGTTTATTTTGCAGGCTTTGACTTTCTTGAGATATGAGGAACAGAGCACAGCATCAGGGAGTGCAGCTAGACATGCTTTTGGGCTTTTAGGCTGGCAAGCGGAAGCTTGATGAAAGCTGGGTTGCTGTGCTCCCATGAGGGAGGCACCTGATTTGCTTTTGAGTCAGGGGCAATGCACATGCACCTATGCCTAATCATGCTTCACTTCCTTTGCCACGGCCATTAGGTGGGAGGGAAGTTTTTTCTTTTTCCGGCTGCCAGCTGGAGCCTTACTAAAGGCAATCAATGGCCTTGCACCGCCACACTCCAGCACCTTTTTTGTGTTTGGTTTGAGTACCCTGGATGGGGTCATAGTCCTTTGGCTGGACCCCAGGCCATGACACGCCCTGGGGGAAGCTTTGGCAGAACCCAGGGTAGACGGGAGTCCAAACGACCCAAAACCCCTTCGGGGGGCGGGGATGGTGGGCCCTCCCTAGCTTCGGCGAAAGGGGGACACATACGTTCATGCTGTCCGCGGGCGGTAGCCTGGGACACTAGGGCAACGGAGCCCATACTTTCGGGTAGGACTCAGAAGGATGATTCAATATCATCTGTTCTTATAATCTTCTGTAAAGACAGAGCTAAGCTTGATGAAAGCAGAGGCCCTGTGCTCCTGTTAGGGGTGCTTGATTCAATTTTTTTGGGGCTTACACTATGCACATGCACTTCTTGCTTAATCTTTCTTCACTTCCTTTGCTCCAGCCATTAGACGAGCAGGAAGTATTTGACCGCCAGCTGGAGCCTTACGAAGGCACTCAATGGAATTGCACTTTGACACTTCAGCACCCTTTTTGTGTTTGTGTGTCTTTTTTGTGTATTTTTTCAATAGGAAAACGTTCGTTGTGGGGAAAGAATGCCAAAAAGCGCTTATAGCTGCAAGGTGCCTTTATTGGTCACACAACATGTTTCGAGCTGAGTAGCTCTTTGTCAAGTGTATTTTTTGTGTATTTTTTCCACTGGATGGGTGTCATAATCCTCTCCTCTGGGCCAAGACTTGCGCCCTGGGGGAAGCTTTGGCAGAACCCACCGTAGACGGGACTCCCCCTAGCCGCAAGGCGAATGGGAATCCAACAACCCTAAACCCCCTGCGGTGGGGTCGGGGATGATGGGGCTCATCCTAGCTTCAGAGAAGGTGGACCCATCTGCTCTTGCTGTTCTTTTGGCCTGGCCTGGGACACTTGAGCAACGGAGCCCATGCCTTCGGGTAGGACTCACTGAAAGATGATTCAATATCATCTGTTCTTATCAGTTGTGGGGTATATGCTCCAGAGTGTTCTGTTTTATTACACCACACTGATTTGAGTGGAGAAACCACTGGATCCTCTGGCCAAAGGGCTGGCAGTTATGGAGCCTTTTACATCCCAGGGTTTGCAACTCTAGGGGGGGGGATTATTAATTTCATGGAGAGCTGTGGTTCAAGGCACTATCACACTTTACAAAAGTACCTTACTGCACCTGATCTTTACCCAAGCCTGTTGGGCATTGAGTATACAGAATTTTTTAAAATCTAGGTTGGGCTGCACACAATTGCACTTTATGAATTTCCTCTCTATTGATTCTTTTACTCCTAGTCACCAGCACTTATTTTGCACTTTGAACTTTTTGATTTGGTGCAACAGGCCTATCAGGTCTACCTGCTCTGATTTAGTGGCAAGATGTGTGGCCGTTAGACTCTTTATCCTACTGCAATCTGGCTCAACATCGGTCACAAAAAGTTTTTCAGGACTTCTTCAGGGGTCCATTGTGGTCCTTCTGAGCGGAGAAGAATGGATTAAGCCCCTCCATTTTACACATCAGTGTTTGCATGCATTGGGTGAATGAAGCACTGCTTAGGCTTCCAAAAACAGTGTGCACAGTGCAAACAACATCCATGCGTGTTGCAGTTTTCACACATAGGGCACTATAAATGACCCCTTGTTTAAAGAACAGAGCTTAACATTTTTACAAAGTTTAAAATAAAGGTGCTTCAATTTTGTTTCTGGCAAACTAGAGTGGA
The DNA here is from genome assembly GCA_038501925.1 of Xenopus petersii. Lineage (NCBI taxonomy): Eukaryota > Metazoa > Chordata > Amphibia > Anura > Pipidae > Xenopus > Xenopus petersii. Next base: position 110,763,506 of record CM076683.1, on the reverse strand, counting down.
TTAAATCTAAATTGGGAGAATTCCGGGTTAGGCCACCTTCTATTTTACCAATGTTGCAGAACTGAAACCTCTGGCACTACAACAGCTCATTTGATGTAAGGATACTGGGCATTGTAGTTTTTAAAAATTGCCAGTCACTGCATTGGACATTTATTCATTTCCACATACACCATTTTATGCTTCAAATCCTGAGGATTTCCCACATTTTGTAATTTTTTCTTTAAATTCATTGTTGCCCTTTGTTTTTTTTCTTTTACCATAATGTAATTGTGTATTTAACAGCCATATAAAAACAGCAACATTAACGTTTTCATCGTCTGTATTTTTAAGCCTAATAACCTACAATTAAAGCAGTAATAAATATATAAACATTAATACCACATGTAACAAAGCATAAAAAAATGTTTCATCATTTATTTATATAGCGCTGTCAAGATACGCAGTGCTTTCACTGCCAGTTGCACAACTCAGAGTACATCCTGTCTTTTAAGCATTTTATGGCTTTATGGTTTATTTTTCTAACACATAATTGAAAGATTTCCTTGGCGAGTTTTCGGATTCCAAATTTGATTAGTTTTGAGCATTTCCTTCGGGATCGGTCTAAAATGTAAATCTGTGTTACGACGAAAGACACAAAATACAGAAACGTTTAGGAAGAATAAGCACCCAAAGGAAACACACCAAGCTTCTCCCACCAATATACTTTCTGTCACATTTAGGAAACGTTGAAACTGTTAATGTAGATAATAATTCCAGATGAGTAAAATGAATATATGTTATTACTAGGGAAGCTCTGAATCCATAAATTGAGGATTTAGCTGAATTCTGAACAGAATCTGAATCCTGATTTACATCTGAAAAAACATCTGATAACTTTGGTTGTCCAGTGTTTGGATTCATTTGGTCCAGACACTCAGGATTTGTCCGAATCCAAATCCTATAAAAATGCTGGCATTTAGCAAATCCTGAACTGGATTGCTAGTCTCCACCTTATTCGTGCAAGATAACTTATGCAGATACACCCTTTACGACACGCAAGTGCAATTGTGGCCATGCACAATGGCTGCTCTTTACACTTCTGAATAGGTGTGATGAGCGGCCATTTGTTTACAAATTGATGTAATACACAAGGAAACCCTGAAGCTGTCGAAGAGAAAAAATACTGCACTTTGGGTAAAGAAATCTTTCTAATTAACCTGAAAAACCTCCATCTTTATTTTTCTACTTCATCTACTATATTTATTTTCCTTTTGTATTTCCTTAATTATCGTTTAGTAGAATTTCGGGTCATGTGTGGAGTGTCCTGACATTTTTTGTGAGATTCCGATTGGTCGTTCAGTTGATCGGACAGGTTAGAAAATTTCTGTCAGCTAACAATAATATCTCTGCATGTCTTGCCGATCTGACGATTCCAGTGGGAGACTGTCACCAGCTTTTGTCGGACATAACTTTCGTACGATTGCTGTCAGGGGCAGAACATCGTCTGATCTGTTCTTTTACTACTTTATTTGATCTGAATGGTTAGTGGCAGGTTGGGAGATGGCACCGAACGATCCTTCGCCCGATATGAAGGTAAATCTGCACTTCTATGGCCAGTTTAAGATAAACTTGTTTGGCAAGGTCAGCAAACAAGCAGATCTTTTCTGATATGCCAACCAAAGGCAGCGGACATCAGACTAATGCAATTGTTCAGCACTAGGGCCATCCAATCAGATGACTATGGCGCCAATAGGCGCCAACGGGACGAGGACCGATCAGTAGGAAAATCAAATCTGCCTGATTTTTGTCCAGATATTGAGTAGAAAGGCTTATGGGAGGGCCCAATACACGTGCAGATATGTTGCCAAATTGGTCTAAAAGGCCGAGAACCACTGTAAAATTGTGTCTTGCTCTCCCTTCTGCTTTGAAGATGATACTGATGCCAACGGCAGTTTTATCTTAGTTACACTGTATTTGTCTCAGGCTGGCTGCTGCCTTCCTTATCTCCTCCTAAAACTCTCTATAATGTGTTGTAACACCATTTTACAGATGAAGCCACTTGGATTTGTGAGTTAAATGCATCATGACTCAGGGGTAATTGAAGAAACTGTGTTATCTTAAGTCATCTTAACTCATTTAATGCATTTAACCTTTTCATTAGCATACCAAAGCTCCATTGTTCACAATGGTGAATGCTTTAATTAGATGGGATGTTGTGACGCAGTTTTCTGTGTTAAATGAGATAAATGGGATATCTGTGTTTAGTTATTCTGTGTCAAACAGACAAACCAAAGTGGCTGCATCTGTATGTATGCAAAATTTGATATGGCGAGTGGTGAAATGCAGGGAAGTGGCCGGGGGGCAGGTGGGAAGCGAGTGGTGTGTGTTAAGAAGAGTGGGGATGTGCAAAAGTGAGTGGAACAGTGAAACACGTAATGGAAGCGAGGGGGTATTAAAATTTATTGGCAATGCAATTTTGTAATACTTGTCCTATTCCTAGCTGGCAGGTCCAGATTTCTAAATTGTGTGCCTCTAGGCAAGGTGGTCCTCTACCCACTCTGCCCTGCCACCCCCCACAATTAACATTTGTGCAAGTTTCTATTTGTTGGGTAAGAAGTGCTGGGGTTTCATGTGGAAGATGCCAGTTCCCATAGGCAATAAATACGCATTCATTTTTAGGGGGAAGAGATGCAAATTCAGCCTTAAAGGGCATTTAAAGGCAAAAAAAATAAAATCCCAATTTTACTTTCTATAATGAAAAAGAACACTATCTCCAATATACTTTAATTAAAAAAGGTGTACCGTTTTTATCAGAACCCTGATTGTATGCAGTGAAATTCTCCCTTCATTTAATGCTGTGGATAGGAATTGTCAGATGGTCCCTAACTGCTCTGCAGAGAAACAATCATACTTATGAACAGCAGGGGGAGCCCCTGCCTTACTTCCCAGCAATGCAGAACTCAAGCAGCTTTGTTTGTTTCCCTGTTTTGATAATTTATGACGATCCCTAATCATCCCAGACCACACTGAGCATGTGCACAGTCTTGGTCTTGCAAAGATGTTTAACAAAGTTACAAGATGGTGACCCCCTGTAGCCAACTTTGAAAGCATAAATTATTTGTTAGATTAGGCTTGTGGTGCAGTAAGTTCATGTTTATGTTTAGTATACAAAATACAGCATTTCTAGCCTTATTCTATTTTAGACTTTACTTCCCCTTTAAGCTGAAGCAGAGTTGTGCAAAGAAACTTACAGACAAACATTTATGTATATTATTTTTTTCACAAAGCACACAAAGAGAGACCAAGAGAGAGAGAGGAAAAGAAATGGCACAAAATTGTAGTTAGTGAATGATTTATTTGAGTCTATGTTAGATCACAAGCAATGATTTAAGACCCCCTTTTTGGCTCTGTACAACAAAAGTTCAATACTGGATTGCATTGTGCTTCCCTCCTTTAACAGACGTCACACTTGAATGACACTATTTTCAGACCTCACATGCAGAGCACCATTTTGGACAAGAACATTTACTTGCATTATCAAAAGAGACATTATTACAGTTTCCAAAAAACCTTAATGCCATAATGTAGTAAGTCAGTTTTGGCTTGACAAGGTGTAAATACCAATACAAAAAAAGGCCACAACAATGCAGACAGAGAGCAGCCTCTGGCATAAAAGGTGACATACTAAATCCCAGGCAAATTAGTAATTTGAATATGAGAAAGTACAATACTATATTATTATCCTAATTGCACATTCATCTGAATCTTTTTTTATGAAATGCTTGGGACTAGGGAATCTAAATTACAATTTGCACAAGACCAGATCATAATGAAAGTAATCAGTCCAAGAAGGCTTTCAGAGTTCTTGGCTAATGGTGGCCATACACGGGCCGATAAAAGCTGCAGACAGACCATGTCGGCAGCTTATTGGCCCGTGTATGGGGCCCCCCGACGGGCTTCACTGATCGAGATCTGGCCAAAAGTCGGCCAGATCTCGATCAGATGGGACAAAAAATCCCGTTGGATCGCGGCCGCATCTAATCGTTGATGCGGCCCCGCGATCCGATCGCCCGTTAGGCATCTTTAGGATCCGATCATTGGGCCCACGATCGGATCAGCTCGATATTGCCCACCTCAAGGTGGGCATATCGGAGGGAGATCCGCTCGTTTGGCGACATCGCCAAACGAGTGGATCTCTCCATGTATGGCCACCTTAAGCTTTCAGTATCAATGAATATTTACCTTGATCTGCCTCATTGGAAACTAATGCTGGCCATACACAACCAGATATTACCCACCCATTCAGCCACTCCTAATCGAATTGAAAACGATTGGCTCATGCATGGGGCCAATCAAAAGCCTCTCCAACCAATATCTGGTGGAAGCTTGGTCAGATATATTGAAGACCATGTCTTTTCATGGTTGTGGTCCTCTTCAGACAAGTCTGCACAGGCTCAATATATGAGACTTCTCATTTCAAGAATGCTTTTTCTTTATAATGTGATAATAGTCACAAAGAATGTTTTGAACCTTAAAATGGGATTGACATTATCCCATAATCAGAACTTAGTAAAGCAAAATGAAAAGTGTATGGAGAAGGTGCAACTTTCCTATACCTGCTGGAGCTACATACAATATACCTAGCACCTTAGACACTAACACATTTTCATGGTGTTTATAGCACTCAAGGAAGCCTGTGGCAAAATGGAGCAATTTGCCCTTTCCAATAAATGAGTTAAAGCAATTAAGCTAAAAACACATAATATACGTAAGTGTATATTTAATTGTGAATATAGAGAAAATTAACCCTACTAAGAAACTGGGGACTCCACTCAATCCTGCCTATGCAGTCATCTATATATAAACATAAAATCAAGTTATTTATGAAAAACAGCAAAATGCTGAAAAATAAAATGTGATTGCTTTAGACAAATCTGTAATAGAATTCCCATACTTTTAAGAAAAGTATAGTTTAATATGATGACATATTTTTCCAGCTGTAGGTTTTCATCTGCTATTTAAAAGCTCGCCGCAATCACGGTTTGCCTTGTAATTTATGAAACTTCTAAGTCTTAAAACAGGTGCTCGGCTTGCAAAGATTTATTTGGCAATTCCTGATCTTGAAGTCATAAATTATAAGAGTCTTGCCAGTGGGATACTAAATTACACATAGAATGTATTATTCAGAGATGGCAGTGTCACTTTTTATGCTTTTCAACAATTGAAGAGAAAAATAACAAAGAATTTGCTCCTTCTTGAACAAGCCCATGAGAAAGGCTGCAAGAAACGATGCAAGGTTAATTCCCTGCAAGTATGTCTTTGAACTACAGACATGGACACAAAACTCACATTTTAGTAACAGGTGGGTACCATTATCAAATAATTACACTGAGCTTGAGTTCTGGCAATTGGTGTGCTTTTATTGTCTAACTGGAACAGTGTGGGATCATCCTGACAGCCTGTACTTTAGCAATGGAGATGAACCTTATTTTTAAAGGAAAAAAATGCACAGAAATTTTGAGATCAAGCCGATGGCAGCAATGGACAAGTAGCATGGATCTGTTCCTTCAGGTCAGTAACCGATATTCATCTTACATTGACTTCGTCCAATGCAGCCAACAAGGTGCCGATTCAGTTTGGACAGATTGACATGCATAGTAGGACTGCCTTTAAAAATTGCCTTCTACCCCTGTGGCAACAAACTTGTTAAGATGGTTGAAATCGGCAAAATTGGCAGCTTTGCCAAGTTTTTATTGTGTTACAATTTTAAAAAGATAGCAAAGGCAATGATAAAAACCACCTTGTATAAGTGAGCACAGTGTCGGACTGGCCCACCAGGATACCAGGAAAACTCCCAGTGGGCCCAGGTGTCAGTGGGCCTCTTGCTTCTAACCATTTGGCTTATTATATGGTAATTTCTTTCTTTATTTAAGGGTCTTAATAATGGAAGGGTATAGTATAGTATGTAGAGATAAAAGACTAGCGAATGAAGAGGATCAGTGAGGAGAGGAGGAATAAAAGTTTGGAAAGTGGGCCCTCAGTCTAAAATTTTCTGGTGGGCCCCTGGCATCCCAGTCTTACCCTGGATGAGTAAGAAGCCCAGCTACTTTTACAAATAGAAGCGGCTTCACAACTCGGTCAAGTTATTATTATGGGTGACTTTAATTCTCCAGACATGGGGTTGCTAAGACAGAAGAAGCTAGCAGGTTTGTAAATATGCTGAATGACAACTTATTTCAGCTCGTTCAAGAACCAACTAGGAATCAGTCTCTTTTGGATCTTGTAATAACTAACAATACTGAACTCATCTCTAACATTTGTGTGGGTGAGCATTTAGGGAATAGTGATCATAACATGGTCTCCTTTGAGATTCTGTTGCAGAAGCAATCCTATAAGGGAGTAACTGAAACACTACATTTGAGACGTGCAAACTTTGACAGTATAAGGGCATCTCTGCAATATATTAAGTAGGGAATGCTCTTCACAGGGTTAAACACAGAACAAAAATGGGACATATTTAAAATGCTGCTTAATAAATATACATGTCAGTATATTCTGCTTGTAAGAAAGGAACATAGTCGCTATACAGAAGGTTACTGGTTAAATGAAGGAATGTTGGCTTGGAATATAGTATTTGTACCTAAATTGAGGAAAGGCTGAAGTATAGATTACAAAGTAGTGGTAAATGGCAGTGTGTTGGGAGTTTTCTTAAATGAGAAGGATCTAGGGGTTTTTTGTAGATAACAAGTTGTCTAATTCCGGGCAGTGTCATTCTGTTTCTACTAAGCAAACAGGACCTTATACAGGTATAGGATCCCTTATCCGGAAACACGGTATCCAGAAAGCTCCGAATTACAGAATGGCTGTCTCCCATAGACTCCATTTTATCCAAATAATCCAAATTTTTACAAATGATTTCCTTTTTCTCTGTAATAATAAAACAGTATCTTGTACTTGATCCCAACTAAGATATAATTAATCCTTATTTGAAGCAAAACCAGCCTATTGGGTTTATTTCATGTTTAAATTAATTTCTAGTAGACTTAAGGCATGAAGACCCAAATTACGGAAAGATCTGTTATCCGGAAAACCCCAGGTCCCGAGCATTCTGGATAACAGGTCCCATACCTGTATAGACAAATAGCAGGGGACCTTTTAAGCCATAAAGTGGATCACCGTACCAGAGGCCACCCTTTTAGACTAGAAGAAAAGAACTTTCATTTGAAGCAACGTAGGGGGTTCTTCACAGTCAGGACAGTGAGGTTGTGGAATGCACTGTCGGGTGATGTTGTGATGCTGATTCAGTTAATGCCTTTAAGAATGGCTTGGATGATTTCTTGGACAAACATAATATCCAAGGCTATTGTGATACTAAATTTTATAGTTAGTGTAAATGATGGTATATTTAGTTTATAGTATGTGAGTGTATGGAGGGGTCAGTAGATTTTTGCATTGTGTAATGTAAGCGAAATACACAAATCATTGCTTATCTTCTGATTCCCATACAAAAATATTATTACCATAGAAATGTAAAAAATGTCTTGGCCATAATTTAGGTGGTCCCAAAGTATCTCTTTAAAGACCCTACAGCAGTGATCCCCAACCAGTAGCTCATGAGCAACATGTTGCTCTCCAACCCCTTGGACGTTGCTCCCAGTTGCTCAAAGCAGGTGCTTATTTTTGAATTTCAGGCTTGGAGTAAAGTGGGGGTTGTATAAAAACCGGGTGCACTGCCAAACAGAGCCTCAATGTAGGTTGACAATCCACATATGAGCTACCAAATGGTGAATCACAGCCCTTATTTGGCACCCCAAGAACATTTTTCATGCATGTGTTGCTCCCCAACTCCTTTTACTTCTGAATGTTGCTCACGGGTTCAAAAGGTTGGGGTTCCCTGCCCCACAGTAACAGGACATAGTGTATTGTGTTTGTAAATACAGTCTCTGTCTATTTAAATGTATGCTGAAAAGCAGATGCTCAAACCTACTTACCTAACATTGAAATTATCAGCAGCCATAGCATCAAGCAATAAACTTACTGGCTCCACTGAAAATGTATAAATGCAAATATATAGGCAAGGAGTGTTCCATGTACCCAATGAGAATTGCTTTACTGCATAATTTCTTTTTAAAAGTAACAAAACCCAATAAAAAACAAAGTACAAAACAAGGCTTACGTTTTCCTTTCTCTGTCCCTCTGACTTCACTGTCTGTGTCACTGGGGAGTGTCCATGGCTGCCGAGAACCTTGAAGGAGTTCATATGATTCCTCCTAATAAATGAAAACAAACAGTTCTACCATTGACATACTTGTTTCAGCTCAATAAAAATATCATATGTAATAAAAAGGCACTTTCTGCTTGCAGTGCGAGCATTTCGTTCCAAGGGATGAACGGAATTTAAATGTCATCAATGGAAAAAGAAGGGCAATGGGAACAAAATTGAAGAAAATATTCTAAATGTTTTTCTGCTTACACCTATATTTACCTTATATGGACACAAGACTATAATTGAACATTTTTGATCCATTGCCTTTTGCACAGGAATATAAAGAGCCCAATGTAAGGTTACCCAATGCTGAGCTGCACTTACTGCATTTACTGTATGTCCAACGAATTGCTCATCTTTAAATTAACTTTCAGTATAATGTAGACATTTATATTCTAAGATTAATATTCAGTTATTTCGTTTTTTGTTCAGCAGCTCTTCGGGTTATTATTTTAACAGGGTTTCTAGAGTCTTATTTACCGTAACAACCAGGCAGTGGTCTGAACGAGGGATGGAATTATGAACAGGAGAGAGCATGCATTCAAAGATAAGTAATAAAAAGTAACAATAGTAATACAATTGTAGCCTCACAGAGTACTAGTTTTAAGGCTGCTGGGGTCAGTGACCCCCATTTTAAAGCCAGAAGAGGAAAGCATATAATTAAAAAAACTATAACCTTAGTCAAGTGGGGTCCTAAATATTATATAATTTAAATAGATGCCTTTGATATGAATATCCTTCACCGGGGTTATCACATTTAGATGAATATGTGCAATTTGTGTTAGCTGGCACTAATGGTTACTGGGTAAATACATTGTACATTCCCCATTCTTCACCGTGTATATTGTGCCACCACATAGCAAATGCCTAATGGATTTCACTCTTTTTGGTGATGGTGGTGACATGTAAGTGATCAGCATCCATTGTGCTACATAAAACCTCCCTTGTCTATACAGTACAGAATATAATAAACAATCCATGTATGTGCTAATGGGGTGTTTCACCTTTAAGTTAACTTTTAGTATGCTTAGTATATATAGAAAGTCTAATTCTAAGCAGCTTTTCAATTGGCCTTCTTTTTTTCTTTATAGTTTCTTTAATTATTTGCCTTCTTCTTCTGACTTTTTCTTGCTTCCAGATGGGGGTCACTGACCCCATCTAAAAGCAAATGTTCTGTAACACTACATATTTATTGTTATTGCTACGTATTACTCATCTTTCTATTCAGGCCTCTCCTGTTCATATTCCAGTCTCCAATGCACGGTTGCTAGGATAATTTGGTCCCCAGCAACCAGATTGCTGAAATTGCAAACTGGAGAGCTGCTGAATAAAAAGCTAAATAACTCACAAATACTAAAAAATGAAAACCAATTGCAAGTTGTCTCAGAATATCACTCTCTACATCATACTAAGGGGCAGATTTACTAAATTCGAGTGAAGGGTTCGAATTAAAAAAACTTCGAATTTCGAAGTTTTTTTTGGGCTACTTCGACCATCGAATGGGCTACTTCGACCTTCGACTACGACTATCGAACGATTCGAACTAAAAATCGTTCGACTATTCGACCATTCGATAGTCGAAGTACTGTCTCTTTAAAAAAAAATTCGACCCCCTAGTTCGGCAGCTAAAAGCTACCAACTCAATGTTAGCCTATGGGGAAGGTCCCCATAGGCTTGCCTAAGTTTTTTTCATCTAAGGATATTCCTTCGATCGATGGATTAAAATCCTTCGAATCGTTCGATTCGAAGGATTTAATCGGTCGATCGAATGAATAATCCTTCGATCGATCGATCGAATTTCCTGCGCTAAATCCTTCGAATTCGATAATAGAATTCGAAGGATTTCAATTCCTAGTCGAATATCGAGGGTTAATTAACCCTCGATATTCGACCCATAGTAAATCTGCCCCTAAAAGTTAATTTAAAGTTGTACAACTCCTTTATTAACCCTCAGATATAATTTGTAATGGCACACGCATTATTTTCCTTATTTCTATTAAAATATGAGTGTTTTGTTCTACTAATATCAACACCACCTACTGAAATAGCTACATTTAAACTTACCCAGTTATATTAGGTAAGATATTTAAATCTGCCCAGTACTGTATAATTCAACTAATGGAAACGCCAAGTATAAAGGTCTTAGAAAGCCGCCACTTATAATGAAACAATCCAGCTGTGCTAAAATGTCAGAGCAGTTAACACACAAGCCCTGAAAGCAATGCCCCAAGATTTTATCAATGAAAATTGAATGTTGCCTGCCCATGATATTTTAGCTCAGTGGGATTGTCTGGAAATGGTCTCGGTTTGATAAAGTGTTTAATACTGTTCTCTGAATAAATTAATAGATACAGTCTGGTGGCTATTGATCCGTTGGTCGCAGTGTACAGTGTTTGGCTTGTCAAAGGGCTCACAATCTATTTGGCTTTAGACTGAAAAATGTAGCCATCTACACTATGTTTACTTAGAATGTAATATTATTTCTTTGCTTGCTGTCCTGTGTACTTAACCAGGTGATTATTTCATTGTATATCTGTTTATACTAAGCTATAAAAAGATTTACATAAACAGCTGGCCTAAGCAGAGTGAGTATAACGCAGAAAGTCCAGAAGATTACCAGGCACCCACGACTAGCTGGCATGTAGTGAGAATTAAAATCAAGTATTAAAAGGTGGGGGGACTTGTTAGTCTCCAAATCTTCTTACAAGTCTGCTGGGCATCTCTTGTGGCTTTTGTCCTAAATACACTTCTGTGTCCTATATACCCTGCGTTTCATTTCAAACTTGCCATTGGCTTTTATTCTCAACAAACCATTCCTCAATTTGGCCTATTCATCATGCTGCCCTTCCTTTCCTTCCTCTTGCCTTGCTTTCTCCTTCACCGAGATATTGGACCCTCAGCAGTGTACATCTAGAGTTTTTGCTACAATTTGAAAAAATACAAAAAACCACAAACTAAGTTCTTAAAATATAAATTTTCCAAGTCTGATTCCTTTTTTGTTTAAGAGTTGAAATCATACTCTTTTTTGACATGGTAAAAACCACTGAGAAAGCGCAAAGACAAATAAAGAGCTGACTGTGTTAAACGGATCCTGTCATCGGAAAACATGTTTTTTTTCAAAACACATCAGTTAATAGTGCTACTCCAGCAGAATTCTGCACTGAAATCCATTTCTCAAAAGAGCAAACAGATTTTTTTATATATATTCAATTTATATGTCATCTTGTGTTAGGGAGCTGTTACCTTCTCATTGTTCTTTTGTTTGGCTGCTGGGGGGAAAAAGGGAGGGGGTGATATCACTCCAACTTGCAGAACAGCAGTAAAGAACGATTGAAGTTTATCAGAGCACAAGTCACATGACTTGGGGCAGCTGGGAAATTGACAATATGTCTAGCCCCATGTCAGATTTCAAAATTGAATATAAAAAAATCTGTTTGCTCTTTTAAGAAATGGATTTCAGTGCAGAATTCTGCTGGAGCAGCACTATTAACTGATTCATTTTGAAACATTTTTTTTTCCCCATGACAGTATCCCTTTAAGGTGGCCATACACGTTCCAGTAAAAACAGCCATAAGACAGCAGCTTATTGGCCCATGTATGGGCCCTCCAATGGGCTTTCCCAACTGGTATCTGCCCAAACGTGTCTGGATATGGTTTTGAAAAAGTTTAAAAACCCAGACTGAGGAACACATAGGCTCGCTGATGTGGCACTCCATAAAATGGCCTGTGGGCATATTGGTGAAAGATCCGCTCATTTGACAACCTCGCTTAAGTAGAGGATCTTTTAATGTATGACAAGCTTTAATTAGTGTCTGATCTAAGAGGGGGATAGCACATAGTTAGGGATGGGCGAATTTGACCCATTTCGATTCACCAAAAATTCGCCGTCAGCGAAATTGTTTTGACGCACGCCGCCATACAAGTCTATGGGCGTCATTTTTTCGGCGAAACGAGTCGAAGAAATTCGCCCATCCCTACACATAGTCACCCAACCCCTATCCACCCCTAACTTGTACATCTCTTTGCACCAGTGGCAGATTTTGGATGGTCGGTGCAGAGATCCTTAGGGTGCAAGTATTCTGGAAGTGAGCACTACAGGGGCATGCTCTTCCAACCCTTAGCAGTCATACGCTTATGCCAATGGGGTCGTAAATGACCCCTATTATATATATCACATCTTAGAGAAGCGTAAAATGTTACATAGGGGTTTAATAAACAGGGAGAATTACTGCTTGACCTCTTATATCCATTGACATATATGACATATGTATTAAGATCTTATATGATAACAATGTCGTATGTCTTATCATAAATAACAATAAAAACCATTGAAAAATGAAATGATAAACAGGGAGAGTGCTTTGATAGCACAGTCACAAATAACAAGACTGTGCTACATTCTTTTTCCTTATCTAGATTATTTCTATAACCACAATATAAAAGCAAGACCAAGGCAATAGATTCAGAATGAAAGCTTTCCTTCTTTATCTGCACTCATTTGCCTCCTTTCTGTGAGTGTTGCACATATGGGTTTCCTCCCAAACAGGCAGATTAATTGGCTCCTGATTAAATTGACTAGAATGCCTATGATAGGTACTTAGACTGGAAGCTCCATTGGTTTATTTAATGTTGTGTAGTCTTTGTAATGCACTGCAGAATATGTTAGCACTATATAAAAATAAAGGCTAATAATAACACATTTCTTCTATCAGTATTGTGCACTTGAATTTACTCACACTATTCAATACATTTGATTACAGCTATACAAAGACTCAATTCTTACTTGTAAAACACTGTTTCTTTGTGAAGCAAATCCTAACATGTCTGCACCTGCTTGAGGAGGAATGGCTGATGGTGTGTTGGTTGTCCATCCAATTTGACTTTTACCAGTGAGTGATCTACTCATTTGCCCTGAAATGCTTCCTTCTTTACTTCCTTGACTGCTGGGAGTGTGTGGTCGGGACAACAAGCTTTTCGGAGTCCCAGGCCTACCTAATGGAGTCAGAGGAGTCTGAAGTTTGCTTGACTGTGAATTTGGAGTCTGCGGCCGACTATTTGCAAGAGTGCTACCCTGTGTTCTGCTTGCAGCTTGAGGTGGTGTTTTGTTCCCTTGAAGATGAAGATGCAAGCTGTTTGTGGTTTGATTTGGCACTTGTGGTCTTGGGTTCTGCATTTGAGAGGAATGATAGCTTCCATGATGTTCATTGGTAATTATGCCACTTGGCTGATTGCTTGGGCTCCGAGACATGCTTGCTTCAGCTATCAGTGCTACGTCCTTTTCAATATCTGCAACAAAGGAAAACAAGATGGACTTGAATACGTTTATGAATTCCTCTTTGCCACTATGCCTGGGATGGTTCCATCAAATATATATTTTCTGAAACTACAATATAAAAAATCTGAATTGTACAGCATTGTCATGATTCCAGCATTTTCAGATGCACAGGGCTATCAGGGGTCACCCTCACCTTACACAGAGGTCAGACTTGTGGCACCCAAAACACCAACCAACACCCACAAAACTCAAACTTGCTGCCACCACTTTTGTACTTTTCAGGCGATGAAAGATACCAAGCACTATAGTAGGTAAGGGTTGCACCGAATCCAGGATTTGGTTCAGGATTCTGCCTTTTTCAGTAGGATTCTGATTAATACAAGTAGGGATGCACCGAATCCACTATTTTGGATTCGGCCGAACCCCCGAATCCTTTGCTAAAGATTCGGCCGAATACCGAACCGAATCCTAATTTGCATATGCAAATCAGGGGTGGGAAGGGGAAACATTTTATACTTCCTTGTTTTGTGACAAAGAGTCACACGATTTCCCTCCCGCCCCTATTCGGATTCGGTTCGGCCTGGCAGAAGGATTCGGCCGAATCCGAATCCTGCTGAAAAAGGCAGAATCCTGGTCTAATCCCGAACCGAATCCTGGATTCGGTGCATCCCTAAATACAAGTGCTTGGCTGAACCGAATCCAAACCCTATAAATCATGTGACTTTTGGTAACACAACAAGGAAGTAGAAAATTTTTCTGTGTGTTCAGTTCTCTTTCACCCATTTCCCCCTAATTTTCATATGCAAATTAGGATACGGGTTCGGTATTCGTCCAATTCTTTTATCAAGGATTTGGGATTCGGTTGAATCCTAAAATAGTGGATTCTGTGCATCACTACTCCAAAGTAAATTCAAAGTTTAGACAGAAGAACTAACTATTCATCAATGATTTCAGGATATCGGGTAACTGGACACTTCCCCTCCCTCAGGAATGCAATGGGGTGTGGCCTAGCAGGACACAGCGTTAGTTTTTATATGACCTCCTGTCAGTAGGGATTGAACCAAGAATACAATGACCATAACTCATTGCAGGAACATATTGGACAAATTATATTATATAAATCCGTTATGGCTCCTCCTACTGATTCCAAAGAGTCTAAAAATCATTACTGTGCAACCTGCCCCTGATATACCAAGTACCAAACCTAGTCATTTCGGATTTCTTTGAAAGCTAATATTGTATTGAATCCATAACCACTTTTTTTTTTATAGCATTGGTACAACACGTATGGATTCTAGGTTGACAAATGTTTTTGAGTTACGCTACATTGTGACTTCCACATCACCTATGAGGGGTCTTGCTTGATCTAAGTCCCCCCACCATGGGCCTTCGTTTACCCACATGGTATGGCTTTTATCGATCTGTTATCAGTCAGGGCTTATAGCAGATTCACCACAGCTTCTGATCTCTTTACACATGGCTGACTTCAGACCTTAGTGAACAGAGGTTTGTTAAGTATCAGTTTTTGGTGCTAAAATGTTTTTTCATGCTACCGTAGCCTGTGTTATTAACTTTTACAGTGACAAACTATTTTACATATATACTAAACTGATTCTGTTAGAAAGAAATCTCTTACTACAAAGCCATTCCATAATCCATTCCTTGATTTCATGGAAGAATCAACTGCATATCAACTGTAATCTGTACTCATTACATGCTGTTAAATCTCACCTCCCAATACCCATGATTAGGCTGGTTAATACATTCAAACTTATAAACAGGCTAAAAAGTCCAATATACATTATACATATTATGGCATTGGTTCCAGAACTGGGATGCTGCCAAACTAGGGAACAATAGCCTTAGTTTATGTTCCCATTATTTTCTTCTTGTTATAGTACTATAATTATTGTTATTGTAATTTATATAACCCCACTGGCTAGGGGCAATTATATTTGAGAACAATTGAAGAACAATTGCATAAAGATGTTATGTTATAACCGGTTAGTGATACTATTTGTGACACATGACACACTGATATTTTTGTATATATTTATACACTACTATATGCCATGGGCACATGGGAGTGTAGGCTCAGCTTCAGAAGCAAATTTGCTCCATGCCCCATCTCCACTGATCTGAATTAGATCCTATATATGAGTCTGTATGAACTCACAAGCAGCGGAGGTCATCCCAAATATGCATACGCAAGGAGGCACCTTCAGGCTGACCGCTGCTCCACTGTGTGTGACTACACGCAAGTGGAAGCGTCTCAGATAAATGGAGCAGGGGCATCAAGTGGAACTAGTTTCCCGGCAAAAATACAGAGGCTGAAAGCACTGGAAACTACCTACGGAATCCTATTTTGAAACATACTTAGACATTCAGTTTCAATTGTACTTGTCTATGGATTTTAACTCAAGTGTTACTCAGAGTCCATTAGCTCCTGTAACAAGTAGCACTACAGTGGTAAGACCATAGAGAAGAAGAGCCTAAACATTTTCGTTGTCAGACATCCTGCTGTGGTGTTTATACAAAGGGCCTGTAGGTGTCACTGTGCACAAGAGTTACACTGTGTACATAATACTTTCTATAATGCTTAAAAGTATTAGAGTTCAAGCTACTGCTGAAGTGTAATGGCTGCATGAACCTGCTAATAAAGCACTGTTATACTCTATTCATCCTCGGCTACCAAACCATAACTACTATCTCTTTAAATAGCCATTAAAACTTTAATGCTCTTAAAAAAACAGTAATCTCAAATCCTTAATGTAAAAATGTTCAAGAAGCAGCTTTTAGTGATTGGCATTGCAAAGGCTGGGAACTAGGTACAGCAGGTTCTGCCAAATGTTTTGAAACAGATCGCTGTGCACCTTCTGGCACAGGCTGGAATAGCTGTGAAATGATTAGGTACATTTTTCTAAGGTGTATGGGGGGATAGTTGCACCAGCACGGTGTATTGAAGAATAAGGGTAATAAGCAAAAAACTCTTTATGCTCATGCAGCAACACACTTTCAGGTATGGGAGCAATTATCCAGAATGTAGAATATTTAAGAGAATTGCACAACGCCATGTATGTTGCAGGTGGGGAGCTCACCCCTTTTATATTAAAGTGACCACCTGTGCATCCTTTAAAATAAAAGGGGTAAGCTCCCCACCAGCAACATACATGGCGTTGTGCAATTCTCTTAAATATTCTACATTGTATTGACGAGTGCCGACCGTATAGATCTGCACCACCAGGGCAGGAAACATCATAGGAAGGTGAGAGGTTCAGTTCATCTACACACAGAGCAATTATCCAGAAACCTGTTATTCAGAAAGCTCCCATAGACTCCACTTTTTCCAAACCCTTCAAAATGATTACCGTTTTCTCTGTAATAATAAAACAGTAGCTTGTACTTGATCCCAACTAAGATATAATTACCTGTATTGAACACATACAGTATAGCACTTTGCTATCATTTTATGAATAATAATATTCATAGGACAAAACCAATATGAGACTTTTTTTAGGACAAGTCTAAAAACTCTTCACTTGAAGAGTTATAATATAAGTGATGAGATAAAATGGATGCTTCGTTCAACAATTACTCAATAAATATCTCCTTTAAATTGATATACTATTGTTGTCCAAAATGTTTGATTTCCACCATATGTGAACAGCAAATAAGTAACAGTTTGAACAAATTCTATATGCGCACCGGAGGGTATTTTTAAGATGCTGAACAAATTTAAGTTTGTAAGTTCGAGATCAGTGCCTGGCCTATAGGTGTGAGCACCAAGGGCAATTTTCCATCCCTGAGCACCCACTTACTCCCTGTCTCACACTGCTAGTCATCAACAGCTCCCCCCTCCCAGTGGCAACTCCTGCTCTTAAACCACATATCCTCCCCTTCGCTTGATGATGTGTCGCCACTGAAGACTTGAGTTTCAGAAGGGCCCGAAACAAGGGGTTCGCAGGCAGGCAAAAGAGGTACGTGCGTACTGCACACTAGACATGTGCATTTTGTCTACCCTTAGTTTAGGCCTAGCTTAAAACACTATACATAGTTACATATATATGTACATTTGCTATGCCGGCTCAGCAATATCACTACCAAGTACCAGACTCTTTTTTTCAAACTAATTATGGAATTCACAAAAATGCGACAAAAGTCGCAAACATTTGGTTCTAAAAAGATCTGAACAGGTAGTGGCAGATTTATCAGCATTCAAATCTGAATTTGCACCACAATTTGATTTTTTTTTGTAGTAAAAAGCACTTATTCAAATTCCCAAAACTTGAGTTTACGAAATTAATTTATACATTTATTGTAATATAAATTGATTTAATATTAATTTATTCTAATTTATTATGCTCAACAAAAGGAAAAAAAATGGACTCCTAAAAACTGGTCCACAAAGAACAAAAACAACGAGTCCACAAAAAAGTCAATGGGGTTTTATATAAATTTCATCATATTTATACAGAAACGCATGAATCCATCTGTGAATGTAATACCTCTACTACGATAATAGTAGAGGTATTAAAGTCATAAAATAAAAATCTCAGGAAAACAAATATAAATAAATGAATTATTATTATTATTATTATTATTAACACTTTTAGTAAAGCACAAACAGCATATTCTGCAGCATTAATGAGCAAAAATTGACATTTTGCAATATAATAATTATTCTTCATTAGACAGTAAATATATTTTAACTGAGCATAGTGCATAAAGGTGGCATATTTTTTAGAACATAAATTAAGGACTTTTTCAGTAAGAAATTTCACTACATACTCTACGCACTGGTGCAGACCACAAAGCTCACAATGGGGCAAATTTACTAAAGGGCGAAATGACTATCGCTGGCGTAACTCCGCTATCGAAGGAGATAGACTCTGGCGGTACTTTGCTCCCTCACGCCAGGCGAATTTGCACTCTGACGAATGGACGTAACTACTCAAATTCACTAAGATGCGGATTTTAATGAACTTTACCTCTTGCGCCAGACTTTCAGGGTGATAGGCTGCAAAAGAGCGTAAATTTTTTTTGGGAGTAACCGGCTTCCCCCCTACATTTCCTAACATATAGAACATAAACTATACACTGGGCTCATGTGTAGGGCAATATAACAACTCTATTTTAAGTCTGAACAGAAAGATGAGTAAAAACAATAAATTTGTAGCTTTACAGAGCATGTGTTTTTTAGATTGGGGTCAGTGATCCCCATTTGAAAGCTGGAAAGAAAAAGGCAAATAATTAAAAATCTATTAGAATTGGCCATTCTATAACATACTAAAGGGCAGATTTAGGGGTGAATTTCAAAGTAGAACAAACTTCGAAATTTGACCATCGAATAGAATCCACCGACATTCAAATTCGAAGTCGGAGGATTTTATACATTGTACGATCGTATTCCGATCATAGTATGATCCTACGATCGTACTTCGAATCGAACGATTTTATCGTACGATAATACAATTTCCCCAAAAAATCCTTTGACTTAAAAAAACACACAGGAGGTCCCCCATAGGCTAAACAGCAATTTGGCAGGTTTAAGTTGCCGAAGTATTGAAGTCAAAGTTTTTTTAAAGAGACAGTACTTCGATTATCGAATGGTCGAACGATTTTACTTCAAATCGAAGGTTGAAGTAGCCTATTCGATGGTCGAAGTATCCAAAAATTACTTCGAATTTTTTTACTTCGAAAATTTCCTCGAATTCACTTCGACCCTTGATAAATCTGCCCCTAAAAGTTAAGTTAACTTAAAGCCGAACCATCTCTTTAACCATTGTCTCCTATTGGAGGATGTATGAGAGTGAGTTAACCACCGGCCAGTACTGGAGGTGAAACTGTAGAGCAATAGGATGCCAAGCACACTGAATATCATGGGACTCAACGCTGGGCAGTAATCCATATCATCCAATCAGTAAGTAGATTTATTTTTTTCAGCCAGCTGCAAGTATGAAAATGTAGACTGTAGAATGGTACAATGATGAAAGCAACGTTTTGATTGGCTTCCATAGATTATTGCCCAGGTGACAAATGAGTCATTGTCCTACTGTATCTCTCCAAATACAGCTCTGGTTTTACTTGATTTTTACTGGATAAAGTTAAATCGGACTGGTCTATAGTTTACACAACCATAAAGATGAGAAGGTATACTATAGATAACACATGCATTGTATATTATGTGGTTTATTACTCACAGAGGAGGCTTCAAATGTATATTATGAATGGTGCAGCATGCTATGCAGGCACACTGCTCATTACAATGAAAAGAAATGTGATTTATGTCACGTTATTTATGCAAATAATGTGGTTAGGACCCACTACCCCGTGCTTTCAATTTCTCATTACTGGAGGAAAAAACATTTAAAAAGCATTATAAAGTACAAATATTTAAAAGTACATGTAACAAGTATTACAAATATTTACCTTGAAAAGATTTCCACACAAAATATATTCCGAACAGTTAATGTGGTTTATTTATTTATGTCCATATTTATCTCAATATTTTCCGCAAATCCGCTCGGGTTTTTTTTACGCTTATTTATTATTACATTTTTCCTAAAACTTGCTTTGCGGGGAAAAAAATGATTTTCACATTTTTTTTGGATGTTTCCTCAGATTTTTCACCCGATTTCTTATACTTTTTGCCTGACAAACTCTGAAAACGTCGGGGTATTGCACAAAACCCAGCGAACATCAAAAAATCATTGGGACTTTTCCCATTGACTTGTAAGCAACCTCGACAGGTCGGATTTTCAGATTCTGACTTTTCCATCCTCGGGGTTAAATTCAGAAAAATTCGTGATTTTTGAAAAGTCTGATTTTATAAAAAAAATATTTTAACATTTCTAATTTTTCATGATTTTTGCATTCGGAGTTTAGTAAATAAGCCCCTAAGTGTGCTGTAAATTGGTTCATGTTGCAGTATAATTTAGTGAGAAAAAGAAAAACCTCTGTGAGAGTTAAACATAAAACATTTGACAAGAACAGCAAAAATGTTAAAATATATAATTTTCTTAAACCCTTGATAGCGTCGCTGCCAAACGAAGGAGATGATATTAGGACGTTCCTGACTAAATGCAGCTGGTGGTTTCATGTTGTTTTCTGTCTTTCCTGAGTCAGACAGAGAAATATTCCCATTCACCTATGACACAATAAAGAACATGTCTTTTTAGCACATACCAGCAAGATGCTTTTCCATGCTCTGCAGTTCCTTTGCGGTTAAAGCTTCTTTTAGGATCTTTTGGTTCTGAGATCCTCCACTTCTGGCAGACAAGGCCTCAGATTCCCAGACTGGTTGACGCTAAAGAAGTTCAAAAAGTGAGAGAAAGGACTTTTACAAACAAGTTGAAGTTTGAAATAGGAAAGGAATAATTACATCTTTCCCTGTATGCTAAGCTTTTTCAGAGCCCTGTTATTTCCGATTAGGAGAGTATACTGTGCTAAGCATTTTGACGAACTTTCAAAGTACAGGGTGTTAATGTTAACGCATTAAAGACAATTCAGCATTAAAGGCAAAGTTAGACCGCCTTAGAGGAAAGGAAAAGCAGGCAACTTTTCATTTAAAGGAAACAGTACGATATAATCACTGGGGATGTTAATTTGTGATTATAAACTCTTACCTGAGACTCAGGATTGGTGATTCTGTTTGCTGAAACCTGCACCGACCCATAGAACTAATGTAGGAGCTCCACATCTCCTTCTCTTGTTCAGGAATCCCACAAGACTAATGTGTGCTGTGTACATGCGTAGGTGAGTGTAAAACCAAACGTAGAAGGAAAATGCAAACTTTTTGCTCTACTGTGCATGCACACAATAGCCGTACAGGGATCCATGAAGAGGAAGAAGATGGCAAAATGGCGCTCCTATAGTATTACCTCAGGCCACTGCAGATTTCAGTTAATAGGAGCACTTGTCAGGTAAGCAATTATTATGCCAAACAATTCGGCCCCCCTTAGTGATTATGCCTTTCCTTCTACTTTAGGGTCAGGGCACACTGGCAGATTTGGGGAGATTAGTCGCTCGGCGACAAATCTCATCTTCTTCAGGGTAACTAATCTCCCTTAACTGCCTCCCCTGTCCTCCCACCGGCTACAATGTAAATTTTATGTACTGAATTCATCTCGTGAGGCGACTTCGGGCGATTTCAGGAAACAAATTGCGCTAAGTGCAATCCCGTCGGCGATTAACATTGTTACCGGGCGACTAATCTCCCTGATCCTGCCTGTGTGCCCTGACCCTTAAACACATAACCTGTGGATACCAGATTTGCATTCTCTGTCCTCCCCGACTCCTTTCCCGCTAGACCATATAGAAATATTCTTGTGGGTTAATGTAATAAAAATGTCAACTTTGCACTAGGTCTTATAACCCAATCAGCTATTTGCTTTTAAACAATACCCCCATAAGGCCTTGTCCTTGTCAATACCTACATAAGGCACTCCCCATGGAGTTCTTTTTAAAAAGATCTAGTCCTCTGCCCTACCAAACCCTCACAGCCGTTGCTTGTTTTGGACCCCAGCACTAGGCTTTTCTGGTTTCTACAGTTGTGCTGCTGATCTTGTAGGTGCGGCAAAAATCTGAAAAGTTTGATGTCCTTTTAAACCCAGTCTACAGAGTATTGGCATTGCCCCCAAAGGCATTGGGATGGCTCAGCTTAAACCAGAAAATCACTTAAAGGAGAACTAAATTTTAAGTAAAGAAGTAGCTAGAAATGTTGAACGTTATGTTTTGGGCTTCTCTACCAGCCCACGGCATCCACAGCCCTTTAGCAGTAAAGATCTGTCTCCAAAGATGCCCCAGTAGCTCCCCATCTTCTTTTCTGCTCATTCACTGCACATGCTCTGTGCTGCTGTCACTTACTGAGCTTAGGGACGCACTCACAATATACAGTACACATAGAATATAAATGTCACAATATAAGGCTGATTAGTAATTAATACAGATAATTACTACATGCCAGCACAGAAACCAGTGCAATTAGCATCAGAATTTAATAATCAGCCTTGTAGCATCAGCTTATATTACAGGCCAACCTCATTTTCTGCTGGATAATTAGTGACGACCCCTAAGCTTAGCTTCTCAACAGCTGCTCAGAGCCCACTGAGCATGTGAGTGTCACAGACACTTTCCAAGATGGTGACCCCCTTGTGACAAGTTTGAAGTCCTAGATCATTGCTGCTATTGACAAGCTGAAACTTTAGGCATTTTTAGCCACATTCATTTTTAGGGGTTAGTTTTCCTTTAACACAGCAAAGGGCTAGGGAAAGACACAGCGTTTGATGTTTTTAAATAGAACAATAAAGGAAGTACATTACATTATTACTGCAATATGCCTCTATATTGACATGTGACTTCATTATTTCATACACACTCTTATGTTTACCAGTGTTTAGCCATGATAATTTGCCCCAGACAGATTTACTAACTGGAGTGGCTCCATGAAACTATTGTTTATGCCTGTAATCTGAACTGTTTACAATAATGGAAAATACATTTGGCTAGTCTCACTGGAACAAGATGAACAATAAGTGATTTTGTACAGGAGGACGACCTCTTTAAGACAATTTTTTTATATTCTACATAACAAGGCCATTTGTTTCCCAATTCTGTTCTAAAATTCTAATTTTTGTTTGTTTTCAGTAGAAATAGATCATCAAGTGGCAACGTATACCCTAGCTCAATATTGACCAATAAACCAGCGTAGTGATAAAATAAATACTGCAAAAAAAAATATAAAATTACTTTTACTTATTTACTTTACTAATTTGTTTTTGGGTGGTCTGTGCTCCTTACAATATGTCCCTCTTTTTCACTGTAAGAAGTAAGTGATGATATGTGGGGGAAAATTCCCTAAGCGGCGAAAATTGGCCAGCGACAGCGCTAATTCCCTAAAATGCGAAGTTGTGTCCAATATATTACACTACACAAGTGTAATAAAATAAAACAGAGTTGTTATAATGCCCTTCACATGTGCCCACTGTATAGTTTATGTGCCATATGTAAGGAAATTTAGGGGGGAACCCGGTTACCCAAAAAAACATTTACGATCTTTTGCAGCCTATCACCCTGAAAAAAGTAAAAGACGCCAGTGTTTTTTGGGACTTCTAGGAACTCCTATCCACTCCATTGCACTTCGCCTGGTCTGAGGTGGCGAAGGCAAGTCTGGCGCAAGAGGTAACGTTCAGTACAATCTGCATCTGAGTTACGTCCCTTCGCCAGAACGAAAATTCGCCTGGCGATAAAGTGCGAATAATCTCAAACGTGTGTCTCTTTCGCTAGCAAAGTTACGCATGCATCCATTAGGGAATCGGCAAAGTACCAAAATGACATCACACTGCCGAATTTTCACTATCTTTAGTCACTTCGCCCTTTAGAGAATCTGCCCTTAGACTCCTCAGATTTTGTGCTGAGTGCGCCCTCATTCACTATGCAGGAGATACAAAACAGGGAGGGAGACAAGAACTAAATCAAACAGTTAACTAATTACAGGGCACCAACTTACTATTCAAATGTGTAGAGGAGAACAAGGTGCTCCAGAATTAAATGTAAAGTAACTCACCATACAGTGAAAGTGGTCCCAGACCTCCAGCTTTAGGGAGCGGTACAGCAGAAGATAAGGAAGCAGAGCTGTCCGGCACTCAAACTGATCCACAGGACCAGAGATATTCAGTTAAAAGATATTTTTATTAGTAGAAAAATTAAAAATATATTTGCATCTCCATCCACCCTACACGTTTCGCACCTTTTAGGGTGCTTAGTCATGGGCTCATGACTAAGCCCATGACTAAGCGCCAACTTACTATAACAAGTAACCATCTATTCTCTGAAATTGTATCAATATCTGCTAGTCTTTCTTTTAGCATCTTTATGCGGATGTTCTGTATTGGACTGGTGTAAGGAAGTAGGGGTTAGTTCACCCATTACAGGAAGCCAGTTAAACACTTGAGCTGGAAGGGGAATGAATTCCCTATCCACTAATTAGGTATGCCTTAAGGTATAATTTATATAGGCCTGGGGAATTGCCTAATGAGGACAAATCTATGTTTTTTATTATTTCTTGAGACAGGGAAACTGAAGCTACTCCGTGTTTGGTCCTAGAAATAATAATAATAAATAATTTGATTAAAAGTGCACAGATAATACCCTTGTATAATGGATTCCTGCTGCCTAAACGGTCAAAGCAATGGGTGAAGGGAGAGATTTGAACATACATTAAACAAGGGAAGTACTACCCCTTGAATCAGCATCTCTAAAATATTTTCCCTTCCCCCTTTTAGGTTTCTAATTTTGAAAGACACAAGTGAGGGCACATTCTTTTTCAGCTGTTATGGGTCCAAAATATACTGTACCTTGTATGTTGAACTGCAGACTTTACAAAATGTGTTAGTTTAAGGTTTTAGACCCTAAGTAATACATGGAATACGTGTCAGCGCCACAGTTCCATTCATTGGAATCAGTTGAAATTAAACTTCCAAAAACAAGTCTGCGTTTCAGAAGCAATAAAATTGCAACTCTGATGTTGATTTATAGGTCAGTGTACAAAAATCTCGTCCTTGTCTAAACACTGAAGTTTCCCTTAACCTAGTCTTTAATGAACTGCGACAACCGCCAACACTGCTTTATTCATTTCTACCGTTATATTTCAATGTTCCGAGTTTATTTAAGGTTTTGATAGGCATTATGATCAAGATGAACACCTGCCGTTTCACATTTCTTTCCATTTTGTAAGATGCTATGTTACACCTCAGGTTTAGAAGCTCAGCCATACACATTCATTCACTCACTGCTGGGTCAGTTTATTAACATGGCTTCAAGACTGCTGCCAACTTGCAAGGTCATCCATGTGTCAGAATTTTACCTAATATATTTATATCCCCATTAAAATTGCAGCTTTTTTTTAAAGTTGCTACACTGAAAAGTTTGTATTACAGGTATGAGACCTGTTATCTAGAATGCTCAGGACTAGCAAATTGCGTGTTCTGCCGCCGGCGAATAAATTAGTGAAACTGGCGCGAGAATTCTCCAGAAAAATTTCGCGTCAGAATTGACGTAGGGGTCGAAATTTGTGTTTTGTGAAATTTTCGCCATTTTGGGAATTTCACAGGAAATTCAGACATTTTCCAGGAAAGCAAAACGCGACAAATTTGGTCATCACTACTCAGGACCTGGGGCTTTCCAGATAAGGGATTCTGTTAAGCTGGCCATAGATGCAAAGATCCGATCGTACGAACCATCGTACAATCGGACTTTCCCATCTCCCGACCCGCCACTAACCATTCAGATCAAAGTCTTACCAGTCAGATTAGTAAAAGAACAGATCAGCAATGTTCTGCCCCTGACAGCAATCGTACGATATCTATGTCCAACCAAAGCTAGTGACAGTCTCCCACTGAAAATCGTACGATAGAGATATTATCGGCAGCCGACAGAAATTTTCTAACCTGTCTGATCGACCAAACGACCGATCTCCGCCGGACGAAAAATGACGGGACTCTCCACACACGGTTCGAAAATCGTACGAATCCTCGATTCGTACGATCAGATCTTTGCATCTATGGCCAGCTTTAGTTGCGTCCGGTTTACTGAAATTCAAATTTTTTTCCCATAAACCATATTTAATCTCTAAAAAAATATGGCGTGGGGGGTTTCCTAAAACTAGAAAAATTTGAGACGCATAAAGACCACAAAAACAACCACGAAATACAAAAATGTGTCAAGTGACAACAGTTGTCAAGGTCCCATAAAAGTCAATGGGAGCTACACTGATCCTACTGGGCCATTCAATTCAGATTTTTAGAGGTTTTCAGAATTTCTTTCTTGCTAGTAATTATCTGAGAAACTCAAATTTTAAGAGATTATAGAGTTTTTCGTATTTTTAACTGCATCGTTTAGCAATTTTTTACGTTCTTACCTTTTATATTGGGATCTTTTAATAACTTTCATGGCATTTTTGCTTTTAGACAAATATGGGGTTATGCAATAAAAGACACTTAGGGGCACATTTACTGTGGGTCAAATATAGAGGGTTAATTAACCTTCGATATTCGACCATCGAAGTTAAATCCTTCGACTTTGGATATCGAAGTCGAAGGATTTACCGCAATTGGTTCGATCGAACGATCGAAAGAAAAATCGTTCGGTCGAACAATTAAATCCTTCGAATCGAACGATTCAAAGGATTTTAATCCATCGATCGAACGATTTTCCTTCGATCAGAAATTGCTAGGAAGCCCCACTTTACTGAATTTGCAGAGTAATGACCATTCGCCAGAGAGAAAAGTCGCCTGGCGAGGGAGTGCAAACGAACGCTAGCGCCGGTCCCGTTCACTAGCGAATTGACGCCTGCGCCTGTTAGTGTTTAGGCGATGTCCCTGCAGATGGTAACACTGGCGAATTGTCGCTAGCTTTAGCCACTTCGTCCATTAGCGAATCTGCCCCCAAATTGGAGAACTGCTAAACAAAAATCTAAATAAATGAAAAATTGAACCCCTCTAAAATTCATATTCAAGATTCAACAAAATAGTAGTGCAGCAGGGTATAAATACTTCTTGCAACTCTTGACACACATTCAGTAGGTGCAAGGAGGTGAATACATTAAAATACCTTTCCAGAACACACATCTGGATTAGAAACACATCAGTCCAGCTATGTCAATATTGATTTTGTAAGTAACGGAAAAGTTAATCCTTGGCAGGTTGAATATGGTTTTAACAATAGTTTAAACAGAAATCAGTAACATTTCATGACCAACTTTATCTAATAAATGTACTTTTTAAGAAGGTTGGCAAGAAAAATTGATTTTTAATACTGTGCAACTTAAAAAAGAATAAAATATTGTAGAAAGTAAATGACTGGGTATTTCAGCATGTAAATGGCTATTAACTAGATATCCATAACAGATTCATCAGCAACACGTACTAATCCACTTATTGAACGTTTTAAAATCTTTTTTGGCTGCTTAGTTCAATGAGTCTAAGAAGTGCAGGCTAAACATTATTTTAGTGGGATCAATATTTGAGCAAAAAAACTTGATTCTATTAACTTAAATGTGCTGAGACCTAGAGCTTTCTATTCTGTCTAGTACTTTAAATTCGGAATTAATTACTAACTTTTCATCCTCAGCTACTTTGAGTTCCTTCACACAGACAGTGAAACGGCTACAATCATGTTCACAATGGCTGTACGTATGTTTGCTAAGTACCTGAGTACAGCATTAGGCTCTAATGGTGTCCCTGTATCCCAACTTCACTTGTCCCTTTAGGGCCTAACACTTTTGGGGCCTTGTTGACCCCAGGCTCAATGTACACTTTCATCCAGATCAACTGCGGCAGGCCAAAGAGGAAGAACCTCCCCCTGCAAAGCACTTTGTTACAGTGATGCCGGAAATGGTCATCAACCCAGGGCCAATGAAATGGGTATGCAAATAAGGTACCAAACGTTACATGGGTTTTAACCCAGCAATAGGGAACCAAGGCACTTTTAGGAAAAGAAGCCATAAGGGCCATTATACTTATGGGTTCCTACATTTACATATAAGCACATAAAAACATCTAAGCTGCTTGCTACCCCAGTAGTAGATAGTTCCAGAAAACTGCAAACTGACTAGCTCAGATGATATTTCTCTTTCAATTACAGGAATTGTTCTGTGTGAACAATAAAAACTGGGTAAATAGATTGGTGTGCAAAATAAAAATGCTTCTTATATAGTTAGTTAGCCAAAAATGTAATGTATAAAGGCTGGAGTGACTGGTTGTCTAACATAATAGCCAGAACACTACTTCCCGCTTTGCATCTTTCTAGGTTTCTACTGATTGGTTACCAGGAAGTAACCAAGTAACTTAAGGGGGGGCACATGAGTCATAACTGTTTGCGTTTGAATCTGAGCTGAATGCTGAGGATCAATTGCAAACTCACTGAACAGTTGTTGACTAACTAAGAGTTAGAGAGCTGCAAAGCAGGAAGTAGAGTTCTGGCTATTAGGTTAGACATCCAGTCACTCCAGCTTTTATACATTACATTTATGGCTAACTAACTATATTAGAAACATTGATATTTTTCATAGCCTATCTATTTAACCAGTTTATATTTTTACACTGAACAATTCCTTTAACCATGCATTTTAAATTAATTAGAAGTATGAAGATTAGGCCAGTCTGAGTAACAAGCTATTATAGTTAATCAGAAAGGATGCGAAGGAAAACACCTTTTATTAGATATTTTACTAGCAGACATTTTCCCATTCGGGAAATGAAGTTGCTTTTTTTCTGTAGGCTAGAAAAAAAAATCCACAACTCATCCCAAACTGCCCTACCCTGCTATTTAGATAAAGTGGGAGGTTTAGAATATACTTTTTTTTGTAGCTTGAGCTCACCTCAGATATGCTCACAAAACCCACACAAATGCAACCACAGGCAGCTAAAACATGCCAGTTTTTTGAAGAATAAACCAACCATCACCTCATAAAATGTACAGTACTCCCTTGGACTGTTCTCCAATACCAGATTTTTATGAACCCAACCCATGAGAGAAAAGTGAGTCACAGCAGTTGGTAGATGATAATCTCGACTGGCTTCAAACACTCTCAGGAGAGACCAGAGACACCTGCGGCACATATCATAAATCTTGTGACTGCTCATGTTGACAGAAACATTCCGAAATCAAACTAAGGGCAATAAGTACAGGTATGGGGCCTGTTACCCAAAATGCACAAGCCTGAATACCGTCTATAAATTGGACCAACGTACCTTAATGGTCTGCATACATACACAGACCAATATAAGCTGCCAACAGGTCCGCATACACGGACCGATATTAGCTGCAGACAGATTAAATTGACAGATTATTGGGCATTGTATGGGGCCCTCCGACGGGTTTCCCCGATCGATATCTGGGTGAAAGTCGGGCAGATGCTGATCAGGTAGGTCTAAATATCCCATTGGATCAAGAACCACATAGGTTCGTTGTAGGGATGCACCGAATACAGGATTCTGTTTGGGATTCGGCCAGGATTCGGCCTTTTTCAGCAGGATTCGGATTCTGCCGAATCCTTCTGCCTGGCCGAACCGAATCCTAATTTGCATATGCAAATTAGGGACGGGGAGGGAAATCACGTGACTTTTTGTCAGAAAACAAGGAAGTAAAAAATGTTTTCCCTTCCCACCCCTAATTTGCATATGTAAATTAGGGTTCGGATTCGGTTCGGTATTCAGCCGAATCTTTCACAAAGGATTCGGGGGTTCGGCCGAATCCAAAAAAATGGATTTGGTGCATCCCTAGTTCGTTGATGTGGTCCTCAATCTGATTGCCCATATTCTCTTTGTTGTGATCCGATCATTGGGCCCTAGGGCCCACGATTGGATCAACCTATCACCCACCTCAAGGTGGGCATATCAAGGAGAGATACGCTCATTTAAGGAGGTCGCCAAATGAGCGGATCACTGTATGTAAGGTCACCTAAAGTCTACTAAAAAAAGGCATTTAAACATTAAATACTTCCAACTGGATTAATTATATATCAGTTTGGATCAAGTACAAGGTACTGTTTTATTATTACAGAGAAAGGGCAATCATTTTTAAAAATATGAATTATTTGGATACAATGGAGTCTATGGGAGAACTTCCCATAATTATTTTTTGGATAATGGGTTTCCGGATAATGGATCCCATACCTGTATTAAAAGTACAATCCAGGGTACCATGGCTCTTTCTTCATACCTTAGTTATCAATACTCCATGCACTGGATGATGCAGTACATCAAATTTTCAAACCGGCCCAATTGACAAGACAATCAATAGCCATAGTACACATTTATCAACACATACTAAAACTCATACAAATCTTCTAGCGCACTAGTACTTGTCATGCATTCCCCCTTTTTTTGAATGCATATCTGTCGATCAACCTATCCAGGCAATTTAACACCGTTAAAGAAAATATTGTCCAGAGTCTAAAAGAATGATCAAAGTTTAAATGAAATCGAGTTCAGAAGCCAAAAGGAACATTTCATTGAGATAGATATGAATGAAACATTAGCATATTTAGGATATTTTGATATGTACAGTAAGGATCAAAACATCAATAACATCAACATCAAGACCCTTAATGGAATCCACAGCTGTGGATGGGGAGTTAACTGATGGATATTGGGATGAATGCTTATTTGCTTTCCTAGATATTCCTAGAGAACCTGTCTTAAATCCAGTTAGGCCTTATTTGCTGTCACGGATAGTGACTGACACAACAATACTTTCATCTATTTATAACCCTGTAAGGAGATAAGGGAGGTGAACTACTGTAAATATTGGGAAGCAAATGGGATTATTAAGTGCAAAGAGTATGAAAACCACGGGTATAAGGGTTTCTTTAAAACCTTTTGCATTTTACCGATTTTGCCACAGGTTTACAGCCATGAACAGTGCATGTTCCATTGTTAGAGGGGAATCTAGAAGCTGAGGTTCAGTAACTTAACCTAGAAAAATTATTTAAAAGAATGGAGGAGGTCTATTTCATTTTGAGGGTTTCTTTGTGGTGAGACAAGAAACTAGTAAGTTGTATAATGTTGTTGTACATTTCTATGGCTGCAGGTCTTTCTGATCTCTGATCACTTTCATACCTTGTACAAGTGAATCATTTCACCCTGCGCAAACTCACACTTCTTTAGGTTCTTTGCAAACCACAGACAAAATCATCCATGGAAATTGTAACCCAGAGCACAATCAACTTATTTTAAATTAGTTCTTGTGAGACACTTCATAAGATCCAGCAACAATTCTGCCCTCTATTTATATCCTGATGATGAGAGCTTCCTCCTCAATATTCTTAAAATGCCTCCAAAATCTCTATATCAGGTCTAAAGGTGGCCATACTCGGGCAGATATCGATATCAGTCGTTTAGACCAATTTGACAGCTAATCTGCCCTTGTATGGAGACTTCCGACGAGTCTTTTCGATCGATATCTAGACACGATATTGATCGGGAAGGTTTGATTTTTCTCCTGACCGACCCGTCTGAGCCCATTGCACTCGTCATAATCCGTTCGTTCAGCCATAGGGCCGAACGTTCAGATTAACCCTGATATAGCCCTGCCGTTAGTGGCCTATCAGGGAAAAGATCCGCTCGTAGTGTATGGCCACCTTAAGATCTTTAAGATCTAAATGTATCCACTATAGAAATTGGGTGCCTGTATATTGCCCATATGTTTAAACACATAGCATTGGATTGGTTGCACATACTACTGGGGCTCATTTATAAAAACTGGACAATTTTGCAACTGGGCAGTAACCCATGGCAACCAATCAGATGTTTGCTTTCATTGTTCAGTCATGGTTGGTTGTTATGGGTTTTTGCCCAGGTGCAAATTTGCCCAGTGTTTATAAATGAGCCCCAGTAGTATGTGCAACCAATCCAATGCTATGTGTTTAAACATATGGGCAATATACAGGCACCCAATTTCTATTTCTGATTCAAAGCAGCTTGAGATAGAAATATTATTTGCACTCAACAATATATGAGCAGCACATATAACAATACATACTGTATATATTTGACAAAGGCTAGGGACCCAACCAAAACAGAGAGCAAATCTTTGCAACACTGAAACATTTATACTTATGGAGCAAACCCAGACTGTGTTTGTACTACTACAGGTGAGTACCAGTATTCAGTTATCCAGAAAGTTCCGAATTGCGGGAAGGTCATATCCCATAGTCTACATTTTACTAAAATAGTTCAAATTTTAAAAAAAAAAAAATGCTTTCATTTTTCTCTGAAATAATAAAACAGTATTTTTAATTCCTAATGGCTTTAATAAATATTAAATTGATTTTTTAGTATAGTTAAAACATGGTGATCCAAAGACCGCTTATCGGTAAAACTTATATATATATATACACACACGTACACACAGAGTACTTGAAATCATTGATTGCAGGCCATTGGACAAGAGGAAATATTCATTTGAGTCAGGTCAGATTATAGGTAATTATGGGTTAGTCGAAATGGATATCTTGGGCAAATTGGTGGTTTCATGTGGGCAGATTAACATGTATCTTTATGAACTCTCCAGTTGCCAGAGATTGAGTCTGGATCCCAGGAGATCAAGAATCTCTTGCTTTAAATTGAGAATCATTGATGCAAATCCCAGAAGCTTTAAGGAATGCAGTTATAGAAGGATGTGATAAGGGAATGTCTGTTGGAAGTTGTAGTACAACAATAACAGCAATGCAAGAGTTTAATGCCAGAGGAGTTCAGCCAAAGAGATTCTGCCCATAAGTATGATCAATCAGACAGCTTTTATGAATAATTTAACATATATACATGTACTATATAAATAAAGTAGTATGCATCAAGGTATAATATTCATCTACATTATGTACCTAAAGCAAATGACTAGTATTTTAAATAAATTTGAAAAAGGTTTCAGCTGGTCCATTATTCATTTTATATAGTGGTGACATATCCAGCAGCACTTGACAGACATTGTACATCATTCATATTAGTCCAATCTAAGGTTCTGATCACATTCATACACACTAGGGTTAGTTTTATCAGGATCGTCCAATTAATCTGCCTGTATGTAACCATAGGAAACCTATGAAAGCATAGCACGAGCATACAAATTAGTTCATATAGTGTCCTGTCTGAAATCGAACCTATGGTGGTCATACACACAATTATTGTTATGGCTCAAGTGAAGCACATTCATATTTAATGCTGCTTTAGTAATGTTGGGTTTCCAAGGGACAGGCCCTGTTTAAGCCATAAGAACATTTATCTACAGAAGAAATGTTATGTAAAAAGGCATAGAAATATAGAAATCATAGATACAAACTGTTTACCATAATCTCCACTTTAATTCCTTATAGACTTCTTCTTCTTTAAATGTCCAATTACCATAAAATTAACTTTACTAGTGAATTAGGTAATTTTCGACTGTTGTACTGCAGATACGAACAAGGTTAGCAGATGTTACACACCTGGCCTTAATATATTTCCTCCCACACCTTTATTTCCTGAAGCCACATCCTATTATGGAGCACACTTTTAATGCTAAATTGCATCTTTGGGCTTGGAGACAATGGTGAGCTGAAACCCCAAGATTTTTCTTAAATGTGCATTTGAAGCTAGACACCTTCTGTTGAGAATTCCCATGCTTCCGATGTGATACTTAAGCGATCTCATGTGTCACACCTCATCTGCATTCTTGAGATTAACATGTCACATTTCATTATGTCAGCTCTCTGCATTACATCTTAACCTACAGCACGGAAATTAAAAAAAAAAAGGGCTGAAATGTCATCCCTGAATTACATCAAAGCCAACATTTCAGGCTATTCTTACTTCCCTAGAATGATTTAGTGAAGCCTTTGTTAGCCATATTAGGCATCCATTAAAAATAGTTTCAGCTGATTGACAGATTATTAAAGCGACTGGCACATGATTAAGGGGGGTTATTTTTCAAAATCCTAAATTTTCTCACTATTTTCTGTAGCGAGCAAATCTGCAAAGACTTTTCCCCCCTATTTATCAATACTTTTCACAAAAATTTATTGTACGGGAAAAGACTCAAGGCATGAAACAAATCAGAATTGTAACATTTTTTGAATTTGTTGGCAAAAACTGAAACTTTTTCAGATTTGATGCCCTAAACCTGTGACTTTTTTGGATTTGACACCCGAAACCACAAAATATTTGGATTATTGTACGAAACCCAGCACAGATCAGGATATCTTCAAAATGTCAACGGGACATCTACATGAACTCGGCAGGTCTGAGTTGGAATACTTATTTATTTGGACTCAACATCATCGGGTTTAATAAATCACAAAAAATTTTAGGGTTTTTTTCCAGCCAGAAAAAAAAAACGTCTTTAATAAATAACCCTATGT
Source organism: Xenopus petersii (assembly GCA_038501925.1). Classification (NCBI taxonomy): domain Eukaryota; kingdom Metazoa; phylum Chordata; class Amphibia; order Anura; family Pipidae; genus Xenopus; species Xenopus petersii. The sequence continues at coordinate 110,729,093 of CM076683.1, read as the reverse complement.
TATAGAATAAAAATTGAGGCATTTAATACTGCACACTATGATTTGTGGATAGTGGGTTGCAGGCCATGAAATATTTGGCCCTGATCATCCTCAAACATAACATGTACTGCATATACTGAAATAGCAATTTTGGGCAAATTGTTACCCACACAGTCAATTTTGTGTGTGTAATAATACACCCTAACTATATTATGGTAAAACGCTTCAACTATACTAACAAGCTAATTGGGCAGCATCTCAAAAGTCCCACACTAGGCATCAAATCAGAAAGACCCTTTATAAAAACAACAGCCCATTGGTTCCTTCTGATTGGATGCTCTAGCTTGGTATGAACTCTCTTGTCTATTGTACAGCACTGCAATGTATGTTAGTGCTCTATAATTTTGCATTAATAGTTATTGTAACTGAAAACATTTTCTGAGCACTTGTGGACCCTCAGTATTCAAGCCCTTGCCCTCTCTTTAGATTCTTAAGAACTAAATTACATGAAAGCCAGCATTTCAGGCTGTTTGTACTTCCCTGGTATGATTTAGAAAATCCTAATTTAGTAATTTTAGGTAATGATTGGTACAAAGGAACCCTGGAATAAACATTAGCCTTGACCTGATGGTAATTCTAACGTCGCCTTAGTAGGTTGTGCCTACAGACACAACTGATTGGATGTTAATGTCATTACAAGCCGACAATGACACTGGGATTCTGGGGGAAAATGCAACGTGAGTCAAAAACATGGGATTTGCATCTATTCTTGTAGTTTGTGCTTCAGCTGGGAAAGTTTGTACATTGCTTCCAGATACAAAATATGATTCCTAACAAGAACATAAATAGTAATATCAATAATAATAAGATTATTTAAAAAAAAATTAGAATGATTTACATTTTTAAACTGTTACCGAACTTAACATGCCATTTTCCAACTACTCAGTGGATTTTGCACATGCTCTGGTTGGTTCAAACACAATAGTTTAATTGCAGGAGGCTCAGCAGAAGGAAAGTAACTTGTTTAAGGTCAGCGGGAGTCATGAGAAAATTCCAGGAGATCTAATCATCCATTCCTGTTCTAGCATTAACCCACTTACCCTGTTGAACTATTCAATGAAACTTGTCTTATAAGTACTGGTTCCCACAGTCACTGTCCTCTGTATGTGAGCTGGGTGTCCTATAGGCATCAAACGCATTGTTCCAGAGAAAACGTCCATTATGTTATGGAGAGCACTACTTAGGGTATCATTAGCAAATTATCTGAGTTAGAACACCTTTAAATATTGTATAAACCCAGACATCCCTTCAGACATCAAAAGCTGTGTACTAATAACAACTCCCAGATAATTGTATGCTCCCATGTGTGCAGCAGGGGCCACCTAGCTACTATATAATGGCACTCTGCAGCTTCTTTGTATAATCCAACATAGTATTTGCTTTAAACCTTTTAGGGAATCCTTTCATTAATTAGCTTAAGTCAAGGTCAAATTTGTTGCTGCATTGAGCTACTAGTAACAGCAGAGTAAAAGCACTGGCATTTTTAATACGTTGCGCAAAAACCAATCAACTCATCTAATTCTGTAATGCAAGCCGATTTGCCAGTTAATATTGAAAAAGAGATAGGTCCATCCAGTTCGAGACTATACTAACACCCCTGGTTTTTAGTAGACAAAAAAATGTGGAGTTTGAGCAATATTTTCATCCTTATGTTAACTAAATACATTTATTTTATTACCAAAAGTATCCTGAAACCAAGGCAATTAATAGGTAGCATTAAGGTTTGCTTTCATTGGAACTAAAGGCTCTAATCGAAACCATGCAAAAACAACACCAATTCATTATTCCACCTCAATAACAGCCACAAAGCATGTGTTTTTCAAAACATGCACAAACTAATGATACCATTAGGTCAGCGGATACCAGGGTGGCTGGCAAATTGAAAAACTTTTTAAAAATCTTTCACAATAAGCATCCAAAAGTTTTATTTTATTTAAGACTGGAGCAGATCCTTTTCGGTTATAAAGAAGGGCATGGCTACATTGGGTTGAGACAGGGAGAAACCCGTTGGATTTTTAAAATGAATAATTTGCATATACTGCAAATGGTCTCAATAGTAATCTGGATTTCGCATAAACCGTTATGATTTTTCTAACACTTTTCTAATCTTCTAATAGGATGCATGCTTTTAAAACTTTGTTTATAATGTTTATATTTCATGGGGAACGATCGCGAAAATGAAAATTTAACATAAGCTTCAGCATACTGAAATAAGAAACTTTCTTAATACAATCAATTAAAAAATCGGTACCATTTCTGAAATAATCAAGTTTATCTTCACTTTTCCTCTCTCAGCATCTGTTTCTCTTCATTCTGCCTTCATTCAGGAGTTAAGAGTCAGATGAATGATCCAATATATCTTATAGGGGGGCTCATTTTGCCTAGAAGATGTATTTAAGTTCACTCTATTAAAATCACCAGACATCATGTCTCTCTACATGCAGAATTTGTGCAAAAGGCAGTTATTTTGTTAGATTTTGCTTGTACTGGAATCAGTTATTTGATTGAGCTCCAATTCATCTGCTAGGAAAGGAAGCCCCCCCCCATAAGATATATTGGATCATTCATCTGACACCCAACTGCTGGCTGAAGACAGAATGAATCCGTGCAACTTTTAAACAATAAATTGCACAGATGTCAGTGTTACCATGTGACCCACAGGGGAGCTTCATAGGGACTGTGCACAACAGTGTATTAATCTGCTCCTGAGGAAGCGTGGGAAACATAAGAGCTCTTGACTATATTGACTATACAAAAATGTCATATCTTTTACAATCCTGCAAGAATTGTTTTAATTAAATATCTACACTACATATATATATATATATATATATATATATATATATATATATATATATATATATATATAGTCCCGCAGTACCAGCACTCTGATCATTTAAATGGTTCGTGGTGCACGATCAAATTCAGGATGTATAGAATAAGAAGGATCAGCACTCACTGTATTGATGTGAAGAAAAATTCGCTTTTTATTGTTTACATCATGATCCTTCTTATTCTATATATATATATAATAGGAAAAAAAGGTTTATTGAATCCAAATATATATATATATATATAAATCTTCCAAATGAGTATCCGCACTCCAAGATCAATCTTGAAACAAGCTGGGGTGCACGGTAAGTCTTGTATACATCAACGTTTCATAGACCAGCACTCCCTTTATTGTGAAACAAAAAAATCATTTATTGCACCTTTTCTCCAACGTTTCGGTCCCTCTTGGGACCTTTTTCAAGGATGATACCTTGAAAAAGGTCCCAAGAGGGACCGAAACGTTGGAGAAAAGATGCAATAAATGATTTTTTTGTTTCACAATAAAGGGAGTGCTGGTCTATGAAACGTTGATATATATATATATATATATATATATATATATATATATATATATATATATATATATATATATATATATATATAGTGTATATACAGTATGCATATTTACAGTGTGTTTTTTACAGATGTAATGTATTTATTTGGCCTGTTTCCTTTGCTGCATCTGGTGAGCAGTCAAGCTCACAGGGTGTGAATTTTCATATTGTTTTTGGCACCTATTTCAAACTCTCAATACATCTTCTGGTATTTGAAGTGACGCACCTTTCGGTTGCACTGAATAATATTGTCGAGTGATTCACAGCACAATGGTGTTTCAGCAAGTTTAAGAATATTACACTGTTATTTCACATCTGTGATTCTTTATAGTTTTGTTTTTGAAATCCTTGTGAAACACCCCCGAAAGGGGGTAGAATTAAAACAAATGCATTCTAGAACCAAATGGAATGCTGAATGACTACTGCACATGTAAAAGTCTAACCACTGGACTACTGGGAACGCAAAGCAAGATGGTGGCATGGGGTTCCAACAAGGGGCCCTGGCCCAATTAACAAACTTAGCAATTGGATTCACTGTGAATTTGAGTTTTCTTGTACTTTAAAGGAAAACTATATCCCCAAACAATGTAGGTCTATAAAAATATATTGCATAAAACAGCTCATATGTAAAACCCTGCTTCATATAAATAAACCATTTTCATAATAATATACTTTTTTAGAAGTATGTGCCATTGGTTAATCATACATTGAAAATTGCCTTTTTAAGAAATAAGGGCCACTCCCTGGGATCCTTCAATTCACAGTGCAGACAAACAAGCCATACATGTTAGATTACATGAACCAAACAGACAAAGTCTATTGCTTCCACACTTCTTCCTGTTACAGTTAGAGCTGCAGTATTTCTGGTCAGGTGATCTCTGAGGCAGCACAGAGAATATCATAAAATGAGGGCTCAATGGAAAACATGTAAAATGACAATATTTACTTAAATATATATTCCAGTTTGGTAAGAATATTTAATATTTCACTTAATATGATGGAAACTATCTGCTTATTGTATGTATTCATTTTGGGGTACTTTATAGAGTATTCCATAAATATGGAAATTTCAGGAGGGACACTGCGTTTCATTCCCAAGATACCCTCTGCTTTACATGCAAATGAAGAAAGGGGTTACTCGCTAGAAATGTGACATCAAACTTTCATTACTAGTTACAACTTTAGATATAATAATGTGATGTACACATTGTACAGTTGTAACAGTTATAAACACAGCAATGATTACTCAGCAAGTCCAGTTGTTTTAGAATTACTTATATTAGATATACCATGACCTGGATGAATTAGAATCTTCATAGTCATAGTTATAACACAGGTAGGCTTGCCACTTTTTTGCTGGTAATACTGGCCTGTGGGTTGGGGTGGACATTGAGTTGCTTGGGGGTGGGGTGATGATGTCATTGGAAGGAGAAATGGGTGGGCTGGGCAGCGAAATGAGTGGATGGGGCTGGGAAATTGGCATGCCAGATGGGGAAATGGGGGGTTGAGATGTGCTTTTTCTTTATATGGGGTCATTGGCAGAGAAGAGGGTCAGGGAAGGAAGAGATTTGTAGGGTATTACAAATTCACCAGCAGGTTGGCCCTAGCTGGTGAATTGCCAGCTGGGCCAGTCAAATACGCGCTAGGTGAGAACCCTTAATACAGAATATCATTTTACAGGTTTACAATATTACTAATTTACTATACACAATAGAAAACCCACGTCAAAAATGTCTAAGTACAATAGAAGTCTCCTTAGATTCCAGTAGGTCCTACAACAATACAAGTACTGGGTTTGGTATGGATATACTGCACAGTACATTGATTTTTAGCCCTCAGCATGGGCTTCCACAGATAGGGGCAAGGGGGGGGCACTTGTGGGTCCACAGCCACCCCAAAAATACCCCAGTCCTTCACTAATTGAGCCCTTACAAAGCTAAAATCGCTAACCAATCCTTCCCTTCTGCAGCTCCTCATTTACAGATTAAGCGCTTATAAATAAAGTTTACCCGATCCTCCCAGCCACTCCCCCTCCTTCAGCTGACTTCTCAGTGGTTAGTTTAAGTCCCGGTTTAGCCGCTCAGAGATTGGATAAGCTTGGAGAGTGACATCTGAACTTCACCCAGCCTATCCAATCCCTGTGCTGCTAGACAGTAACTTAAACTACTAGCAGAAAACGAGCATCAGCAGCAGCATCAGCATAAGCCCAGTATCACAGTCAGGTAGGGACTGTGTAGCACATGGGGAAATGGGAAATGAATGTAACATGCAGGGGAGCTGTTTTCAATGCAGGACTGAGAGGTTATAGAGTCTGATAAAAAAGGTGGTGGAAGAGTGAAACTGCAAAAAGGCAGAAATGTAAAGTAGGGGGGTGCTCAGAAGAGGATAGAAAGAAATGTTAGGAATTATATAATGGAAAAAGATCAGGGAAGCGCAGCTACATGGAAAGTAAGAGAAAAGTACAAGGAAGGTAGAGGAGAGGAAATAAACAAGAACACAGAAGATAAAATAATGGAAATAGGGGTTTGAAAGTAACAATTGTTAGGAAAAAAGTGCTTTATTTAAATACAATGAAAGTTCAATTTTACATTCCCTGAATTTAAGTTGTCCCAGATTTTACAAATTTTTGTTGTAGTCCCATAAATTTATAATGCATTTCAAGGGGCGCATTTTCCTGATTTTAAATAATGTTTTCCCAGATTTATTTAAAAATTCTTTCCCCATTATGCAGTTATGTACCAATCACTTACTGCTTTAAAGGAGAACCAAACCCTTTATATTAAAATCCCCTACCCCTCCACCCTACATAGACTCCCAGCCAGCCTAGGTGTTACCCCTGGTAAATGCCCCTAACTCTTTACTTAGCCCTAAGTGCAGATTCAGTGGATCGGAGTTCACGGGTTGCATCTTCTTCTCTTCAGTCTTCTTCGCGATGTAAGCAGTGCATGCACATTTGGAGCAATCTTTCAGTTTTTGACAACTACACATGCGCCGAAAGTGGCGGAAATTGCCGAACTGCCAGAAGAAGACCCGAAGATTACAGAAGAGAAGAAGATGGCGCCCATGAACTCCGATGCGCTGAATCTGCAATGAGAGGTAAGTTAAGAGTTAGGGGCATTTACCAGGGGTAACACCTAGGCTGGGGGGGGAGCAGGAAGAGGGTCTATGTAGGGTATGGAGGTAAGGGATTTTAATATAAAGGGTTTGGTTCTCCTTTAAGGTGTGCATGTTACTGACAGAGAATTATTGCACTGTATGTATCCAGCTGTAACTAGAACGCTATAGGGAATAACATTGTATAAACCACAAAGACCAAGGGGCCAATTCACGAAGGGTCGAATATCGAGGGTTAATTAACCCTCGATATTCGACTGGGAACTAAAATCGTACGACTTCGAATATCGAAGTGGAACAATTTTGCGCAAATCCTGCGATCGATCGATCGAAGGATTTTTCGTTCGATCGAACGATTAAATCCTTCGAATCGAACGATTCGAAGGATTTTAATCCAACGATTGAATGAAAATCCTTCGATCAAAAAATCACAGGCAAGCCTATGGGGACCTTCCCCATAGGCTAACATTGACTTCGGTAGCTTTTAGCTGCCGAAGTAGGGGGTCGAAGTTTTTTTTAAAGGGACAGTACTTCGAATATCGAATGGTCGAATAGTCGAACGATTTTTACTTCTAATCGTTCGAATCGTTCGAATTCGATCAAATTCGATCGAATTTAACCAATTCGATGGTCGAAGTACCCAAAAAATACTTCGAAATTCAAATTTTTTTTTATTCGAATCCTTCACCCGAAATTCGTGAATCGGCCCCCAAGTGTTGTCCTGGCAAACAAGGAGTTTGTGTCATTAATAGAATGGCAATGCTATACATGTGCAATACTTACGACTTTAAATTTTTATAGAACACCTGTTTATAGGTTTGTGTGGAAACCAAAATATGGGTACAAGTAATTTGTGTAATATGTTTTCTTCCTTGCCCCAACCCCCCCTGGAAAATTTTCTCCGGATACCCATGGCCCTCAGCTTAATATTTGCTAAACAAAATGGCAGGGCTGATGTCTCACTATTTATTGTATACTACCCTCTTATCAAGAGAACATTGTAACAGGCCTAGAACAAGGAACTTGACCTAGATGCCACCATGATTAAAGACAAAATTCTCACTGCAATAAAAGCAATTGGTTCAATTTCACATAAATTATATTGCCTCGAGATTTTATCAGTCATGTTTCTGTCACTTGGATTTCCTATACAATTTCAGTGTAAATTTTTTTTCCCAGCGATTTGTAAAGCCAAAAGCAATTCTACTCACAGGTCCTGTCACTTGAGACGCACTCTCAAATTCTTCATCATCCCCCATCAATGTTTCTGCTGCAGGCAATGCGGCTGCTACATGGAGACACAAAATAACAGTTCAATTTTCAAGTAATTACTCTGCAATAATTAATCTCTTGAAATATGTAAACCTTCACGTCTCTTGCCAGAACTGCAGGAATATGTCTCACGGCGGGTAGCATGTTTCACGTCTTGCCTGCCACTGAATGGGTTTAAAAACTGGTATCCTAATGGACTATGAATCATTTTAGTGACGGTGGTGCCAAATTTATCAGTGTTGCAAATTGATATAGACGGTGTCCTCAAGGTACTAGGACGGCAGCCCTCAATTTCAATGAAATTTTATCATTTCCATTAACATTTTTTCATTGCTAAAATATTTCTATTGGCACAAGACACGGTTTATATAATAGGGCATGTCCAGACCAGTTTGAGTGATTAACCCCTCACCATATGTATGGAACCAAAATACTTCTAGAAAGCAAAGACTCCATATCTGATATACCGTATATACTCGAGTATAAGCCGTCCCGAGTATAAGCCGAGGTACCTAATTTTACCTCCAAAAACTGGGAAAGCTTATTGACTCGAGTATAAGCCGAGGGTGAAAAATGCAGCAGCTTCTGGTAAGTTTCAATCTCTTTTTTTGGATGACTATTCTTAGGCGCCGGCTACTATTCTAAGGCGCCGGCGAATATTCTTAGGTGCCGGCGACCGTTTTTGCGCTTGACCCGAGTATAAGCCGAGGTAGAGTTTTTCATCATATTTTGTGGGCTGAAAAACTCGGCTTATACTCGAGTATATACGGTACTAAGGTAAGGCAATGTCAGTTCTTCAGCAGAAGAAAAAAAAGTTTGCATTTTATTTTTTTAAACCCAGAATTTTTCTAGTGCCATAAACTTCTAGATGCCAGGTGCAGCAAGCGCTGAGCTATTAACGACACAAAATTTGGAGTTATACAGATGAAGTTTCAGTAGTAACGAGGGAAAAGTTTATACCTCGTAAAAATTACAAAATTGGCGCACTGGTACACGGTAAATATTTTTCTTTTCCTTTACTATCCTACGTGGAGTTTAATGCTTGATGAAGGATTGCTTTCACCACTCAAAGATCTTTGGACAGTGCTTCCAACTGAATATCTTTTGCACCCACTTAACATGTTAAAGGCAGCTCTATATTGGGCTGTAACCATTTGGACATATTTTTTATATAGTGCAAATTGTTATCAAAATTAAAGACCCTCAAGTTTTTGGGAAACAGTGTTTGCAAATCTGCCAACTTGTTTTTTATTACTGTTATATATTTATAAAATTGGGCTTTTCTTATAGCAAATATAAGTTTGTGTGGTATATGCAAAGCAATTTAATTTTTGCATAATGGACACACTGCTGGAAAAATATTAGTGAGTTTTAAGGTGGCCACAGACGTAGCGATCCGCTTGTTTGGCGATTTCTCCCCGATGTGCCCACAATGAAGTGGGCGATATTGGAGTTGATAAGATCATGGGCTCTAGGACTCAACGATAGGATAATAATGGATCCAATATGGGCAGTCACGATCCGACGAGATTTTTTAACCTGCCCGGTCGAGATCTGGCCGACTTTCGGGCAGATATCGATCGGGGAAGCTCGTCGGATGGCCCCACACATCGGCCAATAAGTTGCCGACTCTGCCTGTTGGCAGCTTTTATCGGCCCGTGTATGGGGGCCTTTAGTCACAAAAAGGAAGGAATGGTGGGCATTTACCTGTATCTGAAATAATGTTTACCTTTGAGTTAATTTTTAGTCTGAGGTCGAGAGTAATATTCTGAGACAATTTGCATTTTGTTTCCGTTTTTTATTATTTGTGGGTTTTTGAATTATTTTGTTTTTTATTCAGCAGCTCTCCAGTTTGCAGTTTCAGCAATGTGGTTGTTAGGGTTCAAATTAACCTAGCAATTACCCTGATTTGAATAAGAGACTGGAATATGAAAAGAAGAGGGCCTGATTAGAAAAATGATTAATAAAAAGTAGCAATAACAATACATGTGTAGCCTTACAGAGCATTTGTTTTTAGCTGGGCCAAATAAAAGCTGGAAAAAATACGAATAAGAAGGCAAATAATTAAAGAACTATAAAAAGTACATAATGAAGACCAATTGAAAAGTTGCTTAGAATTGGCAACTCTATAACATATTAAAAGTTATCTTAAAGGAGAACCACCCCTTTAAATAATGCAAGTCTAAAAAAAAAACTTTTCTGAATTGTGAATATATTGCTTTTAAAATACTGTTTTGACTCATAAATCCATTCCATAGACCTTCATTGTGTTAAAATTCTTTACAAATCAGTTCCATGGTAAAATGCTGAGCATCCACATAAGATATCTGCCATAGTAAACAATGGAATTCATCTGCTTTAACCCGACATAACACTTTGTGATAAAAAATCTGGTGTAGGAAAAAAAAAGCAAATCATAAAAATTACTTATTAATGATATCAAGTCAGGGGAGAGGGGAAACCTTCACACACAGGGGCCATTGAAGATCCTCTGCCAACAAGATGTTTTACACTAGGAAAGTAATTCTAATATAATTAAATGGTAATTACTCGGTAATCAATGTGCTGGGCATCATGCACAGAGCAATAAGTCACCAATTCGGGGTAAATAAAACAAATTAGGCAAATATGTTACACAGTGTGTCAAGTTCTTTATAGCAACAGAAATGTTGCATTTTCTTTTACTTCTTTGTGGTCTTTAGAATTCCTGCCAGGCTAATAGGTTACTTGGGGTGTTTAGCATAACAGACAAAAACTGTGGCTATGTTGTGTCACCCCTTCAAAATTCACACTGCCATGCCTGGTCAGGAATGCTCTATGCTAGGGAACAATTCCCTTGGGTGACACAAGCAGTGCTGATTCACAAAAGAAGACACTGCTATATGTGGTACTGACGCCCATGGGTAATGATCTGAATTGCTTTAAAAATTCTTGTGTTATGAAAGGTATACGTTTGCCTTCTAAGTATGAATAGACTTATTGCACATCCACTGAGCACCTGCACTATTTGTGTGGCTTTGCTTGAGACTATGGGCCTAAATTTATAAACTGGTTGTATTTTTGTCTGGAGCCACCCTATGCACTATAGGCACCGGGCTTCAACCCCCCTCCCCCGCTTCCAGTGTGCGTATGTATGTGACATCAACTGCTCCAACGCCAGGCCAAGTACCCCCCCCCCCCCAGCTCTGTCTCCTAATTTACACAGGAAGTTTCTAGCGGCAGCAAGTGAAATATTATTATTTTCTAGAAAAAAAAATTCAATTATCATATAGCCACCGGAGGCCCACCTCCCTAAACCTGCCAACCTAGACACAAGCCCTGGGGTGCCTACATATACATAAATACGGCCCTGGTGAGGGTGTCTGCAAAAGTAAGTTTAAAAGAACAGTAATATAACAGATATATTTCTGAAAAGCAACTATCCAGAAACCACTGAAATAATGCAATGCAGTTTGCCATGCAGTTTAACCTTCAAAGTAGTGATGGGCGAATAAATTCGCCAGGTGCAAATTCAGAGCTTACTTCTGCGAATAAATTCATGAAACTACTGTGGAAATTTGCAGACAAATTTGGATGCGCAAAAGTCAATGGCATCAAAACCGTTGCACGTCAACACTATTCGGATGCCCATTGACTTTAACACCGGCTTCAAAATTTATGTGGATTGAAGCGGGTGGCAGAATTGACGCAGGCGGCAAAATTCGAATTTTGCCAATTTTCCGCTTTTTGGAGAAGCAAAATGGGAGAAATCCGCCCATCACTACTTATAAGTGCTGGCACCTTTTTATATATCTCCATCATGTGTTGCTAATTGAACAAGCCATTTGTCACAGACAACTTTAAAGGGATCCTGTCATCAGAAAACATGTGTTTTTCAAAACTCATCAGTTAATAGTGCTACTCCGGCAGAATTCTGCACTGAAATCCATTTCTCAAAAGAGCAAACAGATTTTTTTATATTCAATTTTGAAATCTGACATGGGGCTAGACATTTTGACAATTTCCCAGCTGCCCCTGGTCATGTGACTTGTGCCTGCACTTTAGGAGAGAAATGCTTTCTGGCAGGCTGCTGTTTTTCCTTCTCAATGTAACTGAATGTGTCTCAGTGGGACATGGGTTTTTACTATTGAGTGTTGTTCTTAGAACTACCAGGCAGTTGTTATCTTGTGTTAGGGAGCTGCTATCTGGTTACCTTCCCATTGTTCTTTTGTTTGGCTGCTGGGGGGGGGGGAAGGGAGGAACTGATATCACTCCAACCTGCAGTACAGCAGTTAAGAGCGATTGAAGTTTATCAGAGCACAAGTCACATGACTTGGGGCAGCTGGAAAATTGACAATATGTCTAGCCCCATGTCAGATTTCAAAATTGAATATAAAAAAATCTGTTTGCTCTTTTGAGAAATGGATTTCAGTGCAGCATTCTGCTGGAGCAGCACTATTAACCGATTCATTTTGAAAAAAAATTATTTTCCCATGACAGTATCCCTTTAAGGGTTATGTAATACAAGGTGCACGATTTGCACCTAATCATCACTAGCACCAGTTAGCTATTGGTTGGTAGAGGGCGCCTGGGCAAAATGTGTGCCTTTTATGATATTTAGTGCCATTGCACTTCTGGTACTGGTCAAATAAAACAAAAATGGGTATGTGTGCATGTACAGTATGTTTGTGTTAGCCAACTCTTACTTAGTGGAGTCTGCGCCCTTTGTCCTAGATGTTCTCTGTCTAAAAAGGTCTATACCAAAGATTCAGAGCACTGGCTAAAGTCAATGGGAAAATTTTTATATCTGAATAAATTTAACATAACCACACTTGGCAACCATTGGTCAGACAGGAAGGGAGACTCTGCCATGATCCTGGAAGATACTGATAAAAATGGGTCTAATTGACTGTTTGTCCACAAAATATATTCTTTTCACAGAATTCCTAAAAGTCGCTAAAAGCTTTTTCATGCGCTGCTAGGAACAAGCACAAGCTCAAGTTGAATCCAAATCATTATGATATGGATATAATAAAGGGCATGGGCATTCTTATACATGGCCTCCAATTACATGTGATTTCACAGGAGAACAAAAGGAGCACAATGCAATAGGGGAACCCTGCACTAAAAGCCTGGTCAATGACAGGTATGGAATACATGGTTCCCCTGGGCCTGAGTCTGCTGCCCTCTGTGTTTTGTGCCTAACCACAGTAAAAAGCGCCAGTTCTAGGCACCAAAAATACTCCCAAAAGCACAATAAATACACAATAGACATATGAAATTTTATTTGTGCATGTTTGTACGCAGCTTTAGCTATCACTGTGTCTACTTATATTATTGTATTGCATTTATTTATTCATATAGTACTGTCAGTCTATGCAGTGCTATATGTGGCACACACATGGACACACACTACTAATTCTGAATGCTGGTGATGTGGAATTGAACACTACCATTAATACAGAGAAGTGATGGCAGACTGCAATTCTTCAGCTGTAAAAGTCTCCAGCCCTGAGAGAGGCAGTACAATACTTTATATGAACATACAAGAGGCTATAAAATACCTACCGAGTGCATCTGTCACAGCTTTCTCAAATGACTGTCTTTCTTGTGTTATCTCTTCTTTACCCTGTGCCATGTTTTCCCCTTGCAATCTAAGATATAAACACAATTATAGGGTTATCACAATGGCTGATATATAATAATATAATATAATGTAATTGATAGTATTCACTGCAGTATAATATTTCCTCTAAGGTAATGATATTCAAACAAAATTCATTTTAAATGTGGCAATGCCATAGATCTTACACATTTTTTAAAAAGTTGCTTATAATTTCTTGGTAGAACAAATTGACTCGTGCTGTTAATTATCTCATTATAATAATGTGTTATTTGGCTGCATCAAGTGAATGATTATGAGTCAGTCCCTGATTTCAATTTTGTAGCATATTCTGTTCTATGTCAGTTCATTATATATAGTGCTTTCCAGCTAACAGCTCTTGGGCTAAACTACAGCTTCATAGAAGGTTACGTGAAACTTTTAGATGATATACCACTGCTGAATATACAGGTATGGGATCTGTTATCCAGAATGCACAGGACCTGGGGTGTTCCGGATAACGCACCTTTCCATTATCTGTATCTCTTTACCGTAAGTCTTCTTAAAAATAATTTAAATATTAAATAAACCCAATAGGCTTAGTGATCCACACTAAGATATGATTAATCCTTTTTTTTCTTCCAATAAGGATTAATCATATCTTAGTGTGGATCAAGTACAAGCTACTCTTTTATTATTACAGAGAAAAAAGGAATCATTTTTAAATATTTGAATTTGAAAGAAGTCTATGCCAGTAAGACTTCCCGTAATGCGGTGCTTTCCTGGATAACGGGTTTCAGGATAATGGATCCCATACCTGTATGTATGTATTTATATATATAAATACATACATAATGTCTTGATAAAGGTCCTAGAAGGGGACCGAAACGTCGGCCTGTTTTTTAATTAACTTAAATAAAATGAAGTTTTAAATAAACCTATTGAATGGTTCCCAGTGTGCACTCACTACTAGCGGACTGTTATATATATATTAGGGATGCACCGAATCCAGGATTCGGTTCGGGATTCGGCCAGGATTCGGGCTTTTTCAGCAGGATTCGGCCGAATCCTTCTGCCAGGCCGAACCGAATCCTAATTTGCATATGCAAATTAGGGGCAGGGAAAGAAATCGCATGACTTTTTGTCAGAAAACAAGGAAGTAAAAAATGTTTCCCCCTTTCCCACCCCTAATTTGCAATGCAAATTAGGGTTTCGGATTCGGTTCGGTATTCGGCCGAATCTTTCGCAAAGGATTTGGGGGTTCGGCCGAATCCAAAATAGTGGATTTGGTGCATCCCTAATATATATATATATATATATATATATATATATATATATATATATATATATATAAAGAATGTACGTGGTACCGGCAGGATTTGAATGAAGGGTCAAACACATGATATTGTGAGTGCCGGTACCACGTACATTCTTTATCTATTTTTTTGACCAGAGCACCCAGGTTGTTTAATACCTCCTCAAGGTGTGCAGCCTCCGTCCTATATAAATATATATATATATATATATATATATATATATATATATATATTATACACATACCCCCTTTAACAAACAAGAGTGAAGTACACTGCATGTGCAGTAGGGTAAAACCCAAAATTGGTACCCAATTGCACCGGTCTGACAAGAGACAACTGGGAAAGGTAAAAACTATGTACTTTCTTCACTGGTCCTGGGCATTTGTCCTCCTAAAAGGAGCAGGGGCAGATGCAAGGGGTAAAACTTTGCTTTTGGATTAAACATAAGAAAATATCTGATTGTGCATGAAAGAATCCCCTCCAACACTTTTAATATCAAGCACACATCAAGTACACACAATCTTAACACAAGGAATAAATCAGAAACCTGATATTTTAAAAAACATGTATACTTCCCGACATGTAACATATAGGGTATGAGCAAATAACTATGGAATCTAAAGGCTTAGTGAACAAATTACTCTATTGTACAGTGTAATTCTATGCTCATAGATAGTTAGCGCTGAGTACACTCATTGTGATGACATCCATTTAGGAAAAAGATGATGACTGATTAGCAATTACATAGTATGGCTTGCTCTCTGGGCTATGCTTGGTGCACTGACTGCTCTAATGTGCACCTGCTCAGCACAGACTCCACATCATTTGCCTTCAGGAAGCTTCACTGAGCACAGAATCTAATCCGCTTTAAGGAATAATCAATCAACACATTCAAGGTTTGTTTTTCCCCTTTTTTAAATACATGAATTGAGGTTTCCAAGGATCTTATCTCAGATCTCCAAGAAATCCAATAGTAAATAAACTATCCTTTGTACAACTGGCTTTGGGTGTAAAGAAAGAAAAAATACCCGCATCATTTTTTATAGCAAGCTTTTTTCATGCAGAGCTTTGATGACAAGTTGTGTCTATAAAGAAAGTTAATTTACCTAAGGGAGGCCCTGGATTTGTATTTGTCTCCTCACCTATTCTTCTAATGTGAAAAAGTGAGTAAATGAATGATGCTGTTCTCTGTAACCCTAATTAACAAGTATATATATATAAATATATATACCCTCTTGACTTTTTCTATTCTTTTATAAATTATATATAGCATCTGTTCAGTATAGTGGGGATAATATAGTGAAAGGCAAGTTCTACTTCTCCTGTGTTTGTCGTGACCTTGACACTATTCTTGCTACTGCATACGTTTTCAGTCATTTTGGTCTTGAAAACCCTTTTGTGGTCTGCGATTTGATCCGAGCCTCTTACCACAAATGAGGTTACGTATGGGAAAAACACACATCAGTCATCTGCTAAAGTTCCAAAATATCTAGTGCAGCAAATACACGTTCACCTCAAATCTCACCCAATGTGGCAAGAATTCCAGCAATGTCTAGGAGAGGAAACAACTATGTACCCTAAATACAACTACTTTGCTTTCAGGTTAAGTCTTCCATGCCTTCAATTTGGTGCCAAATGGGGCTAGAGCAATAGTTTAGGGAAACTCTGCCCCCAAAAGCCAGGTTTTAGTTTTTGGCATGAAAATCTTTATGAAAATTAAACAAGTAAAATAGGCTTTCAGGTTCTAACCATAAGACCATGCCCTGGCTAAGACCCCTATTCCTTATTCAGCACTACAGTAACCTATCTGGCTTCTAAACATCGAAACACTTGCAGATTTTAGTTATGAGGTTGATGCTTATTGAGTACACAGAAATGCTATTGACTATTCTTTGAGTATTTGTATTTATATAACGGTATACATTTAAATGAATCTGCCATATTATTTTCATCAACCGTGGTATAATTTCTTGCTACTTATTTATTGGCACTGTTGTGAATTAGTCTGTTAACATCACAATTCAGGCAAACAATACTGTGGTTAACTAAAAACTCAAGTATACGTCTGAGAAGTATTGACCTATGCACATAGTAAGTTATTATATTGTGGGCTCCTGAATACTGGGTTAGCATGGGTTGGAGCTCCTGGCATAGTGATTCCTAGCTGTTCTTTTTTAATCTGCATGCTTAATGGGCTTGATGTGACTGCTTGTAATTGTGCTGCAACTGAACTACTTTATTACTTTCAGTAGCCCATTAGGTCCCAGGTGATATTTTCTATTAGCAACTTACCAGACAGCTTCCCCCCTCTATAAACCCTGCCTTGCAGGAGTTCCTGGATAAAAGTCTCCTGTGACATGGGGTTATTTGAGTAAAGCTTGTTCTGTATTATTCAGTTATAAACTGGAAGGCAACCATGCAGTGTTATATTATTCTATAATCCTAGGTAGAGCAGTCAAGCAGTGAGTTTACATCAGCATGTAATTAGACTTCAGCTGCCAAAGTAATATTCATGTATTTTAAGCAAAAATGTTATCACTGTAAAAGCACAAGATTCAGACTGGATCCCTATCCCCAAGGCCACAAAATGGTGCAAATTTAAAGCCAGAAATGCCAGGGGTTCTATTAGTTATTTAATGGTGAAACCCCAAATATAAATCTAACAAATTTGCAAGCTACAGTCATTACTAATTTACAGTGATTTTGATGATTGACAATGGAATGAAACATTAATACGTTAAGATATGTTAGTCCAATCTATAATTGCACTAATGAGATTACAAGGTTTTCCACAATTACATTTTTCTTATCCAATACTATGGTATCTCATATATCGCATATAATCAATGTGCTATAATTGGAATCGGTTTACTATTGGCAATTCAATAAGCACATATTAAACATCAAAAACACTGATACTAATCTAAGACTATTAGATTACAGTCAGCAGGTCTGGCCAGAACTTCTGCCCCCTTGCACAAGGTTGGGGGGGGCATCAGAAATCCCAGGTAAGAACTACATTTATCTGACTACACAAGGGGGCATATTTATCAAAGAGTGAAGTTAATAGTGAAGTTCCGCCACTAGAGTGAAATTCTGCCACTTTCCATTCATTTCTATGGGATTTTTAAAGGCGTATTTATCAAAGGGTGAACTTTCACTTTCACCCATTGATAAATATGCCTTTCAAAATCCCATAGAAATGAATTGCGAGCTGCGGAATTTCACTCTAGTGGCGGAACTTCACTCTTTGATAAATTTACCCCAAGGTTGGGAGGAGGCATCAGAAATCACAGGTAAGAACTACATTTATTCGACTGTCGGATGAAAACACAATGCGCTGCATTTCCATCCGACGGTCGGATAAATGTAGTTTTTACCTGTCATTTTTCCTTCACTTCCTGTTTCTTTAGAACATCCGACACGTTTGCATGCATTTTGTCGCATAGCGACATGTCGGTTCCTCTCGCATCGGGAAGTCCTAGCCTTAAACACATTTCAAAACAACTAACACTTATGTAACATATGTGATTGCCTTTAAACCAAATCCTAAATTCTCTTGCCCTACTAGACCCACCTTTAACACGTGCCATTTTTCCTCTCCACTGTTTAAAGGGGACCTGTCAAATCCTATTTTATGATGTTAGTCAAGCAAAATACATTTCCCTTACACTATAAACATTATAGAAATCTTGTGTTTATTAGTCTTGGCATTCACAATCACAGTAGACAGGCAAGTGTCATTTTGAAGACACTGGTATTAAGGCATGCTCTGCATAATCCCAAAATCTTGTTTATGTGCCATAATGGGGCACCTGATATTCATGTTTATGCACTGGCTACACAATTAGATGGTGACGAGGGAGGGGGAATGTGAGGAGAGCAGTGACATCTAGGAAGTGGAGAGTGGAAAGTAATTTCCTGCCCCGCCCCTACACCTAAGGCCTGGAGGAGGGGCAGGTAATATATGATTGACAGCTGAGACTTTTTAGAAGAGTTTATAACTGGAATGGATGTTTAAATCACAAAAAGAATTTGAGTTTCATTTTTAATTTGAAAAGGACTTTTATTATACAGCTTTTTATATCTGGCTGACAGGTCCACTTTAAGCTAAATAGAGCAGAATCTGGTGGCAAAAAATGGGCTTTTTACCCAGCTAGAAAGGGCAGAAAATCTCTATATTGAATTCACCAGTACTAGTGTTTTTTCAGCCCACAAAATGCTAATTGAAGCTTTTCCTAGATTTCCATTAAGGGCACATCAAGGCATTTGGCATTCAAGGCAACGGGACAATTTTCAGCACTTTTTACCCAGCTGAGAAGATCCATTAGCCTATATATAATACATTTATAATACATTTTTGATTGCTCTTTTGTTTTTAAAGCAAATTCTTTTGTTATAGTTACATATTCCCATGTCCCCTATGTCACTCAATTAAATAGTGATACTTTGGTTGTATCTTTAGCCCAACTGTGGTTTAGCAAGTCTTCTACAGCCAAGGTTGTTAATATTTCCAAACATTCTCCATGTCAGGACAGACTAGAGCCCTTCATGCACCAACACCTAGTTAAAAGTTTCAATTGCTTGTTGTTACTAACCAAACTCATTCCTCTTGAAAGAACCAAAAATATATTGTTTATATGATTTCTGGTTTGCATTTGCTTATCCACACGTTTTACCTTGCACACCTTGAGCAGATGTTTAATGTGACTTTTGCTTGAGGCTCTGTAGGGTATGTACTTCTTCCTTGGCTGAATTTACTTCCAGATGGCATCAGGCTGGTTACTCCTTCCATGCGAAGATCATCAAGGTCCTCTGAAATTATTTTTAAAAAAATGACAAAACTTGCATGTTAATTAGGAGGAGATCCCCCCCCACTCTATGACTCCCTTCCAAAGACTATGCATAACTGGGCTCCCCCAAAAGGTATTAATATCAAACATTTATGCTCTTTAAAATAGCCATGTGGGAGGTAAAGTGTTTCTTGTGTTAGACAAAAGGAAAGCATTTATATAACAATGGTATTACACTCCAGAGAAACTTAATAAACATATACCCAGATGCCTTGGCACAGTGTTGGAGGGGAGGTGGTCAAACAGGCACTCTTTCACACATAGGGGTAAATTTATCAAAGAGTGAAGTTCCGCCACTAGAGTGAAATTCCGCAGCTCTCAATTCATTTCTAGGGGATTTTGAAAGGCGTATTTATCAATGGGTGAAGTGAAAAGTATGGGTTTAAAGTACAAGTATAAAAAGAGTAACTGGATTTAGGGGCATTAATTCAATATTCAAAAATATGAAGAAGGGCAATACAAACATTGAACAAACATTTCTTTCCAAGTATAGTGCCAGTGATAAGGGGCTCTCAGCATAAACATTGGCATGCTCCCTGCTAAGTGAGGTATTAATATGTGACGTAGAATGCAAAAATATACATAAAATGTATTTGTCCTTAAACACACACAGTCCTTCACTTTGCATTACAAGTGCATCAATGGACACAGGGAACCATTAAGAAACCACCATCCTAAAGATAATTCCAGGGTTCCAATTTGAGCTGCGTCAATAGTCTGGCACCTAAAGAATCATGTGCAGATCGGAAATTGCACAACCCTCACTCAAACACAATTGTGTTTGATTAAAAGACATTAAGGGGTAGATTTATCAAAATGTGAGATTAATGGACAGATTTATCAATGGTTGAATTTCGAAGTTATGTAATTTTTTTGTAACGCTAATAAATTCGAATGCACCAAAACTTGAATGGGATGTTATTTATGAAACTCCAGCACACGAATGCTTAAGGGTTCATAACCCGTGTTTATTGTCAATGCCAAACAGGAAACAACGTTTCGGGGGCGTACCCCTTCGTCAGGTGTACGCCCCCGAAACGTTGTTTCCTGTTTGGCATTGACAATAAACACGGGTTATGAACCCTTAAGCATTCGTGTGCTGGAGTTTCATCTTATTGAGCATTTGTTGGAGGTGCCGTCCTCCTTTAACCCCAAGCACCGGTGAGGATTCTGAGAGACCAGGTGTGCTACTGCTTTTATTTGCTTGAAATGTTATTTATGAAAAAACTCGAATGTCTTTGAATTGAGTTTTCCTCCGAAAAAAAAACTTGAACGTCAGGAAGGCAATTAACATCTTCAAATGGTTCAATGGACCTCTGCCATTGACTTGGAAATGAACTCGGCAGGTGAATATTTGAATTAGAACTGTTTCCAGGGTCGAGGTGTGATAAATCCCACATTCAATTTCGAATTGGTGTTTTAAAATTCAAACTTGTGAGTTTTGACCCAAAAAAAAGACGAAAATTCTAATTTATTATTTGTAGTTTAATAAATCGCCCCTAGAACTCACCACAGAAATACCCAGGTTTTTCTGTGGTGAGTTCTAATCTTAAAATGCAGTTGCACACCTTTTACCGTATCCGGCACAATCACACCAAGCGCCATCATTATGCTGAAGTTGTGCGGGAAAATGCTGCATTGTGGGTAAATTGCACAAAACCCAGTAGCTATACAATAATAGTAATAATCCAGTTTCACTGTATTACAAATTATGGCATAACAGGGTTATGTAATAAAAGGCACAAAGTTTGCCCAGGAGCAGCCAGCAACCAATCAACAGGTAACAATTAATGGTCCCCTGTTTAAAAGCAAACATTTTATTATTTGCTATGGGTTACTGTTCCTGGTCAAACTTTAGTGCCTTTTATTACATATGGGGGTAAGAGAGCTGTGGGTTTCTGGAGCCCTTGTAGGAAGCAAGTCACTTGTAATTATGATTACTAAATTAAATCAGGGAGTATTTTACAACACCTAAGGCTAAAATTGTATAAATATTTATAATTCCTCCAGTTTCAACACTTCCAAAGCAAAGTCTCTGTGAAGTCTTCTTTTCCCAGTATATAAGATATCCCCTGGCCCGGTGCCCTCCGCTGCTATATGAAAGTCCCCTAACCACATCACCTTGGTAACCTACCACCATGCATCCTGAGTGCCCACTTCTCAGCGCTGCTAAAAAAGAAATCTTTTGGCAAGTCCATTTTCCCATGCTGCTCGATCAATTGAAATGACCTGGCTTTTTGACAGACTCTGTTTCATTATAAAAGGCAGAGAGACTTCTTTAAAACCTGACAATTCCATTACCTACCATTTGCACCACAGTGAAAGAAAGGAGAGAACACTGCTATTCTTAATGCTTTGTCGCCTTTTCTCGCACGCACTGATCCTTCAGGCCCATTTGTGTTTGCTGCTGGCCTCATATAATTTATAATGTAATGTTTTTCTTGTTTGTCTCCGCAGACGGCTTTCTTCCATGGTGTATGGAAACAAGCACACACAAGGAAGAGCATTTATACAATGATAAGTAAATATATGCCTTGCTGTAGGTAATAAAGATGCAAATTTGGGGGCTAAGGTTTCCTGTGGTAAATAGAGTCTGACAGCAGAAGAAAAGTAACCCAGAAACTCCGACACATTAGCGAGATGAGACGAAGTATGGGTGCTGCTTGGCTACTGCATTACTGATCAGTACTTTTACTCAAGGATAGGCCGTTGCCAACATAGAGATAAAGAAGAAAATTGATCAATACACATTCCCTGGTCCCCTGTCATATAAGTAATCTATGCACATGCATGTATTTACAAAGACATTTTTAGTTACAAAATTATGATCATAAGATTGAAAAGACACCATACCACGTCAAGGTAAAACCCATATGGCGGTCCCTAACTATTTACCTCTGGTCATAATATCAAATGCTAAAGCCTCCCGGCATAAGAGCATTACCTGAAATAAAGGTCTCCCGACCTGGTCATTGGTTTCAATCATAGGGCTTAGTCCTCCCCCGCCATTAGCCGCCATTATCTCCAATGTTAGTAAACATGCCCCTTATGATCATAATTTTGTAACTAAAAAAACCCTGTCTTTGTAAATACATGCTTCTGCATTAGGGATGCACCGAATCCAGGATTCGGTTCGGTATTCAGCCAGGATTCGGCCTTTTTCAGCAGGATTCCATTCGGCCAAATCCTTCTGCCCGGTCGAACCGAATCCTAATTTGTATATGCAAATTAGGGGCAGGGAGGGAAATCAAATAACTTTTTGTCACAAAACAAGGAAGTAAATTTTTTTCCCGTTCCCATCCCTAATTTGCATATGCAAATTAGGATTCGGTTCGGAATTCGGCCGGATCTTTCAAGAAGGATTCGAGGGTTCGGCCCAATCCATAATTGTGGATTCGGTGCATCCCTAATCTGCATAGATTATTTGTATGACAGGGGACCAGGGAATGTGCATTGATCAATCTCTCTTCTTTTTATCAGTAGCACTTCCATTGTATTTAAGTACATTTTTATAAAGTCATGGAGTGCTCCCACGACCTTTCCTTTTTGTATTTTAGGCCATTGCCAACTTGCTTTATTCATACTATACTTTGCTCCTAGCTCTGATCATAACATAAAGTTAAGAATAATGCAAAGTTCGAGTATTCAGATTTTACTACTACAGAACTCATTGTAATAGATGATTCATGCCATGCCATTTTTATTTGATGCCTTGTAGTGGGATGCCATGCTAATACAGAAAGCTCTGAAATATGTCAATGCCATTTTTCTATAGGATCCTATATATGTTATGAGAAACAATAAAATCTAATATAAAACCAGGTTTAAATGTACTTTAATAAGGAATGCACCGAATCCAGGATTTGGTTCGGGATTCTGATTTTTTCAGCAGGATTCAGCCGAATTCGGCGGAGAGGGAAATCACTTGACTTTTTTCGCAAGGAAGTAAAAAATGTTTTCCCCTTCCCACCCCATTAGGATCCGGATTCAGTATTAGCCTGAATCGGCGAATGATTCAGGGGTTCGGCTGAATCCAAAATAGTGGATTCGGTGTGTTTAACGAATTGTGCACCAAATGTTGGGACCCTTATCCAGCAAAACCAAGTCCTATTTAATAAGTGCTTGGGCTCACTGTCTGCACCTGGTATTGCCAGCAAACTCATAGGGTGGCGGAGATCAAAAGGGAACCTATGGTAATGGCACTACTGTACTTTTACATCAGCGCTGTAAATTCTATGGTGCACATTTATAGCTTGCAACTGTCTGCAGTGAAAATTCAGTTTTATGGGATTTATAAGTGTGTATTTATTCAATGTATAATGTAAAAATTCCATAGAAAGGAACAGGGGAATTTCATTCAGGCTGACTGTTGGAAGTTCTAAATTCACTCTTTGGTAACAGTGCTCCTATGTCTGCTGGCACTCAAAGGGTTAAACAAAAAAATCTGCGTTCCGCAATTCCAGGACGTATTTCAGTTTGGTGCTGTCCTAGGCACCGGAGTTCTGACAACCCTGCACCAAATGGCGCAAGTACAGTACTGTCTGCCCAGGAACTGATTGCAGGGGAGGAGGAGGGTATTGTAAGGATGGGGATGGGCTTGGGTATATTTATGCTAGAGGGTTGTTGCTTTGTACCAGGTTTTTTTTGTTATATTTTGGACCCCACAAATCAGAACCCTAATGATAATAATGTTCTTTAATGACTAAAATGAATTGTAAATGCCTTTCCCCTCCAACCTACCAACAGTAAAGTCCTTAATGTACAGAATATCATTAACTAAGACCCCTATAAACTAATACCTCCCAACTGTCACGTTTTCTGCGGGACAGTGCCGATTTTGACAGCTCAGCCTGCAGTCCAAGCTTTTATTAAAAAGTTCAGAGTTCCTCTTTGATCTTCTGCACAACAAATTTTCTTAGGCTTTTTGGCAGAGAGCCCAGAATACTCAGCAGCTGCACTTTGATCCATATGTAACACTTTAGGATAAGTAAATTTACAATTATAACTTTTTAAGATAAGCACGTCACATGGGGAAGCTGAGATGCACAGCATAATGGCAATATCACCTTCATTAATAAAACATCCAGAAATGTGTGACCATAAAATGAGCATGGGCAAAACATTTTCGCCACTCTATGGGCGGCAGATCTATTTTTCACCTTTTCTATTATTATTGTAAATATTTATTTTAAAGATTTCATTTGAAATTCCCAACAATGAATTCCTGCAATTCTCTGACTTTTTCCAGTCCTGATGTATCGACTCTTTCATACCTCTGTACCCCTTACATCTCCCTGTTCTTTCCCTTCCCAGCTTGTACTAATATCATTTCCAGAAATAGAAAATCTTAAAACTAGAATTTAGTGTTGTTAGAAATCCCTAGTTGGGAATCTTTTTTTGTTCCCTAACGCATCAGGCTCAAAGTCACTTTTTCACATGCCCATAATGAAAGGCTTTTTATACAGCACCGTCCATAATTATTTTATAGTTAAATCCAATTAGTGAATTGTGAATCAGCCATGGTCCCTTCTGGTTTTATCAGCAGAACAATCTGAGGCCAGCAATGACAATAAACCCTGACTTTGTCTGCAACAGATTAAAGGCAGAATGGGGAAGAATCCCTGAAATTCTTAATCCATTTACCATTTGCAGAATCACACACTTGCATATTAGAATGATAGGAAGAACCCTGATACCACTGGATGCTATTGGGTGACCCACCTCCTGCTCGCTCCATTGTATTCAGCCCACACACATTGGAAAACTGGATGCAACGTTTAACCCCTT
Source organism: Xenopus petersii (assembly GCA_038501925.1). Classification (NCBI taxonomy): domain Eukaryota; kingdom Metazoa; phylum Chordata; class Amphibia; order Anura; family Pipidae; genus Xenopus; species Xenopus petersii. The sequence continues at coordinate 110,703,745 of CM076683.1, read as the reverse complement.
AGGTTCTTCTTCATATAGAAAACCCATATGGAAATATTCCATACTGCATTTTGGTCAATTTATAATTTACAAACCAAGAAATAGATTTAAATATATTTATAATATTTTCAGTTAATCGAACTAGGCTGCTATTGATTTCCATGAACTGCTTCCAAACTGAGAAAAGACTACAGTGCCCTCTAGTGGAACATCTCTACATTTCAGGTCACTGAGCGACAAAGGTAAGGCTTTTCTTCTTGTTTAAAATACGTTTTATTTGAAATTGCAAGTCTACCCTCAGACAGCCTTTAGTAAATAGCAACTTTCCACTATACATTCACGAAACACATTTAGTAGTTTAGGGATGTGTCATTGCTACTGAAGAAGTATAAGTTTGTCCCACTTTTCTTTGCACTGCTGGTTCTGAGTCTTGAAACAACGTAGCAGAAGTCAACTAATTCACAGCTGACAGCTGAAAAAAGGATGCATAGCGTTTTGGGAACTAGAGTGTGGCTGGAGGCCAGTTGTTTTTGGCTATATTGTTTGACAGTCAGAACCAGCAGTGCAGTAAAGATAAAGGGACAGACAGACCCTAATTTCAATACCAAATAACTTTAAAACCATTAAAATGTGTAGTAACAGTATACTGGAAAAAATTTCCCCTTAATGTGTCGCACAATATAATAAGTTAAAGGGTTAGTTTATGTCTTAATTTACTTTTAGTATATTATAGAATGTCCTATTATTTTTGATTTTGTGTCTATTTAATTATTCACATTCTTCTTCCACTTTCCAGCTTTCAAATGAGATGGGGGGGGTCACTGACCCAAGCCGACAAAAAATGATTGCTCTGTGAGGCTACAATGTTATCATTATTATTACTTTGCATTCCTTATCTTTCTTTTTAGCTCTTTTCCTATTCATCTTTTGGTCTCTCGCTCAAACTATGGCCTGTTGCTAGGGTAAATTGGACCTTAGCAACAGGATAGCTGCTGAGATTACAAACTAGAAAGCTGCTGAACAACAGTTCAGTTATGGGGTATATTTATCATGCTGAAAATTAAATTTCAACAGTTCAAGAGCAAAAGCAAAGCTCTGATTGGTTGCTATGAAAAACATCACAGGGAATGTTTCACTTCACTTTGTACACAGCATAATAAATAGACCTCTCCTTTAGACTAGAATTGACTGTTGGGAAGAACTGTAAAAGTCATACCATTTAATTGTAATTGTGTATAGACAGCTGGCAAATCTCAACCTTGCCAGTGTTTCTTGGGCAGTAAGGGCAGTGGTGATGAAAGACGACCATGTGGCTTGAACCATTAGACTGAATGGGAGGGGAGGATTTGTGCTGTTAAAGAATTACTCCAATATGTTTTTTTATATTATTAAAGGGATTATTAATGGGGTAGTTCCGATTTAATTAGTATGTAGCAATAATAGTATTTTAAGAAGCTAATTTTTTCATCTTTTATGGGTTTTTTCTTTATTTTGTGTTTTGCTCCTCTTCAGTTAATAATTTCAGCGGCACTCTGGTTTCTAAGATTGCAGTTACCCCAACAACCAGGCAATAGTTGGAATGGAAGATGTTTAGGAGAGGTATAGAAAGATAAGCAATACAGCTTAAAGGGATACTGTCATGGGGAAAATTTTTTTTTCAAAATGAATCAGTTAATAGTGCTGCTCCAGCAGAATTCTGCACTGAAATCCATTTCTCAAAAGAGCAAACTGATTTTGTTATATTCAATATTGAAATCTGACATGGGGCTAGACATATTTTCAACTTCCCAGCTGCCCCAAGTCATGTGACTTGTGCTCTGATAAACTTCACACAACACAAGATAACAGTTGCCTGGCAGATCTAAGAACAGCACACAATAGTAAAAACCCATGTCCCACTGAGACGCATTCAGTTACATTGAGAAGGAAAAACAGCAGCCTGCCAGAAATCATTTCTCTCCTAAGGTGCAGGCACATGTCACATGACTGGGAGCAGCTGGGAAATTGACAAAATGTCAGATTTTAAAATTGAATATAAAAAAATCTGTCTGCTCTTTTGAGAAATGGATTTAAGAGCAGAATTCGGCTGGAGCAGCACTATTAACTGATGCATTTTGAAAAAAACGTATTTTCCCATGACAGTATCCCTTTAACAATAGCAACAGAAATATAGCCACACAGAGCACAAGCTTTATGATTCCAAGAGTCAACAGCCAACACAAAATGCATTCTTAGATACGAATACTTTATCCTCTGAAACGAACGGTGTCTCCCCAATCCGGCAATCAAAGAAAGGGCTCTCCACCCTTAACCAGACACTTTCCACAAATAGATTGCTGTAGGACTCAAAGACCATAAGTCAATCAGGGGAAAAAAACAGAAAATGAAATGCATTAGAGATTAGAAAATTAGAGATGCACCAGTGGTTTTTGGTTGTAGTTCAACAAGATCCTACACTCCGGTTCCTAATGAGTCTGGCAAGTGGTCATGCTTACAAGAGGTAAGTTTGTAAAGGGCATTGATAGTGATAAGCGCTCCTGTTCAAACTTCTAATCTTCTTGCATCTTTAGTGGGTAAAATTAAGCAACATATGTGGAAGCGTTTATACAATTTTAATAAATAAATAAAATTTCACTCACAATAAAATCGCTTTAAAAACAATGCAGCGTATTCGTGTCTTATTCTGAGTTCTTTAACGTCTTTGGCAGTTCAACGCACTTTCCTCGGACCTCTGGCTGCTGCCTTGCTGCCTGCCATACAATTTAGCATTACCTAGTTTATATTTAAATCCAATTAGTGAATTGTGAATCAGCCATGGTCCCTTTTGGTTTTATCAGCAGAACACTCTGAGGCCAGCAATGACACTAAGCTCTGCAACAGATTAAAAGCAGAATGGGGAAGAATCCCTGAATTTAGCATTACCTAGTTATGCTAAATTGTATGGCAACGAGCAAGGCAGCAGCCAGAGGTCCGAGGAAAATGCGTTGAACTGCCAAAGACGCTAAAGAACTCGGAATAAGACACAAATGCGCTGCATTGTTTTTAAAGCGATTTTATTGTGAGTTTGTGAGTGTACTTTTATGTATTTATTAAAATTGTACAAACACTTCCACACATGTTGCTTAATTTTACCCACTAAAGATGCAAGAAGATTAGAAGTTTGAACAGGAACGCTTATCGCTATCAATGCCCTTTACAAACTTACCTCTTGTAAGCATGACCGCCTGCCAGACTCACTAGGAACCGGAGTGTAGGCTCTTGTTGAACTACAACCAGAAACCACGGGTGCATCTCTAACCATTTAAAAGCACAAGAATAGTGGATAGCAGCAAGCACACAGTGCAGACTATGCCAAATGATTTCTTATTTCATACAGATTAAGTGTCACTGAGATACATACACTAGATACATATGAATTGTGCCAGTAATACAAGGCAGAAAGAGAAGATTTATTAGGTTTTATTAGAGCACCCAGTATGCAGCAGGGGAACGCTGTACTTACAATGGAGTTACAAACAGCTACTGAAAGCCTTGAGCCCACTACAAGAAAGATACAACTGTGCCTAGACAGACACAACAACAGCTGTCAAAGCATGCAGAAAAGCTTACCGGTGCCACCAGGGCTACTGGCTGGGGAATATTTTTAATAAAAATCCCACATGGCTTTAAAAGGGTGTTTTACCTTTAAGTTAACTTTTAGTATGTTATAGAACGGCCAAATCGAAGCAACTTTTCAAGTGGTCTTCATTTTTTATTTTTCATAGTTTTTTTTTTAAATACAGGTTTAGGATCTGTTATCCAGAAACACGCTATACAGTAAGCTCCGAATTAGGAGACTCCATCCAAATAATCCACATTTTTTAAAATGATTTTTTTTTCTCTGTAATAATAAAACAGTAGCTTATACTTGATCCAAACTAAGATATAATTAATCCTTAATGGAAGCAAAACCAGCCTATTGGGTTTATTTAATGTTTACATGATTTTCTAGTAGACAACGTTTGAAGATCAAAAATAAAAGAAAGATCGGTTATTCGGAAAACCCCAGGTCCAGAACATTCTGGATAACAGGTCCAATACCTTGCCTCTTACTCTTTCTAGCTTTCTAAAAAAACAAATGCTCTGTAAGGCTACAAATGTATTGTTATTGCTACTTTTTATTAATCATCTTTATATTCAGGCCTCTCCTATTCATATTCCAATCTCTTATGCAAATCAATGCATGGTTTTTAGGGTAATTCAGACCCTAGCAACCAGATTAATGAAATTGCAAACTGGACAGCTGGTGAATAAAAAGCTAAATAATTCAACCCCCACAAATAATAAAAAAAAAGAAAACCAACTGCAAATTATACCTAGGGGTTTATCTATTAAAGTCTAAAATACCATTTTTTCATTGAAAAAAACTCGATTTTTTCAAGATTTATTAAACTCGGATGGTTAAAAATCCTAATAAAAAAGTATTCCATCTCTGACCTGCCAAGATCATGTAGGAGTCAATGGCAGATATCCAGATGACAGATATCCTGATCTGCTCTGGGTTTCATACATTTAGGGGGTTCTTTATCAAAATCCCAAATTTTCTGATTTTTTTAAATAAAAAAAACTAGAATCCATGATTTGCCCTTATTTTACCAATAAAAAACACATAAAAGTCGGACTGAGAAAAACCAAGACTTTTTGAGATTGTCATGTGAAAAACCCGAATTTTTTGAAAGCCTGAAAACTCAGAGCATTTCCTGAGGGTTAAAACATCTTCAAATGGTTAAGGGGAAATCTGCCATTGACTTTTACATGAATTCAGCAGGTTTTAGATGGAGTATTTTCAGATTTGGACTTGGAACAGATTCAAGGCCTAATAAATCGAAAAAAAACCCCCAAAACACATTTTTACCGCAACTATTCCGGGTTTCCGGCGTCAAAACAGACGCGCCTTAGTGGTAGTGGTTTTCACATGAAAATCTGAAAAAATCCTACGATTAGAATTTTTCCACGATTTTATCAAGTCTTTTCCCGCACAAGAATTTTTCGTGAAAATTTATTGATAAATGGGGGGGTGGGAAGTTTGTGCAGATTTGGTTGTTGAGTGGTTTTTAGTAAATAGTGAGAACATTTTGGAATTTGATTAATAGCCCCTAAATGTTAATTTGATAGTGAAAAACCCCTTTAAAGGAAAAACTTCACTTAATGAGAAAGTAACCTTATCATTAATGCAGTTTATTGCTGTAATATCATATGCACCATCAAGTAATAGCCTTATGATTGGGTCGCTCTAAGGGCAGAGACACATGGGCAGATTCGGGGAGATTAGATGCCCGGCGACAAATCTCCTCCTCTTTGGGACGACTAATTTCCCCGAAATTCCTTCCCTGCCTTCCCGCCGGCTAGAATGAAAATCGCCGGTGGCATGGCACTCGGATTGCTTCGTTTCCGATGTCGCCCGAAGTTCGGGCGACTTTGGAAAATTAAGAGTTCCGAGAGGCATCCCGCTTGCGATTTTCATTCTAGCCGGCAGGAAGGCAGTTCAGGAGATTAGTCGCCCCAAAGAAGAGGAGAATCTCCCCGAATCTGCCCGTGTGTCTCTATCCTTAATCTTTCCTCATCATTTATGATTTCCTAAGCTGCATACACATAAAGCCAAGTTTTACTGCAATGCACTGTTCCTTCACAAGAGGGAGCAAATCTACTTTCATCCATCTGCTATACCGATTTTATTTTCAATATACAATTCCTTAAAGAAATTGCAGCATATGTTCTATATTAATTAGGAAACATTGTTAGTGGTAAATATATGGCCCGGCGGATGACTTCAGAGGTATTCTGCAGATTAAGCAGAAAGCATCTACCTTTACAGAAAGTGTAAATATTTTAGTTAGTCTCCTATTACTGGTGCACGACACCTTGTGTTACTCCTGAATTAAACAGCTATAGCAGCATTAGATGTCTTGTTTGTTTTTGTTACATCTTCAGCAAAATGGGTTTCATTTATCCAATTATAAGGACAAAAGCTAAACAAATCCAGCAGGTAGAATAAATATAATACCAGAAAGTGAAAGGGTGGCTCACAGCACCTTGTGTCAATCACAAAAGTAGGAAGACTAGAGACTGATTACACAAAGGCAGTTAATGATACAGGGATTGAACTGGAGAAGCAGCCTTTGGGATTAAGGTTTGCTGGAACTACCACGCAGTTTATCGGGTTCCTCCTCATTCCTTTAAACAGGAACAATTCAGCAGGTCGTCTGCCAACAAGCTATTGTGATTAGCATCAATGAATCAATCACTGAAAATAGCTGTGCGTAACAAGCTGCCGCTTGCTGCTTGATATGAAATCAATAAACATATTAAATATTTAAGTATTGAATCAATAGCCATGAAAACCCTCCGAAATATAAATAGCAAGCAATGACATTGTTACTTATCTGTGAATTATAGGATCTGCAGCGTTACGGCTGCTGGTAATGAGTATTATCATAACACATTATCATAACACACAGGTCCATGCTGAGCTTTTTACTGAGATTTTTTTCTACTCTGAATAAACTCACAATTGAAAAAAAACACAAATGTTACCTCAGTTATTAAAACATCAGAATAAAAAAAATGCAAATTAATAACAATTGTTAATGTTTTAGTGAGTTTACAAGCTCAAAAAAAAACCTAAATAAAACTTGAATCGAATAAATATACATTTTGGCTAGGACAGCTCCCATGGACATCAACACAGCTTTTCGTATTTTTCCTTAATAAATATAGAACATTCGTGTTTTTTTAAAAATCATTATTCACATTCATGATTTTTAGAACGAAAAAATCATGTCAACAAAAATACGAATGTGGATAAATAACCCCCTTTAGGGCTCTTACACATGAGCGTTCCGACCTGCGCTCCCATGCGTTCCGTTTTTTGGCGTTCAGCCGCAGGAAGCGCAGGAATAGACGCAAGTCATTATTTGAAATGGGGCTGTACTCACTCAGGCGCGTGTAGGCGTCGAACGCAGGTTCAGACGCAACATGCTGCATTTTTCTTGCGTTCGGCGCCTACACGCGCCTGAGTGAGTACAGAGCGTGTTTCACTCTGGCCACACCCTAATATCATTAGACCACACCGCTTGTTCTTCAGGACACACCTACTTTTTTGTGAGGGGTTTGTATGCTACAAAAGGGCTATGAGAACAGATACAAAGAGCTGGGTCCAGACCAACAGTAAATTATAGGAGTTCTGAGACTGCAGTATGAATAGTAGAGGGCCTTAATAGAAAGATGAGGAATAACAATAAATTTGTAGCCCTATAGAGAATTTGTTTTTTAGATGAGGCCACTGACCCCCATTTTAAAGCTGAAAAGAGTCAGAGAAAGAAGGCAAATAATTAAAAAATATAAAAATGAGAAAATGAAGGGCGATTAAAAAGTTGCTTATAATTAGATTATTATACAAGTTATTATATATTATTATGTAAGTGGCCTTTTGCAGAAATAATTTTCCTTACAACTCAAGGCTGCCTGTGACCCAAGCATGCAAACTATGTATCACTTTGGTTGGAAGAGGCAAGGCTACCTTAAGTTACAGGCTTCTGCTACAAGAATTACAGAACCCCTGACCCCGTGTTGGACTTTGGGGACATTATCCAAGCAGCTTAACATGAGGATCTCTTGCTGAATTCCTTGGTCACACCATAAATAAGTAAGGGACCTTATCAATTACCAAGCAGTTCCATTGCATCATCTTCATTATCAATGTCTTCTTCTGTGACCGAGGCAGGAGTGCTGTGCACGGAGTCGAACGAGTCTTGCGAGAGCATTGCTGCCAGTAGTTTCTTGTGCTGCTGTTGCTGCTGCTTCAGACCTTTGTTCTTTGGCTCCATCTTCAAACTGCAGAAATAAATAACTATGAGTAACTCACCCGGGACAACGCAATTAAATGAAACAACTCATATAGGATTGAAAAATTCCATAACGCTACATGCTGGCTGCCAGCAGAAAACAATCTCCTCTCCCCATGGCCACGAGGTTCAGGTACATCATTTCTTAATGTAACACGGAGGGAAGTAAGGGCAAAGTGTCTAGGACACAGGGAAACACTCTGTAGTACAACATTCTTCTTGCTGCTGCTTCAAAAATATTACAGCACAAGTCATCGGAAAAATTAATGTGTTTTAAAGGAATGACAGCATAATGTACTGTTACCCTGCACTGGTAAAACTTTTGTATTTGTAACCATGGGGGCAGCCATTCAAAGCTGAAAAAGGAGAAAGTGCACAGGATACACAGCAGATAACAGATAAGCTCTGTAGCATACAACAGGATTCTTCAGAGCATATCTGTTATCTACTGAGTATCTTGTGCTTGAATGGCTGCCCCCATGGCTACACAGCAGCTTGTTTATATGAACTATAGTAGAGTTTCTGAAGAAAACCCACCAGTTTTACCAGTGCAGGGCAACAGTACATTATATTGTCATTCCTTTAAAACACTTTCATTGTTTGGTGTGACTGTTCCTTTAAATTCACAATTTATCCTATTTCCTTTCCAGTGGATAGGGTAGGTAGGGAACAAACTTACAGAATACAGTCAGAGAGTTACAGCTCCTTCAAGCCCTGTAGACCATGGGGAAGTCCTATTATTTTGACTACAAACAGGTCAAAACTGTCAGTCACTTTAAACCATTTCTTTTAAACTGGTGTCAGCCCGAGAATACTCTGAGCACACTTGCTGTCTGATTCCATTTGAATAAAAAATATAAACTGCTTTATCTGACTGCCAGATGATTACATACAGTAAACTCCTTAAAAATTGTCCAAACACACTGGAAGGCTCTAACCAGTTATCCAGTCATTCACCCAAAAGTTTAAAGATAGTGATTCAGCTGTTCAGAGATGTTAACATTAAAGACAGAATAAGTGGCTTCACTGCACAGGCTGACTTCTCATATTTGTGGCCAAATATGGCCACAGAATCAGTGGCAAACCAATGATGATGTTTAGCATTACATTTCATCAATATCATCATTTGACTACAATAGAATAAAGAATGAGTTGAATGAGGCTTTATAGTGCCCACTGAACCAGGCTGGAAGCAGGTGATCCCTAACCCAATAGCCAAGGGGGACAACAGAAGATTAGTTCACAATATGTCACTCTGGCTACTAGTCTACTAGTTTATTATTCTTAATAGTTTCAAGAGAGCAACAGCAACATAGAACAGTTATTTTTTATTATTATAATGCAAGTAAACTGTCAAAAGTCACTGCTTCCACAATGCATCAAACAAGTAAAATGACATGTTCAATATGGTCTAAATTATACAGCTTTGGTCCCATTAATTACGGAACGCCTGGTGATGAATGGGTATTGCTGAAATCACTGGATGTGCCATAATTGACAAGGCATAAATATAGCAATTTAGTGAGCTGCCATGCAGAACGTTCCCTGTGGCAGCAGTGTGATGAAATTAACGGTGCGTCAAGTGGAACCGAGCAATGGCGTCTATTTATCAAGTTAATGAAGTTGCTTGTTTAAGATAATCTAGTGCATGCTTGTCAGGTGGAATTTGCTAAAAATAATGACATTATTTGCTGATTAGTACATACATATCTCTGGGAGACTGTATTGTATCACCTGGTACAGGTATGGGAGCGATTATCCAGAATGCTTGGGACCTAGGGTTTTCCAGATAACGGGTCTTTCTATAATGTAGATCTTCATACCTTAAGTACAAGGTACTCTTTTATTATAACAAAGTAAAAGGATTATGTTGCTCAAATGGAGTCTATGGAAGACGGCCTTCTGTATAGTTTGGAGCTTTCTAGATAATTGGTTTTGGGATAACGGATCCCATACCTGTACAAGACAACACATTGAGTATATATTATATAACTCATTCTTCATCCTACATGCATGCTTAGGAGCATACTGACATCCCCCTGAACATAATGGAAACAGCTCATTATTTTGTGAGTGTTATGTAGTAACATGGGCAAGCTCTGCCCCATAACAACCAATGAGATATTTTTTTTTGTTATTATACATATTGCTCTAAACCTGTAAATGGTATGGGCTGCTATCAATTCCTGGGCCCGGACAAATTTATAGGTGCTATACAAAGGCATGATGAAGGCAGTAGCAATATTCTAATTTTGCCATACCATGATTCCATGTGTGACACTTAGCAGTAATAGCCAACTCTCCAACTCCCCATAATAATATTATTTATAATAATGCACCCGCATTATGTGTCAATAAAAAGACCCCAAACCAACTGTAAATAACTCCAATAGAGGCAGCTTTGGACAATGCTCTGAGCAATATTAGGGGAGTGGCCAGTAGTGTAATGGGTGTGTGGTCAGGGCATAAAAAGGAATGGCCAAAACACACCTGTGAAAATGGCCTGCTGTGTTGGCATTCTTAAAGGACACGTAAAGGCAAAAAAATAAAATCCCATTTTTACTTTCTTTAATGTAAAAGAAACCTCCAATATACTTTAATTAAAAAATGTGTACCGTTTTATAAGAAACCTGACTGTATGCAGTGAAATTCTCCCTTTGTTTACTGCTGTGGATAGGAATTGTCAGATGGTCCCTAACTGCTGAGCAGGGAAACAATCATACTTATGAACAGCAGGGGGAACCCCCGCCTTTCTTCCCAGCCATGCAGAACTCAAGCAGCTTTGTTTATGATGATCCCTAAGCAGCCCAGACCACACTGAGCATGTGCACAGTCTTAGTCTTGCAAAGATGTTTAACAAAGTTACAAGATGGTGACCCCCTGTAGCCAACTTTGAAAGCATAAAATATTTGTTTGATTAGGCTTGTGGTGCAGTAAGTTCATGTTTATATTTAGTATACAAAATACAGCATTTCTAGCCTTATTCTAGTTTAGACTTTACATGCCCTTTAAACCTCATCAATAGGAACCCTCTGCTTTGTGAGATCTAAACCTATGGACAGGCAGTAAAAGCTTTAAGAAATAAATAGCATTCAAGGAAATCTTTAGCACAAATTCTGGGAAATATAAAGAAAAGAAAAGATATAAAGAAAACAGCATGATCATTGTTATTTCCTTTCATATGCTTTCCACCTTTTGTTCAGCTGTGTACTTAAATGATGTTTCACCAATCTGATGAAATCGCAATAATACTGAACTGAGTATACAGTCCATTGTCATTTTTGTTAAAGAAGAACTAAACCCCATCTGATTTAGGCTATACAAGCTATGAGGAATCATTTATGGCTGTAAGAGCAGTTGCAGTCACAAAAAATTTCCCCACAGTCAGCTGCACTAAGGGCCAGATTTAAAACTGGTGCACCTCTAGGCATCTTACACCCCCACCCACACACTCCCCCACTTGCACCTCCTTTACATCACCCACTTTCTCGCACACGTGCACCTCTCTCACCTACTTCTCACTGCTACTGCTGGTGCTGTTTGCCGGCACATGGGACTGGGAAGGAGTGAGATTCGAACAACTGTCAGAATCTCCCACCCAGTCCCCAGTTCAGATGTAAGGGTCCTATGGTCTTATACACAGACCGTTTACATCTGCCATTTCTATTTTTTGTTGATAAGATGTTGACAGACGGCAGATACAGCCATTGTTCCCTATGGGGCTGCATCTACAGAATTACTTGTGCATATACTGGATGTTTTTATATTGTGCAGCTCCTTTTGTATTTTCATAGCAAATTTCATTGTGCCTGTGCTGCATACTGATATCATTAATTGTAATTGTTTTCAATATTCACCACTAGCCTGAGCAGTCAGTGCCAAGAGATGTTCCTCCTAGAGATTTCCTATATATTTACAGGTTCTGCCAATATGTTGACAATAATAAATATGTAAATTTCAGAGAAGGTATCCAGTATGAAACAGGAATAATAAAAAAAATCAGGTTTCAGCTACAGAGACATTTGCCTGAAGATAAGTAACATTTAGCTATGAAATTTAATTACAAAGGTAAATCTTAGCCTCTCTTTCTTACTACAAAGACAAATCCAGCTCTCGTGTTTCAATGTTCCACCACAAGACGGGATATAATAATCATATTAGGCTTCCGCAGCTTAATGACAGTCCATATGGAGGCCTGGAGGTGAAAACTCAAGCACTGTCTAGAGACATACTCATCATCAGTGAGGAATTCTATAGGCAAAATATATAGATAAAAACAGATGAAACAATAGTGTATATAAAGCCCTCACTTCGAAAGACCTCAGGGGTGCCTGGCCTCTAAGCTCTAAGCACCACTTGGTGTAGCGAATTATCATCCATTTTGTCTGGTATGACATACAACTATGGTCATTTTAGAAATGTAAAATACATCAACCACAATATGAGGCTATTTATCACAAAGACTTTGCAGCTCCACTTCTACTACAGTGTATGAGAAACTGATGGTGCCCTAATGCATAGACAGCACGTATCAACAGGGACTCATACTGTTCGTGCCATTAGGGAATATATTCACCTTTAATAAATAAAGTAGTGATGAGCGAAATTTTTCGCCAAGTTTCACAGTGAAAATGATACCAATAGATTCTAATGGGTGAAAAAATTGGTTGGGTGTCAAAATAAATTGTCGCCCATAGAGGGGCCAATTTTCAAATTTTCGTAAATTTTCGGCAAAACAGGTCAGATTCGCCAATCACTATAAATAAGCCTAACTAAATGACCTCATGTCAAAAATATTTTCCCTTTAAGGGCTGCTGCACACTTTACTTTAGCCAACCCCCGTGAGCTGAGCTTCAGTCGTGGTTAAATACAGGCCATGAGTTGCGGACAGGCCACTAAGACCCGGGCCTAGGGCAGCAAACATTGGGGGGTGGCATGGCCCCTGCTGGCCACATCCCCACAGAGAACTGGGTGGGAATTTTACACAGTGTTTTAAATCTCCTGCCCTTCCCCAAAGGCAGTTATGGTGCTGGCCCAGAAGCATTAGAGACGCGGTGAGAAGTAAGCTGAACGTGCGAGCAGGGAGGGAGGTCGGGTGCGAGCAGAGGGGCTGCCTAGGGGCGTAGCAACTTTAAATCCGGCCCCAGTTAAATACCTCTCATTAAATAAAACTTCTCCAGCTAGTCTTCTGAATTTGTCATCAATATCCTTTAACAATACCAAAAGCGCTGCAAGTACATTAAGGCACAGTAATTACATTCATTCACTGAATTCACAGGAGTAATGAAGAATGCAGCTGGATGCCCTTCGAAAAATAAACAATCATCTACAGTTTAAAATCAGAACGCATGGATACAAACTAAGAACTGCATAATACAGCCGCATTTCATACATTAGTATGATCAGTTGCTAATGAGATGCATTATAAATATTTCATGATATTTTGGTAATTTGTTTTGTCTTTCAGGCTGTGCTTAGTCTTCTCACCCTGGCAGAATTAATTTCTTGTTATAAAAAATTCCCCATTATATCTTCAAAACAGCTTTTGATTAAAGCAGATAGGTGAAGACTGTCTTCTGGTGCCCAGTTGTAATTAAACTGGACGCAAAATCTGCACACCTTCCTTTATATTATTTAAGGTAGCAGGACCAGATCGAGCTCTCTCTTAATGACAGCAATATATTTGTTTGCGTCTTTTAAAAACTGACAATATGTATTTTGCAAAGCCTTAATAACAGCATCCTTTGAATTGTGTCTGAAATCCACCGCAATCCACAAATTCAGTTAAAACATCTTGCTTTATTAAATCTTCATAAAAGCACACATTCTTTGGCTACATATGCAGTGAAAAGAGGCAATCTTTTCACTGCATATGTAGCCAAAGAATGTGTGCTTTTATGAAGATTTAATAAAGCAAGATGTTTTAACTGAATTTGTGGATTGCGGTGGATTTCAGACACAATTCAAAGTGTGTATACGTTAACCACGCTGCCGAGTGGGAGTGTCGGATAAACTGCAAAGGACGGAAGACGCCAAGCTCCTCGACTCATGCTGGTAAACAAGTCCTTTATAACAGCATCCTCTTTTATCTCTACTACCCTATCTGGAGTTGTAAATTGTGTTCATTGATCTATGCTTCTATTATGCGAGATGTGTGTAACTTGTTGTAAAATTGTATGGGAACCTGATATTCAGAAAGCTCTGAATTACACGAAAGCCATCTCCCACAGAGTCCACATATTATTATTGTTTTTATAAGTGATTTCCCTTTACTCTGTAATAATAAAACAGTAGTTTATAATAGGGATGCACCGAATCCACTATTTTGGATTCGGCTGAACCCCGAATCCTTTGTGAAAGATTCGGCTGAATACCGAACCAAATCCGAACCATATGCAAATTAGGGATGGGAAGGGGAAAAATGTTTTACTTCCTGGTTTTCTGACTAACAGTCAAGCGATTTCCCTCCCCGCCCCTAATTTGAATATGCAAATTAGGATTTGGATTCGGTTCGGATGGGCACAAGGATTCGGCCGAATCCTGCTGAAAAAGTCCGAATCCTGGCCGAATCCCAAACCGAATCCCGAACTGAATCTTGGATTCGGTGCATCCCTAGTTTATAATTGATGACAAGTAAGCTGCATGAATCCATGTTAGTGGTCAAACAATCATATTGAGTTTATTTAACGTTTAAAGGGATTGTTCACCTTCCAAACACTTTTTCCAGTTAAGTTGTTTTCAGATTGTTCACCCCAAGGGCAAGGCCAGACATGGCGTTTTTACGTTGTGTTTTTAAAAAAGAACAGCCAGGCGTAAATACGCAAAAAATGCACTACCATTGAAACTAATGGAAAACGCACTATGGCAATTCACAAAGGGCGCTTGCAAGCGGAAATCCGCCACAGGACACCAGTATTGGCGTTTTTAAGCAGAAACGCCAATACGTCAGGAAACTACCAGATTAATAGACTCTATGTGATCTGCACATTTGAAATCACACTTTGTGTAAAAACGCAGCGTATTTTAAATATACGTCCAAATTCTCAATGAGAAGTGCATGCTGGGAAAAGAATCCAACGTGCTGAAAAACGGCAGCTCTGTGATCCAGGACCAGATTCTGTACTGTTACAATTTGCTACATATAGTTGATACATATAGTTGATACATTTCTCAGCAGTATCTGTGGAATATTAGCAACTATTGTATCAATTCTAACAGCTGCCTTTAAAGGGATTCTGCTGAGCAGGGACAAAGATAACAAATGTATCAACTACAGTAAATGTATCAATTTAGAACTGAGTCGGCAACCCCCCCCCCGAAGCTGCTTTAGACAATGAAATATGAAACTTACTTTACACTTCAATAATAGAAAAACGGTCAATATAGAAAATAGAAATTAGTTAAAAAAAGTCTTTATTTCCGGTGAAACCAACTGAACTGAAAAAAGTGTTTGAAGGCACCTTTAAATAATTTTAAGTAGACATTATAAAAAAATTATAGAAATTATAAAAAAAAAAACCTTATCCAGAAATCCTCAGGACGACTTTCTCATTGTTTTCATAGGATGTAAGTCTTGCGCACAGGGTGTCAGACAAATGCAGGGTACATTTAAGGGCAGAGAGATTTGGGGAGATTAGTCGCCTGGCAACAAATCTCCTCTTCTTCAGGGCAACTAATCTCCCTAAACTGCCTTCCCGCCGGCTAGAATGTAAATCGCCAGCGGGATGGGACTCGAATCGCTTTGTTTTCCAAACTCGCCCGAAGTTTCCTTGTGGGGCAACTTCAGGCGACTTAGGAAAATGAATCGCTCCGAGTGCCATCCCGTCAGTGGGAAAGCAGGGGAAGGCAATTCGGGGAGATTAGTTGCCCCAAAGAAGAGGAGATTTGTCATCGGGCGACCAATCTCCCCGAATCTGACCGTGTTTCTCTGCCCTTATACGTCGGACAAAACAGTCAGTGCTTTAAATGGAATTTACCATTTGGAAATCAGGCTACAAAATATTTTCACAAAAAGGCCATAATGCATAATAAATACAAATATACATTTTTACAAATTCTTCTCATATATAAAAATAAATATATTTCCTATTAGCAGGATATACAAAATGGCTATGATGTTAAACAAATATCACAATCAACTTTTGTGTTACAATTAACTCTTGTGTTAGTTGCTTAATAATGTCATAAAACATGATTTAATTGTAATATTCCATAACTCCTCACTAATGTAAAATCTATTTGTAGAAGCTGTATACTGACAGGACATGTAAAGGCAAAAAAATAAAATCTCATTTTTACTTTCTTTTTTTAATGAAAAAGAAACCTATCTCCAATATACTTTAATTTAAAAATGTGTACCATTTTTATAAGAAACCTGACTGTTTGCAGTGAAATTTTCCCTTCATTTACTGCTGTGGATAGGAATTGTCAGATGGTCCCTAATTGCTGAGCAGGGAAACAATCATACTTATGAACAGCAGGGGGAGCTCCCGCCTTACTTCCCAGCCATGCAGAACTCAAGCAGCTTTGTTTATGATGATCCCTAAGCAGCCCAGACCACATTGAGCATGTGCACAGTCTTAGTCTTGCAAAGATATTTAACAAAGTTACAAGATGGTGACCCCCTGTAGCCAACTTTGAAAGCATAAATTATTTGTTTGATTAGGCTTGTGGTGCAGTAAGTTCATGTTTATATTTAGTATACAAAATACAGCATATCTAGCCTTATTCTATTTTATACTTTACATGCCCTTTAACAAGACAAGTTTTTCTTCTATGTATCTTTTATTAAACACAAATAATATAAAAACAGGGGCAACATTTGCTCCAAGCCTGGTAACCCATAGAAACCAACGAGAATTTTGCAAGGTTGCCAGCTCATTGGTATATATTGGTTACTATACTTTAGAACATTATTACATTATACCTTATGTATACCATTGATTCGTATATACTATTACTTTGTTCATCGTATACAGTATTAACAAAAAACTGACCATAAAGATGTACAGTATTACTTGTAATGAATATCAACAAATGGAAAATCACACCACTACATCTTCTACCTACCTTCCTGCTGGGCTGCAGCTGCCTTCATCTTCCTCTTGTTGTTCACCTTTAGTTCTTGGGATTGGAGGCTGGATCATTTCAGCAGCCAATGGGTCTGGGTCATTGTCTTCACGCCCAACCCATTCTCCAATTACACAAGGCTTTAATAAGGATGAGTTAAAGGCCCTTGTGTCCTAAATAAAAGGACACTGATTTCAGGGCTTTCAAAAGATTTGGAGAGAGTAATGGGGTTCAAAAAAAAATCAAAGTTGAATGAATGACGCATTCTGTATGTAATGGCAGGCTACTCTTAAAGGACTTAAAAACATTAAATGGATAATACACAGTCTTGGCTTCATTAATTTTTGAGGGTTCACACACAAAAAGTTGGAGGGATATTTAATATAATAGATGGGATTATTCATTATACATAAAATTGCTGAATTTCACATATTTATTATTTAAAACTATCTGTTAAATAATATCCCCCCCCCAAAAAAAACGGGATGCATAACATGTTGGTGCAATAATTTGAGAAAAAGCAGGGCGACCGGCACTCAAGCGGAGAAATTCAATAAAAAAATGTAATTTTATTTATACAAAATTCCATGACTAAGCACCCTTGATGGGTGTGAAACGCATAGGGTAGATGGAGATGCAGATTTTTAACTTTGTATAAATAAACCTATATCCTTTTTAATTGAATTTCTCGGGTCCTGTGGATCCGTTGGAGTGCCGGTCGGCCCTGCTTTTTCTACATATCCTTTGCCTTGCCGCTCCCTAAAGCTGAGGGCTCGTGCTGGAGCACTTCGTCTCTTGCTAACCATTGAAATGCAATAATTTGAGTGTTCAATATTGAAATGAGAAACATGGTTTTGTTTTGATCGACTTTGATAGAATAAATTCCAATGTGATTACATTGTATTTAAGTGCAATTTAGTTGAGTGAGTGATTGGGTAGCCTACAAAAAGGGCCAGTGGTTTCATAGAGTTTAAGATGAGTTCAGTAATGTTACCTGTTCTAGATCTTCTGAGACAGCAATACCTATGAATAAAGGGATAAAATACAATTAAAATAAAAGTTTATGACAGATTTAGGTTGGCAGTTAGTCAACAGACGAGGCAGAAGGCCAGCTCTGTATCAGTCTGAAGAGTGATCCATAAAAGGAAACCAAGAAAGCCACAGCTAACACATTATACTTATCATAAACAACATTTAGCAACATTGCCATTAGGAGAAAGCAGTGTTGTTTTTAGGTCTTTTTTTGACTAACTGTAGAAGAAGCTACAACAGATTTAACCATCTGCTCTTCCGCAGCCATCAGTTCTTGCCTTGCTGTTGGTATTGGAGCTTCCTTTATGAGACATGTGTACATTGTATAAAGTTGCAAACATGATTGGAATATGCATATGCTGATTTTGCTGGGGCTAAGTATGGATGTACATCTCCACAACTCAGTCTCACTCACCACCAGCTACATATTAGTATGGCAATCTTTTCTAACATGTATTTACATAATGTAGCGGGGTGATTCCTAATGTATCTAAATTCACAACAGCTTGAGAACAAGTCCAAAGCCTCATAAGAACTGCAAGCCATTCCTGGAAGGCTTTTTTTATGGCATAAGTGAGGAAAACAGGATTTAAATATGTCAGCAGCAATAAAAGTATAACCCCAAGCATCCGTATGTTCTGCATCTTTAATCTTCCACCCTTTTCTAATACTAATTAAATAGTGACTGGCTAGTTGTGCAATAAAACATCTGAGAAGTGGCTACCATCGCATCACATATAATAAATATAGTTAGAGTACACTAGTGTATATGCTCAATCATAAAGTATCTGGCACACATAGGGGTATATTTATCGAAGAGTGAAGAAAGATATCACCACAGTCTTTTAGGGGCAGATTTACTAAAGGGCGAGGTGGCTAACGCTATCGACTTTTCACCAGCGTTGCCACCCGCAGGGACATCATTGATTTACTAATGGATGCCGGCGTCAATTTGCTAGTGAAAGAGATTGGTGCTAGCGGTCATCACACTACGCGACTTTTCGCTCTGGCGAATAAAAGCTACACCACAAATTCACTAAAATTTGGATTTTACTGAACGTTAACTCTTTCGCTAGAGTTGCCTTCGCCACCGCAGACCAGGCAAAGTGCATTAAAGAAGCTAAATCTTCCTCAATCCTCTGTCACTAACATCATATCCGAAAATGCATCCGAAGTTCAAAAAACACAGGCATCTTTTCCTTTTTTTCAGCCTGATTGACTACAAACTTTTTTTGGGTAACTGTTTTTTCCCATACATTTGCAAACATATGGAACATTAATTTTACAGTGGGCAGATGTGGGGGACATTAGAATAACTCTATTGTCTTTATTAAGGTTCCCTGGGCTTGTATTTTTAAAAGTGTAATTTGTAAGTATATGCACCAACATTTAACATAAACTTTAAATTTCCCGCCCTATGCAAATTGACCTGAGCACAAGATCCCTAGCGAAGTTTCGATAGGTAGAAACAAACTCTAGTGCGTCTTCACTATCAAATGCTCGCAATACTCTTTTAAAAATCCCATATAAATGAATGGAGAATGGTGGAATTCACTCTGGAGGACTGTGGCGATCTCTAACTTCACTCTTTGATAAATATACCCCATAGTCTCGTGCTTTTTTTTCTCCATTAGACAGAATGTCTGTGTATCAACAATCTCATGAATTCTCATGAACAGAATATATTGATTAGTTAAAATAATGACTTCTTACTCACTGCGAGACAAATTCTCCAATGCTTTGCCCAGCTTTTTACTTTCTTGAAGGATGTGGTTTAACTCATCAAAATCTCGACTTTCAGGTTTCGTTCGCCAGTTCCATTCAGCGTGCTCAATTGACCTTGGTACTAGAATAACAGTAGGAGGTAAGAGAATATAATCATTTGCAATTGTTTGGTGTCAAAAATAAAACTTAGTGATCACTTCTATTTTATCTTACTATTTCCTGCTATATATCCTGCTATTTATTTTACCTGCTTTTTCTTTTAAGCTAATTCAATTTTCTTACTTTTACAAAACTTTTAACTGAAGAAAAATTTACCAGTATTTAGCAGTGTTCTCACACTGTGTTCTGTTCTATGAATATTTCATCAAGCAAATAAGCCAGCAACATAATAATCACAGTGGAAACATCTCCACTGCATAACTAATTCATATGAAGGAAGTTTCAAGTAGGAGCCAAGTAGCAGAATCTGGTTTGCAGGATTCTAGAAACTGAAAGTAAAACTCTATGTTAAAGGGGAACTCCACAAAAACATAACAAGCTTTTTGAAAAGTGAAAATAATTTTAAGCAACTTTGCAATATATATCAATTTAGAAATATGCAGACTTTTCATAATTAAATGGTTTCTGACAGTTCCCTAAGCCTAGCCCCTGTTCTTCTGCTAATCTTTCTGACTACTTTGCTGAGCTGGCTGACTACTGTTACTTTGTATCAACAGCCAGCTGTCTTTAACCTGCATTCTCCAAACCCCACAATTCATTGTACATGTGATTTCAATAAGGAAAGGAACGTCACAGTGCAATGCATTGTGGGTTATGTAGTTCCTGCATGCTGTCTGTAAGCTGTGGAGAAGTTGTTTTGTAACATCAGTATTTAGTCCCTGCCAGGATTTCAAATGATGCAGAAAGAGAAGAACTGTTAAACAGCTGGATTTCAGCATAGAAAATGGTATTTATTCATACTTTTTGAAGAAACAGGTAACTGTGATGGGTATATTAGGGGTTTCTGTGTTATGCGGACCTCTTTATCAAATTTTGGTTTGGAAGCCGGAGTTCCCCTTTAACAGGGCAGAGCTATCTTCCATGTCCTGGCACAGCCATACTGTGTGAGCTGTAACACTTTAGAGCAGTGATCCCCAACCAGTAGCTCGTGAGTAACATGTTGCTCTCCAACCCCTTGGATGTTGCTCCAGTGGTCTCAAAGCAGGTGCTTGTATTTGAATCCCTGGTTTGGAAGCAAGTTTTTGGTGCATAAAAACCGGATGTACTGCCAAACAGAGCCTATTGAAGGTTGACAGTTTACGTGGGGGCTATCAAATGGCTAATCACAGCACTTATTTCGCATCCCCAGGAACATTTGCATGTTTATGTTGCTCCCCATCTCCTTTTAAATCTGAATGTTGATCATGGGTAATAAAGGTTTAGAACCCCTGTTGTAGAGGCTGCTATGTTTGGATAAAATCACCATGGAAAGGTCCAGGTGAGATCTTCAGAGGACAGGGCCCAGCTGGACAAAATGGTGTTCATTTTACAATGACGTGTGTCCACCAAGTAAAAAATAAAATGTCACACTGCTCAAGTGCACAGTGAAAAGAGAGATCCAGAAAATCCAAGCCATTAATCTTCGTTCCACTGCAAAAAAATTTCCTTTTAAGACAAAGTACACAAAATAAAACGCTGCTTAATTCAGTTGCAGATACTTACAAGATTTGGACTCGGGTGATGTTGGGGAAATATTACAAACTGCAAGGTCACTCTTTGACTTTTTGGGCTTCTTTGCATTGACTTGCCAGGGTTTATCATAACTCCTGAAGTCTCGTCTTATTCCTTTATTTTCTGCATTGAAAAAAAGAACTGACATGTTAGCACAGGTACAAATAGCAGTGGGCTCCCAGGACCGGTTGTTATCATACACAATGATTCCTTTATTATATACTGTTTGCAAAATAGATGAAATATTATGGGGCGAAGTGGCCTTCGCTAGAGCAAATTCGCCAAAAAGACAATCCGCAGGGACAATTTACTAAAATGCGTAGTGACAATTCGCTAGTGAAAGAGGTCAGCATTAACAAAGTTTTGCGCCCTTTCACCAAGCAAAATTCAAAAGTGAAAATTTTCCATTATGTTACCCTTTTCGACAGAGTCTGCTTCGCCAGGTTATACCTGTGACATCCTCCTCAATCTTATGTCAGTGACATAATATCCTGTATGCCGAAAAGTCATTCAAAAAGTCAAAATACTGGATTTTTTTTAATATTTTAAAGTAGGATTATGTTTAAAAGTCGTAACTGTTAAATAAATATATTTTTTTTAACCATTTGAAGGTCATGCCACATTTCTTTTAGGGTGAGCTCGTGTCTAGGACAATAGAGGACCTCTATTGACATTATTTTGCTTCCTTGGACATTTTTAATAATAAGTGGCCACTTCAAGCAATTTCACCAACATCTCTAATAAAGACACATATTTGACCTATATGTACCCACCCTATTTAAATTGACCTAAGCGCAAGTGTGTTAACAAAGTTTAGCTAGAAAGAAATTAACGCTATCGAAAGTTCGCTTAGAAATGCTTGCGTTGACTAATTTTCGCTGGCGCTCGTCCGGCGAGATGTAACTTTGCATTTTGATGAATAAGCGTATGAACTGCGAATTAATGTTTGAAGAAGTTACAAAAAGTGTTTTGGTGAAAATTCACTATTTAGTACATTTCCCCCTATATATCTTGATAAAATAAACACAAGACACAAGTCCTGGGCTTCCTGATAAATCTTGCATCTCCATAATTCCTTTAATGATGTTGTTTTCTTCATGGTGTAGCTAGTTATGTAGGTAAGTTATAGTACTCCTGAGAGTGAGAACCTTGTGAAATGTATTAATGATGTACGGGTATGGGACCTGTTATCCAGAATGCTCAGGACCTCAGGTTTTCCGGATAACAGAAGTTTCTGTAATTTGGATCTTTATAGTCTTAAGTCTACTAGAAAATCATGTAAACATTAAATAAACCCAATAAATTGGCTTGCTTTCAATAAGGATTAATTATAACTTAGTTTGGCTCAAGTAAAAGGAACTGATTTATTATTACAGAGAAAAAGGAAATCATTTTTTAAAATTTAGATTATATGGCTAAAATGGAGCCTATGGGAGACAGTCTTTGCGTAATTTGGAACTTTCTGGATAACGGGTTACCTGTATCAGTCTGCCAACAGGAAACATACATTTGTGGTCATTTTCCATGGTCAGGATTCAGGTGCACCTTTTTATGGAACCCGCTGTGGGAAACCTGCAGCTACCACCACCCTGAACCTGTCAGTAGCACCCCAGCTACTCCAGCATCAAAAAGTGCAGAGGTGCATCATTCATCACAAGTGTGATGCATTGGCAAACATAATTAGGTACTGGAGCATTTTTGGACATAAGTAACTTCATGAATTGTGTCAATATGTGTCAATTTTAGAGCCCCAGCACTTGCAGGTGCATTTGTATATTACCCCACCCATCTTTACTACAATAACAATATATATAATGCAGCACTGCCAGTGGGATTACTGACATACATGAAATGATCTGTGAAACATGTTCGAGAACATTTCAACATTCAGGGAACAATTGAAAGCAAATCTGGTCAGATGGAGCATTGTATTAGTGATATAGGCGAGGCTAAACAGGTGAGTAATAGCTTGGAAAGCAAGCTGGACAAGAAATATGAGAGTGGTTCTACATCTACCTTGTTTCATGTCACTGACTGAGAGTCTGGAGTACAGGATATATTGCATTTATGCATTTAGACATGCTGAACACTTACAAGATATCACAAAATCAACTATTGAATAAACCTTGCACTTATTATCCAACCTACGGTTTAGGTTTCCCTTTGTTCAGTGCATCATTACATCAGCCAATGTGATTAAAAAGTGAATCAAGTGGATTTGTTCCAAACTCCTTTTTTATTGACTGCAGATTTAATAAGCAGATTATAATAAAGTCCAAAGAAATGTGCCCTTATGAACAGGCTGTTAAAAGAACACTACATTCTATAATGTTGGAAATGATCACTTTATGTTTTACTCCATGTCAAAGACATATGAAGAATAATAAAATAGTTGAGCTTTAGGGTCACCCTTACTTCCAGAGGAAGGGAGAAGCAATACATAGATTTCATCTCTTCATGACTTTAATTCCATTAGGAATAAGTGTAACACAATAAATATGCAAGTAAAGATTTATTAAATAAGAATACACTCCAGTAGGGATGCACCAAAACCAGGAATCGGTTCAGCTGGATTCAGCTTTTTTCAGCAGGATGCGGCTGAATCAAAGTGCCTGGTTAAAATTAATCAAAATTCTTAAAATCACTCGACTTTGTATCACACAAATAGCATTTTTTTCCCATGCGCTGCAGATGTAGTTTTTTTTAACCTTCCTTACTCTAATTTGCATATATTAGCTGAATCCTTAAATAGTGGATATTGTGCATCCCTAACATTAAGTAAGAGGGCAAAGCCTGCTGTTTGTACATAATGTTCTTTCATTATTTTACCTGCCAGCGTAGACCTCCTAGACCTGCCATTAATCCTACCCACCATTATATAGCAACACTTTTTAGCAATGTAATGGGAAATGCAAGTGTGATTAATCCGAATAAGCAGCTAGCTCTTAAAATTGAATTTGAGTTCATGGATAAGGCTGAACTGTTAATAGCCCTTCTCGTGAATAGTTCATTAAGATGACAAAGCCTAGGCCCTGTGGGTTAATTTAGCTTGTCGCTACCTAATCTTTTTCTAAACAGCAATGGATGTCAACATATACAATATTAGAAATGAGCCCATCTGTACCATGCACAGGCAGATTGGGATAATAGAAAAAACTGTATTTACCTGCTGATTCACTCTCTGCCCACAGAGCGGCTGAACCAGACAGAGTCCTCTGTAGTTGACCCACATTTCCTAGCTTGGACTGGAGATGATTAATCAGAAAAGGAATTGGCTGCTCTGGGGTCTCTGTTATCAGCTTTGTCATCAATTCCTACAGAAAGAACCAAATATTTAATTATACTGATATATGTTTAATTATACAAACATATTCTTTGTCAGAGCCACATACTGTACCAGTTGAAAGTATGATAAAGTCCTATAGAAAATATAGAAATTATATGCTGTACTTTTTGATCCAGATTAATAAAAGTTGATAGCATTACTACAGCTCGATGAGGCTACTGAAATACATAAAGTGTGATTCAGCTTGAGGAAAGCACTTCCTTTCTATGCTACTATTTTTATTCAGGGTATACTTGGTAGGGGGTGTATAAACGAAGTTATATTAAAATATAGGGATTGTAAGCATCATCTGCTGACATCCGGTGGCCATACACGGGCAGATAAAGCTGCTATCGTCCTTTAGACAAATTCAGCAATTTATCTGCCAGTGTATGGGGGCTTCCGACAGGCCTTCCCGATCGATATCTGGCCACAATATCGATCAGGAAGGTTTCATTTTCCCCCTGATCGAACCATCGGAGTCCATTGCTCCTCGTTGTATTCCGATCGTTCGGCCCTAGATTACCCTGATACAGCCCTGCCATTGGTGGGCATATCGGGGAAAGATACATTGGCAATGTCACCAGACGAGCGGATCTCAGATCACTACCAGACTGCTCTCTCGGCCTGCACTTAGCCATTCGTAGAGTTATTTACATGTTTATTTCTAAATTTTACAATTATTTTTATAGAGATGCCAACGTGGATCCAAAGTGATCCAGGTCATAGTGGCTGCACCTTTTATGCCCCCATGTCCAACCCATGGACTGGTCTCTGCCATGCCCCCTGCTCAGCTGCTTTGGATGATATTGGAGGACTTCAGGTGACAATTCTACACATTGTCAGTGGTAAGTTAAGGTGGCCATACACGGGCGATAAAAGCTGCCAACAGTCTGAGTCGGCAGCTTATTGGCCCGTGTATGGGGCCTTCCGGTGGGTTTCCCCGATTGATATATGGCCGATTGATATAGTCGGCCAGATGTCAATCGGATGGGACTAGAAATCCTGTCAGATCGCGGCCGCATCTGTTCGTTGATGTGGTCCTGCCATTTGACCTCCCGTTATGTTGGGCCCTAGGGCCCACGATCGGATCAGCCCGGTATAGCCCTATATCTATCGCCGAGAGAGCCGCTCGTTTGGCGACATCGCCAAACGAGCAGATCTCTCAGTGTATGGCCACCTTTAGGTTTCGGGTGTAAAATTCTAGCATCGAGAGATGTCCCTGTTACTATGTGAGACCTGGAGAAAGCTAATATGACTATATTTAGAGATTCTTACATTAAAATAAATTGAGGGTGCTGTTCAACTTAGTAGTGTAAGGAGGGTTATCATATCTCATGAGGAAGGCTAAATAGAGAGGCTGAGATATCTTATATTGACCACGCACATAGTTCAAAGTCAAACACACTTAAACAGACAACTACCTCGTAGTTATCAGAAGTCACCATGATTTAAGCACCTCTTTCCTGGTCTCCCACTTTACCAGTTATGGCCTGCTATTTTATCCCCACCTGGAGAGCAGGTGGAGACCATAAAGGCTACATTAATATAGGCATTTTCACCTGCATGCACCTTCAAGTGCTGAGCTGCATACATGTGAATTTGATGTACAGCTAGCGCAAGGAGGACCAGGGAAACCCATAATACTATAGTATTATTTTTTTATTATACAAAAATTATACAAGTCACTTATGTTTCATATGGTACGTGTTAGACCCATTGCATGTGTATGTATGACATGAGTACAGGCTGAGGTATACAAACAATGTATGCCAAGCACCTTTAAAACTGTATAGGATGCAAGAAATCAGCCTGGGTTGCAACATTTACAGTTGTTCCATAGATAGTACAAGTAATATGGAATGTTGCTGCTCCCCCAGCCTTCATTGACAGCACCTTAAGTGACTTGCTAATTAAATCTTTGCAATCATACCACTGCTGAGGAGCTGACATTGGCCTTAGGACCTGAAGTTGAGCTTAGACAGGTTAGTCTTGATATGATCAGATACTTTTTAATTTTTTTCCTCAGCTTATAGGGAGTTTGCTCCGGAACCCCAAGCCTAACACCATTTTTTGAGAAAGCAATCTCAAGAACTTATTTAGAGGCTCACTAATGGGGCTGCAAGGAGGCACATAAAATCATGAGATCTTCAGGTAGCCCATCAAAGGCATGGTGACATTTTCCTGTATAATTAGAAAAGTGTCACTACTGTTTTAAGCAATCATTTGACAATACTGTTTTCAAGTTGCATTCACTGTCTGACTGGTACTGTCCCTGCCTGTTCCACGTCTGCATTGTCTGTTCCCCGTTCCTCCTGTATACGTTACAGTTCCCTTGTCTGCCCAGAGCTTCCCCCTTGGCGGCATCTGAGTAGCGGAGGGCTCCTCCCGAACCAAAGGAGGTTGCAATAGGCAGGCCAGGATTTGTGGCGAGGCCATAAAGACCCGTGCCTAGGGCGGCAAAATATTAGGGGCAGCATGCCATCCAGCCGCTTCATGGGGAGCTGCGCGTCCCCAGTGCTCCGTCGCTTACACGTATGCATACTTATAAATACTATGATCTACACACTTGTATTCAAAAATTAGGAAACCTTGGAATGGGGTTAAAAAGTAATATAGAATAATAATTTCTGTTCCAATAAACGTTATATGAATTATCCTGTTTTTATCTTTAACTTTTATTCTGCACTTTTGCAAAGTGTGATGGAGAACATTTCCCAGTTTTTTGAATTGCAATAGGCATCTCATATTTACGTCTGCCCCTTTGCCTTCTATATGTTAGGACAGTATCTGAATATTTCTAACTGGGCTTAATGTGGCAAAAATGCTATAACCTGCACAATGGGGTATGTACAGTACAGATACTGATACACTGTACAGTGAGCTCAGTTAGGCAAAAAGTCTGTAACAATAGCTACCAAAATCTGAGACAAACAAATTGGAACAGTGGTAGCCCTCCCTCATTGCCAGTCTGGGTATAATTTAGTGATCATGTCAATTTACTTTACAAAGTTTGAAGATCAATTCAAGAAGCTATTGCCTGTAAAAGTGGATTGCTCCCACGCCTATGGGCTCTCTTATGTGTCTGTAGGGAAGGCCTGGTTCAGGCTGTTGCCACTGTGTGAGAGACTACTGGAGCCCGAGGGAATCCTGAGAGGCATGGGACCTGAGAGACAATGTGCCTGAGACGGGTCTGTGAAAGAGGCAACCTTGTAGGGAAGCAGGTACAGGTTTGGGACATGTTATCCAGAATGCTCAGGACTTCTTTGGAGGTTAAGGCTGCTACCTTTTTTCTAGTGCAATAATAGTAGCAGGGAAAATATGCTGCTCAATGGGGCCAGGCAGGATTCATAATGTAAAAGAGACAGAGTTGTGATATAAAGGGGGTGGATTTAGTGGAGATTGGATGACCCCGACCTTGGCTGGTATTTTACTAGTTAAATGCCATCTAGGTGGATAGGATGGGTCCACATTATTTGTGCAGCAGCAGTCCATTGGTGTTAGAAATTCTAACAGACAGGTTAAGAATAGTGATGAGAGAAAATGTTCACCACGTTTCACGTAAAAATTCCGCCCATAGACTTTAATGCATTTTGGTGAATTTTCCCAGTTTACAATTGATTACAAAAGCAGCCCAGAATGTAATTATGCGCCAGATGTAAAAGTCACAAATTAACATAGTTTGCTTAGCTGAAGCTAATTAAAGTTTCCCTCAAAACTGGACGTGTGATTAATGTAGCCTATTAATGCACATGATTTATTGGCAAGTAGTCATGTTAGAATCTCTAAGTATATTGTTTCCAGCAAAATCATGTTTATTGTGAAACCAGTACATTTCTGAATGTACTCATAACAAAGCAAATAGATTATTTTAGTATTTAGAATAATGTTTTAATTTTTCTGGCCATAAATTCCCAGGAAAATTGGGCAGATTGGGCAGTTTTGGGCTAGGGCTCCACACGGGGCCAAATCAACCTGCTGAAATCTGCAGACTATTTCAGCCCTAACCACAAGTCATAGCTCCTTTTCACTTTAGTGCAAATCTGCTTGTTTGAGACATCAGAACAAAGGCATGTAACAACAGTATTTGGCCAGTATGTGTCAAATTAGCCCACAGCCCACTATAAGGTTGGTTAGCATAAGGCCAAGGGGGTTATTTACTAAAATCTGAAATTTTCTCATTATTTCCTTCTACCAAACTCCCATCCACATTTTTACTGTATTTAGCGATGAATTAAATAGAAAAAATTGTGAAAAAAATCAAAACCGTATGGGGTTTTTTTGGATTTGACACCTGAAAACTGAGATTATTCAGATTATCACCCAAAAACCACACTTTATTCAGATTATTGTACAAAACCCAGCGCAGATCAGGATATCTTATAAATGTAAATGGGACATCTGCCATTGACTTCTACATGATTTCGGCAAGTTTGAGATGGAGTACTGTTTTATTCTGACTTTAAACAGCCTCAGGGGTTATAAATAATAAATCACAAAAAATTCAAGGTTTTTTTCCCCTTTAAAACTCCAACCAGAAAAAAATCTGACTATAGTAAATAACCCCGTTTCTTAACAACATCCTCCCTTTAGGGCTAACAGAATACAGGGCTCTCTAATTCCTCCAAGAGTTCAGGAGGACTAATGATGATCCCTAAGCAGCCCAGACCACACTGAGCATGTGCACAGTCTTGGTCTTACAAAGATGTATAACAAAGTTACAAGATGGTGACCCCCTGTAGCCAGCTTTGAAAGCATAAATTATTTTGTTGATTAGGCTTGTGGTGCAGTAAGTTCATGTTTATGTTTATTATACAAGATACAGCATATCTAGCCTTATTCTATTTTAGACTTTAGATGCCCTTTAAAGTACAAATGCTAAAAACTTGATTTTTTTCAGTATAAAATCCACTTTTTAGTGGGGAAAAAAACTTGAATTTTTCGAGATTTATTATACCCCAAGGATGCAAAAAGTCAGAATCCAAAAATCCGCCATCTCAGACCTGCCGAGGTTGTACAGTAGAGGTCCCTATCCTATCTGGAAGTTTCTGTGCTGGAATTAGCCTGAAAATCGGAGTATTTGTCAAAAATCTGAAAAATTTGGACTTTTCGGGAAAAAGCCTGAATAAAATCAGATTTGGAAAAAACTAAGGTCAGATGAGGTAAAATCATGGATTCTAGTTTGGTCAGACTTTTTAAATAAAATTATCAGAAAAAAATTGGATTTTCATAAATAACCCTCTAAGCATATCAATGATTTTTTTTTATGAGTTATATTAACCTTGATATAAGCTAAAAGTGGGCCCTATATATATCCACTGATATCGAAGGAAAAGCTCCGGCACTGATTACTGGCTTAAAGCTCTCCAGTACAAAAGTAAAATCATTCACTTTATTTAAACATCGTATTAATCATACATAGCGTCTGAGGTCTGACGCGTTTCGTGATAGAACACTTCCTCAAAGACTCAGGTGAGGAGTCTCTGAGCAAATGGTGAGGAGGGAGGGGAAATGTGGGGAGAGCAGTGATATCTAGTAAGTGCTGAATGTAAAGTGAAAGTAATTTCTATTTCCTCTATGCCTAAAGCAGAAGTGTTCACTGTACAGAATAAGTTATAATCTTGTACTCTACGTCTAAGACAGTGATCCCCAATCAGTGGTTCGCACGCATCATGTTGCCCACCAACCTCTTGGCTATTGCTCCCATTGGCCTCAAAGCAGGTGCTTATATTTTATTTTCTAGCTCAAAATCAAGCTTTAGTTGCATAAAAATTACATGTACTGCCAAATAGAGCTTCCTTTAAGCTGCCTGTCCACATAGGTGCTACTAAAAGCCAGTCAGAACCCATATCTGGCACCCCAGAACATTTTGCATGCTTGTGTTAAGGTGGCCATACACGGGCCGATAAAAGCTGCCGACAGACCGTGTCGGCAGCTTATTGGCCCGTGTATGGGGGCCCCCGACGGGCTTCCCCGATCGAGATCTGGCCGAAAGTCGGCCAGATCTCGATCGGATGGGGTTAAAAATCCCGTCGGATCGCGGCCGCATCTGTTCGTTGATGCGGTCCCGCGATCCGACCGCCCGTTTTTGAGAGCTAGGATCCGATCGCGATCGGATCTGCCCGATATTGCCCACCTTTAGACTCTGGGTGGCTGGTGCAGGGACTATACTTTTTCATTAGGAATATCAGCATGACAGCATGATGCTAGTAAATTGTGAATGAGGTCCCAGTGTAGAGAAAAATACAGCTTGATCTACTTTGTCTGGCCCAGGTACTGAAATCACTCAGTTCCAGTTCCTCAATTATGCCGATGTCCCTTCAGCCACTATCCTAACCACCCACCAACCCAACATTTATCAAACCAATGAAAAAACATGCATGTCTCATAAATACTATGCTTTAAAACATTTAAATGTGCCTACATCAGAGTTTGCCAGTTGCATGCCTCACTCCACACATTTCTTGAAATTAGTTTAATATAACCCGACCGACCCTACAATAACTGGCCCACTCTGAGTTGGCCAGCGCTGACCTAGGTAATAGCTGACTAAAAAATAAAATGCTTGTTTTCTCTACACTTTCCTGGCATGAAGAATTCATTAAAAATAACATGTAAATTTAAGGACTGCAGATAGAAACCGTCGGTAAGGAAAGTATACATAAATAATTCCTACAGTTTGTTATACATAGCATACCAGCAATATCCTACGACTTTATTAGGGAAGAAATACGATTTAAACTTTCAGCTGACTAGTGAGCAATTAAATCATCTTCTGTAATAAAAACAGGAAAATAAGTTTACAGTATTTTATCCAGGCTGATTATTTCCCCAAAGGCAGGGGATTTTAATTCATATTACATGCAACATAAAAAAGCACTTCAGCACTATGAAATATTGATATTTTCAGTTGGGTAGTGTTTTCCAATTTCTGCAAATTGAAATAGCAGGCAAATCATGTGTGACAAAACAGTGTATTTTATGATAAAGCATATATCTACTTAAGTGGATTTATTGAGTTTTTCTCGAAGAAATACAATCACTTTTATAGGTGTTGGCTCCCTTTGCCCTGCCGAGACATTTGCAACATTTTTCTCTGTAAAATAGAGAAGGCTCATAAGGATGTCATATGTAGGCTATTCTGTAATTCAGAAGCAGCAGAATATTATGAATAATGGGTTGTAGAAGAATAAATAATGGGTCCTACCAATGGCTGTCTGGGTCTCCTAGGGATAACCAGATAACAAGACAATCACCGTAGACCCATTCCGATAGGCCAGTCCAACCATAGGTCCTAAGAAATGTGTTTGCTCTGGGACTTGTTACAACCAAGAGCAAACTTGAAAATACATATGGACACAAGTTGCTTTTCTATCCGGATACTTACCTCCCTTAAAGAGATACTGACACCGGAAAATAATTTTTCTTTATATCTATCATAATATTGTCTTTGTAGACAATTAATAATTTTGCCTTTTCTTAGAACCAGCACTTCCAACATGTACTTTACAAATGACTTCCCCTGCTTGCACATCACTCCAACCTTTTATAGTAGTCAGAACTCCCATCATCCACTGCAGCATTCCCTTTAACTTCCAGGAAGTGCTGCAGGCCTTTCTCTTAAAGGAGAACCAACCCCTTAATTATAAAAACCCCTACTCTACATAAACCCCCCCTCCTTGCTCCCACTCCAGCCTAGCTGTTACCTTTGGTAAATGCCCCTTACTCTTTACTTGGCTCTCTTTGCAGATTCAGCACAGTGGAGCTCACAAGTGCCATCTTCAGGCTCTTCGGTAATCTTCGGGTCTTCTTACGGCTCTTCTGCAATTTCCATCATTTTTGGCGCAGTTGTCAAAGACCCGAAGACTGCTCCAACTGTGCCTGTGCCGATACGGCACTTACTTCCCGAAGAAGACCAAAGAGAAGAAGATGGCGCCTGTGAGCTCCGCTGTGCTGAATCTGCAAAGAGAGGCAAGTAAATTGTTAGGGGCATTTACCAAACAGCTAGGCTTGGGGGGAGCAGGGGGGTCTATGTAGGATAGGGGGGTAGGGTTTTTTATAATTAATGGTTTGGTTCTCCTTTAAGAGGTGCAAACCACCACGCCCAGCTGGATCACTGGTATAGTAAACATTTTAACTTTAAAGCTACACTTGCCATTAAGCTGTATTTTAAAATCCTTCACAACAATATTCCTAACACAAATGCATTACATTTCCTATACATATATGTACACTGTAGCATTTACCTTACACATTAAAATGTAACACAAAATACAAGTAAGGGTTTTAACACAAACTAGCTAATTACATACATGGTTCACAGGTGCTGACAGATTCAGACTAAAGAAAGAAAACTGAATTAGGTGGCCAACCTAATACAGAAGAGGAAAAGTAACAGAAAGGAATTATACCATTCACCCAACATAGGTCTGTCAGTCCACGTGAATGCTTGCATTAAAACCAGTGTAAAGGTGGCCCAACACGGGTAGATATCGGTCGTTTAGACCAATTTGACAGCTTATCTGCCCGTGTATGGGGGCTTCCGACGGGTCTTCCCGATCGATATCTGGCCACGATATCGATAGGGAAGGTTTGATTTTTACCCGACCGACCCGTCGGAGCCCCTTGGCGTATCGTAATCCGATCCGACCATACGGCCGAATGTTCGGATTACCCCGATATAGCCCTGCCGTTAGTGGCATATCGGGGAAAAATCCGCTCTGTTGGCGATGTCGCCAAAATCGTCCGTGGAGTTCCTCCCTCAAGCAATAAGAGTGAACTGTGACAGGACACCAACGCCCAAGGCTGCTTCCTTAACAATATCCATTTGGGCACTTGACAAAGGGTATAGGGCACAAATAAGAATAAAAATTCCCATTTTGCAATGTACTATTCTTCCTTAAACTGTTATTACATTGTGAATTGTAATTCCCCATTGTGAATTTCAACTGTGTGAATATTTTCCATTATGGACATTTATTATATTCCCACATTTGTGTTTTACCCAATGAAAGGTTTGGTTCCATAGCCATGCCTTTACTTTTTCATTTTCTTTTACTGGAAACATGAGTTTGGTAGGGATCAGTGGTACAGACGGCCAAGGTACTAAAGACCAGGACCCCGGTACCACCATGTAAGTATAAAATTACAAGTAATTAGCGAATAATGCATTTTACCATGATTCCAAGCTTGGAACAGTTTCTTATTAATAACTACTGATCTCTTATTTCATCTATGGCGTATCAGTTGTTCTCTCTTTAATTACATTGCCTTCATTCTAGGCTATCCTGCTTTCATGAACATGTGTGATGCAGCATTAAGTACATCAATAAGGTACATTTCTGGCACAATGAGTCACGTTTCTCATGACATGTTTTTTTATGTATCCTTTATACTGCAGAAATATAAAATGCTCATTTAACAGAAGATACAAAGTTTGCTCTAGGTCTCGTAACCCATTGCAACCAATCAAATGTTTTCAAAAATCTACACCCACTACTGAAACAAATGTGGTGTATGAATGGATCAGTATGATAACAGGATTTGTTTTAATTCATGAGATATTCTATAATATTTAATTTTATTAATATTATATAAAATGTGTAACTGGACCTTCGAATATTCAGGCTGAAAGAGTCAAATAGCAGTGCTTCACCAAAGAGCAGTTCATCATGTCTCTCTCAATGGCATAATAGTTTCCAGGCTTGCAAGCATATGTCTTCCTTATTTTATGAACTACTTTTGCTTGAAACTACCATAGCACAGTGCGCAGTTGTTCCCAGTGAGTGACAAACGCCAATCGTCTGCCGTATTTCATCACAAACGAAGTTATTAAATCTGCCGCATTTCTCGAGTCTTTTAGTTAAATGAATTCTGCTGGGTATTCACTCTGCTATGTCTATATAAAACTCAGTACTTTTTCCTGACAGTAATCTCTTCTTTTCAAATGCATGCCTTTCTCTGAATATAAATCACTTGACAATCTACGATTTTTTCATCTAGCACCCAGTCTCATTGGCTCTGCCTGCCTATCTGTAATGTAATATCAGTGACACTAGGAATAACTGATGTTATGCTCGTCTTGGAATCATTTCACTCACAGTGTATATACAGTATATGTATGTATTTAAAGGATTACCAAATACGAGCTTCAGACAGTTGACAGCTCTCTGGCAAAACTCAGTAGACGTTCATTATGAGGAGGCATGTCTATTTCCTGCATGGGTTTCAAGCCATAGCCTCGGTGTATAAGTGAGAAGGCAAAATGTAATAAGTCTTTACAGTTCGGAGCTTTTAAGAAAAAGATTTCCTTTTGCTCTGTAATAATAAAACAGTACCTTGTACTTGATCCCAACTTAGATATAAGTATTCATTATTGGAAGCAAAACCACCTTATTGGGTATGAAGATCCAAATTACGGAAAGATCTGTGATATGGAAAACCCAAGGTCTCCAGCACTCTGATAACAGGTCCCATACCTGTACAAGGAACATGTACGGTTTTATTATTAGAGGAAAATTAGGTCTATAGGAGATTGCCTTTCTATAATTGTATCTAGCTCAGTGTTTTGCACCTGATGAAGATGGATTCTGTTATTCTGATAAAGCAAACTGCATTGTGGGTAAATAACAAGGAAAACTTTGCATTTCTTTAGTAAATGAGCCTTTATGTAATCTTGTAGTCCTCTCAAGGTTATACACTCTCATTTCTACTGTAGGATTTCATTCATCATTAAAAACGCCTTGCGCTGTTATACACAGGACACAAAAAAGACTAGTTATTTATAAACGGTAACGCAGTGTTGCATTTCTTTATTCAAAGCATGCCCTATTTTGTGTGTATATTTATGTATGTATCAACTTGCTGTGACGACTGCATCCATGACAACACTTACTAGATGTAAGACTGATCAGTTATAATAATAGATATAAAGATGGCCACTGACCCATTCGCTACCTGGGCCAAGCAGCAGGTTATGTTGCAGCACATATGACAATATAGCACTGATCACACTGATTGTAATCACTGATCACTATTATATCACAGTCGCACACCCCAAGGCCAACCCCTTCAGCAACACCAGAATTCTGTAATAAGTAATAATAATAAGAAATATAGGAAGGACAGTATTATTTTGCAAAGAAGGTGAAAACCATAAGCATACTGGTCTTTTTCTACACATCAATGTGAGTGAGTAAAGGTGGCCATAGATGCACCAATATTATTTTTACAAAAGAAATTCGGTGTGTGTGAGGTGGGAAACAAAGCGACCGATATCGGTAAAAAGCGTGGAATTTTAGCCTACTTGTCGATCGGACAGGACTGAAAATTTTGATTGAAGGGGCCCGAACATCGAAACATTAACGCTGAATAGTCATATAGAGTTAAAGAATTATTTTTGTTTTTACTTGCATATCTGACAATTCAGCTTTTAACGTTAGTACGACCAATGAAAGTGGGAAAGATCGTAATTATAGCATGTATGGCCACCTTAAGCCAGCTCATGCACCTAAACCAAAAGACAAAAGCATTCCATAATAAATTATTGTTATACAAATGCTGACAGGGCCGTGGCACAGATATTGTGTACACCCCAGACGGGCCATATTGTAGCAAGTAATAAAGCCGAAGTGTTTATAATGCTCTGAAGGGAGCAATCAAGGCAAGGACGGTGCTGCAAATGTACCCTCCAATCACAGGCTGATAGGAAGACTGCAACTGTCTGTCTTTAAAGCAGAACTAAACCCTAAAAATGAATATGGTTAAAAATGCCATATTTTATATAATTAACTTATTGCATCAGCCTAAAGTTTTAGCTTCTCAACAGCAGTAATGATCCAGGATTTCAACCCTGTCACAGGGGGTCACCATGTTGAAAAAAGTGTCTGCGACAATCACATGCTCAGCGGGCTCTGAGCAGCTGTTGAGAAGCTAAGCTTAGGGGTTGTTGCAAATTATCCAGAAGAAAATGAAGTTTGTCTGTAATATAAACTGGTGCTACAGGGCTGATTATTAAATTCTGATACTAGTTGCACTGGTTTCTGTGCTGCCATGTAGTAATTATCTGTATTAATTACTAATCAGCCTTATATTGTGACATTTCTATTCTATGTGTACTGTATATTGTGAGTGGGTCCCTAAGCTCAGTAACGGACAGCAGCACAGAGCATGTGCAGTGAATCAGCAGAAAAGAAGATGGGGAGCTATAGCGGTATCTTTGGGAGCACAGATCTTTAATGCCAACGGGTTGTGGTTGCCTTGGGCTGGTAAAGAAGAGCAAAACATAATGTACACCATTTCTAGCCAACTTCTTTTGTTAAGCTTTAGTTCTCCTTTAAATCAGCATTATGGGAAAAAAAAATTATTTGTAGAGAATGGATATATATCTAAAGCCTTTAAGTCCCTTTAAATCATTTTTGAAGCAAGTCAGAATATTTACAATGAAGAAATGAGCAGCAGCTAAGGGTGCAAGTTGCCAGTGTGGATTTAAAGTACAAAAGCCAATGCCAGAATTTAAATGGTGTTGAAATGGTTGTAGCTATAACTTCCACTGTGAAGGGCTTCTGTTCATGGGAGGTAATATAACAGTCCTTAGACTGAAGAAATCTAAATTGGTAAACATTTCACTTATGCTTTAACCAACATTTTTATTCCCATACAATCTTTCTATTCACATGTAAATATGTATGTAAAGTTCGCAGCCATGTTATTTTATTTAAAGCCTTTCCAGAAGCAACACCTGTGTAAATGATTATAAATATGCTCACTGTTATGGTTTGGGGCAGTTTGAGGGATGATGAGATGCGTAGAGCAATGACACCATCAACAGATTACCAATGCATGGTCTAGGCTGCTTCAAGCACAGATTTCTTACAGTTCTAATGGACAATTCAAATAACCCAGACCTCAGCCTCCTCCCCAGCATGCAGGCTTTATAAGGACCCTCTGTGAGCTACAGATAAATCAATAAGCACAGCTGGATATACCACGGTTACCATACCTCCCTACATTTTGGAAGTAAAAAGAGGGACAAAAATTTTTTTTCCACATGTAGCGCAGCATTTTTTGACCACACCCCTGTTGTGGCCACACCCCCTAATTACCATGTTTGTTTTACAAAATTTGGCAGGTTATGAAAGTTTGAAAATATTTCTCCTTATCTAAACTGTGTTTTTGTGTCTCAAAATTGTTACAAAGTATCTTATTTGCACCTGTTAGCTGTTCTGGGCTCTCTGCTAAATGCCAATTAAGTGAGAAACTTAGTTTCTTTTTCTGGCTGTTCAGTGCAGAGAAAAGAGGGACTTTCCAGTACAAATGAGGGACTGTGGGTTGAGCTGTAAAAAGAGGGACTGCGGTTACTCTTTATTTCTCTGAGAGAACAGAACCAAAGGAATTCAGTTTTCTGTCTGAATTTAATACCAATAAATGTCAATGACTTCTTTTTTATTATCAGTGCTGACATCAGTCCTGCACCAGTGGAGTTTACAGGCTAAGGTCCCTATCACATTCACACACATTCGGGTCAATTTCATCAAATGCCAATTAAGCTGCCTGTATGTTTTTGTGAGGGATGAATACCACGTAGAAACACAGGGAGAAATTAAAAACTCTTTGCAGATAGTACACAGGGTGGTCCTTTCAAGCTCAGGACCCCAGTGCTGAAAGGTGTTAAGCATCATGCTATACAAAATGCACTGGTTGTCAGGATTGCAACCACTATAATTGATAGAATAATTTTTGTGACATTTTTAAATAGTTGCCTACAAATGTGAACAATAAACTTCTATAGGGTAAGGCACAGCGCAACAACATATCAGTCTGAACCTTCCAATGTTACCTGCTAGTCACTGATTAGATACAGACTGTTGTGATGCTGTGGTTAGTAGGGATGCACCAAATCCAGGATTCGGTTCGGGATACGGCGAGGATTCAGCCTTTTTCAGCAGGATTAGGCCGAATCCTTCTGCCCAGCCGAACCGAATCCTAATTAACATATACAAATTAGGGTTGGGAGGGAAATTGCGTGACTTTTTGTCACAAAACAAGGAAGTAAAAAATGTTTTCCCCTTCCTACCCCTAATTTGCATATACAAATTAGGATTCGGTTCGATATTCAGCCGAATCTCTCGCAAAGGATTCGGGGGTTCGGCCGAATCCAAAATAGTGGATTCGGTGCATTCCTAGCGGTTAGTACCTAGTGATTGGAAGTGTGTAGCCAATCAACATGAGGATATCACTAGAGACATTGCCAGCTGATTGCCACCTCCCACAGCGAATCCCACATGTATGTCACGTCATCACATTCAATTGACAGTAAATACCCCCCACCCCCATATGACATCTACCAAAGGCTAATTCACATTTCTTTGTGTTTATTTATTGTGTTTATGGATAAAATAATGTAAGCATGATTCTGTCAGGGCCCGAAGGCGCTGTTGTAGTGAGGACCAAGGAGGAGACACAACACCAAGTTCGCAGTACAAAGGGTTTATCAGAAGAATAGTCGTAATCAGGCAAATGGTCAATACAGGCGGCAAGAATCAGAATCGATGAAACAGGCAAGAAGTCGGTACACGGAATAGAATAACAGGAAAATCACACCCAGGAACTATACGAGATAGACCTACAATTGGGCAAGGAGGGAAAGGGAACATGGGAATAAATAGTCCACAGTTGGCGCCAAAACTTGACGCTGTGACGTCATGACGCTGACGCCGGCGTCCTCACGTTGACGTCCTGACGCCGACGCACGTTTTGACGCCGGCGTCCATTTCGTCGCCGGCGACCAATCCTGGGGCGACACGTTTCCGTCGCAGGCATATCAGGACCAGGAAGGACCGCATGGTGGAGCCGGAAGTCGCCATCTTGGACGTCTTGGGAGGTGAGTACTTCGTTTTCCATTACAGTACCCCCCTCCTTAGGGGGGGCCTCAGGACCACCAAGGCTAGGAGAAGAGGGAAAGAGTCTGTGGAACTTACGAACCAGGATGGGAGCGTGAACGTCTGAGCTTTTCACCCAGGAACACTCTTCAGGACCGAACCCCTTCCATTCGATAAGATATTGAAGAGAGCCCCGGGAAAAGCGAGAGTCTAAGATCCTTTTGACTTCAAATTCCTTGTGGTCGTCAACCAAAACAGGAGCTAGAGAGGAAGAAGAAGAAGAAGAACAAGACATGGCAGGTTTAAGCAAGGAAACATGAAAAACATTGGGGATCCGCATCTCCGGAGGAAGTTGAAGGCGAACAGCCACAGGGTTGATGATTTCGATGATGAGGAAGGGACCGATGAATTTAGGACCAAGCTTGGGTGTAGGAATCTTGAGACGGATGTTGCGTGTAGAAAGAAAAACTTTATCACCAGGACTGTAAGGAGGAGAAGAAATTCTTTTTTTATCGGCAAACTTTTTCTGTACCAGGGAACTCTTTTCCAAGTTTGCGGCAGTAGCATGCCAAATAGCTAACATGTGAGCAGCTTGGTCATTGGCCGCCGGTACATTGGTAAGGAGAAAGTCTTGGGAGAAGGCCAAGGGATTGAGACCATAAACGCAGAAAAAAGGAGACTTTTGGGAAGAGGAATGCAGGGCGTTGTTGTGGGCAAATTCCGCCCAGGGGAGAAGATCCGACCAGTCATCCTGACACAGGGACACGTGGCAACGAAGAAACTGCTCCAAAGCCTGGTTGACCCGTTCCGCGGCTCCATTGGACTGAGGGTGGTAAGCTGAAGAAAATTGAAGGGTGATGTTAAGGGCTTTGCAAAGAGATCTCCAGAACTTTGAAATAAACTGGGAACCCCGATCAGACACAATCTCAGCAGGAAACCCATGAAGACGAAATATGTGTTTGATAAAAAGTTCAGAGAGTTCTGGAGCAGAAGGCAATTTCCGCAGTGGTGTGAAGTGAGCCATCTTGCTAAATCTGTCGATCACCACCCAGATGACAGTGTGACCAGACGAAGCAGGGAGATCGACAATGAAGTCCATCGCCAAGTGGGTCCATGGTCGGGACGGAATGGGGAGAGGCAGGAGTAAACCCTTAGGGGGAGAATGTCCGGATTTGGAAACAGCACAGGTGGAACAAGACAAAACGAATTCTTTAACATCCTTCCTGAGGGTCGGCCACCAGACCAAACGAGATAAGAGTTCAGTTGTTTTCTTAATCCCAGGATGACCAGCCTGTTTGGAACTGTGGGATTGGGATAAGATAGCATGCCGAAATTCTGGAGGGACAAAAGCAACACCAAGAGGAGTCTCTTCAGGAGCCAAGGACTGAGCTGAAAGTAACTGGGAGGCACAAGAGGGAAACAAGGCAGCAATGATCTTGGTAGAGGGCACGATGGGTACAGGAACTTCAGGGCAGGTGTCTTCAGGAGCGAAACTTCTGGAAAGGGCATCAGCTTTTCTGTTTCTGGAACCAGGACGAAAGGTGATTATAAAATTAAAACGAGAAAAGAAGAGTGCCCACCTGGCTTGCCGGGGATTGAGGCGTTTGAGGGATTGGATGAATTCAAGATTCTTGTGGTCGGTGAAGATTGTCACAGGGGTAGAGGAACCTTCAAGCAAATGTCTCCATTCTTCCAAGGCCAGTTTAACAGCAAGTAGTTCTCGATTGCCTACATCATAGTTCTGTTCTGGGGAAGAAAATTTTTTAGAGAAAAAAGCACAAGGGTGGAGTTTACCATCGGAAGAAGATCTTTGAGAAAGAACTGCGCCCGCTCCTACATCCGAGGCATCAACTTCGATGAAGAAGGGTTGGAGGGGTTCAGGATGACGAAGAATTGGAGCAGACGAAAAGGCTTCCTTGAGGGTCTTGAATGCTTCGAGGGCTTGTGGAGGCCAGGGCTGGGGTTTGTTCCCTTTACGGATCAGGGCAAGGATTGGATGAATCTTGGATGAAAAGTTTTTGATAAACTGTCTATAATAGTTGGCGAAGCCGATGAATCTTTGAACTGCCTTGACACTGGTAGGAAGGGGCCAATCCAAAATTGCAGAGACTTTGGCGGGATCCATCTTGAAGCCTTGAGGAGAAATGATATAACCAAGAAAAGGAATGGAAGAAACTTCGAAGGTGCATTTTTCTAATTTGGCAAAAAGATTATTTTTCCTCAGCCTGGAAAGAACTTCACGTACTTGGCCACGGTGAACAGAAAGATCTTTGGAAAAGATAAGGATGTCATCCAAATATACGACCACACATTGTCCCAGGAGATCACGAAAAATATCATTGACCAGCTCTTGGAAAACTGCAGGTGCATTGCAAAGACCGAAAGGCATGACGAGGTACTCGTAATGACCATCACGTGTGTTAAAAGCGGTCTTCCATTCATCCCCCTCACGGATACGAATAAGATTATATGCCCCTCGTAGATCCAGTTTGGTAAAGAAACAAGCCCCCTTGAGTTGATCAAAAAGTTCAGAGATGAGGGGAAGAGGGTATCTGTTCTTTATAGTGATTTTATTTAACCCCCTGTAGTCAATGCAGGGTCGGAGGCTACCGTCTTTCTTCTCAACGAAGAAGAATCCTGCTCCAGCAGGGGAGGTGGAAGGACGAATAAACCCTCTTAGAAGATTCTCCTGGATATAAGACTTCATAGCGGAGGTTTCTGCGGGGGAGAGTGGGTAAGTGCGCCCCCGGGGAGGAATGGAGCCAGGTAAAAGTTCAATTGGACAATCATAAGGACGATGAGGTGGAAGAGTCTCAGCGGACTTCTTATCAAAGACATCGGAAAAGGCTTGGTACATTGGAGGAAGAGAAGAATTTGAAGACACTGACGAAATTTTGACAACAGGAACAGCCGGCAGGCAATTGCGTGTACAGAACGGACTCCAGCGGGAGATTTGAGAAAAGGACCAGTCAATAACCGGATTATGCACACACAACCAGGGCAGTCCCAGAACAACAGGAGTTGAAGGGCAGTTGATAAGAAGAAAAGATAGTCTTTCCAAATGCATGGTGCCCACCTTGAAGGAAAGTTCCTGAGTAGACTGTGAGATGATGGCTGAAGAAAGGGGACGATCATCAATCGCCAGGACTCGAAGAGGGGTTGCCAGGGGCTGAAGTGGAATAGAATGTTTCACAGCAAAGGCACGGTCCATGAAGTTGCCTGCGGCACCAGAATCGAGGAAGGCCTGAGAACAAATCTTCTTGGAGCCGAACTGGATTTGAACAGGAAGAAGAAAACGTTGATCAGAGGAGTGGGGAGGAGAACAAATTCCACCCAGGTAAGTCTCCCCAAGCTTACCTAGGTTCTGGAGTTTCCCGGCTTCACTGGGCATTCTTGGGCGAAATGGGCTTTTCCGCCACAATAGAGGCATAACCCAGCGGATCTTCTTCGAAGCTTCTCTTGTTCGGATAGGCGTGCCCGTCCGATCTGCATTGGTTCTTCAGGAGGTTGTGAAGAGGTAGCAGGAGGCACAGGAGAAGAAGAAGGAGGGTTGGAGACCGGATTGGGAAGTAAGGGTCTTTGGAAGCGTGGAGCCAGGGTGGGTTGGAACCTGGAAAACTTCCTAGTACGTTCCCTGTCAAGTTCGACTTGGAACTCCCTCTGTCGGGTGTCGACTTTCACTGCCAATGCAACAAGGTCCTCCCAACGAGGAGGAATCTCACGAGAGACGAGATCGTTTTTAATGCGCATCGCCAAGCCGTTGTAAAAGGCAGCATGGTAACCGTCATTATTCCACGACGTCTCTGCTACGAGAGTCCGGAACTCGATAGCGTATTCCGGAACAGAGCGAGTACCTTGTTGCAGCTGGAATAAGCGAGCTGAGGCAGATGTAGCCCGACTTAGAGCATCGAATACAGTGCGGAGATCCCGGATGAAGGCCCGGGCATCGTCGATTACCGGATCCTGCTTCTCCCAGAGAGGAGAAGCCCACTCCAGAGCTTTCCCTTGCAGGCGGGTGATGATGTAGCCCACCTTTGCTCGTTCCGAGACAAACTGACCAGGAAGCAGGGTGAATTGGATTTCACACTGGTTGATGAAACCACGGCATGAATCCGGATCACCGCTGTACAAAGGAGGTGCAGGAATACGAGGTTCGGAAACCTGGAGTGGAGCAACCGGAACTGGTATAGGGACTGGATCCGCAGGAGACAGAGCAGACAACTTCTCCAGAATTGCTTCCAGGGCCTGGCCGAAGTGGGTTTGCTGGGCTTCATAGGAATGCATCCGGGAAGCCAATCCACGAACGGCTCTGCCGACGTCAGAAGGGACTTGGGGCTCCTCAGAAGGGTCCATGGCCCAATTGTACTGTCAGGGCCCGAAGGCGCTGTTGTAGTGAGGACCAAGGAGGAGACACAACACCAAGTTCGCAGTACAAAGGGTTTATCAGAAGAATAGTCGTAATCAGGCAAATGGTCAATACAGGCGGCAAGAATCAGAATCGATGAAACAGGCAAGAAGTCGGTACACGGAATAGAATAACAGGAAAATCACACCCAGGAACTATACGAGATAGACCTACAATTGGGCAAGGAGGGAAAGGGAACATGGGAATAAATAGTCCACAGTTGGCGCCAAAACTTGACGCTGTGACGTCATGACGCTGACGCCGGCGTCCTCACGTTGACGTCCTGACGCCGACGCACGTTTTGACGCCGGCGTCCATTTCGTCGCCGGCGACCAATCCTGGGGCGACACGTTTCCGTCGCAGGCATATCAGGACCAGGAAGGACCGCATGGTGGAGCCGGAAGTCGCCATCTTGGACGTCTTGGGAGGTGAGTACTTCGTTTTCCATTACAGTTCACAACCAATTCTAAATTCCGCCCTTCCCATAACACCGTTATAAACACAGAACATAGTGGATCAATGTGCCGCCTTCAATTGCTCAGTAGGATTATTGGCATTATTAAATAGAGTACATCCACAATGTCAGGCAGAGACAAAGCCCTGCAGCAGGCTGTCACTACTCTGCCTCAATGTCTTCTTACATTTAGCTAGACATGACAACTACAAATGGCTAAGGTTAAGGAAAGTGTACAGTACAGCAGATCGCAAAGAAGTATTTTGGAAATAGATTTTTAAATTTGTTCAAATCATTCAAAGACCATGATGAGTTTACATGCTCAGAGTGATTCTTTGATAGTGCTGT
This sequence comes from Xenopus petersii, assembly GCA_038501925.1. Taxonomy (NCBI): domain Eukaryota; kingdom Metazoa; phylum Chordata; class Amphibia; order Anura; family Pipidae; genus Xenopus; species Xenopus petersii. The sequence continues at coordinate 110,658,936 of CM076683.1, read as the reverse complement.
AGGTCCCCTTTAATTCTTCTGCCATGCATTATGTATCAGTGTACTTTAAAATAATAATACATTTTTTGTTGACATTGTGGAAAAAATAATCCATGAATCAGTGATTCTCTGTACAGGTATGGGATCGGTTATCCAGAATGCTCTGGACCTGAGGTTTTCCGGATAACACGTTTGTCCTTAAAGGAAAACTATACCACCAAAATTAACACTAAAGCAACAGATAGTGGATATCAAATTAAGTGGCATATTAAATAATGGAGTGTGAAGTGTGGAAGCTAAAGACAGAACTTTGCTAATTAATTGGCTCATGTGACCTAACATGTTGGTTGGTTTGTTTTGTTTGTGTGCACCGTGAATTCTAGGATCCCAGGGGACAGCCCTTATTTTTTAAAATGGAAATTTTCCATTTATAAGTGGCACATACTACTAAAAAAGTATATTAATATAAAAATGGTTTATTGACATGAAGCAGGGTTTTACATAGGAGCTGTTTCTTGCAATATAATTTTTATAGAGACCTACATTGTTCAGGGGGTATAGTTCACCTTTAATTTGGATCTTCATTCCTTAAGTCTACTAGTTTTCTCTGTTTTCACCCTTATATAAATATGCCCCTAACAAGGCTATACAAAACAATAGGTGTAAAAAGGGAAAAGAAAAGAAAGCAACAACTGGGTCTTTTGTTGTTTTTGTATTTCTTTTCCCTTTTTACACTAATTAACTTGAACCCAATACGCACAGACAATATTAGGTTGCCATTATCTCTGGCAGGTATCTACTTGGAGGTAGCACCATCAGTGGCAAGTTAGAAACAGGTGTACAGTTCCCTCTTTTTTTAATAATATATAAAAGAATACAAAGCTTTGATATGCCCCTGTGGGTAATGTCAACAAGCTCTACTTTTACCCTTTCAAGGAGAAGGAAAGTTGTCTTGCACTTGGGGGTGCCAAATGTTAGGCACCCCAAGTGATTGTATTTACTTACCTGAAACACCAGGCCGGTGCTGCTATTAGCAGAAAACTGCACCTGCGTGGTGCTCATTGGTATAACCCCGGGCCGGTGCAGTTTTCTGCTGATAGGAGCACCGGCCTGGGGTTTCAGGTAAGTAAATACAATCACTTGGGGTGCCTAACATTTGGCACCCCCAAGTGCAAGATGACTTTCCTTCTCTTTTAATAAATGTATAAATATCTATTTATATCAATTTCATTCCTTTAATGAAGAAGTACTTATTACGTCTGTTGGAAGGCAAAGTCCGTGTATTTTTCCCCTGTCCTATGTTTCATTTCCTTTCAGTTTTCCCACTTCCATTAGTGCCCCTTTTGGTAGTCGGCTATACAGCCTGCCGGTATCTGATCTCACTGCCTGACTGCATAACTTGCTAACTGCCACTTCCTCTGGAATAATTCAGCATCATTTCATTTCTCTTTCTAGATGCTAAATTGCCATCTGCTCTGTGTTTGCCATTAGGATTTCTCCATTCTGTGAACATGATTATATACTTCCACGCCTTGTAGATGATAAACTTGGCTGTAGCAAGCAATGCCAGTCAACAGCATCAAGGGCAAATAAGGTCTTGAGCTGTATTAAAAGGGGCATAGAGTCACGGGAGGAGGGGGTCATTCTTCCACTGTATAGAGCACTTGTAAGGCCCCATCTAGAATATGCCGTACAGTTTTGGTCTCCATCACTCAAACAGGACATTATTGTATTAGAGAGGGTACAGAGAAGAGCAACTAAGCTGGTAAAAGGTATGGACAATCTTAGCTATGAGGAAAGACTGGCCAAATTGGGGATGTTCACGCTGGAGAAGAGGCGCTTAAGGGGAGATATGATAACTATGTATAAATATATAAGGGGATCATATAATAATCTCTCTAATGCTCTAATGCTTTATTTACCAGTAGGTCTTTCCAGCTGACACAAGGTCATCCATTCTAGCAGTTAGGCAGATTAAAAAAAAAAACCTAAAAGGTTGAACTTGATGGTTGTGTGTCTTTTTTCAACCTCACTTACTATGTTACTATGTTATTGGAATTTGAGAACTGTGACTTCCATAAATGAAGTATTAGTTCTGTGCAAGTTGCAAATGGAAAGCGATTTCTTCTTATATATATTGCCATCTGTGCAATTCATTTTAATATTGTAAGAACACTCATATCTTAGGCATATCAGAATCCAGAGCCACTGAGAAAAGGGGCAAATTCTAAGCAACTTTTCAATTGGTCTTCATTATTTATTTTTTTCATAGTTTTTTTGAACTGTTGAATAAAACGCTAACTAATTCAAAATCCACAAACAATAATAAATGAAAACCAATTGCAAATTGTCTGAGAATATCACTCTCTACATCATACTAAGGGTACAATTACACAGACGATTTCCCTGCGATTGTGCCGGAACCGACACGTTGTGCAAAAACGCAGGTGTCAAGTCGGAGGCGACAGAAAACAAGGTTAAAAAATACAAATGTTGGATGGTGTCGCAGAGTTCATCCGACGTGACACGATTGTTGGATGCAGACGCAGCATGCAGCGTCTGCATCCAACAGTTGTGTCGCATAACACGAATGCTTCGACACCATCGACGTTGCTGTTGCTTACCTTGTTTTCCGTCGCATCCGACTTGATGCCTGCGTTTTGGAGCATTGCGTCGGATCTGGCACAATCACAGGGAAATCGTCCAGGTAGTTGTACCCTAAAAGTTAACTCAATGGTGAACAACCACTTTAAAGCACTATTTAGGAACATTGCACTACCCTGAGTTCTATTCCTCTGTACAATTCCAGCAGTCTATACATTATTATATGTATAAATATAGATTGTTTTCCAGCATTAGATGGCCTGGCTGCCAGGCTTTATTCTGTTTCAGCAAACCCTGCCAGGTGCTTCTGTTTAGTAATCACAAGACATACATTTCCATGAAAAACCTAATGGAATTTGATTGAAGTAAAGCTCAGCCAGTACTAGTCCTTGTTACAAAGTCATTAATTATCTTTGCACAGCAGAGAAGAAGGGAATAAATCAAAGTTTACATCTAGAACTCACGGTACTAAATGGAACAGTTTGTTACAGTGCAAGAGGTCTGTGTACGTAAACACTGCACTGCATGTACAAGCAAGGGGGCAGAGAAACACATGCAATCCACTTTATCACTGATCCTGACCTATTAAACACAAACACAGTGCTTATATCACTGATCCAGCCCTATATGTAACACACAGACACAAACAGAGCTAATGTTGCAAAATCTATATATACAGTCTGTTTCTAGTGTGATTTATAATAGTTTCATTACTAACTGGATACACTCGTGTATTTTCTGGCACTGGGGTGACTGACCGTCTATGAAAGCAACAGTCTTACCTTGCTTTATGGCAGGGAGTCAACACGTAATCCAGGGAGTCAGTCAACACATAATCCAATTCACAAAAGTCTCACTCAAGATTCAACAACTCCCTGTACCTGTTAGCTGCTGGGCTCTGCACACTTTGCTTGTAAGCATGGCTGTGCAACTCCCTGCACCTAAGTTTAAGCAAAGCATTTTCTGCTTCTGTGGTAAGAGCCAATACTGGTCTTGCTGGATATATTGCCATCGCAACCCAAGTGCTGTTACCAAAGGTGACATTACACATACAGTATGTCCCCGGGAAAAAACATGGCACAAAAAACTGGAGTCACTGGAGACTTCATGAGATTATAATTAATGCCATCAGTGTCGGACTGGCCCACCGGGATACCAGGAAAACTCCTGGTGGGCCCAGGTGTCAGTGGGCCCTCATGCTGCTAAACATTTGGCCTATTTCATGGCCATTCCCTATTTCTATGAAAACAAAGTGGCTAAATAGGTGGAATAATAGATTATCGTATGTAAAGAAAAGAGACCAGGAGAATGGAGGTTGAGTGAGGAGAGGAATAAAATAGTACTTAGAGTGGGCCCCTGGTCTAAAAACTAAGGTTTTAAAAACTAAGGTTCTAAGGTATTTTTGGTGGACCCATGGTGTCCCATTCCGACACTGAATGCCATGCACTGCATGTGGCACAATCCTGCCCATGTTCCATAGCAATGGAGATCTCTTGCAGTTACTAATGGCGCAGCCACCAGGCTATGATTCCACCTGTGCCCCTTGTCTCAGACCCTGGTGCCAGTGTGTGTGGGCATATCACCAGGATACAAGCAGTTATATATTTGTTCCAACACAAACTGCGCACATAGATTTGCACAGACCTCCTGGTAAACGTCACTAATAGCAATGCAGTGTCGGACTGGGATGCCTGGGGCCCACCAGAAAAACCTTTGGCTTCTTCCTGCTTTGACCGGCGTTTTTGGCGCATGCACAGTAGCAGCATTTCACTGGTACGGATCTACTGCGCATGCGCCAAAAGCGACGAAATGAAATCGGAAAACTTCCTGACTTTTGGCGCATTCGCAGTAGGTCCGTACCGGTGAAATGCTCCTACTGTGCATGCGCCAAAAACGCCGGTCAAAGCAGGAAGAAGACCGCTTGGGAGAAGATGGCGCCTGTGAACTCCTTGGACAGGACCTGCGTAGAGGGGTGAGTAACAAGTTAGGGGCATTTGCCCGGCGGGACAGGTAGGCCAGGGGGGAGGAGGGAGGGGGGGCAACACAGGGGAGGGTTTTTGCGCCCAGGGAATTTCCTTCTCCTGTAAATAAATATAAGGATTAAAATTAAATACAAGGACCCAGAATGCCTAGTGGGTTTGTGCGGGTTGCAGTGTGTAATACTGGCTGCAACTCCCCTGCTGTGGGCTGCAAGTGTATTCTTGCAATATGAACAACATTTGTAGAGAAGTAGTTGCACATACACACACACACACAAACACACACACCATCATCATCAAGTTGCAGTTGGAGAATCAGCGCAAGTGACAGCGCGCTACCACGTTCAGCCGCTAGAGGCGCTGCAGGAACTGTGGGAATAGACGCTGCTCGGCGGGGCGCTGCTGCCTCTCACCACGGCAACACACGGGACGCTTCGGAGTGAGCATTTGCCTGACGCACGCAGGAGCCCGTTGCGCCAGGAAACTGATGCCCCGCCCTCTACACTTTACCACAGCTCCTTGCCCCTCACTCCCAGGAATTCCTGTATACTGCACATGATGGTGGGGTCCGTGCCAAACCCCTAATAATGAGATGGTACGTGCCCGCTGAGTATGGGAGAGAGTGTGGCAGCCCCAGCTCCCCTCTGGCTCGTGCCAATCACTGGTTCCCCGTGGGGCCGCCACTCAGTCCTCCCAGTATCCCGTTCCCCTCAGAGAATATAAAGGAATGTGACGGCCACCGCCAGTCAGACCCTCGCTAAAGCCCGAGCAGACACTGGCGCAGACTCACAGCTGCCAATCCCATAAGAGAAACCCGCGCCAGGCACCGATCTCTCTTCCCTCGCCCGACATCAGTTTGTGCTCGCCCGAGCCGCAGCGCCTCACCTCAAAGAGAGGTCCGATCTTGTTCTTTTCCAGGTATGCCTGGATCCGGCTTTGCTGCTGCTGGTGAGCCGCCATGGTGGAGCTGGAACGCCGGAGTCCGGATACGAGGGGTCCCTAAACGGCTTTGCGGAGAAGCGGCTCCCAAGTTGCCGGGGGAACGAGGCAGACGCCTGTCAGTCACATGGATGTGCGGGGAGATGCGGATCAGCCGGAATGTGCGGACTGTACGGCTCCTCTCCCGCCTCTCCCTTATTGGAGCGAGTCCCTGGTTACAGCAACAACAGGACGAGCCCCGTACAACTTGCGCTCTCGGGCAGCTCCTTCCAACTTCCAGCGCCACCGCCTTCATTGGCGCTCACTGTAACGCGCTCATTGGCTCGTGGGATGGGGTCGGCGATGTGGCCGTATTATTATTATTATTAGAGGGAAAGTGGTGTCAGTGCTGCTGCCATTCCCGCTCCTTGTACAGTGGCACCACCGGGGCTTTTATACCTGATCCTTTTATACCTGCTCCACCTCTCACACTGGGGCTTTTATACCTGATCCTTTTATACCAGCTCCACTTCTCACACTGGGGCTTTTATACCTGCTCCACCTCTCACACTGGGGCTTTTATACCTGATGCTTTTATACCTGCTCCATGTCTCACACTGAGGCTTTTATACCTGATCCTTTTATACCTGCTCCACCTCTCACACTGGGGCTTTTATACCTGATCCTTTTATACCTGCTCCATGTCTCACACTGGGGTTTTTTATACCTGCTCCACCTCTCACACTGGGGCTTTTAAACCTGCTCCTTTTATGCCTGCTCCATGTCTCACAATGGGGCTTTATATCTGCTCCACTTCTCACACTGGGGCTTTTATACCTGCTCCACTTCTCACACTGGGGATTTTATACCTGCTCCACTTCTAACACTGGGGATTTTATACCTGCTCCACTTCTAAAACTGGGGATTTTATACCTGCTCCACTCACACTGAGTCTTTTATACCTGATCCACGTCTGATACCGGGGCTTTTTTACTTGCTCCACGTCTCACACCAGGGCTTTTATACCTGCTCCACATGTCACACTGGGCTTGCCACAGCCTGCCACTTATTACTTCCCAGAACCTGCCACTTATCACTTCCCACAGCCTGCCACTTATATCTTCCCCTCCCCATACATTCTGTGCCCAGACAGGTTTGGGGGTGCAGATAAGGCTACTGCAATTATAGAATTTTAGTCATACAGCAGCCCACTATAACATCTATTTACCCAAAAGGAAAAAAACTGAAACATATTAACTGTTACATCGTGTAAATATGGCAATGGTGAGGCCCATAGGCTGTGAGATCCAATTGTACAATCTGAGAGTAAAGTTGGCCTTAAAATGTTACAATTCCAAGAAAGATCTTTCCTTTCAACACACACTTGTAGAGCTGAATCATCAGATATAAAGGTAGAAACAATAGAATTCTGTCTGTATCTGACAATTCACCACTAACAATGGCTGATGTTTGGGTACCTTCAAAAGCGCCCGATCAAAATTTTCTGGCAGGCCAGAACAACATATCCAAGTCTTCCACCGGTATCAGTCAGCTCGTCTCCCACCATACACGCACCGAATATCGAACAAAAAATTGTTTCATAAAATATTATCGGTGTGTCTATGGCCAGTTGGCCACCTTAACCAGATCTGCTAGTTGGGCCACATTCTCGGAGGCTGTAAAATCAAATACATCTATACAGTTGCAGATGTTTGGGTTCCAAGCAATAATCCATCTAGCCTCTCTGAACAAAACCACCTCTGAAATTCCATCCTTTTGTCAAACCATGAGCCCTGATTTTACTCTTTTTCTCTGTTTAGCAGTGAAACAAGAGGTCTGTGCATCCTAAATCCAACATTTGGTCAATGATCTTTTGGATACTTCATTCTCTATACTCCCATGTTCCCTACACTTGTGTTTGTGAATGTGGTGGCAACATCAAGTAAAAGGTCTGTACCATTTGCATCTAGGTGTATTGAGGATTATATGTCCTGATGGAACATGGTGGCCCAAACCAATGGAACAACACAAAGGTGGTTATGTACATGTGTGGCCCCTCCTATACTATCTGTCTGTGCTGTGCCTACATGCTGATTGGACAGAGTACTATATGGGTTGGCCTATGTAAGGCCACCTTTAGTCCTCAGATGATCTGATATAGACCAATAGGTTTTAGAGTGATGCTTGAAGGGTTTTTCCTGTACCCTTCCATTAGAAGTACAAATGAACATTAGCTAAAGCCGCTATATTATGGCCCGTCTCCTACGCATAAAAAGAGCAATACAAACTATGGGCAGCTTTCCATTGCACCAGACAAGGCACCATACATGTTCACATAATCCTATGAAAATTTGTTTTGACAGGTATGGGATCCGTTATCCAGAAACCCTCTATCCAGCAAGCTCAGAATTAGGGGAAGACCATCTTCTATAGAGAAATTATTCATAGTTTTTATCTATGATTTCCTTTTTCTCTCTAATAATAAAACAACACCTTGTACCAGGGCCGGAACTAGGGGTAGGCAGAGTAGGCACGTGCCTAGGGCGCAAGTTGGGGGGGCGCCAGGCACGTACCTGCTGTCGCCTACCCTGTATACGGTCCCGTCTCTCCCAGGCTGGCGAGTGTAACTTTCACGAAAATGCGCTTCTGTGCATGTGCACACAACATTTTGCACATGCGCGCTGGAGCGAAGCTTTGAGCTGGAGCGCAGTTTCATGCGCACTGAGGCGGCGCCGTGGCCCGCCAGGTTGCCTAGGGCGCCTGCCTTGTACTTGTATGCCATACACGGGCATACTTTTATTGTTCTGTGATGAACGATCGTATCGCTAAACGAAACGTCTGATGATTATTTTACCATACAATATGCCATCCACAGATAACGATTATATGAACAGATATAACCGTATCATTTGATTCGTGTACGGACGAACATTGTTCAACAAACGAGGAGTGGTGCTAGCATTGTGTCACTGTCTAGTAGTCAGTTTCTCCTTCCCTGCTCCATGCAGACATAGGGGTTTATGTCTTGCTATGGCATAATAAACTTCTTTCATATATGAGGTGATAGGGTGATATTCCTGCAGTCAGCACCAATTTATTTCCTTACATAGTTCATATGGTTACAAATGAAGCTTTCAGCAAAGAACATTAGGGTCCTCCCGCATATGTTCGTTGTTCCGTATATGTTTGTTGTTCGTATATCCTGACATGCACAAAGAGGGATTTTAACCCTGAACGACTAAAAGTTTTAAACTCGAACGATAATGTCGAGACGATCCTTTGTCCGATGATCCTTCGTACACCATCAACCATCCGATAGGTTATCGATATTATTGGAACGTTCTGGAATCGTTGTTTGGAAGTAAAAAATCTGCCAGTGTATGGCCACCTTAAGATAAATGTAATCCTTATTGGAAGCAATTTTTAAACTCATCCGATCAATTTTGCGAACGATAATGTCGAGACGATCCTTCGTCCGATGATCCTTCGTACACCATCAACCATCCGATAGGCTATCGATATTATTGGAACGTTCTGGAATCGTCGTTTGGAAGTAAAAAATCTGCCAGTGTATGGCCACCTTAAGATAAATTTAATCCTTATTGGAAGCAAAACCTGCTTATTGGGTTTTATTCATGTTTAAATGATTTTTAGCAGACATAAGGTGTGGTGTTCCAAATAACAGAAAGACCCCTTATCAGTTAAAACCCAAAGTCTCGAGCATTCTGGATAATGGACTGGTACTATTTTATAGGTACATGTATGACCATCTCTATGCAGCCAAATAGAAAAGGAAGTGGTGCAATGGCAGAAACAAAAATGGTGTCCCTCTAAGCACCAGTGCTGGAAGACTTTATTTAAAAATGACCAATGTTGAAATTATGTGCCTTTCAATTATTGCAGAGATTCTTTACACTCTTGCGTATATTAATGAGGTGTGACCAATACTGAATTCACCAAATACCCTACCCAAAGTTGCACCTTTGAGCAAAATGCCCCAAAAATTGAATCTTCCCAAAAAAATAATTATCAGTTGTTCAGGGCTTTAACTTTATGATATTATTTCATTTATAAACCATCAACATTCAATAGTGTTGTGCAGTAAAAGGGTTTATATAATGAACACACAGAATACAATAATTAATACAAGAGGTGAAAGGGGGCCCTGGCCAGAAGAGCTTACAATCTAAAAAAATTAGGGATTCGGTTTGAACAGACATTTAACATTGGTTTGGGAACCCCCAAATCAAATATTGGACCTTAAGACATTTACCTTCATCTTTGCACCATTCATGAACAAATTATACTAAAAGGCAGAGGAAGGGACTGACAAACACATAAACAGTTTTAGAAAAGAAAATTGTCAATGCAACTGCAATTTCCTGCAATGAAATGTCCTTGTACTATCAATGAAAACACAGATACATTGTTAACTCCTAAATACCATTTAAATGTCAAAAGCTTTCCCTTAATAAACTTGCCATCTGAAATTGATTTTTTTCCAGGAAAATGAAAAAAGCACATCAGGGTATATGGTGATAAGCCTCCAGTATTTTATGCTGTACAAATCATCAACACAATATGACAATACAAAAGGGAACAAAAAAAAATCAATAATATGAAGATATTTTTAATTAATCCTGAAATAAAGCAACATAATACCCAGTGCTATACAAAAAAGGGCTCATTTATGACCACAAGTGCAGTAAGTGAAATTGTTATGTTTTTCCCCACACTGCAGCATTTTTTCCTAGAATTCCAGCACAATTGCATTTAAAGTATAGAGATCCAGATTATGGAAAGATCCTGGAAAACCCCAAGTCCCGAAGGTGAAGATGCATTGGCGAGACCCTCCTCCCTCAGCAGCTGCTAATCCCCCCTCCCCCGCTAACCTTTTTTTTCCTGTTCGGGGCCGGTAGGGAGGTTGGAGGGGCAGCACCAATGTGCAAAAATTTTCGTGAATCTGTGCTACACTTTCGACAAGTGTTTTGTTTTGCAAGAAAATCACCCATTGAATCCAATGCACAACAGCACGACCAATAAGTGTTTTATTTTATACCTCAAAAACAATAGAGATACAAGTAATAACAGTATTAAAACAGTTTCCCATTCATTATAGGGTTTATATAAACAGACTTCGGAAAAAAAAATTGAAACTGTATAATAGCAAATAGCACATCTATTATTTTAGAATAGATTCTAATTAAAGTTTCATGTAAAATACAAACAATTCATAAGAGCACAATTCAGAATTTATTGCTAAACAGATTTGGATATGTGCTGCTCAAAGGCTGCTGCTTAGACAAGGGAGAAATTTGTTTGTTTAAAGGAGAAGGAAAGATTAAAACTGAGTAAACTTTATCAGAAAGGTCTATATAAATACACCAGTAAACCTTCTGATTCTTCTGTCAAAAGAAACACAGCATTTCTTTCCTTCTATTATGTACACATGGACTTCTGTCTCACACTTCCTTCCTTCATCTTGGCCCGGGCTTGAGCATGCTCAGTTTGCTCCTCCCTTCTCCCTCATCCCTCCTCCTATAATCTGTGCCCAGAGCTATGAGCGAGCAGGAGAGACTCAGGCAGGAAGTGATGTCGAACCAAGCTAATATGGCAACTGCTATCCTAAACAGACAGAGAGAGCTTCTAGAGCTGTTTACTCAGGTACGGTAAACCATTCTACATAAATATACTGGTCTAGCTTGCACTCTTGTGGCTAATATCTTGCCAATAAACTGCCTTGGTAGCTTTCCTTCCCCTTTAATGATAGATTAGTTAGCAGTTTATAAAGGAAGGGGTGAGGTGAGTGTAAATATTCCAGCTTACAAATTAATGTTTTAGAAAACATTTTTTTAATTAAATCAATGGGCAGAATGTAAGTTCTATTTATTATGCCCATTGTTAGCAAAGGTGTTTTTAGGTGTATACTGCCCCTTTAATGTTAGCAATCTAATATCTGACACTCTCTAGAAACGGCTGCCACCATGATGATGTTTTGTTTAAAGGAGAAGGAAAGATGATGCTACCCAAGCTAAAGGAACTGTTATGGGGCATGGACTTCATGAATTTTCCAATTACAGAGCTATGTGAAGTTATAGTTCTGCAGCAGCTCAAGTGCCTGCCTCTGTTCTAGAAATGAGCAGAGCCTCCAGTTACATGGATCATATCCCCTGTACACTAGATTGTTAACTAAACAATAAACAAAAACAACATTTCTAGTTAAAAATGCTCCATTACACAAACATCTCTCTTCTAACCGGAGATTCATTTATACACTGATAAAGGTTGTCCATCAATAAAGGCATCTGGCGGTCTTCTTCATACTCTCCCTCTGTTATGTACATTAATAAGCCGTCTTGTGTATTTGCATATTTACAATGTTGGGCTCCTGTAGCCTTAAGTATACAATCCCAGTGTATAAGAGTCTGTTACACCAACGTGTGCAATCTGCCTGGGATCTTAATAACGAATTTGTCACTGGGAAGCAAAATAGCTGTCATGTTTTATTGCTGTACATCGAAATTATGGGAAAAACAGTAAATCATTAGGATAAAAAGGGACATTAATGTTTTTCTTTCTGCCCATTTTGACCTCATAGAATTATCTTTGTATAGTATAACATATGGAAGGTTTTATTTGTAGAGATTATTTTTCTATAAATTGTCATGTATCTGTCACTATATACAGTACATTCCTTCTCTATATATTCCGATGTTCTTGTGCTTCGGAAAGATTTGAGAAAGGTTTCTGGTTTTTATTTCCTAAACAGACGAACATCAGAGCAGCCTCTTTCTTTCTCCTGACAACTTCCATGATTACTTGTTGGTCAGACTGGTGGGAAAATGACCAGCAGGTGGCGCTGTTTTAACAAAAATCATTCATGTTAACAGTACATGTATCCTTTAATATCTTGGAATTAAAAATAAATAAATAATGAATGTACATTGCAAAAGTGCTTAGAATAGCCCCCTCATCAATTTTACAGTCACGTATTTTTAAGGTTTACTTATCCTTTAATAAGATAATTGTCACGGACACGGTACTTCCAACCGCACGTGACTTTAGGTGTGGCTATCAGGGGTCACTCACTCAGTCTCTCACCCACCTTGCACACAGGTTAGACTAACACAAAAGCACCCCAAACACCAACCAACACCCACAAAAAGCATCAAAGACAATCTTATTAAATTCTCTTTAATATTATAAAAGGTATAACAGTGCAATATACAAAAAGATGTTACAAAAAGAGACATACATTCAATAATACAATTACAAACAGTTGTAAAATAAGGGAAAACATGGAAAAATTATACTTAACTCCAAAGATATAGAATTCCTGGTCCTGGAGGCAAGGGGAATCAAACGGGATAACTTCCAATCGCAATTGGTCCTCCAAAGTAAATCCAAAGTTTAGTCAGAAGAGCTGACTATTTATTAGTGATTTCAGGGCATCAGGTAACTGCACACCCCCCCTCCCTCAGGAATGCAAGGGGTGTGGCCTAGCAGGACACAGATTGAGTTTTTATGACCTCCTGTGAGTGGTTCTGTACAGAATGCAGTGTGCACAGTGAAAAAAAAAATTCTGAATGCTGTGTTTTTGCATACTTCATTTTGTTACTTTAATGCTAAAACCAAGTATGAGATCTGTTATTAGGAAACCTGTAATCAAGAAGGCTCTGAATTATGGGAAGACAATCTCCCATACCTCCCAACTTTCCCGTTTTGAACGAGACAGTCCCTCTTTTGACAGCTCAACCCGCAGTCACACGTTTGTACTACAGAGGCCCGATTTCTCTGCACTGAACAATGTTTCTAACAAAATTAGCTCTTGGCAGAGAGCCTAGAATAGATGCTTAAGATACATTTCTAACAGTTTTGTCTCTTGGTATAAGTTAGACTCACAGCTTAAAGGGCAATTCACCTTCATTAGTAAAACTGTTATAAAAACATAAAAACTACAAAAGTGTGTTCAAACTTTAATAACCTGGCAAATTTTGTAAAATGGGCATGGTAATTACGGGGTGTGGGCACAAAAGGGGTGTGGTCAACACAAATTTTGCTGTGAATATGTAAATACTTTTGTCCCTCTTCCGTTTCCAGAATGTTGGGAGGTATGCCATAGACTTCAACTTAAACAACATTTCATTCACTTTTTTTTTTTCACGCGGTTTCCTTTTTCTGTGCAATAATAAATTGTACTTGATGCCAACTAAGATATAATTAATCCTTATTGGATGCAAAACAATAATATTGGGTTTATTTTATATTTAGTAGACTTAAGGTAAGGATCCAAATTATGAAATATCCCTAATACAGAAAACCTCAGGTCATAAGCATTCTGGATAACAGGTCCCATACGTGTACAAACAATAAGGTTCTCAATAGCAGTAGCTACTTTTAGCATCAGATTTGTAGCAGCTTTGTAGTAGATGGCACTTTGCTGTTAGAGAAGAAAAGAAAAGAACAAGAATTTCAGGGAGACAACCACAAACTTTGTGGGAAATAAACTTCCATTGCCACTCAGATATGTAAAACAAACTGAATGGAATAGGTAGAGAGCTGGAAGGATGTTATTGGTGAAACCAGTCCATTAATTACAGTAATTACCAACCATTTCAATGTATTGATTAAAATACCCATAAGAATCACGTTAAAGTGGATTTTCTGTCTTTCCCACCTTATTTATATTTATGGCTCCCCTACATTACATACCAACAGAGATGTAAAACTGATGAGGAACACATGATTAAAAATAAATGACTGGTTTACACAAGCAATGAATATGTTATACATATATTTAATCTGATGCTGTGATTTGGACACTAACAACTATGAGAACACAGGAGCTATGCAGCATTGACCTAATACAAGTGAATACAACTAGGCTCATTTAAAAATGTTGGTCAGATTTGTACCTGGCTAGTAAGTTAGGGTAACCAATCAAATATTTACTTTCATTGTTCTACCTGCAGCTGGCTGAACAAAACTAATCATTGACTGGTTGCTATTGGTTGTTGCCCAGATACAGATTGTCCCTGTTTTAATAAATTAACCCAGAACTTTATTTTCAGGGAGGTTTCTAAAATACTGCAAGATGTTTTCATAGCTATATTTGCTAATGAAGAAAATTAAGTAAGCAAAGGTTTTTGGTTATTGGATGGGAATATAAAGATCTGTGTCAGTCTTACACCATAATGCAGCCAAAGTCACGGATCTTGGAATACATTGTAAAACCTAGCAGCAACATTAATATTGTGTGATGGGTCAGTTATTGCATATGCTTGGTGGCCTGGTTCAAATGAAATGAAATCAAATAATGTCATACACAGTCCAGGTGGCCTTGAGGAGGATGAGGGCCATTTAAATCTTCTGGAGGGTCATGCTTAGAAGGCCTCCAGTTGGACAGCTTTGCTCTAGAATAAACTATACATCATCTTAAGAGTCTCACTGTTTGCAAAGAGTAAACATACTGCTACTTCTAGTCCTGTTGCACCACAGACATACTGTCAAATGAAAATTTCCCTACCAAAATTCTGCTCCCTTAAGAGCAATAGTCATAGACCTGCAACTGCACAGTAACCGAGAAGTAGATTGTTTTCATTGTCTTCATTCAATTGGATTGACCAAAGCTATTTACTGATTAGGTGCTAGGAACAGATCTAACAGGTTGCGTATGGATGCACATAGATCGGCTATTAATATACAGCTTTCAGAATTTAAAAAACAACTAAGCCAGTAGCTAAACATTTTTTGGAAGTGGTACATAGGTTACCCACTTTCAAATTTATAGCAATTGATCATGTACCTATGCCCAAGGTGGGGACTGCTCACGTTTATTATTACAATGTGAATTGAAAAGTTGGGAACGTTATCACCAGGGGGTCTCAATGAATATTGTTCCTTTAATTGCGATCTTGATAGACACTGATGGATGTAATTATGGTCATTTTGGTAATTTTTATAAGTTGGTAAAACTATATATGCATCTTTGTATTTTTCGATATAAGGTGGCTTAGTTTCCCTTTAACCTTTACGAGGATACTTTCCTCGAAAAATGGAAATAAGGTCACTCAAAATGTGGAGCAATGTTGGTTTTAAATTTTGTAGTAATTGTTTTATTTAGGGATGTACCAAATCCGCTATTTTGGATTCGGCCGAATCCTTCGCAAAAGATTTGGCCGAATACCGAACCGAATCCTAATTTGTATATGCAAATTAGGGATGGGAAGGGGAATGTTTTGTAATGCAAATTAGGATTTGGATTCGGTTCGGTAGGGCAGAAGGATTTGGCCGAATCCGAATCCTGCTGCAAAAGGCCGAATCCTGGACGAATCCCGAACCGAATCCTGGATTCGGTGCATCCCTAGTTTTATTGATGCTTTTTTAATGCTGCTATCTGTCTAATAAACAGCAACTATGAGTGGAGTGCGTGAAATTATATAATTCCAATTATATATGCTATTCTAATTCTGTAATTTTACCTTAGGCCTTTATTTCAGTAATAAGCGTATATAATCAATAACTAGAGAGACTCAAATAAACCGTATTGATCTAGTTCTTGGCCATTTGATGCTACTGCTCTTTATGCTGTGAGAATGGTGCTCTGGTGCATTCTCAGAAGCTATTTGTGGGCTGATGGACATTCTAATTGCAATCAGTGGGAAGTGACCCATAGAGATGTCCAGTGATTGCTACCACACTGGGTACAGCTAGAAGTGTTACTTGTTGCTCGTTGTCCATTTGTGATTGCTCTCTGTAGAACGGTCATGCAAGAAATTGTGTTGCATGGCTTCAACATGGAAAAAGAAATAGTTTATTTTCAAATTTAAAGGACAAACTCTGGCTCCTACCTCACCAATGAATATATAATGCCAACTTTATGTACTACACTGATCAACTGTTTCCCATCACTTGGTCTTGCAGTATATGATCAGAATATCATTAAGATATTATTGAAATACCTGTACAAAATCTGCACAGGGATGTATGGACACACCGGTGTTACTCCAGAAAGTCCCATCTTCCCTTCTAGGCAACCAGAGACCAAACTGCAGTGTATATGCCAATGACCCATATCTTCTCATGGAACAATGCTGCATTTTATTAAGACTAATGTAAATACAGGTATGGGACCTGTTATCCAGAATGCTTGGGACCTGTGGTTTTCTGGATAAAGGATCTTTCCGTAATTTAGATCTTCATAAGTCTACTAGGAGATCATGTAAACATTCAATAAACCCGACAAGCTTGTTTTGCTTCCAATAAGCATTAATTATATCTTAGTTGGGATCAAGTACAAGCTACTGTTTTATTATTACAGGGAAAAAGGAAATCAATTTTAAAAATCTGGATAATTTGATTATAATGGAGTCTATGGGAGACAACCTTTCTGTAATTCGGAGCTTTCTGGATACATACCTGTACAAATAATTTCTCTCTGAAATGTAACAAATTAGTCACTTACAGTTAAAAATAACACTAGCAGTTTTAATGTCACCTTGAATACAAAACTAAAATATCACTAGATACTTTGTGTTCCATCATCGTTAAACCTCAATTTTCAAATATCCATTGTCCTTTGAGAATATTTCCAATCCTTAAGTGCTGCTTGCACTGTTTTCAGTGTCTGTTTGCCATTGGCAAGTTCTGAATAGCTTGCGGTTAGAATAATACTGTCTCTTTCCCATGTGGCTAGTGCAGATTATGAGACTAAGGTTCCTACTTCTGTCATCTTGAAGGAGAGTTTACAGTAGGCTCTTCATGGGTTCCTCTCCCATTTCATAAAGGCAGGTGTTTCATATCTTCTGCACCTTTATGGCTCTCCATCAGCGGGTGGTGGTTGACATAACTTATATAATCTATAGAAGTCATAAATAAGTAGGTCAGTTTTCAGTGCATTCCCCTAGCAAGCATGAAGGGTTATGAACTTAGGCCAGTGGTTCTAAAACGTAGAATTGGGGGTACATGGAACATTACCATTTAGGGTAAGTTTGAGTGTAATGTTAGAGGATCAATTAGGAAGATATTTGATGTCGAACACTTAGGGGGTTATTTATTAAACTCGGAAATGTTCTCACTTTTTTCTGAAAACCATTTTGACCAAATCCGCAAAAACTTTTCCGCTCTATTCATTGATAGAGATGGCGCGAACTGTTCGCCGGCGAACTTGTTCGCTGCGAACATCGGGTGTTCGCGCTCGCCGGAAGTTCGCGAACGTCGCGCGACGTTCGCCATTTTGGGTTCGCCATTGTTGGCGCTTTTTTTTGTCCTCTCACCCCAGACCAGCAGGTACATGGCAGCCAATCAGGAAGCTCTCCCCTGGACCACTCCCCTTCCCTATAAAAACCGAAGCCCTGCAGCGTTTTTTTCACTCTGCCTGTGTGTGCTGAAGAGATAGTGTAGGGAGAGAGCTGCTGCCTGTTAGTGATTTCAGGGACAGTTGAAAGTTTGCTGGCTAGTAATCGTTTTGATACTGCTCTGTTATTGGAGGGACAGAAGTCTGCAGGGGTTTGAGGGACATTTAAGCTTAGGTAGCTTTGCTGGCTAGTAATCTACCTTCTACTGCAGTGCTCTGTATGTAGCTGCAGTGGGCAGCTGTCCTGCTTCTGATCTCATCTGCTGACTGCTGCAATAACAGTAGTCCTTGTAAGGACTGCTTTTATTTATTTTTTTGTTGTTTTACTACTACTACTACTACTACTACTACTACTACTACTATAAGAGCCCAGTGCTATTAGTCTAGCAGTGTTGGGGAGTGGGACTGGTGTGCTAATCTGCTGCTCCTAGTAGTTCAGCAGCACCAACTGTAATTTTTTCAACGTCGTTGACCTTGTAGGCATTGTTTGCCCAGTTTTTTTGGCCGCAGCCACTGAAGCACAGAGGCCAGAAAAAATATGCCATATAAATGCTGAAAATAGTCATTTTTTGCCATACGTTGACTCAACGTATATGGCAAAAAATTACTATTTTCAGCATTTATATGGCATATTTTTTCTGGCAACTGTGCTTCAGTGGCTGCGTCCAAAAAAACTGGGCAAACAATGTCTACAAGGTCAACGTATGGCGAAAAATGACTATTTTCAGCATTTATATGGCATATTTTTTCTGGCAACTGTGCTTCAGTGGCTGCGTCCAAAAAAACTGGGCAAACAATGCCTACAAGGTCAATGTATGGCAGTTGTTTAAAAAGAACAGTAGATTACTAGCCAGCAAAGCTACCTAAGCTAAAATGTCCCTCAAATCCCTGCAGACTTCTGTCCCTCCAATACAGAGCAGTATCAAGCAGATTACTAGCCAGCAAACTTACTATCATCTGTCCCTGAAATCACTAACAGCTCTCCCCCTACACTATCTCTTCCAAGCACACACAGGCAGATTTTTCAGATACATTTTTGCCCTTGATCCCCCTCTGGCATGCCACTGTCCAGGTCGTTGCACCCTTTAAACAACTTTAAAATCATTTTTCTGGCCAGAAATGTCTTTTTTAGATGTTAAAGTTCGCCTTCCCATTGAAGTCTATGGGGTTCGCGAACCGTTCGCGAACCGCTCGCATTTTTGCGCAAGTTCGCGAATATTTTCGTGAACTTTTTTTCCGACGTTCGCTACATCCCTATTCATTGATACATTTTCACAAATTTGTCTTGTGCGGAAAAAGTTATGATAAAAATGTTAAAGTCAGAATCCTACAATTTTTTCGGATTTTGGCCTCAAAACCTAGGATTTTTTTGTAAAATCGCCCGAAAGCTACGATTTTTTTAAGAAACCCAGCGCAACTCAGAAAATCTTCCAGTTGTTAATGGGACATTTGCCATTGACTTTTAAATGTTCTCGGCAGGTCTGAGTTGGAGTACTTTTTTCATCTGACTTTTAACACCATTGGACTTTAATAAAGCCCCAAAAAATGTACTGTATATACCCGAGTATAAGCAGAGTTTTTCAGCACCCAAAATGTGCTGAAAAAGTCTACCTCGGCTTATACTCGAGTCAGCTGATTTAGGAAAGCATTATTTTTTTTTTACTGTTTTGCGCTGCTATAATATCCGTTAGGTTGTCTGTCCATGTATTCCCCCAGATTAAGCTAAGCACTCTTGTAAAGAAATCCTCACGGCCTGTTTGATATGCCAACCCGCCCACCGACCAATGAAAAAACAGTAGGCGTGTTTAAAGATCAACTTTGTAGAAGCGCACACAGCTTAATGGAGACTCGGGAGAGAGGGGGAAGTGTAGCACCCGCATTGAAATAACCGGCACAGCACAGACAATTAGTCTTTTTTCATTCCCCCTACACTGTTACAGAATCAGCGCAATCTTCTTGCACTCGCTGACAGGCACAGAGAGGAAAAGCAGGAAGCATTGCACTTCTACAAAGATCAGCAATGCTTCCTGCTTTTTCTCACTGTGCCTGTCAGCGAGCGCAAGAAGATCACGCTGATTCTGTAATAGTATAGGGGGGAATGAAAAAAGACTAATCTGCTGTGCTGTGCCGGTTATTTCAATGCGGGTCCTACACTTCCCCCTCTCTCCCGAGTCTCCATTAAGCTGTGTGCGCTTCTACAAAGTTGATCTTTAAACATGCCTACTGTTTCTTCATTGGTCGGTGGGTGGGTTGGCAGATCAGACGGGCCGTGAGAATTTCTTTACAAGAGTGCTTAGCTGAATCTGGGGGGAATACACGGACAGGCAACCTAACGGATATTATAGCAGTAAAACTGTAAAAAAAAAAAAAAAAAATGCTTTCCAATTAAAAATAAAACATTATGGGATTACCGTGTTATTGTCAAAGAAGATGCTGGGCAACACCAAATACACTCACCTTATTTTCACTAAACTTATTTTGCTTAAGTGCCAGGAGTGTGTGTTCTGCTGTAGATGTCCTAAAATGCTTTTCTCACCCTAGGCTTATACTCGAGTCAATAAATTTTCCCAGTTTTCTTAGGTAAAATTAGGTACCTTGGCTTATACCCGAGTATATAAGGTAGTTTAAATTGTATTTTCCCCTTTAAAAGTCCGACTAGAAAAATTAGGAGCTTAAATAACCTCTTACTGTCTGCCATAGATATTCTAGAAATTATGGCTATTTTTTTAAATTTGTTTTCCGTTTTAATTCATATTATTCAAATATAGCATCTAGATGACAGTGATAAACTCTTAAATTAAATAACCTGATTAACAAAAGTCAAGAAGCTGTAAAATAGAACCGTATAGATGGTGCTTAGTGGTATCCTCAGACATAATTGGTGCATAGTGATTTCACTTGCATATTAAAATGTACTCAGTAGTCGCCTTGGGATTGCATGACGCGCATAAAATCCCTCAGCCTTCACCCTTGTACAATTATACCCCTTATCTGCATTAAAGCTATTATACCTCATCAAGCTGATAAGAACCATCCACTGCAGGCGTTCAATTTCCTGACACAGACAGGGGGCTTTTAGAGCTACAGTGTCGGCACTCAGGGTCAAAGTTCAGCTAAACCTCTAGAATTAGATATAGGGAGTCATTGGTT
The DNA here is from genome assembly GCA_038501925.1 of Xenopus petersii. Lineage (NCBI taxonomy): Eukaryota > Metazoa > Chordata > Amphibia > Anura > Pipidae > Xenopus > Xenopus petersii. The sequence goes on along the minus strand of CM076683.1, from coordinate 110,637,951 downwards.
CACGTGAAGCCCATTTGATAGCTTTTCATTACAAAAGTATTTTCTCTTTTTTATTTCTCTGTCTGGTATATTTGCTTTACCATTAACATGCAGTATGTCCAGGTCATTTATTAATAAACATACTGTTTAAATGACTGAGTTCTATACACTTGTTATTTCATTTGTTTTAAATTCCCTACAGATTTCCTCCCAGCAGGGGAGATTTGCAGGATATCCTCATATAACCTAAGGTGTGTTAGGACAGCATTTATTCCAATGCAGCAGATTCCCTTTAGCAAATAAGATTTACCCTTTCCCATTAGTGATGGGCGAATTTCTCCCGTTTCACTTTGCCAAAAAATTTGCGGATTTCCCGCAAAATCAGCGAAACAACAAAAAACTTGTGAATAAATTCGCAAAACTCCTGCGAAAATTCGGTGGCATGAAATCATTTTGGACGTGCGTCTGAAAAGTCGTTTGCGTCAATTTCGATGCAGGCATTAAAATGAATGGGCGTCCGAATAGTGTTGATGTGCATCGATTTTGAAGCAAACAACTTTTCAGACGCAAGTTCAAAATTTTTTGACGTGGAAATTCGCAGCGGATTCACGATAGGCAAATTTATTCGCCCATCACTAATGCCCATATTTAATACCTATAGGTAAACATATAATAAAAAACATATATTTCTATTACTGTTGTTTTTGTTTGTTTTTCAGGAGGAATGAACTCAGTCATGAAGACCACATGTCATGCTTCTTCGCAAGGTGTTAAAAATTAAATCTGATGTTTTTTACCTTGGTAGAAGCTTTTTGTTCTGATTGTTAATTAAACACAAGGAAAATAGAAGATTGTAACTAAGATTAAGAGATTTAGAGGGGCCAACGGAACTGAAACTGATATGGGAATCCATAACTATGCGCTAGGGAGTAAAATTACTCCATAACTCTTCTGCTGGTCAAGCGTTCCTACATTAGAGACAGACTCCTGCTGGCATTTACTACTGTTTTATTGCATTGTTTGTTTGCTAATATTGTAACAGGAAGAAAAGGCTGCTTTCTTGCTTGAGCAATGGCCAATCCTAACTCTCTGATACACAGTAAATATCATATCTGCCACACACCTTTGCTGCTCTGTGATATTGAGAATAAAAAGGTTGTAATGACTAAGACATTACAATGGATTACACAAATATGCTCTTATGTGTAGTTTACCAAGTTATACACACACATACCTTTGAAGCTATTTTTTGAGGTAGGCAACACTGATTATGTATTTAACATACTGCTTCTCTACGGAGCATCCCAGCTAAAGGTGGCCATAGACGCAAAGATTTGCTCGTTTGGCAATCGATCGGATTACGATGACAGCGCAATGGGCTCCAGTGGGACAGTCGGGACAAAATTAAACCTGTCTGATCAACCAAACGACTGATCTCCGCTGGATGAAAATGTCGGGACTCTCCACACACGGCCCAAAAATCGTATGAATCCTCGATTTGTACGATAGGATCTTTGCGTCTATGGCCAGCTTAAGCCTTCATATGTCTTAATAGTTTGGAGAGATAAATATAAAAAAGGCATGATGTGACCAGTGCCCATGGAAACCAACTGTCTTCTCTAGGTTCTATGAGACCCATCAATCAACGCAAGTAAAATAGTAGCCACCAGAGATATGTATAAATTCAGATATACAGAGAAAGAAGGTTCAGTACACATAGAAATAACCAGAGCATGGCCGGATTATCTGATATTTTCAACTGAGAATGGCAGCACGTGCAGTTGTAGAGAGATTTAGAACTGAACATAATGCTATACCTTGGAGCATCTGGAGGAGTTCTGTCTCTTACTCCAAGATTCTTGGCTGTATTCTGAACCATTGCACCCTGCAAAAGAGAAAGCAGAAACAGAAAAGAGTTATAATAGAGCAATACATTTTTCCTGAGCTCATTATTTCTTTGTACTGGAAGAATGGATAAAAATAAATCATTTTTTTGATTCGCACACTTTATTCTCCTTTAAACAATGTACTTGTTTTGTAGATATTCTAGAGTATCTTCTGTATCGGGGCAATCCTTATGTGAACAATCCATTTATTTAGAACTATATAATGTGTGTGACTCAGCAATGTGCCAAGGAACAAAGTAGATCATGGCTGTGGCAAATGTTCTAGTTCAAATGTTCACAATGGTGAGTAAGGTCTACGGGAATAAATAAAGGCTGTATGGTTTATTTACAATCACAGGTGCAAATGCTGTGCACATTGATGCCATTTATTAAAGGAAATGTGTCCAGAGTATTATCCTTGCACTTCCCTAATGTGGAATTGTGTGGCTGTTTATGCACTTGTTTTTGTATTTTTTGGCATTTCAGGGAGTGGAATAAATGAATTAAGGTTCATGTTGTCCAGTTTTGAATAGCAGAAACAGGAAGATTTAGACATTTGATATTCAAGGCATACTCTCCACACAATGAACTGACCACTGTGCTCCCTTTATGTCTTTTTCCACCGCTGCATTAATTAAGATGAAACCTCCCATACTAGTAAATGACCCCTAATATGCGTTATCAGAGCAAAATTAAATAACCACTTTGTAGTCCATCTCAATAATAGCCAAGTGCAATCGGATATATTACACACATTTTCAGCCATCATAAATTACATTGGTCAGAAATTATTCTGCCAAACAAGTAATGTTTCAAAAGGCAATGTTATCAGAGCTTAATGCATAAGGTAATGGGATTCATTTCTCCTGTAATTCTTTTCAGAGCTGCATCAGCTGCATTCACCAGCAATTGTGTTGGCTGGCAAGATGGCTGAGTGCTGTAATGTGCTGGAGGTGCCAAGTTTAGCTAAATCGCATACCCCTTCTCCTATTAGAATGTAAATTCTCACGAGTAGGGCCCTCTTTGTCAGTATTTGTATACCATATGTAATCAGTTTTTTATATTTGATGTATACACCCTTCTAAGGTAGAGTGCAGAGGAACAAGATGATAGCTTTACAAATAATTGTTAATAATAACAAAAAAAAAAGGAAAAGATGGCTAACAAAAAAAAAAGAAATCTACCGAAAAAACTGAAGTATAAACTTGCACCTATTTCTAAACTAGAAAGATACACCTAGAGCTAAAAAGAGCAATACACACAGAGAGCTAAACTAGCAAGAAATGCCTAGAGTTTAACTAGAAAGATACCCCTAGAATGAAACTAGAAAGGTACACCTAGAGCTAAAAAGAGAACTATACATCAAGAGCTAAATTAGCAAGATATACCTAGAAATGAACTAGAAAGATACATCAACAACTAAAACAAAAGTATACATGTAAAGCTAAGCTAGCAAGTTACACCTATAATTAAACTTGAAAGATACACCTAGAGCTAAACTAGCAAGATAAACCTAGAACTAAACTAGCAAGATATACCTAGAGCTAAACTAGCAAGATAAACCTAGAACTAAACTAGCAAGATATACCTAGAACTAAACTAGCAAGATATACCTAGAGCTAAACTAGCAAGATAAACCTAGAACTAAACTAGCAAGATATACCTAGAGCTAAACTAGCAAGATAAACCTAGAACTAAACTAGCAAGATATACCTAGAGCTAAACTAGCAAGATATATCTAGAGCTAAACTAGCAAGATACACCATGCGCTAAACTAGAAAGATACACCTAGAGCTAAACTAGCAAGATACACCTAGAGCTAAACTAGCAAGATATACCTGGAGCTAAACTAGCAAGATAAACCTAGAACTAAACTAGCAAGATATACCTAGAGCTAAACTAGCAAGATAAACCTAGAACTAAACTAGCAAGATATACCTAGAGCTAAACTAGCAAGATATATCTAGAGCTAAACTAGCAAGATACACCATGCGCTAAACTAGAAAGATACACCTAGAGCTAAACTAGCAAGATACACCTAGAGCTAAACTAGCAAGATATATCTAGAGCTAAACTAGCAAGATACACCATGCGCTAAACTAGAAAGATACACCTGGCGCTAAACTAGCAAGATACACCTAGAGCTAAACTAGCAAGATATACCTGGAGCTAAACTAGCAAGATATACCTAGAGCTAAACTAGCAAGATACACCTTGAGCTAAACTAGAAAGATACACCTAGCGCTAAACTAGCAAGATACACCTAGAGCTAAACTAGCAAGGTACACCTAGTGCTAAACTAGCAAGATACACCTAGAGCTAAACTAGCAGGATACACCTAGAGCTAAACTAGCAAGATACACCTAGAACTAAACTAGCAAGATACACCTAGAGCTAAACTAGCAAGATACACCTTGAGCTAAACTAGAAAGATACACCTAGCGCTAAACTAGCAAGATACACCTAGAGCTAAACTAGCAAGGTACACCTAGTGCTAAACTAGCAAGATACACCTAGAGCTAAACTAGCAGGATACACCTAGAGCTAAACTAGCAAGATACACCTAGAGCTAAACTAGCAAGATACACCTTAAGCTAAACTAGAAAGATACACCTAGCGCTAAACTAGAAAGATACACCTAGAGCTAAACTAGCAAGGTACACCTAGTGCTAAACTAGCAAGATACACCTAGAGCTAAACTAGCAGGATACACCTAGAGCTAAACTACCAAGATACACCTAGAACTAAACTAGCAAGATACACCTAGAGCTAAACAAGCAAGATACACCTAGAGCTAAACAAGCAAGATACACCTTGTACTAAACTAAACTAGCAAGATAAACCTAGAACTAACCTAGCAAGATATACCTAGAGCTAGACTACCAATGTATATCTAGAGTTAAACTAGCAAGATACACTTAGAGCTAAACTAGCAAGATGCACCTAGAGCTAAACTAGAAAGATACAGCTAGAGCTAAACTAGAAAGATGCACCTAGAGCTAATCTAGCAAGATACACCTAGAGCTAAACTAGCAAGATACACCTAGAGCTTAACTAGCAAGATATACCTGGAGCTAAATTAGCAAGATATACCTGGAGCTAAACTAGCATGATATACCTAGAGCTAAACTAGCAAGATATATCTAGAGCTAAACTAGCAAGATACTCCTTGAGCTAAACTAGAAAGATACAACTAGAGCTAAACTAGAAAGATGCACCTAGAGCTAAACTAGCAAGACACACCTAGAGCTAAACTAGCAAGATATACCTAAAGTAACTAGAGGCTAAACCTGGTACTAACATACAGTACATCTAAAGTTAAATTACTGGCTAAAATATAGAGCTAAACTGGAAAGATTAACTGCACTTAAACTAAATCAAATCATTTAGAGTTAAAGTAGATAGAGGTAGTATTCAGCAAACCCCTTCATATGATAACATAAAGTTAAACTACTCCAGCCATAGTCAAACAAGTAAGAAAAAGCATTTACTCTCCTCCTAAACTGGAGACTCTTTTTATTCCTATATAAATATATACATTTGATATAAAAATTATATAAAAAGATCTATTAAAAGAATTAGAAAATACACATAACCTTTAAGGAAATGTAGATGAAAGTACAGGTATGGGTCCATTATCTGGAAACCTGTTAACCAGAAAGCTATGACTGACGGGAAGGCAATCTCCCATAGACCCCATTTTAAACAAATAATTCAAATTTTTAAAAATGAGTTCCTTTTTCTCTATATTAATAAAACAGTACCTTGTACTGGACCCAGCTAACATATCATTAATCCTTATTGGAGGCAAACAACCCTATTAGGTTTAATTAGGGTATAATTTTTTTTTAATAGACTAAAGGTATGGAGAGCCAAAATGCGGAAAGACTCCTTATCTGGAAAACCCCAGCATTCCGCAGAACAGGTCCCATACCTGTACTATCTATTTAATTTCGGCCACATTTACAATCAGTCACATCAACTCAGCTTTTCATACAATGAGGGAATAAATAATTTACACAAATGGGAATATATACTGTATGTAATAAGCCCATGGCTAGAATGGGTTGAAGATTTATTCAGTGTAAGTACAGAACCTTAGCTATAACCAGCTGCTGACATGTAGACTTATATAAAGGTTTGTACATTGCTTAGTCTTTAAATACCGACTAGCTAACTCCTTTCAAAATAACTACATCTTTACAGTACATTCAGTTGTTTCAAGCTGACTTAATGCTATCAGTGAAATGGTTGTATACATGGCTTTGGCACTCTAGAACTAAAAAAGCAAAGACTATTGATGAAATAATTTATGCTATCAGGCCTTGCAGCAAAAGATCCATTAAATAGTTGTATTACAATACCTGTTGAAGTGATGTTAGCTCAGAACTTTCTGGTGCCGTTTCATGTTAAGTCACATAAATAAGGTATAAGCCATACATATGCAGTACAGGTGTTATCCGGAAACACATTATCCCGAAAGTTCCAAATTATGGAAAGGCTGTCTCCCATAGACGCAAATTCACTAACCGCTTCACCAATTTACTTAAAGTGTCCCTGGCGAAAATTCGCTAGCGAAGTAGATAGACTAGCGCAACTTCGCAGCCTAAAGCCAGGGGTTTGTAAACAAAAAAAAGTCCCTTTTCTGTGTAATAATAAAACAGTACCTTGTACTTGATCCCAACTAAGATATAAATAATCATTACTGGAGGCAAAACCAGCCTATTGGGTTTATTTAATGTTTATATTATTTCTAGTAGACTTAAGGTATGAAGAGCCAAATTATGGAAAGATACGTTAACCAGAAAACCCCAGGTCCCGAGAAATCTATATAATAGATCCCATAACTGTACATAACCAAAATGATCCACAGCCCTTAGCCTTCCAACAATTCCTGAAAGGGTCTAGAACCATACTGTATTTCTTACAAAGAGGTTAAAACATAACTTTTATTTTAACAAGATGGAAAGGTTCATTTCATTTCATAGAGAGACACCTTTAACATATATATTTTGAGTGTTATCCCTGGTGACTTCTGAACTACGATTTTTTTAATGTTATTAAGTACAAATTGGTCTACCCTATGAATTTTGAAATGCTTTGACTAGCTATCCAAATAAAAAGTCAGAAACATAACGGCACAGTGTGAACATTTGCTATATTTTTAATACTGTGATTTATGCTTTGCAATTTGACAATTGAGGAAATTTAATATACAGTGAATTGTAAGTTAAAAGGCATTCAGAGACGCCCACTGCTGACCTGTTTTCTCAAGACATCTGTAGCTTGCATGATATAGCGTGGGGGCAGTCCATGACTTCTGGCAAGTATAAGAGCCTGCTCCAGGGTCACACCTAAAGTGCAGCTGCAAAGAACGCAAAAAGTTTGTTAGAAAATAGGGCAAAATGCTTAGTAGGGTTAAACTGCCTTGAGAGGTCTGTGTATGATTAGCCATAAGAGATTAGATGGTTTACACATATATATATATATATATATATATATATGTATATATATATATATATATATATATATATATATATATATATATATATACCTTTAAAATAAGAAGATATTACTGTGTTCGAAGTTGTGTGTGTAGAAATTTGAAACAAATGTTTAAAAAGCTGATTATTCTTTGAATGTAAAATATGACTTTATTCAAAATATTGAATAAGAAAGCTAAAAAGCACTCAAAACATAAACGATATAAACATAAACATAAACGATATATTTAAAAACATAAACGATATATTTATAATTCTCCAGTGGGTATTCGCACTCCAAGGCAATATAGATAAAGAGAGGGGTGCATGGTGCAAACACCAAAAGTTTCCAAACCAGCACTTCCTTTAGTGAAAATTTTTTAACTTTTATTGTTACATAGTGGACCGAAACGTTGGAAGCAGATATTATGTAACAATAAAAATTAAATTTTTTCACTATAGGGAGTGCTGGTTTGGAAACTATTGGTGTATATATATATATATATATATATATATATATATATATATATATATATATATATATATATATATATATATATATATATATATATATATATTATAATAGAGGATATTAGAAATGACATGACCAAAAAAAAAGGCAGCAGTTGTCCCTTCATACAGATCATAGCTGATGATGGCACTAAACACTGTTTATATATACAGAATAATGTGATATATCAGAACTTTATACAGGTAATAGAACTCCAAGGAGACTTCTGCCATCTTTATATTTCACAATAGGCATCACAGAGTTATGTGACACAAATGACCTCACTAAGCACCGATTAAAATGGTCGACATCACTAAGGAACTCTAAAATCTAACATTTCAGGATATTTATGGCTCTTACTGTAAGGAAATTCTTGAGTTAATACTTGAAACGCATGATATGTGAAATGTAGCTTCTTTTACCAATAACATGTCCTTGTGATAATTGTAGCTTCTTTAACAATAACAAGTCTTTGTGATAATTTGAAACAGTGCATTTGTACGCAGCTAACTGTCCCCTGAATAAATGACGTGAACGTTGGGGCCAGATCAGCTGCAGAAAGATTGTAACATTTTACAGTATCTATAAAAAGCCAGCTATTTTCTGTATTAGCTGGTCAACCTGCAGCTTACTTCTGTATTGCTTGTCCCCTCGCAGCGAGTATAAAACTTATCACATTCCTCTGAACCCTGAATGGTCATTGGCAGATTTTTCTAACAACTTGGTCCTTCAAGCCGGAAACCAACATCTGTCTTCTCAAATGGGAAACGTGACTGTGGTCACTGCAGAGGGTTAATCCTATACTCTCTGTGGACTGAACCGAAAGACCTCCGACAGCTGTCGTAAAGAGAGGCCACTTGCACTCGTTTGGGGGAACAGTGACGGTTTCCAAAGAACACAGCGACCAGGGTCACTGGAATCTGGTAACGTATATGTTTTCTTTTTGTTGTTGTTGTTATTAGTTGTCTACGTAGAGGTCCCATCACTAGACTGTTGATATTAAGGTGTTAAGTAGCATAATCGCCCGCCTTTGATAAAGAGACAGGGAGTGATAGTGGGTCCAGTCACTTAGACTGTTGCTATGTAAAGGTCCCATCACTAGACTGTTGATATTAAGGTGTTAAGTGAAGGAAGTCTTTGACACATATAGTGGTGTGCTATTTGTAAATGATAGTCCTTATGAGCTACAACTAAAAAATGCATTCCTATGAGGATGTCTTTGCAGTTTTGTGAGTCAACATATGGTAGACTACTGGGTAGCCAGTTTGCAAGCAGTCCATGAATATGCCAGACATGCTGAAATACATCTCCAAAAAACAAAACAAAAAAAAACGAGGGTTAAACTATGTGTTTTAGTAGAGGAAGATGTGTATGTGGTAAAGCAGGATAGAGGACGAGATAGGCAGAGAGAAGGGGGGGTTCAGACCCCATTGAGATGACAAGCGAGAAAGGGAAATACTGTAAGTAGAAGACGTAGGAGAAATTAGTTTTTTTCACTGTGAGAAACCGGGGCATTTTGCTAGAGAATGCCGAGCAGAATTGAGCAATGGGGATGACAGGAGCCCCCTTGGGGAGGCATGACTATCTGAGAGTATACATTCCCCTGTAAATAACTTAGAGAAACATGAGGATAATTCTTAATATAGAAGACATAGAATGTAGTCTCTTATGTAAGTCGAAACCCCAACTCACACTTGAATTTGGGGGAAAATCCATTACCTTCCTATGTGACACTGGGGCATGTAGATTCCTTATACACCCCCCTGGTGTGCCAACTATCCAAAGAACTGAGGAATTTACTTTTCTAAGAATAGCAGGGGGACAATTAGATAAAGTATACCCACTATTAGCCGTAACTGACCCTGACATTCAACAGACTATTCTTAATCAGTTCATTCTCTCTTCCCATTGTCCATTCAACTTACTGGGAAGGGACATGTTGGTGAGATCAGGAAAGTGCCTTATAACCACCCGGATGGTTAATTGCCTTTGGTGACCATCCGCTTAATAGAATAGCAGCCAACCCAAATCAAATACCAATCAAACCTCTTACACAATCGCAAAAAAATGAGGAAGCTAGAAAGCTAGAGGGAAGAGATAAAGCTGCTTGCGAAGGGGTTAAGTCAGAAAATAGAGAACAGTGGGAAACAACACCAAAAGGAAAAACACCTTAGACACAATTTACCTTTCAGTGCTGAAAATAGCAGCTCTGATACTGAGGAACAAGCAGTTCCCAGCCCCCCAGCCAAGTTCTACCCCGTCGGCAAAATACAAACTAGAGAAGAGGGGTAGAATCGGGCTGCTGCTTCAGCACGTCACATTACACACACAGAGTACAGTCCATGGGCAGCATCAGATCTTAGAAGGATTTTTCAAGACGTTCCACATCCCTGCACCAATCCACACAAATTTGTACAGGAACTCATGTCTGTCCAACCCTAATTGGACTGATGTTAGTTGTACTCAAACATGTGTGTGGTCCAGGGGCTTACCAACATTTGTTGGTCAAAATGAATAGGGAGACTAATCCTGCTGACCCAGCCCAAGAAGGGGTCCGCTTACATGCTCTGGAAAGTACCAAAGGTACCATTTTTCCAGAAGTTTATTTGGAAACAGTTTTCAAATTTAACCAAGATGCTCAAGAGTCTGTTGTCCAGTATGCAACCAGATTTAAAGAGAGAGTCATTGCCTGTAGTGGACCTGCTGTCCTAACAGATGAGGAAAACCTGATGGGAGTTGTTGCATGGTTTAGGACCTATAGGCAGTAAATCAGGCCGTTTTCCAAGACTGACCCAGTCTCATTAGAAAATGCCAAAGCTGATGCGACTACTGAAGCACATTCCCATTCAAGCTTTAACTGCATCACCAGACACAAACTTTTTAGATCAAGGGTTACTCAAAGACATGAGAAATAATGTTAGTAAAGCAGAATGCCACAAATGGGTTTCTAAAGAGGCCCAACTTAAACGGTATATATTATTGCCCCAAAAGGAAAACCAATCTTTCCTACTACACTATTTCACTATGCTGCAATTTTGAGTCATGGGCAAAGCCATGTCTCAACAGGAGGTATGGTAAATAACATACTCATTTTAGATTTTAGATCTGCATGGATTTTATCAAACTCAATAGATGGGAGAACAAGAAATGTTGCCTTGTAATTATAGATGCCTTTTTCAGATCATCGAGGAAGAGGCAGACCAAAGTTTGGCAGAACACGTGCAGAATATTAAATAAACAAGAGCTTACTCCAAATTCTCTTCCAGATACCGGAGAGCCCACCCCAATAGAACTTGTGAAGCCTGGAGGCTACATGTGGGTAAAGGTAATAAAAATGAAGAATTGGGCAGCTCCATTGTGGGAATAGCATTATCAGGTAAAATCGCAGAAAGAGTGTCCTGGGTATACTCCAGTCATTGTAAACTAGTAAAAGAACTAGGGCAAGTGGCTAGGAAATCCAAATAGTCCTTTGGATACAGTCTGACTACAAAGGGGGTTCTCTCCACTAGGGAGGGGGGTCGTCTCAACGTCAGTGAAGAACCATGGGACTATTTGGGAGCAGCAGCAGAAGTAGGGAAAGAGTAGAAAAATATGATACCTGGACACCATTCTCAAGGTGGGGTTGTGCAGGCATGTTAGCACTAATAATGTTTTTCATCTTATTCCCTTGTCTTTTCTTCCCCTTATATCATAATGCCACCAAACACAATAATACACCTGTTGGGGAGCATCCCTCATTCCCAAGAAATAGGACTCCCCAGAGTGTAGGTACAACAGGCAGACAGGATTGGGGACCACCTCCCAAGGATTATTCATATCCACCGTGGAGCAAACCTCTATACATTACCATTATCGAAGGAACCACTACCACAGTTGAATTTGATGCCAGTGAATTCAGTGTGATTCCTTAGAGACCGCTAGGTCCTTTGCCTGGGAAAATAAGTATATGTGCATCATTGCACACCCCAACCCCGGACTAAAGCCCTGCCTGGATTGGTCCACAGTCTGGTGGAGTACAGATCCACAAGGGTGGGAGATAGCACCATGGGTAGGAGACTTAAAGAAATTCATGCAGCAGCGGATTTCCATAATAAAGAAAGCCCCGTCTGCTTACTGCACGATCAAGTCGTGTAACCCACTGCTCCTAACCATTAAAAATGCACATCCCAGAGACCAAAAACTTTTTGGTCTCGGGATTACCATCACAGGAACAGACCCCATGGGATTAATTAATGTAACCACAGATAGGGCAAAGGCCATAAAGAGAGATTCCACAACCCCATTCCTCAAAGAAAAGATCTCTACCTCTGAAAGGGAGGGTGACACTTACTTACCCAATCTCACCCTTGAAAAAGCTTTTGGAATAGAGACAGGTGTCCCCGAGGGGAACAAATGGTTAAAATCTGTCCCATACATGGCCCCCACGCAGGGAATGATAACTGCTTCGCTTGCGCAAAAGCACGGCCAGCCCTTTGTACGGTGCCATTCCTGCTAAACATTTATAATGACTTAGAAGGGTTGTAGTGTGTGCTTAAGTTATATACTCAAAAGCAACCTGCAAACGGTACCACCCTGTCCTTTCTCTGCCCTGCTAGATATGCCACCTTCCATTACAGTATATTCAGGTAACCACACCTGTTTCCATAGTCAAGGGCGTAGTCAGAAATTACTGGCACTGCCAGCCTCCTTTTGTGCCTGAAATATAGTTCTGACACAGAACGACACCACATTTAAAAATGATTATTCCAGGACCAGTGTGCGGGCAGATATATGGTGGTTATGTGGAGACATGAAATTGCGCCCCCTACTTCCAAGTCTCTGGAGTGGGAGCTGCTGTTTAGTACAACTGATATTGCCTTTCCATGCTTTTCCCGTAACCTCTATTCCGCAGGTACCAAGATAGGAAATGATTCACCGCTCCAAACGAGAAGTCCGACTTAAAGGGTCTTTCGACAATCATGTAAACACTGATGATATAGGAGTACCCTGAGAAGTCCCAGATGAATATAAGGCCAGAAATCAAATCACCGCTGGTTTCGAATCCTTCCTCGCCTGGTGGGCAACTATAAACAAGAACGTCGATTGGATCAACTACAACCAACAGAGATTTGTCAAATTTACCCGTGATGGATTTAAAGGTATAGCAAGTCAACTAGAAGCCACCTCCTTGGTTGCCTGGCAAAATCATATAGCCTTGGACATGCTTCTTGCCGAGAGAGGTGGTGTGTGCAAAATATTCGGTGACATGTGTTGCACCTTCATCCCAAATAACAAGGCTCCTGATGGGAGTATCACTAAGGCCTTGGAATGACTGACTATGTTATCTAATGAACTGGCGGAAAACTCTGGGATAGCCAACCCTTTCAACGACTTTCTTCAGACTTGGTTCAGGAAATGGAGCGTGTTAATTTCAACTGCCATACTAGCAGCTATTTTGGTAACCTGTGGGTGCTGTTGCATCCCTTGTATTCGTGGCTTATTGCAACGTCTTATTGATAATACCTTTACTAAAACCATGTATACTGCAGCTTCACTCCGCTCTTATGACTATGTGGATAATTATGACACAGATATATGACGCGAAGGATGAAAAGCTATGCTAGTCCTGATCACTGATGTTTTTTCTGTCACACATAATGCATTCACAAGTATAAAAAGGGTGGAAATGTAAGGAAATTCTTGAGTTAATACTTGAAACGCATGATATGTGAAATGTAGCTTCTTTTACCAATAACATGTCCTTGTGATAATTGTAGCTTCTTTAACAATAACAAGTCTTTGTGATAATTTGAAACAGTGCATTTGTACGCAGCTAACTGTCCCCTGAATAAATGACGTGAACGTTGGGGCCAGATCAGCTGCAGAAAGATTGTAACATGTTACAGTATCTATAAAAAGCCAGCTATTTTCTGTATTAGCTGGTCAACCTGCAGCTTACTTCTGTATTGCTTGTCCCCTCGCAGCGAGTATAAAACTTATCACATTCCTCTGAACCCTGAATGGTCATTGGCAGATTTTTCTAACACTTACATATTACAGAGATTTCCTGGGATATAGGAGGTACAATATTCCCTATATGTTGCACACGTTATTCAGGGATATTAGTAAAGTAATAAGGAAATATTTTTCAAACTTTTTTTTCTAAAACGTTTTCACCTTTAAGAAAATGATGCTTTTTTTGTTGCCTTGACAACTCTATGGGGCATTGCAGTGACGAAAGAGTGATGGGCCCCCAAGCACCCACACAGACATGCCATGACTTGGTTGCGGCGTTAGAACAAAAAGCTCATAGTATATTTTCAGCTCCTTTGTAATGAGGGCACTGACGACAGAAGGAGAACAGCTAGCAGTCCTCATCAGCCTGACATCGTATATATCCAGAGCCAAGCAACAGACTCAGGAAAAATGTCCTCGTTATTTTGTTTTTAATGAGAACATAGTGGCACCTGGGCTTAATTGTTAGCTTGGTAACATGAAACAACGCATGCTACAGCTTCCATGACTGTTTATTATGCAGATACAAATTAGGAGGCAATGGTATTAGCAAATCACTTTGCTTCTTACTTGAGCAGAAGTCAATAATACAAAGCAGGGTTAATGGGAACATTTCTAATTAATTAAGAATTTGAACCTTCTAAAACAAACTGATCTGAAAGCAAAGCAATATCAGTACAGCATTTCTATTTTTAGCATGCCACACATAATTGTGGTGGTGGTATTGTAATTCCCATTCTGTTTTTTGTAGTGACTTTCACAAAGCAGCACCCTCATCTACAAATTTCAAGCAAGGTATCACTGAATGTTGGGTATTTGATATTCAAAATATTGAATAAGAAAGCTAAAAAGCACTCAAAACCAATTAGACAACAGGCACATGGTTATATAAAAATGCAAGATTTTACTCGTAATTCCAGAACTGCAAGTGGCTTCACCATCTCAAAATGTTGCAGCAGATACAGTATGTGCAAATGGGCACAGGTGCTTTATTTTAAAAGAACTAGAAATATAATATACTGTACATACAGGAACTCCATGGTTTTAATAAAGAATGGCATGTAGGCCAACTTAAGCACTTGAAGAGCCACTATTTTAATAAAGTTTTAATAAAGAATGGCATGTAGGCCAACTTAAGCACTTGAAGAGCCACTATTCAACTATTCAACAATTCAGTAGAATTTTCCATCTTGATTGCTGCCTTGTTTAGGGAAATACCTAAAAGCAGTGGTCCCCAACCTGTAGCTCGTGAACAATAGGTTGGGGACCACTGATCTTCAACCCCTTGGATGTTGCTCCCAGTGGCCTCAAAGCAGGTGCTTGTTTTTGAATTCCAGGCTTGGAGGCAAATTTTAGTTGTTTGAGAACCAGGTGTACTGCCAAACAGAGCCTCAATCTACGTTTACAATCCACATAAGGCCTACCAAATAGCCCCCAAGAACATTTTTCATGCTAGTGTTGCTCCCCAACTCCTTTTACTTCTGAATGTTGCTCATGGGTTCAAAAGGTTGCGGATCCCTGTGTCAGGGCCCGAAGGCACAATTTGGAGTGTGGACCAAGGAGGAAGCAAATAGGCAAACACAGTTCGCGGTACAATGAATTAGGCAGAAGAATCACCAGTTCAGGCAAAGGTCGGTCCAGGCAGCAAGATATCGTGGTCGAGGTTTCAGGCAAAGGTCGGTCCAGGCAGCGAAGAATCAAGGTCGAGGTTTCAGGCAAAGGTCGAGAATCAAGAATCAATATTAAGAAAACACCCAGGAACTCTAGATAGAAGAACCTATACTCGGGCGCTGAGAGATCCTTCTGGCGACCTTAAATAGGTGGATTTTCGCGCCAAAACGTGCTAGATAATGTCACACAACGTGCGCCAGAATGTGCGCCCTCGTCTGCACGTTTTGGACGCCAGCGTCCAAAAGATGCGCCAGCATGGCCTCTTCTGGGCGCCGCCATCTTGGATGCTCCGAGGACACCTTACACCCTGCCCTAAAGTTATCTCAAAGTACAGGCCAACTTAGTGAGCTATTCTTGTTATGCCTGCAGAAAGCCCCAGTAATGGCAAACCAACTTCTTGCCTATTGGGTCACTACCTATAATGATTGCTTTAAGGGGATTACCATTATAAGTGTAAATGATAACAACAATAAGATTACAGGTGGGTTAAAGATAGCATAAGAGATACTGTGGTCAGTCAAGTTGCAAAAAGTGGAACCATTTCATGTACATAGAAGTATCCCCTGCATTTGATTTTGTCATATATGCTAAATGACTATGTGTTACATGCTGGCCACATTTTTCCCACTAGAGCCAATGGACAGTTGCCTTGTATTAGGCAGTCACACCACATCTCATTAAAAACCCTTTACCACAAAGCCTTGGTTTTATTAGTGAGATCATGAACGGTCGGTGCAATAAGCACCAAACACAAAACTATCATGGCAAAAAGCACAGCCATATTATGCCTGTGCCCCTTTTAACATTCAAGCATACTAATGCCCTCACAATGTGACCTTTGCAATACCACTGTATTGAGATATATAGAATATTACTTTTTAATTATTAAAAAAAATATATATATATACATGTATTAAAAACCTATCTTTAAGGTTTTAGGCTACAAAATATATTAGCTGGTCCTCATAAGTAATAAATATTTAATCAGTTCTTTTTATATTTGTTGAAGAGTATATACAGAACAGAGGAGTTGTTCAATGAGAAATAACATTAGACCTATCCTTGTATCCCTGTCAGGTGACCATGGCCAAGTAAAACACTTATACCCCTGAAGAAGTCAAGCCCTCAGAGAAACGCGTTGGGTGGCATAGTTGGTTGGTGGTAGAATAGCTCCCACTCACTCCCCACGTAGATAGGTAGGATCACTGGGGAATGCTTGGAAGGGAGGGAAAGGGTGTTGTGGGTAGACTTTCCCGGTTTTCAAACTGGGGCTTTAATACTTTCCACCACTTATTTAACTTGAACTTGTGTTACCTGCCACCAATCTACCAGAAGAGGAGAAGTAGAAGGTGGGCAGATTACTCCCGCATGCTTCTTGGAACATAAGTTTGAATTATTCTCACGGAGCATATTGAAGGGAGGCTTAAATAACCAACACCCAGACGTTATACTGGGTGACTTAAACAGCAAAAATATATGGCACCCCTTCCATGACCTTTTCAAATGATACCCTTGCATGGGCACCACAGACTGACCCATTTGCATTGTCTACAATAGGTCAAAAGTCCACTGCAATATCAAGGAAAGATAAAATGCCAGGCAATCAACATTAACTTGAATGTAGAGGAATAAAGACAGTTATTTGACTTTGTTTTAAGACCAAATGTTTTTTTTTTATTATTAAAAAATGTGTTGTAGGTCTGTTACATTTCTGCATTTTTACTCTGTCTGTGCCAGAAGATCTACAGGGTCTATATCTCTGTGTATTTCTATTCATGAACATCTATTAAATGTATATACAGTACATACCATGCTTTTATCATACTCCATTATTTGATGTTTTCTGCTGGAACCTGCTCATCTTTCTGTACGATTTACAGGCCTGAACTCCCTGCTGTGTTTTATAGATTTTTTTATTTTTTTTTAGTGTAGTCTGAATGTTTCATCTATGATTTCTGAATTTTATGCAGTGATTTTATACAATTTTGAGTGAAATATTCTTTGGAACTGCTACCAAATAATTTATAGTAAATGGGCCACAGGGCAGGCTTTTAACCACAAAGAGCTGACTTTGATCAAAGTGCTGCATTTTCATAGGGACAGAGTGTACTAATGCTTTCTTCTGAGATTTCAATAAACATGTCCAGACAGATATTTTTTTTAAAATGTCTTATGAAGAAAATACAAGGATTCTTTATATCTTTTGTATTTTTTTTTTTCAAAGCTGGCCATACATAGTCTGTTCAAGATCTGCTCATTTGGTGAGGTCCCCAAAAGAGTTGACATTTGCCCAATCTGCCATCTACATGGTTGGCCAAGTTGGGTTCATCCAGCTGTTTGGCCCCTGGGCTGTGCAGAGCGGAGGTTCTATATTTTATACTGTACAGTCAAACATGTGATCATAATTTAGCTGAATCAGAAGCCATACTGAAACTATTGGGGCATCTATATCACAGCAATTCAAATAGGCACCAAGGACAAATTCAGCAGACTGTTCTGTTCTATAAACCCATGACCCCTATTATCTCAAAGATATAAAGAGATGTCACCTCACCACTTTATACTTAGTCACATGCTTAAAGGAGAAGGAAAGGGTAAAATTAAGTAAGCTTTATCAGAAAGGTCTATATAAATATACCAGTAAACCCTCAAAGTAAGAGTCTTCTGTCAAAAGAAACTGCATTTCTTTCCGTCTATTGTGTATACATGGGCTTCTGTATCAGACTTCCTGTTTTCAGCTTAAACCTCCAGGGCTAGGGCTTGAGCATGCTCAGTTTTCTCCTCGCCCGCTCCCTCCTCCCCAACCTGCTGTAATCTGAGCCCAGAGCTATGAGTGAGCAGGGAAACTCAGGCCGGATGTGATGTCACACCAAGTGAATATGGTTGCTATCCTAAACAAGCAGAGAGCTTCTAGGGCTGTTAACTCAGATATGGTAAAGCATTCTACAGAATAAATAGTGTTATAGTTTGCACTATTGTGGCTAATCTATTGGCAATAAACTGCTTCAGTACTTTTCCTTCTCCTTTAATTCACATCCGGCATGCTAATTAGCCATTCATTTACATGTATAGCGCAAGACTAAACTAAACCTTTGCATTGAGCAGCATGCATCTAATGAATTCTCAAGTAGTCATGCAGCATGTGAATTTAATCTGCATTTAGTTTAGAAGGGCTGAGGCTGCAAATCCACAAGCAGACATAATCCAAGAAGTAGCTGATAATGAGAATGAAATGATACACTGTACAATGTGACGAATACCATGTACGCTTTTAAGTTCCAGTACTACACGTATGGGACCTCTTATCCAGAATGCTCGGAGTCTGGGTTTTTCTGGATAACATATCTTTCCATAATTTCATACCTTAATACAAGAGCAGAAAGGGGAATTACAGGGGCACTTCTCAAGAGGTTCTGCATCATGCACATGAGTTATTGCACTGGTGTCTTATCCTTCCCATAAAAACACTTATCGTAAGAATCACACAGTGTGGCTCTTCTCGATGCATTATAAAGATCTCATGAACTGAATAGATCTTGTGAATTCTTGCAACCAACATGTGTCTTGTACCTGTAGCCATCATATGAAAATCTCTTAATATATCCTTGTTGTAAGGATTCCTAATGGCATATTGGCACACCCTAGCCTTGAGCTACATTTACATTTCCCATTATGAGCTTCTTTTATCTGCGTTACAAGAGGGAATTAGCACTTTCCGCAGTTATATTTTACAGGTATGGGATCCGTTATCCGGAAACCCGTTATCCAGAAAATGCCAAATGCCGTCCCGCTTACACTCCCTTTTATTCAAACATTCTACCTTTTTAAAAATGATTTCCCTTTTCTCTGTAATAATAAAACAGTACCTTATACCTGACCCAAAGTAATATATAATTAATCGTTAATGGAAGCAAAGCCAACGTATTTTGTTTATTTAATGATTGTAGACCTAAGGCATGAAGATCCAAATAACAGAAATATCCCCTATCCAGAAAACCCCAGGTGCCGAGCATTCTGGATAATAGGTCCCATACCTGTATACATAATGGTATACATATGCAGGCACACATAGCAATAAATACAATACAAAAACATAAAATTTCTATCAGTCATATAATAAAATGTAATGTTTTAGAAGGACACACCTTGTCCTTTGCCAGCATAATACAACATTCAGAACTATAGCAGCAGCAGTAATTACTGGGAGACTGAGTCGGCTGGGTTGGGCTGATGGATGTGTATGTGGGAAGGAGTGTTACGTTGATGCTGTGATGGAATATTCATGCTGCATAGTAATTAACTGCAACCAAAACAGTAATCAAGACCTTGCAGGAACTGTTAGGCACCTTAGTAACACACTCAGAGCTACTGACTTTTAAAGCTAGAAACATAATTGACAGCATCAGCCCTACGTTATATTAGGGCCATTTTCATCCTATAGGTGCGTAGATTGTCTGAAAATATCCAAGTTTATCTCTTAAAGCCGTAGTATGTAATGTAGTAAAAAGTTTTAACTTTGCCTACATGTTGTACCTGTCACAATCAATCAGATATACTGTATGTCTTCAATAGACCAGTAAGTGCTACCTGCTGTTTGGTTGCTATGGTTTATAAGACAAATAGAAGATAAAATACATTTATTACAGTGTGTGCTAAACAGCGCATGTGTTATATGCTGGGAAAATTTGGTTCCTACAGCTGTACTGAAAACTGAATTGCTGCCTTCATGGCTACACAATAGCTTAATTACATAAACTATATCGGAGCATCAGGAGCAAATATTTTTGCGGTTACTGTCCTTTTATTTCAATACACTGCTACAGCCCTGGATATCTCTCAGTAGCTTAAATTGAAGAGTTAACTCCAGGATAGAAATAATTTATTTATTTTTTGCTTAGTAGATCATTATTATGTTTAATTACACATATCCAGATTATTATCCTATATCATTCATCTTCAGATCTATGTCAGTTCCTGCCCCAGTGGAGTTTATCTAAGATCACTATCACATTTACAGACTAAGGGCAGAGACTCACGCTCAGATTCGGGGAGATTTAGTCGCCCTTCGATAATTCGCCTCTTCTTCAGAGCGACTAATCTCCGCGAACTGCCTCCTGTCGTCGATTTAGATTCCTCTTGAGGCAACTTTGGGCGTCTTTGGAAAACGAATCTCACTGATTGCCATCCTGCCGGACATTTACATTCTAGCCGGTGGGAGGCAGTTCGGGGAAATTAGTCGACCCGAAGAAGAGGAGATTTGTCGCTGGGCGACTAATCTCCCTGAATCTGAGTGTCTCTGCCCTAAAGGCCACACTATAATCAGGAGCCAGACTGTACATATTTGAAGTGTGAAAGTTAAACCACACAGACACGGGGAGAACATATAAAGTCCTTGCATATAGGGCCCTTGTTGGAATCAAACATGGGACCTCTCTACTGCAAGGCAGCAATGCTATCCATCCAATCAAGCCCAATTAAAATACTTTAGATCTTATCTCCTAATATGTGGCGTAGAACTGCACTACTAAGTTTTTGACTTTACAGAACAACAGCTTTTCTGCTATCTTGCAGCCTGTGGTTTGTATTTTTCAGTAAGAAGAAGAAGTAGCACAATTCAGAGACAGCCAGTAACATTAAAGAAATAGCCAATGTGTTAATTAGGTCTTGGACTCAAGTCAGAAAGGTCTTAGCTGAAAATATGGAAGAAATCCAAGCAATAACAGGTCTCCAGAAAGTCATTAAATATAAGCAAAGTATTGCAAAGACAGCTGCTCAATTTTCCTGTCATTGTCTGAAAATGTAATGAAAAGATAAACCGATATTTTTCCTCTTAGGCGCAGTGCAACCTTCGTTCACCATACTATTATCTACCCACCCAGGATGCTCAGCCAGTTGGAAGTTGAAGCTCAGTGATATCAAGGATACCCGACCCGTTCTTGTCTTCTTGATATATAGTCAATAGTGACATTAAAACATAAAGCTTATACAAATCAAATCACACCAGCTAAGAAGTTACTGGAAGCCTAGTCAGGCAGAATGGGGTTTGTTTTCTGGTATCAATTCCTGCATCCATTTCCTTCATTGTGGCTGAAGGTTTGGTCCTCGTGCCAATAATCAAAATTTAATATGAGTTCATGCAAAGCATTTAAGAGAGGCCAGAATGAACAGCACAATGTAGTTCTGTATCAAATATGGTTTTTAAACCAGTCCCATAAGCTCCTGAGTTGGTCTGTAATCTGTTATAGGTTATGCTGACCAACTTCAGTCCCTGACAGATTTCTCCTGGACTAACATGATACAGTAGGTGATAGTCTTTGCATTTAGTAGGTGTATCCATACCTGACGCCTTAGAGAAAGGATACCTAAAAATGCTACATAGACTGCTATGTCAAATCCCCAGTCAATTAATGGCTCCTGCTGATGCTATTATTGACTACAGGGAGTTTTCAGATTTGAGGAAAAATAACATCAATCCCCAGAAACAGATCTTTCTTCTGGAATCTGAAACAGCAATTTACATATAGCTGGATTTATAGCCCAGCTGTGTCCCCCAGCCTCACAAATATTCTTCATTGATCATTTCTAAATTGCTTCTCTTTGCCTATATATGTAGTGAGTGATGATAATAACAGATGGCGTAGCAGCTAGAGAGCCCAGAACTACTCATAGATGTATCTCTTCATCCAAGTCAACTGTCCTGAGAAGATAAAGACCATCTTGCTTCCTACCCTTTATCCAAGTCAACTGTCCTGAGAAGATAAAGACCATCTCGCTTCCTACCCTTTATGAGATGTTGTTGCTTTATTTGTTCTATTCTGCTGTGTTCTCTTCTTTTGTGAGATGCATATTTACAATGTGATTTAACTTGCCATTCTCAATATATACTATGAAGCCTACCCCATAACCTCAGGAGTTTGAAAGGCAAGGTTTCCAAAGCACAAGCATTGCCATGGTACATGGAATATGGCTGAAGAAATTAGGACATTTGCTGAGGCTTCCAGTTCAGTCAAAGGAGAACTTTAACATAAAAATCAATATGGCTATAAATGCCTTGTAAATATATTGACCTTACTGCACTATCCTAAGGTTTTGGTACGGTTATACAGTAATAACATGAGAGTCTGCATGGTATCATTCATATAAAATGAATGTCAAATGCTTGAACCAGGGAATGTTTCCAATTGCCATTGGGGTTGTTAAAATTGAATATACTGACTGGGCCTCAAAGTCAGGTCAAGATGACAAAGGTGTCTAGTAAAGGGTTAAGCTTAAAGTCCTTACTTGCTAGTGTATAAAATAGGAACTGAAATTGTTTTGCTTGGCACATAAGAAAAAAACCCTAGAATTCAGTCAATAAATCATATAAGAAAAAGGAGAAGTTATGTCTAGACAAGCTACTGCATAAAAGTCAGCTTCGTAACAAATGATGCTTAGTAATAAAATCCAATGACATAAAATTAAAATTAAGATGATCAATAAGATTGTTTCAAGCAAAATATGTAATCTAAAATGTTAATGATGGTTTGATCTGGGTATAAAAATATATAACAAAATGTGAAGGGCAGAATTCTCTGATTTGCTGTTTTGCTAAATCTGCAGTTTGAGCATTATCCGTGTGTCCAGATGTGGTGATTGCTTGAGAGATAAACTACTCTTCAGGGTCAGGAAGGAAGGTATTCCCTCTTGAAGCATAATTGGCACTGGGTTTTTGTCTTCCTCTGGATCAAAACAGTGGATATATGATAGTGTATTTTAAGTTTTATTTGTCACAGCAGCTGTAGGACCTTGCCAGAGTACTGCACAGGAAATTTTAGAATGAGGTTTTCTCCTGTGACCGCAAGGTGGGTTGATTGATAAAGACACTAATACTGCTTGTTGTAGGTGCAGTCTGCTTGGATTTCCTATCATTGACACACTGCCGATTCTGAATCGCCAGCAGGGCTGCTGAACTTCTCTCATGGTGAGAGATGCAGCTCGTGCTGGTAGCAGAGTTTGAGGCCATCCTCTCTGTAGGTAGAGGCAGCCTAATACACAGTGATGGATTTGATGTTATAGTGCTGATCTCATGTGAGGAACAGCAGATCATAGTAGTGATCTCTTATGGAATTCTGGCTTTGACTATTGCCTTGGGGTGAGGCGAATAAGCTCCTATTTTTTTTATTTATTTGTTAAAATGTAAATAAATGCTGTGGCCATTTTACACTATTTCTGGCTCCTGTTCTTGCATTAAGGTATGTAACAGTGGGATGGCTGAAAGAAAGTCCCCTTGTCATGATCCAGTCATTTGATCACAGGAGCTCTCCATGTTGGATTTTGTCAGGAGTGCCAGTGACACTCACATGCTCAGTGAGCTCTATGAAACTGGAAATTATCAAGCAGAATATGAGAATTGTCATTGTCATAGAAGCTGTTGAATAGAAGCTATGGCCTAGCCGGTAAAAAATATGGTTGATCCCAATATTATTAATAAGGAAAAAAGATAAATATATAGGAAGGCCGGTATTTTTTTCCGGAAAAGGTGGCAACCCTATATGGGGCTGATTATTAAATTCTGATGCAGAGTGTTTCTATGGTGCCATGTAATGAGAATCTGAGCTCATTACTAATTAGCCTTGTAATGTGACTTTTATATTCTATATTCTCAGTGTTTTGGGAGTCAGTCCCTAAGCTCAGTAAGTGACAACAGAACAGAGCATGTACAGTGAATCAGCAGTATTATGACTCCAATTGCTGTGATAATGGCTGAATCCCCGTGAGACCTCCCTGCTGGGCCTGTATGGAGCTGTAACAACCACTGAGGACAATCTTTTCCAGATAGCTGAACTCACCAGACACTTGTAGTCCACAAAGCTGCTTTATTTGAGGTGGATAGACAATGTAGCAGTGGATGAATAAGTGCTGCAGGTCAAAAAGAATATTTCCTTCCTAACCTCTGAGCTGTAGCTCCTCACTCATGGAAGGCAGGAACACAAGAGGATGATGGGAGGAACTGACGTCACACATAAGGAAGGAATAGGAGGAGGGTTTACAAACAAGGAAATACAGAGCTTGCCATACAGCCTTGGTCAGCAGGTTACAGCATAACAATGGGTATGCATATAAACATAAGCAATTAAACATATATTTTCTAACCCTGATAACTTTAACTGCTGGGGCAGCCGGGCCCGGATTTGCGGCAAGGCCGCATAGGCCCGGGCCTAGGGCGGCAAAGAAATAGGGGCGGCATGCCACCCAGCCGCCGTTCAACTGCACCAGCTGATCCGGCGTTTTTTCGCCGGCGCGCTGGGAAGGCGGGCTCTAGGACTGCGCGGCCGCCTGGTCGGACCGCGCGGCCTAGGGGCGCCCAGAAGAGAAATCCGGTGCTGGGGGCAGCACAAGCAGAAAAGAAAATGGGTAGTTACTGGGGGCATTAGCAGGGCCCTCACTGCTAAAACATATTGGGCAACAGTTCTAGCCTACTGTCATGACATACTGTCATGGAAAAACATGGTTTTTCCAAAACACATCAATTCTGCACTGAAATCCATTTCTCAAAAGAGCAAACAGACTTTTTTATATTCAATTTTGAAATCTGACATGGGGCTAGACATTTATTTATCAGTTTCCCAGCTGCCCCAGTCATGTGACTTGTGCCTGCACTTTAGGATGGAACTACTTTCTGGCAGGCTGTTATTTCTCCTACTTAATCAGTCTCAGTGGGACTTGGCTTTTACTATTAAGTGCTGTTCTTAGATCTACCAGGGAGCTGCTATCTCGTTACCTCCCATTGTTCTGTTGTTAGGCTGCTGGGGGGGAAGGGAGGTGGGTGATATCACTCCGACTTGCAGTACAGCAGTAAAGAGTGATTGACGTTTATCAGAGCACAAGTCACATGACTGGGGGCAGCTGGGAAATTGACAATATGTCTAGCCCCATGTCAGATTTCAAAACTGAATATAACAAAATATGTTTGCTCTTTTGAAAAATTGATTGCTGTGCAGAATTCTGCTGGAGCAGCACTATTAACTGATGCATTTTGGAAAAAAAAACATGTTTTCCCATGACAGTATCCTTTTCAGCTTTACTTCTCCTTTAATCCCTTCAAAATGGGTTGCTTAGCAAAGCACTAAATGCCATTCTGTAACTGTTTTCCCAGTTATTAAAATTGTATTTCACTGGCAGTTAATGATTCAAAGACTGACTTCCTAGGTTTGTTTGAACTTTATATTACACCCAAACTGGCAAACTAAGGGCACATTATTGAAAGCAAATTGTAATTATTTTTAATACATTTCTCCTTGAAAACATCAGGCCCCCCAAACAGTCTTATAAGAGCGGAAATCTCCACGCAATATGCCAATGAATACTTTGTAGTCAGTAGTTGAAATAAAGCCCATTCCCCTGGGAAATAAAGCTAAGACCGCAAATGCGTCCATAGGTCCATTTCAGCCCCCGAGCGATCTATATAAACTTGCTATTCAAATCCTAAATCACTGTGTTCTGCTGCGCTTGCTCTCTGCCAAGCATAATCAATTTACTATAGTCATTCTGCTGGAAAGTCACATGGAAAAGCAGCTAAGGGACCTCCAAGGCTGATGTCTATTAACTGCTTGCTGATCAGGAGGCTGAGGCTGGCTGCAGCTACTGGGAGAGTATTCTGGTTGTGTTTAAAACTGCTGATTGTCAGCTACCAATTTGACCTTTCGTTCTGAAAAAAAAAAGGTTTTTCTGCATTCTACAAGTCAATACACCTGTGTCTGTAACAATTAACATGCTTATTACATATTCTTTGATACACATGGGCTTATTTACTTGCAGTCATGAGATGCTAACTAGTCTCCCAGTGGTCTGAAATCTCTTTATTTCATTGATATAGCTGCCAAATGTATTGGTTATTTAAGTAAAATGGGGGAAAGCATTTGATTATAGCACCCTTTATGCCATATAGCTCCCTACTTTGGAAAACTTTCAGATCACTACGAGATGCAGCGGGGCGAGAACTGCCTCAACAAGTCAATGTGGCCCTTGCTTCAACAATATCAGTTGGGTAAACCCGTTGGAAGTCATACTTGGATGACCCACAACCCCCCTGTTTTGATATTGTATATTTAGCCGGAAGCTGTGGCATAGCTTCAGTGGTTGTAGCACCCCATACCCCCCCTTTAAACTAGTGGTGATCCTATGCTTTTAAAATTGGGCGTTTGTTTTGGGAATATCTCTCCTTTAAAAGCCTGATTGCTGGCTGGGGAGGATTTAGCCCTCAGTGAAAAAACAGCATTCAATGGACATTGATTACAGGTAATGCTAGAATGCACATAAAAAATAAAACAAGTTAGGGACCGCCATTCGGGGTTTACCTTGACGTGGTATGGTGGCTTATCAATATCCTGACGAAGGGAGGTTGTACCCCCCGAAACGTTGATACTGGTGTTGAATAAAAATAAAAGAAAACTGCAGAAAATTGGTGTGTGCGGATCCATAATTGAAATTGCTGCTATTGGATGGCCTCGTCGGGCCGGAGGATAACCAGCACCACTAAAGCAGAAAAAGTGAGTAAAGTTCCAGGTGTGCGGTGTAACCACTTCAATATTCCTGGCAATATCACCTGAAATGGTCTTATTAGTTGATGGACACATCGTACATTTAAATGATCGTTTTGAGATAAAGAGAAGATCATTTAAAGATCTTTACATCTATGGCCAGCTTAACTAGTAAGGGAACATTGGACAGGTCCTCGAAGGGTAACAATCTTGATCTCCGTAAATCTGCGGTGAAAAGTAGTTATCTTGTTGGTATTCCTTTTATGCCAGATCATTGGCATAAACTATTTAACTATTTCATTTACTAGAATACTGTATAAAATAAATAAAGCAAGAAGAAGCCTTCATACCGGTGCACTCCACTATTGCACATTATGACATGGCACGCTCCAAGCCTGTTGCAAAGTTCCAAAGCCACTGAGAGCAATCCAACTCCTGAGGCGCTGCATGCTGTGTAGGCACAGGCTGCCGTTCGTTTAGAATGAATAAATGAGTCTACCAGCCGATACAGTTCATCCAAAGCATTGAGTGACCTCAATAACTAGAGAAAGAAAGAAAAATGAAATAACTCGTACATGAAAAGTATCATAATTTACTTGCCAGAAGTGCACTGAAAGTATGGGGGTAGAAAGATATTAAAGCCAACAGCAGAAATAAAATGTGTAAAACATATTACATTAACTTCAAGTAGGTCTTAAAAGTATTTTGCACAGTTAAAGTGTCCAATGATGTAGCTAAAAGTGTGCAAAGAAATGGCAGTTTGCAGCCTTCTGTTGCACTTTGTACTCTGTGTCCTGGATTGTATATGACCTCATATTTTAACATTTAGCTGTTTTTACATAAAACATCACTGTGAAATTGAAACCAATATCATAAACATCAGCAATTATCAAGTCCAAAAGAGGTGGGGCATAACAGAAAGTGGGCGGGGTGCTTAATACACATAATTATGGGGGTTTGTGGCCTAAATTATTCTGTTTCTTAATAATCAAATGTTGGGAGGGATGCTATATGTGTAAATGTTTCCAGAACAGGAACTAACCATATTTCTTTCAGGAGCTGAGGAAATCAAAACTCTAAAATGCAGTTCATATCATACAGGTATGGGATTTTCCGGATTGGCAGATTTTCACTGGAAATTCGCAAATTTATTTGCGGGCAGTGAAACGCGCAAATTCACAACAAATTTGCACCTGCCCAATACATTCACCCATCACTACTTTCTATCTATTCTTCTATCAAAATACATTTTATATCTCTGAACATCTAGATTTACATACACACATTGGTTCAGTTTAATCTTTTCTATTTCTACCAAGTGTAGGATGACAGAGCTGTGCGTATATATCACTTCTTCAACTGCCAATACTTCTACATACATAACCATGGGACTGGGTTCTCCCAGGGACTAAATGACATGACTGATTTACCTTGTCAATGAACGCAGCCTTAGACGTAGTATTTGGAGGAAGATTTGACTTATCCAAGTAGAAGGCTCTAAAGAAAGAGAGAAGCAATTTAACAGTGTATCTAATGTAGAAATAATTACATTTTATTGATTGTAGAACAAATCATGGGAAGGGATAAAAGCCATTGTATTACAAAGTAGTAAGATCATTCCCATTATTTTCTGAATGGCTGAATTCGTATTTTTCATCGACACTTATGTATTTTACAAGTATGGGATCCTTTATCTGTAAACCTAATATCAAGAAAGCTCCAAGGCCATCTGCCATAGAATCTACTTTAAGCAAATATTTCAATTTTGTTGGTTTCCTTTTTCTCTGTAATAATAAAATAGTACCTTGTACTGTAACTAAGCTGCATGAATCCATATTAGTGGCAAAACAATACCATTAGGTATATTTAATGTTCATATGTTGCTAAGTGGACTTATGGATATCTAAATTACAGATATCTAAATTCCCTTATCCGGAAACCCACAGAGGTCCAAAGCATTCTTAATAATAGACCCTATACCTGTAGTACTAGTGATGATATATATGCTGTGTGATTGGAGAATCTAATCCACCAGGTCTATGGGGTGATTGTATATCTATTTGCATATAATATATGGAATTTCTTTTTTTGTCATATATATATATATATATATATATATATATATATATATATATATATATATATATATATAACAAACAAGGGAAAGTTGTGCTCACCACTATTTTTTAAAACCATTAGGCGGGGGTGCAATGAGGGTGTGACCACAAAATACATATAGTCAACTACAAAAGGTCCTCTGCACTCAACCCATTATCAATACATTTTGTGCATACTGCTACTAAAAAATGCCTTACCCTTTAAACAACACAGGGATTGTTTGTCCATATATTGCAATATATTTAAGCTGGCCAACTACGTCAAAGTCATCCCATATCTGGCCAGTCCTACGCTTAATTTTCATCTGATTCATTAAGAATTCAATTGCTTAATTATACATTTTACAAAGCGACTAAGTTATACCTGCAACTTACTAGCTGCTTTCAAAGTAAACCTCCATACTTGGCTGCCCTTTTATTAGACACCAGTGGGATCACCTGACTATAGCTGGGAAGGGTGGGAGCTACAACATGGAGCTGGTCACTGCTCCTGTATAACTATAACAAACAAGGGAAAGTTGTGCTCACCACTATTTTTTAAAACCATTAGGCGGGGGTGCAATGAGGGTGTGACCACAAAATACATATAGTCAACTACAAAAGGTCCTCTGCACTCAACCCATTATCAATATATTTAAGACAGCGACATTTTGTGCATACTGCTACTAAAAAATGCCTTACCCTTTAAACAACACAGGGATTGTTTGTCCATATATTGCAATATATTTAAGCTGGCCAACTACGTCAAAGTCATCCCATATCTGGCCAGTCCTACGCTTAATTTTCATCTGATTCATTAAGAATTCAATTGCTTAATTATACATTTTACAAAGGGACTAAGTTTTACACACAACTTACTAACTGCTTTCAAAGTAAACCTCCATACTTGGCTGCCCTTTTATTAGACACCAGTGGGATCACCTGACTATAGCTGGGAAGGGTGGGAGCTACAACATGGAGCTGGTCACTGCTCCTGTATAACTATAACAAACAAGGGAAAGTTGTGCTCACCACTATTTTTTAAAAAAAATAGTCAGGTGATCCCACTGGTGTCTAATAAAAGGGCAGCCAAGTATGGAGGTTTACTTTGAAAGCAGCTAGTAAGTTGCAGGTAAAACTTAGTCCCTTTGTAAAATGTATAATGAAGCAATAGAATTCTTAATGAATCAGATAAAATTGAGCGTAGGACTGGCCAGATATGGGATGACTTTGACGTAGTTGGCCAGCTTAAATATATTGCAATATATGGACAAACAATCCCTGTGTTGTTTAAAGGGTAAGGCATTTTTTAGTAGCAGTATGCACAAAATGTCGCTGTCTTAAATATATTGATAATGGGTTGAGTGCAGAGGACCTTTATAGATATATATATATATATATATATATATATAGTGAATAAAGTACCCCCTTTTGTAAAATATAAGGATATTATTAGTTACCGAGGAGTTTCATGACCATATAAAAACACGAGGCCGAAGGCCGAGTGTTTTTATACAGGTCATGGAACTCCGAGGTAACTTCTAATATCCTCATATTTTACAACTGGGGGTACTTTATTTATTATAATACACAAATTTTAGTGAGTCATGTGACAGAAATGACATCACTACTCACCGTTTATAACTGATGACATCACTACTCACCGTTTATAAGGATATAATTTACAAGATATTCACGGCTTTTGTGTATTATATACAGATATATATATATATAGTTAAAGTGGCTTTACACTGGCTGGCCTTACAGGTTTGAACAGTTGGGTGCATGGGATTTCCAAATAGCATTGTTTTGCTCACTGTTGGGTGCTTTTGTGCACATATAAGATAAAGTCGACTTTCTGTAAAAAGCTTACAACTGTACTTGCCCACAGGGGCTCCCAGCCTATGGGAATCTCCCCACCACACACCCCCTCCCTACTGTATACCTGCAAGTATTTATTTTTGCTTGCCGCTGACTGCATATGGCCACCACAATTAAGTCTCGCTCAAGGCAAGCAGTGGGACTGGGGTGATGGGACCCACAGGGGCTGGGGCCCACTGGGTTTTTTCCCAGTGCCGGCCAGTCCAGTCCAATGCTGACTGAACTTAAAGGGGATATATACCTTACTTATAATTCAATGTAACATTGCTCAGTGTTCAGAATGGACTAGTGATGGGCAAATCTGTCCCATTCGCTTCACTGAGAAATCCACAAAACTCCAAAAAAATTCACGAAACAACGAAAAATTTGTAAAACGCATTAGGGCTCATTTATCAACACTGGGCAAATTTGCCCATGGACAGTTACCTATAGCAACCAATCACTGATTAGCCTTTTAAAGCCAGCTGCAAGTAGAACAATGAATGCAGTAATTTGGTTACTGCCCATGGGCAAATTTGCGCAGTGTTGATAAATGACCTCCATTGAAGTCAATGGGTGTCAAAATTAATTTGACGTGCAGCAATTTTGCTACAAGCGACAATTTTTATATGCGCGACTCTTTTGTCCAAATGCATTAAAGTCAATGGGCATCCGAATAATTTTGACGTGCAAAACATTTTTTGTTGCATCAAATTTTCCCACAGCAAATTTTCACGACAGATTCGCAAAAAACATTCACCATCGGCAGAATACGAAAATTCTATGCAAATCCATACCTGTTGAATAAATTCATCCAATACTGGAATTGACAGAACAGCAGGGACACCCAGGGGAAAAACGATATTAGCAGTGTAAAAAACGAATATTGTAAATTAAAAAAAAAAAAACATGGTCCCATGGCGGGGGCAAGAAAAAAAGGTCTTGTGTTGGACTTAGCTCTGTGAACAGAAAACAAAACGAAAGGGCATTCTAATGAGATGCATAAAGGCCAACAAGGGTGTACTGTAGATGTAAAATAGAAGTGATTATATTTTACATTATACATTCCATCCTATAAATAATTGATAATAGAAATCAAGGATGAGGCCCCTGCAACCGACATTCTGTAGACTAAAGTCTAGTCTGTTAGTCATCCCTTGCAAAACATACCAAAAGAATGGGATTAAAAAAAAACAAATAAGCAAGAAAGAAATGATAAATATATTAGCTTAGTCCTGCCTCTGTATCTCAGGCCTCTGTGGTTGTAGTTTATAATAAACTAGTGCAAATAAACAGGCAGCAAATATGTAATACATGGGAAAAAACAGGGCTGCTGGGATATATATAAAAAATTATAACATAACAACAGGGGTTGTTCACCTTCAAATTAACTTTTAGTATGATATGAAGAGTGATTCTGAGATAATTTGTAGTTAGTTTTCATTTTATATTATTTGTGGCTTTTGAGTTATTTAGCTTTTTCTTCATCAGCTCTCCAAATTACTATAGCAACCATGCATTGAGTTGAATAAGAGACAGGAATATGAATAAGAGAGTACCTGAATAGAAAGATGAGAAATAAAAAGTAGCAATAATAATACATTTGTAGCCTTACAGAGCATTTGTTTTTAGATGGGGGTCAGTGACTGGAAAGAGTCAGAAGTAGAAGGCAAATAATATATAAAAAAAAAAACTATAAAAAATAAATAATGAAAGGTTATTAAGGCGCGCGCCTCTTCCTGGATTTACGCGCATGCGCGCTGACGTGATGACGTCAGCGCGCAGTGGCGCGAAATTCAAATGCTATTTAAAGGTACAGTTTTACTTTATGCATTGCCCGTGATAGGATTCGTTCTTGGTGCTTCTGAGCCTTGTGCTAAATTCTGTAACCTGTTTGATTCCTGTTTTTGACCCCTGCCTGGCTATTTGACTACTCTGATTTCTGGATTCTGACCCTTGCCTGATTACTGACTACCGCTTCTGATTAACCCTCTGATTGACTTCCTGGTTTGACCCTTGCCTGCCTGATAACGTTTACTCTCTGCCTGCCTCGACTCGGCCTGTTCTGACTACTCCTTTGCCTAACGCCTTGTACTGCGATCTTCTTTCCAAAGACTTTGTTTTACTACAGTCATGCCCCTTTGCTTGCCAGAACTCCTCGCCATGCTCCTCTCGAAAAGTCCAGGTGGCATCTGAGTACGCTGAGGGCTCCTCCCGAAGCCAAAGGCGGTCACACTACTGGTGAAGCCGAGCCGAGACCAGGGAGCTTGGCATTAGTTCTGGTTTAGGGTGCCGACCGTGACATTATCACGGGCCCTAAAAGATGGACGAAGAAGGTCGAGCTGTGTTCCAAGAGGCATGTAAATTATACCTCAGCTTTTTCCCCCATTCATTCACTACTGGCGAGGAAAAAGTGAGGTTCGTAATAACCTTATTACAGGGTGATCCCCAAGTTTGGGCTCTCAGATTGCCCCGTCTCAGATCCGGCCCATTTTTCCCTTGATTCATTTTTTAAAACCATGGCTGTACTTTATGATGACCCGGATCGTGCATCTTCTGCCGACTCCGCGATTCGTAAATTGTGCCAGGGGAAACGAGTTCCGCCGGTGGGCAGTAGAGACTGGGTGGAACGACATGGCGCTTCGTAGCCAGTTCCGTATTGGGCTGTCTGACTCAAAGTCAAAGATAGCTTGGTAAATGACCCTTTACTCTCCAACCTGGATGATCTCATGTCACTTTCCATCCAGATAGATAGGAGGCAGAGGGAAAGAAGGGGTGAAAGGGGTTCTCCTATGCATTCTGGGTTTACCAATGTGAAGTATAACTTTTCTAATGTGGTGTCCAATGTTAAGTCCCCTAACCCTTCCATGGTTCAACCTCAGGAGGAACCCATGCAATTGGGTATATCCCATCTAACCTCTGAGGAAAAAGCCCACAGCGTTCCCTTGGTCTTTGCATTTACTGTGGGGAAAAGGGTCATTTCCTGAATTTATGTCCTAAGAGGCCGGGAAACTTCCAAGCCTAAATGGAGAAGGGGAGCTCCATTTGGGTGCAGAAGTTTCCTCTCCCCAGTCTACCTCTAGGATTTTGATACCTGTTAAACTCACCTGGCCTACGGGTTCTGTCAGGGTGTCCGCTTTTGTGGATTCAGGGGCGGAGGGGAATTTTCTTGATGCTACCTTTGCGGCAAAATGTGGTATTCCCTTAATCCCCCTGATTCCTCCTATGAGGATTTTGGCAGTTGATAAAAAACCTTTGGGTTCAGGCCTGGTAACTAAAAAGTCTGTGTCTCTTTCCATGTGCTCTGATAACCATCACAGTGAGAAGTTAGCCCTTTTTATCATTGAGGGTGCGTCTTCTCCTCTTATTTTGGGGTTACCTTGGCTCCAGATCCATAATCCTCATATTGGCTGGGTATCGGGGAAGATTCTGCAATGGGGTCCTAAGTGTGGTGGTTCATGTATTCCTCAGGTGGTGGCAACTACTTCTGTAGAAGGTTTACCTGCAGCATATGCTGAATATGCTGACGTGTTTTCTAAGAAAGCTGAAGAAACCCTACCTCCCCACAGGCAATATGATTGCCCTATAGATCTAATTCCTGGGTTTATTCCCCCTCGGGGTAGAACATACCCTCTTTCCTTGCCGGAGGCCCAGGCAATGAAAGAATATATTAAGGACAACCTTGAAAGAGAGTTCATTAGGCCTTCTAGTTCCCCTGCGGGGGCAGGTTTTTTCTTTGTTGGGAAGAAGGATGGTGGTCTACGCCCCTGTATAGATTATAGGGGTCTCAATAAGATCACCATAAAAAACCGCTATCCCCTCCCGTTAATTTCTGAATTGTTTGACCAGGTTAAGGGTGCCAAGATCTATTCTAAGCTAGATCTTAGGGGTGCCTATAATCTCATACGCATTAGGGAGGGGGATGAGTGGAAAACTGCATTTAACACCAGAGACGGCCACTACGAATATCTTGTAATGCCCTTTGGTCTCTGTAACGCACCCGCCGTGTTCCAAGAATTTGTCAACGACATCTTTCGGGACCTGCTGGGGATATTCGTAGTGGTCTATCTTGATGATATCTTGATTTTCTCCTCTAATTTGGGTGAACATAGAAATCATGTTCAACAAGTCTTGTACAGACTCAGGGAGAATAATCTTTATGCAAAACTGGAAAAATGTACCTGTGAGGTTACTTCCGTTCAATTTCTAGGGTTTAATATTTCCAGCAAGGGTCTTGAAATGGATACAGGCAAGGTGAGAGCTGTACTGGATTGGACCCAACCCCAATCATTACGTGCTACCCAAAGGTTCCTGGGGTTTGCAAATTACTATCGTCAATTTATTAAGAATTTTTCCATTATTGTGGCTCCCATCACTGAGTTAACTAAAAAAGGCGCTGACCCCAGCATTTGGCCTCCTGAAGCTGTACAAGGTTTTGAATTCCTCAAAAAGGAATTCAGTTCTGCCCCAATCCTTCGTCACCCGACACTGCGCTTCCCTTTATTGTGGAGGTTGACACCTCTGAGGTAGAAGCTCGGGCAGTCCTTTCTCAAAGGCACCCGACTACCAACAAGTTACATCCCTGTGCTTTCTTCTCCAGGAAGTTTTCACCCGCAGAGGTGAATTATGATATAGGTAACAGGGAATTGTTGGCAGTCAAATGGGCCTTTGAGGAATGGCGGCATCTTCTAGAAGGTGCTAAACATTTGGTGACGGTCTATACCGACCATAAAAACTTTCTGTATATTGAGTCAGCTAAACGCCTAAATCCAAGGCAAGCCCGGTGGGCTTTATTCTTTTCCAGATTCAATTTCTTGTTAACTTTTCGGCCTGGTTCCAAAAATACCAAGGCGGATGCACTCTCTAGGAGTTTTGAATCCTTTTCCTCTGACTCTAGCGAGTGTACCATCATTCCCAGGGAAATAATTGAAGTCTGACCTCTCTTCCTTGTTGTCCCCTTTACAGTCATCTGCTCCTGCTGATACCCCATCTGGTAAATGGTTCGTTCCTGAGGAGCTTAGGGAACAAGTGTTAAGAGAGGTTCATGATTCCAAAGTGGCAGGTCATCCAGGTATTGCAAAAACCATTTCTCTTTTATCCCGTCATGTCTGGTGGTCTTCCTTCAAACAGGATACTAAAACATTTGTCAATTCCTGTCCAGTTTGCCAAAGGTCTAAGTCATCTCATCATCTGTCCCAGGGTCTATTAAACCCCTTACCCGTCCCAGAGAAACCATGGTCTCACATTTCCATGGATTTTATTGTGGAGTTGCCTCCTTCTCAGGGTAAGACAGTGATTTGGGTGGTGGTCGATAGGTTCAGTAAAATGGCTCATTTTATTCCTCTTCCACATCTCCCTTCTGCTAAAACCCTGGCTGACTTATTCATTACTCATATTTTTAAGTTCCATGGTTTTCCTGTAAATATTGTTTCTGACAGGGGGGTTCAGTTTGTTTCAAGATTTTGGCGTGCTTTCTGTTCCTTGGTGGGTACTGAATTATCTTTTTCCTCTGCCTATCACCCCCAAAGTAACGGTCAAACCGAAAGGGTGAACCAGTCCCTTGAGCAGTATCTCAGATGCTATGTGTCCGATAACCAGTCCACATGGTCCGAACTGCTACCCTGGGCAGAATTTGCATACAATAATGCTACCTATTCCTCCTCTGGAGAGTCTCCTTTCTTTGTTGTCTATGGTTTGCACCCCAAAGCGTTTTCTTTTTCTGACTCTAATTCCCCTGTACCCTCTGCCAATTCTTCTATCCTGAAATTTTCCGAAATTTGGTCTCAAGTTCATAATTCTTTATCCGCAGCTTTCCTAGCTCAGAAAAGAGCTGCTGACAAATCCCGTAGGGAAGCACCCCAGTACAAGGTGGGAGATTTAGTATGGTTGTCAACAAAGAATATTAAGTTGAAGGTTCCCTCTCCTAAACTGGGTCCTAGATTCATTGGTCCATACCCCATCATTGCAATAATTAATCCATCTTCTGTCCGTCTTCAGTTACCTCCTAATTTCAAAATTTCTAATTCTTTCCATGTCTCTCTGTTGAAGCCCAATGATTCTCGTCTTCTGTCTGTTCCTCCCCCAGTGTTGGTTGAAGGTCAGCCTGAGTATGAGATCCAAGAGTTCCTCGACTCCCGCCTCGTGAGGGGTAAGTTACAATATCTTACCAGGTGGAAGGGCTTCGGTCCTGAGGAGAACTCAGTCTCAGTAGAGGACATCAAGGCTGACCGCCTCAGGAAACAATATCATACTAAGTTTCCCGGTAAGCCTGGGGGTCCAGTGGCCCCCCCTAGAGAGGGGGGTAATGTGAAGAACTTACCTGGTGGACTAGTGGGGGGACGGCAGGGACGCCTGCCGCCCCCTCGGCGAGGACGCTCGCCGCACTGAGCTGGGTCTGTAGCGCCGGTCTGTTAGGGCGCACGCGCGCGCCTCTTCCTGGATTTATGCACATGCCCGCTGACATGATGACGTCAGCGCGCAGTGGTGCGAAATTCAAATGCGATTTAAAGGTACAGTTTTACTTTATGCATTGCCCATGATAGGATTCGTTCCTGGTGCTTCTGAGCCTTGTGCTAAATTCTGTAACCTGTTTGATTCCTGTTTTTGACCCCTGCCTGGCTATTTGACTACTCTGATTTCTGGATTCTGACCCTTGCCTGATTACTGACTACCGCTTCTGATTAACCCTCTGATTGACTTCCTGGTTTGACCCTTGCCTGCCTGATAACGTTTGCTCTCTGCCTGCCTCGACTCGGCCTGTTCTGACTACTCCTTTGCCTAATGCCTTGTACAAAAGCCTCTGTCCAAAGACTTTGTTTTACTACAGTCATGCCCCTTTGCTTGCCAGAACTCCTCGCCTTGCTCCTCTCGAAAAGTCCAGGTGGCATCTGAGTACGCTGAGGGCTCCTCCCGAAGCCAAAGGCGTCACACTACTGGTGAAGCCGAGCCTAGACCAGGGAGCTTGGCATTAGTTCTGGTTTAGGGTGCCGACCGTGACATGAAGTATTTCTGGTCAGGTGATCTCTGAGGCAGCACACAGACCATCACGAAATGGTGGCTAAAGGCAAGAGATGTAAAAAGGGCTATAATTACTTAAATATATATTCCAGTTTGTAAGATTATTTTATATGACATTTAATATTTAAAATATCTGTTGCTTAAGTTTTCATTTTGGGGGTAAAGTTTTCCTTTAAGTTTTAGTTCACTTTTACCAAACACAGCAGTAGTATCTGAATCAACGGCAGAATATTGTGGAAAACCCTGTATAAGAAATCAGCAAAATACAGCCCTCTACTAGATAGCATTGCTCTATAACTCCTGGAAGCCCCTAACAGTCTTTGCTTCAGTTCAATGACATCTAAAGTGCCA
Source organism: Xenopus petersii (assembly GCA_038501925.1). NCBI lineage: Eukaryota > Metazoa > Chordata > Amphibia > Anura > Pipidae > Xenopus > Xenopus petersii. The sequence goes on along the minus strand of CM076683.1, from coordinate 110,599,584 downwards.
AAGGTTTACCATTTAATGGAAAATCACTAAAGAATTTTCATACAGTTCCACTGTGAGTTCAGGCCCGGAATTTTTGGAAAAGCCACCGAGGCCCTGGCCTAGTACGGCAGGATTTTAGGGGGCGCCATGAAGCCCAACCACATTCACATTGGTTCAGAAGCTCTGGGGCTGATCATGAGATACAATCGTTTTTTTAATTTCCCATTTGCCAATCCCCAGTGCTCCCGAACTGATGATTAAAATTTGTGCATGTGCAGAAATGAAGGGGAGGGGACAGGGGTGATGAACGGCAGCGGACCTAGGGGCACCTGCTATATAAATCTGGCCCTGTGTGGATTCAAAAAAGTGTGTTGGGTTTAGTGTACCTAGCCCTGCTGCACGAATGGTTGTTTCACCTTTAAGCTAAACTACACCAGTGGTACAACCATGGTGGTGATTTATTTAAGGGACGGCAGCGTGTTAAAGGAGCAGTAACATCAAAAAATTAAATTGTTTTAAAGTAACACAAATATAATGAAGTGTTATCCTGCACTGATAAAATGGGTGTGTTTGCGTCAGAAGCGCTAAGCGCAATGGGGGCAGCCATTCAAATGAAAAAAGGCTCAGGTTACACAGCAGATAGCAGATAAGCTCTGTAGAACATAATGGTGTTATCTGTTATTCATTATTTAACCTGCGCCATAAAGCCTTTTTTGAATTTCCGCCATTGCTAAACACCAGCTTGTTTATATGAACTATAGTAGTGTTTCTGAAGGAAACACGTCAGTTTTACCAGTGCAGGGCAACACTACATGATATTTTCATTACTTTAAAACACTCATTTTCTGGTATTACTGTTCCATTTAAGGAGAAGGAAAGTCGCTTTGCACTTGGGGGTGCCAAATGTTAGGCACCCCCAAGTGATTGTATTTACTTACCTGAAATTCCAGGCCGGTGCTCCTATCGGCAGAAAACTGCACTGGCTCGGGGTTATTCCGGCGAGCACCACGGAGCGATCCTCTTCCGACTTCTTTTTTTATTCAAATTTCCTGGGGCAGGAATTTGCGGTAAAACAAAAAAGCCGACTTTTTAGTTAAAGATCGGCTTTTCATTCTACTGCGCGTGCGCAGCTGCGCAAAGAAAGGAGACGATGGAAGAGGATCGCTCCGTGGTGCTCACTGGTATAACCCTGGTGCAGTTGTCTGCCAATAGGAGCACCGGCCTGGTGCTACGTTTACTAAGTTATTGTTAGACTATTAATAGGGATATGAGGGGTCATTTACAATGAGGAACACTCACATTCTTGCACTTGGTAAAAGTGTTGGGTAGGGGGGTGGCATCACAGGACCTGCCTCAGAGCGGCTTAGGGGTCTGAATCGCCCCTGTCTACAGGTCTCTGAACAGAGACCTGCTGCTTGCCCCTTAAACACAATGCTACCTGCGTTAGGCAGAGCTTTATCCAAGAGGGGTGAGTAGGGGCAGGTAAATAGGTGCACCTAACTAGCGCATCATTTAGATTGATACTGTTCTTTACACTAAGGTGAGCACAAAGGGGTGTTTTATCAAGAATATCACAGGCTAGGCCACTGCAATGGCAATAAATTTAGAATGCAAATTGAATTAGTCTGCAATACAAAAGTTACAATACATGGGGAAAAGGGTTTTCGGCGAAGTACATAAAACTAAACAATAAGTGGCTAATCATCTGGAACAGGCAGAGTAATACACACAGAGAGAATGAATCGTCTACGAGTTTGTACACAAGGGCTCTCTAAATATATTGGAGCTAAATAAATGATGCTAAAGTGGGCAGCAATTGTGTGCCCAAGCACAGAGTAAACCCTTTCCTTTAGAAGCAATTATATTCTGAATATTTTAGCCCACGACAAACCGTAGACAGCATATACATTTCTAAAGCACTTCACTTAATTACTAAGAGCCTGTTTGGCCACTTAATCAAATTTAAAGAGAAAGCCTTAATGGAAATAGTGGCAGCACGCCAAATCTGAGCACTCTACATTAGAGAAGAAGAGTAAAGTCCTTAGCGGCTTTCTTGAATACTAATACATAATGTAATAGGTTTCCATAAAGAGCCATTATTTGTCTAAAAAGAGAATAAAGGAATGCAGGATTCAGTAAGGCTAAAAAAACTCTTAGAAAACCATCTCAGACTGTTGTCTAATTAGTAGAATGAATATTTGTTTGCATTCCAAAGACAGATAACTAGCTATAAACCAGTATAGAATTCTGGGTTACATTATGGAAATCTATACTGTTTTTTGCTCTCAATACACTTTCTGTATTTGGTTTTGGACAATGAAAACCCACATCCAATGCAGATGTTCAGACGTTAATTGATTTATAAAAGTGAATGCTAATCAACATATACATTGCATCAGTATTATTATTGTTATTATTATTATTGTTATTATTTACAACAACAACAACAATAATAATAACATATTCTGCAGCTCTGTAAAATAAAAAGGTTCCTACAAACAATACAAAGAACATACAGGGGGGTATTTATTAAAGTATTTATTTTTTGGAGGAAAAAAAAAAAAAATAGAAATTTTCATGATTTCATGATCATAAACCCCAATGCTGCTAAAAATCAGAATAAAAAAGTACTCCATCTCAGACCTACCGAGATCATGTAGAAGTCAATGGCAGATGTCCTGTTGACAATTGGAAGATATCATGATCTACGCTGGGTTTCATCAGTAATCAGAATAATTTGTAATAATCTTAAAAGAATCTGAGTTTTTGGGTGTCAAATATTATAAAAAAACATACTTTTCAGAACGTTTTTATTGAGTCTTTTCCCGCACCAGATTTTTCCGAGTTAATTTAGTGATAAAATGTGCACAGGAGTTTGGTTGAATTGGTTTTAAGAAAATAGTGAGACATTTTTGGATTTTAATAAATAACACCCATATGTTACAAACAATAACCGATACAAAGGTGAAGAGGGCCCTGAATAAAGAGCTTACAATCTAAGAGTACCAGAAATAGCATCATTGTGCAATTCATTAGGCTCGTTTTAGTTAGCATGGGTAGGTGCAAGATGTAACAGAAGCCCTGGAAGGCACCTCCTCATTTCCAAGGCAAAAGCACTCTAAGGGGCCGATTCACTAACTTCGAGTGAAGGATTCGAAGGTAAAAAACTTTGAATTTCGAAGGTTTTTTTGGGCTACTTCGACCATCGAATGGGCTACTACGACCTTCGACTACGACTTTGAATCGAACTATTCGAAGTAAAAATCGTTCGACCATTGGATAGTCGAAGTACTGTCTCTTTAAAAAAACTTCGACCCCCTAGTTCGCCATATAAAAGCTACCGAAGTCAATGTTCGCCATATAAAAGCTACCGAAGTCTATGGGGAAGGTCCCCATAGGCTTGGCTAACTTTTTTTGATCGAAGGATATTCCTTAGATCGTTGGATTAAAATCCTTCGAATCCAACGATTCAAAGGATTTTATAGTTCGATCGAAGGAATTATCCTTTGATCGTTCGATCAAACTATCTGCGCTAAATCCTTCGACTTCGATATTCGAAGTCGAAGGATTTTAATTCCTAGTCGAATATCGAGGATTAACCCTTGATATTCGACCCATAGTGAATCGGCCCCTTAAACTCTGAGTTTGTCAAGCCAGGGACATATCCTTGAGATCTTTATGAAACAAGATGGTACTGCAGGTGCACCCTCACCCGCAGGAGGAAAGTTTCAAACCTTTTTAGCAACTATTTAGATACATTTTCAAGGTATATTAGCATTAGCTATGGCCAAGTGTGATTCAGCACTCAGTGACTCATCTCCTGGATTCAAGCAGCTGAGAATTGCCATTCCATTAACCCAAATGGCACACTATAAATAACATTGTGCATCATGATTACTGGTAAATTCCAGCATCACCCGGATATAGCCAAGATACCTTCTTCACACACGACTTATGACGTTTGAATAATGAAAACACATAACATTTTCTAATAAGTAGTTTTCTGGTATGGTGGATATTATTGTGGATAAGCCCAGGCATTGTTCTGCAGAGGGGGAATAGGAACTTTATATCTATAATAAAGGTGTGTAAATGTAATAGAGACCTGATATAGGGATCTCCTTTGGCACAGGGAATGGTGCGATTGATGTTTAATCTCTCCATCGGAATATGTTGGAGCTATATCAAATGAAAATAAATAATATATGCCCCCCCCCCACTCCTCATACCCACTTGCCCTTGCTTAGGGCCAGCTATACCCCCCCCCCTGACATAAGGGGCTGATACGGATATATTGAGAACAATTTTAAGCAGCCATAAAACAGTAAACAGCGCCAAAAACCTCTATTGCTTTAAATTGCCAATTAAGAGCCTTTAGTACATGAACGAGCCCAGAGGGGTTTCAGCACCTACAAGCAGATATATGATTGAAAATAAAGGCTGAATATCAACTAAATAGGATCTGATGCAAAAAAGCTTATTTTCAAAAGTGCAAACTCTTATACTGCAAGTCAAACGACTTCTATATTTTTTAAAGGGTTGTGTGCTGCTTTTTTATTCCTAAACATTAAATAAATGAGCAGTCACACTTTTATGGCAAGATGTGCATCAAAATGTGTGTTTACTAGGTTGGAAAAACTCTGCAGTGAAAATGGCACAAAAAGGAACCCATGAATCAGAGAATCTTTGCTATAGAGAGGCCCACTACTTGGAGCTTATCCACAACAATAGTACCTCATATTGTAAAATATAACAATATTTTAAAATCATTAAAATATCCTCATATTTTCAGGGGATACTTCATTTATTATAATATTTATTATTATATAAGTTCAGTGAATCATGTGAAATTACATCGTCAAGCACCAATTATAACTGACAACTGACCTACAGCATGTCTGACAAATGCCTCTTATACAACCAGTTTATTTAGTGAACCTGTAATGTTAGCTATCCCATTTATTTTTAGAGAGACTCACCATATGAACAAGGAGGCTTCAGCATAAAGGAGCGGACATCACCATGTTGTTTGTAGGGTAGGCACTCAAAGAGCAATCCTCCAGGCAGTTGTAGTAAAAATGGTCTTTATTAGAAGTACAAGTATGGATTACAGCCTTGCGTGTTTCATGTTCTTTTATCAAAGAGTGAAGTTAATAGTGAAGTTCCGCCACTAGAGTGAAATTCCGCCACTCTCCATTCATTTCTATGGGATTTTTATAGGCGTATTATCAAAGGGAGGACTCACTTCCACCCATTGATAAATACGCCTTTCAAAATCCCATAGAAATTAATTGAGAGCTGCGGAATTTCACTCTAGTGGCGGAACTTCACTCTTTGATAAATTTACCCCTTAGGTGGTTATTTATCAAAGTCCAAATTTACAATATTTTCTGCTACAAAGTCTGATCAAATCCGTTCAGGTTTCTTACGCTACATTTTTCTGAAAATTTGATTTGCATTAAAAAAAATCAGATTTTCAAGTTTTTTTCAGAATTTTCACCCGAAAACTCTGGAAACTTCGGGGTATTGCACGAAACTCAGCACATCATTGGGACTTCTCCCATTGACTTATATGCAATTTAGACAGGTCTGAGATGCCGGAATTTCAGATTCGGACTTTTCCATCTTCGGGGTTTAATAAACTCCGAAAAATTAGTGATTTTTTAAAAGTCTTATTTTATTAAATAAGACTTTTAATAATAATTTTGCATTCGGAGTTTAGTAAATAACCCCTTTAGTCATAGGCTCATGACTCATGAACCTATGACTGAGTGTTGCGAGAACAACACGGTGATGTCCGATATCAGTTGGGTAGGTTTTTTGCATTATGATTTGATTGTTGGCCTGAAGGCCAAACAATCAGAACAATCTGATATAGCCCAGCTCACGGTGCGCATATTGGGGAAAGATCAGCTTGTGTGGTGACCTTTTAAACAAATCTTTATGTATCTTGAAAGTGTAATATCTTACATTCACAGGTAATCAAGTCTGACCCATGTCCAACTGACCAATCAGAAACCCTACACAATAGCTAGAATTAAACATAGAAGTAGGACCATAATGCAGGATTTGGCAACCCTCTAGCTGACGTTATGCTACACCTTCCAGCATCCCAGGCACAAACGACAGGGTGCTGTTGGGCATTGTAGTTCAACTACAGCTGGGGGTACATGCGGCTCATCCTTGGTTTAAATTGTTTGGGATGGGAAAATGTTCATCACATACCTCAGTTTCTGATTATACTGTTTGACTTTCTCTAGCGATGCAGCATTAATCTGGCCTTGAAATTCTTCAATGGAAACATTGTCCTTGTAATAATAACCATCCATGCTCTCCAGGGCTGGAAATGAGAAAGATATTGTATTCATTCCTCCTTTGTAGTTTCAAATGTGAACAGTTTCACACATTGCTACATTATTAGAGAAAAAGCAGGGATCGCAATATAAATGTTATAACAAAAAAAGCATAGAGAGAGTATCAAAGAGTTATGAAAGCAAAATTCCCTTATCTAATATATATATATATATATATATATATATATATATATATATATATATATATATATATACACAGTATAAACTGCAGTCCACATGATCAAGGACATTGATTTATTCCTTCACTTGCAGCCTGACAGTTACTGGATGACAGCAAGACTTTTTGTTTAATTGGCTATCCTCGCAATACGAAACTGCATTTAAGTTTAATTTTTTATTCTCAGTCAGTGACATCTTGTTTCTGGATTTATTTTAATGGATATTCCAGAAAGGGTTAATAATTGTTGCAGCAGGGAAAAGAGTGGATCCACTAATGAAGAAAATGCTAAATATCAAGAAGATAAGAAAATATAAAAAATAACAAAAACGGGAATATCTTGCATTCAGCACATTAATATGGGGTGCTGCACACTTGCAACAACAAAACTATCAGGGGAACAGCCAAAGATCCATCATTAATAATAAACATAGCCGTGATGTGAGTCATACCAAGCACTACAATTCTAAATGAACTGGATAACATATTAAGGGCAAGTAAAGGGGGAAGTCTCATTTGAAGGGAAATCCTTCATGTCTGACAATTTACTTCATACGGTACATCTATACCAATAGTGGGATTAAAACATAAGTTATGAAGCAAATATCCATCTTGCTACGACAACTGTATCAGCATATTGAAAGGTCTTGAAAACGTTCATCAGCTGGCGGAAAGATGGGAAATGTAGTGATAGCCTTCTCAGATACGCAGAGAGAGAAATAATGAAGAGCTCACCTTGAGAGAACAGAACAGGATGGATCTTGCAGCCTCCTCCATTTTTGAGCTTTTGTGGGAGATGATCAAAGTGGTAACTGTCAATGTAAAAGAACACTTTCATGGCTTGACGGCTTCCCTCTACTTGATAGGTTATAGGCACATCTGGGGAAATTAATAAAATGCTTGTGGCATGCTTACAGTGAGGCCCTTTGTCAAGAGATGCACGAAAAAACTTAAATTCTCTATTCTGGATCTGACCATGGACCTCCTAATTGATCCTCCCTGAACTTCTTCTTAGGATTTAGGGCTATAAAGAGGAATTAAGTGTATTGTGCAGGTATTATTATTTATTATTATTAACATGTATTTATATAGCGCCAACATATTGCGCAGCACTGTAAAGTAAATGTGATTATACAACTACATCACACAAATTACATATATAGAATATATGGAGTAACAGACATCACAATCAATACAGGTACAAAAAGGTGAGGAAGGCCCTATGCATATGCATGCAGTCTAAAGGGGAGGGAGTAATACACAAGGTGTGGGAGTGGGCAAGATCGAAGTAAGTGGGTGAGAAATGTGGTATTGTATGTGGTGTTGCGTTTGGTAGTTAAGCGGAGTGAGGGTAGGCTTCTCGAAAGAAGTGCGTTTTCAGAGATTTTTTGAAAGTAGAAAGGGTGGGAGAAAGTCGGACAGACCGTGGGAGAGCGTTCCAGAGGAGGGGTGCAGCCCTTGCAAAGTCTTGAATGCGAGCATGTGAGGAGGTTATGAGAGAAGAGTTGAGTAGGAGGTCAGTAGAGGAGCGTAGTAAGCGAGTGGGTGAGTATATAGAGATGAGTTCAGAGATGTAGGGTGGAGCAGAGTTGTGAAGATACTTCTTCCTGTATGACTGAATTATCCATGTATAAACAGGAGCCAATAGGGGGTCAGAATTCACCTGTAAAAATATTCTGTGAAATTGGTCTCAAAGGAGAACTAAACCCACTTCTACCCTCCAAAGCCCCCCTCCCTGCTCCCCCTCTGCACTGGAGTTAACAAAAGTAAATACCCGTAAGCCGGTAAATACCCCTTGTTGCAGAATCAGCGCAGCGGAGTTCACGGGATCATCTACAGCTGGTTTGGTAACCTTCGGTTCTTCTTCCAGCGCTTTGGTAATTTTCATCACTTTCAGTGAATGTGCAGTTTAGCGAACCGGGAAAATGCTCCAACTCCGCATGCGCAGATACGGAGCTTCCTTACTGAGATTACTAAAGCTGCTAAAGATGACTCCTGTGAGCTCCGCTGCGCTGAGGCTGCAACAAGGGGTAATTACCGCCTTACGGGAATTTACTTGTGTTAACTCTTGGGGGAGTAGGGACAGGGGACTATGGAGGGTAGGAGGTAGGTGTTTTTTATTAGAAAGGGGGTTTAGTTCTCCTTGAAAGGAGAAGGAAATGTTAAAACTAAGTAAGCTTTATCAGAAAGGTCTATATAAATACACCAGTAAACCCTCAATGTAATGCTGCTCTGAGTCCTCTGTCAAAAGAAACACAACACTTCTTTCCTTGTATCTGACTTCCTGTTTTCAGCTTAAACCTCCAGGGCATGGGCTTGAGCATGCTCAGTTTGCTCCTCTCCCCCTCCCTCCTCCCCTCCCTGCTGCAATCTGAGCTCAGAGCTATGAGGGAGCAGGGAGAGACTCAGGCAGGAAGTGATGTCACAGCAAGCTAATATGGCAGCTGCTATCCTAAACAAACAGAGACAGTGTCTAAAGCTGTTTACTCAGGTATAGAAACACACTCTAAAGAATAAAAATGATGTTCTATCTTGCACTTTCATGGCTAATCTATTGGTAATAAACTGCCTTGGTAGCATTACTTCTCCTTTAATTAGCTCTTCTGGTTGAGACAGAAGCAGTGGTCTTTCTTAGGTGTGTCTAAGGTGCAGTTAGTCCAAGCCTCATACAGAGTAAAGATATCCATAAACCTTAAGATCTGCTCATCTGACAAGGTTCAAAACAAGCAGATCTTTGCCTAATGTGGCCATCCAAAGGCCAAACAATTGGATTAAAATAGGCATTGATGCAGGCCATGGTCTTGGGAGATGATTATATATTTATAAACCTGTCCAATACATAGCTGACCTTTTTTAAGTATTTATTTTGCTTTTAACTCTAAGCAGATATCGGGCCAGTTTTGACCACTTTTTGGATAGGCCATGTGACAGGGCCAATACATGGGTATGGTCTGAAGGTAACAAATTGGCATCTTTAATGTGCCTGTGTATAACAATGCAAAGGGGCTATGGCCCCAGTCTAATGGTAAAAATGTATGTAAAATATATAAAAATATATAATATTTATCAAGCAATAATACGCCCCTTGGGATCCATGAACAGACTTGACACGGGTTTGGCACCTGTTATCCAGAGTGCTTGGGACATGGATAACAGATCTTTTCTTAATTTGGATCTTCATACTTTACGTCCGCTAGAAAAGGGGCAGATTTATCAAAGGTCAAAGTGAAAATTCAAATAAAAAAAAAAATCAAATTTGTCGCTAATTTTGGTGTACTTCAACTAGGTAATAGCCCAAATTCTATTTGAATTTGAAAAAAAATTGAAAACTCGAATTTTGAAATTTATCATGCTCTGTCTCTTTAGAAATTCAACATCAACCATTCGCATTCTAAATCCTCCTGAATTGCTGTTTTAGACTAAGGGGGGACGTCCTAGAACCTATCTGGAGTCAATTGGTGGACTTTGAAAAATCAAAGTTTTTTTTGGGAAAAACTTCGAATCGAATTTGATCGAAAACGGACCTATTTGTCCAAAAAAAAACAACTTTGATTTCATTTCGGCTGATCTTTTTGAATTCGAATTTCGAAGTTTTTCAAATTTGAAATTGACCCTTGATAAATCTGCCCCTAAATAAACTAAGTAGGCTGGTTTTGCTTCCAGTAAGGATTAATTATATCTTAATTTGGATCAAGTACAATGTAGTGTTTTATAATTACAGAGGAAAAGGAAATGATTTTAAAAATTTGCATTATTTGTATAAAATTGAGTCTATGGAAGACATAATTCAGAGCTTTCTGCATAACGGGTTTCCAGATAATGGATTCCATACATATACCAGGGCAACAGTCTGCACTGCACAAGAGGCAAATACTACATAGAGAGCCTGCTGCTTGTAAGAGAGTGAATTGTGTTGTGGGTGGGTGAAAGGGTTAAAATGTTATTTGTGAATTATGTGATGTTAATGAGAGTTTGTATGTAAAACTGTGTAAATGGTTATTTAAAAAAACCACTAGGTGGCAGTAGAGTGTTAAAGTTAGAAGCAATTTTGTTTTTCTACCACTAGAGGCAATTTCCCCAAAATGGGTATAAAAGGGCAGCCACTCCCATAGTCAGAGGCTTTTGATGGGAGGAGACAAAGTGAGAAGAAGAAGAACACCGGCCTGGAATCAGGTAGTTAACTAGATAGGAAGTTTCAGAAATAGGAGAAAGAAAGGGTAAATGACTGTTGAAAGGTCTACTGAGTTTTGTATCTGACTGCCAGTGACGAACAAGAAAATAAACCAAGTTTCATTTTTTTAAAGAGCTGGTGTTTCCAACTTTCTTATGTTGGGGGCCTGTGTTGAGAAATTTCCCTTACATGCTAGTGTGTCAATTTGCCACCCACTACAAGGCCCCTTTTAAATTCACTGAGTCTGCACAATGCCAAGTGCAATAAAGGGGAGCTTAGCACCATTTAGAAAATGAAGTCTATGATGTAATTTTAGAACTGAAACAGAGGCAAATGGAAGAAGCAGGCCAAAATGCATACAGGAGAGTCAGAAGAACCCTGTGGCACATAAACAGAGCTGGAACATGTGCATCAGCATTAGAGCGAACTGTCCTTTAAATGGACTGATGATATGAAAAATTTATATTCAATTCATTTTAGATGGACGTTTATTAAATGACACAGCTAAACATTTTTGCAGATTTACTTGGAACGAGCGGCTCAGATTGTCGGAAGTAAAACATAACCATAAACAGTGCAGCAAAAGAATCTTCTAGCATAGACTGTTCGTCTGTCTGGAAGACACTGGGGCAAATTCACTAAGCGCCGAAGCGCCTAACGCTAGCGTCAATTCGTTAGCGTTGGTCATTTTCGGTACTTCGCAAATTCACTAACGAACGCTGGCGTACATTCGCTAGTGTTACTTCGCACCCTTACGCCTGGCGAATTTGCGCAACGGACGCAACTACGCAAATTCACTAACGCGCGCATTGTACTTAACGCTACCTTTTACGCTAGACTTCCTTCGCCACCTCAGACCAGGCGAAGCGCAATAGAGTAGATAGGGATTGCTTCAAAAAAAGTTCCAATTTTTTCTAAGTACCAAAAAACGCTGGCGTTTTTTCTATATTATGGGTGATAGGCTGAAAAAGATCAAAAACAATTTTGGGGCTCCCCTCCTTCCCCCCTACATTTCCTGACTCATGGCAACTTAACTATACAGTGGGCACATGTGTAGGGCAAAAAATAAATTTTATTTGATGTTTTGAAGGTTTCCCAGGCATTTGTAGTGCTGACACGTATTCCTCCATTGAAATTTGAATTTGGCGCCGTATGCAAATTAACCATCGCTAGCATAACTTCGCTTCACTTAGCGAATCAACGCTACCCCTGAGCGCAACTTCGGATTTTGTTGAATTTGTGGAGCGCTAGCGAAACTACGCCTGGCGAAGTGTGGCGAAGTGCGGCAAAGTTACGCCTGGCGCAACTACGAATCTTAGTGAATTTGCCCCAATGAGGCCAAAGGCAAAAAAACATCACCCCCTCGTGTCCAGTTTTGATAATGAACCTGACTGTAGGAAGAGGGGACATGCATCATGACAAATAGCCAACAGTAGATTCAGCTGAAAATGTTATTCATTTTCCTAAAACTATTCAGATCCTTGACCAATTCTCTTATTTTACTTTAATTAAAAAATTGAGATGTTTGTAATTAGGGGCAGATTTGGGGAGAACACATATTTGTGCTTCTTGTTTCTCCAGGAAGCTCATTTTGGAGATTAATTACAAAAGGGGTAAACATTTTAATTCCTAAATAATCTTAGAACTATCACTCAGTGGCTGATTCTGCTGAATGTTTTTATTATGGTTGCCAAAAATTTCAGATATGTTTACAATCCACCGCAACTCCTGTACTTCAATTTGCTGCAATGGTGGTGCTGGTCATCCACAGACCTGGCTAGGTCTCACAGCATCAGAAATTTCTGGTTCAAGGATCCGCACACACTCTATTATTCTGCAGTTGGGGAAGTACCCCTTTCTTTATTTATAACACCATGTTTCGGGGGGGGGGGGGTAAACCCTCCCACACCCTCCCTTCATCACACACCTCCTGATGAGGGCTCTAAGTTTACATCAATTCATTTTGGGGGTTTCTGATGCCCCTTTAATACACTAATTGAAGTTTTAGAAGTATAAAATGAAAATATTATAAAGGAAAACATTTCAGTGTACCATTTTTATATAGCCATTTATATATCACCATTACCATATTTACTATATTTAGCCAAATCACTCGTCAAGTGTCTGGACAGTTTTGCACAGCATTGTAAATATACTGAGCTGGAGAACTTACCAGATTTGGGGAAAGCAGAGACTGGAAGTGGAAGAGAACACCTGCATTAGCAATCTGCTCCAGCCACCTTTTGCTGGCCTCCCGTGTATCCTCATCATAGTCTCTATTGTAGTAAAACATCTGGTTTAGGGCTGCCAGCAGTTGCTCAGAGAAAGCACAGACAGTAGGGACTAGGCTTTGGCAAAATACCATGTCCCTCCGTAGCTGGATTTCACTGTCTGAAGAGGAGGAGAGTAGAAAATGTCGTTAATTAAAAACAAAATGATAAATATATATAGTGCATAGGTTGTTGCATATTTATCTACATTATATCTGTCTGCCATCACCAAAATGATGTTTCTGTTCTACATCCAACCACAAATGTTAGGTGTTATTCAAAAAGCTAATAAGAATCCAGACTTTCCCATTGCGGACAGCCATAGTAACTGATTCTCTCATTTCACTCATTATGATTACACATGATTGTCGTCAACCATCGAGATGTGACACTTTGCCTAGTGTCACAACATGGCCATCACCATATTTTAACACCCAGGAGGGGGTGGATATCAAAAAAAAAAGACCCGATGGTTTCCCCCAACTGGAGTGTGGGCTTTGTTGGTCAGCATATTTTTGATAATGTGTCCTTTAATACTCTGCATGACTCTTGATTCTGGCATTTAGATTTCATTATGAGTTCTCCTAAACGGCAAATTAATTTATTAGACTGCTATTTAGAGACCTTAACCTCTGGGTAGATTGTAGCCAAGCCTAACCAATCCCAACCACCCCCTGTTAAATTGGACCATGCCCAGGTAGGTCGAGACCCCACCCACTGTTTTGGAATAATTACAGGTGAGTTTAGAAAAGCGACAAAAAGGTTGATAAGTCTGTTTATTTCAGATATGAACAGTTTTCCCCTGGACGAAAAGTATCTGTTTTCCCCTGGAAGACCTGTACTTTTCTTCAGATGAAAGACAGACAGATATATGGGAGAGGCCATAATAATAGGCAGCAAAATCTTGATCTGTTTGCCTTCTAGATGTACATGTTCTAGCAGATACTGAAAGGAAGAAGAAGGATAAGAGAATTGGTAAGAGCTAAGGGTATACGATTACCTGAATTTTCAAGTAAAACCAAAAGAATCCGGGTTTTCACCTCTACACAAAAAGAAAAAAAAAATATGTTTGATATATAAACCCTGAAAACATGTACATGTAAATTAGTCATAGCACTCTTCTAAGCACCTCTGTAATTCACATAAAATGTTTCCATTTCCAAGATATTAGACAATTTTATAACTGCTAAAGATGACAAAAGCCCCACCTGCTGGTCTAACCAACTACAGGTGTTGTGGAAAGGTGGATGTCCATTCAATTCATTCCATGCCCATTCATTTGCTGATGTTACTATATTATGAGCCAGAGGAATAGGTTTTAGAGTTTAAAATTACTGCGTTCCAATATGGGGCTATTGAGTGACACAAAATGATAGAAAAAAACACTATATTTGTAAGAAACTGTTATTTTATTATCTACTTTTTATGTGGTTTTTGTTTTAGGAACCTGCAATGTTCAGGGGTGTAATTTCCCTTTAATTTAGTTTTAGAAAGAGAAGCATGTGGGGGGAAGCAGAGGTTCTCCAAATACCCCAGTCTAACCTGAACCTCTAGATGTTTCAGGACTATATACCTCTAAACATCTTCCATTATATAGCCAAGTGTTATAGCAACAATGGGCTCCCATACTAACTTGCACCTTCTCTGGCTTTTTGCCTTTTTAGCATTTTAAGCCTGTGCAGAAATTTCTCTGGCACAACAAATACTCAATTTCAAAATTAAAATGATTAGCTAGAACAGAATGTTTATGAAGATATGTGCATAATGTTTCCTACCAGCTGCTGTTATATGAAAAAGCCAAGGCGCAAATTCACTAAGCGCCGAACGCTAGCGTCAATTCGCTAGCGTTTGGCATTTTCGGTACTTCGCAAATTCACTAACGAACGCTGGCATACATTCGCTAGTGTTACTTCGCACACTTACGCCAGGCGAATTTTCGCTAGCGATGCAACTACGCAAATTCACTAACTTGCGCAGTGTACTGAACGCTACCTTTTACACTAGACTTCCTTCGCCACCTCAGACCTGGCGAAGCGCAATAGAGTAGATAGGGATTGTTTCCAAAAAAGTAAAATTTTTTTCTAAGTCCCAAAAAACGCTGGCGTGTTTTCTACATGATGGGTGATAGGCTGAAAATTTTTTTGGGGCTCCCCTCCTTCCCCCCTACATTTCCTGACTCATGGCAACTTACCTAGACAGCGGGCACATGTGTAGGGCAAAATAAAATTTATATTTGCTGATTTGAAGGTTTTCTAGGCATTTGTAGTGCAGATACGTATTCCTCCATTGAAATTTGAATTTCGCGCCGTATGCAAATTAACCATCGCTAGCGAAACTTCGCTTCGCTTGGCGAATTAACGCTAGCGCAACTTCGCAAACTAACGCTACCCCTGTGCGCAACTTCAAATTTTAGTGAATTTGCGGAGCGCTGGCGAAAATACGCCTGGCGAGGTGCGGCGCCTGGCGCAACTTCGCATCTTAGTGAATTTGCCCCCAAGAGTTTTGCCATTTCACACTGAAATCAGTGATGATTAGTCTAGCTACATCACTAAACAACATACAGTATGGAATGATCATAATTGCTGGTGCAATGGTGTCTCGGGGTAGGGTTAGACAAGCTACAACCCTGCAGATATCACTCAACTACAACTCCAGTAACCCCAGACAGACAAAGGCATTTGTAGTTCTGCAGCTTTAGTCAAGACGCAAGACACCCAACTTTTCTTTAGAATCTGTGAAATATCCCAAGTACAGGTTTCTGATAATATCATTTGTTTCCATGTAAGAACTTGGAGCATTATAATGTTTTCTAGAGCAAAACCAAACACACTGAAGAACGAGAGATTGCTTTGCTTTCATCTGAGTAAAATAAAGGAAGCACACTCTGGAATCTTAAATGAACACAAAATATTCTTCCCCATCATATATTTTTGGCCAAATGCTTAACCTCTTTCACCATATTGCGTTAAAAACAATAACGTGTCAGTGCATTATACTCCACCAATTTAAGATGGAATGTGCTGAGAAAAGTAGTGTTTTGGACTTATTTAAAAACAAAAAAAAACCAACTTGTCCTGTCTATCTGTTCCTCTTTCAGCTGCCTCCTTTCACAGGTTGGGCAGTGGAGCCACCGGCAATCAGCACACTGCACTGTACCATAGGAAGCAATCATCAGCTAGGCTAACCTAATAGGCTCTTTGTCTGTTTGACTACAGGGCTGTTATTGTCTAGTCCCCTCCTACTATGCTTCTGGCCAGGACGTAGGGTTGCCACCTTCATTAAAAAAATTTACCGGCCAGTGATGGGGGGAGGTAACGCCGTGATGTAAAAAGGGGCAGACTGTGACATTAAAAAGGGGCAGAGTCGAGTGCCGCGTGATGTGAAAGGGGGCGGGGCCCCATCGTAAGAGGGGCAGAAGACGAAGGAGGGGTAAGTTTCTGCAGGAGGGCCAAGGGCTTTTGTTATAGGTATTACAAATTACCGGCAGCTACATTGCCGGTAAATTTGTAATACCAGCCCTGGCAGGTATTTTACCGGCTAGGCCGGTAAAATACCAGCAAGGTGGCAACCCTACCAGGACTTTAGGACAAAAGTTACTTCAATAACATAACGTACTTTAAATGTATGTTACCATTCATTTACATTAAGCTAAATTTATCTATTCCATGTATGAAAGACATCACCAAGATTTTTTTCTTCTATATGCATGCAGAAAAGTTGGGGTAATGTAATAAAAGGTGCAAAGTTTGCCACTGGTCTAGTAACTTATACCAACCACTCAACAGGCAGCATTTCATGGTAGAAATGCCATGAAATTTACAAACTAAGCCACCACCTACAAGCAGACCACCTGATGCCCTCAAATAACTTAAACCAAAGGCATGTGCAACCTGAAGACTTTAAGCTTTTGTGTGACCCTATGTATGCCCCCCAGTAGGCTCCTCTGAAGTTTAGGTATCTCTCTAAGCTAAGCTGGAAACAAAGGGAATACAATTTTGCTCATGCAGGTTTACTACACATGCTAAAATAAGTCCTCACACTGTAACCAATTCAACCACCAACATAGATAAATACGTTTCTCCAAGGAATATCAAGTGCAAGGCTTAGCACTTCCATATATCGACCTTCCACAAGCTTCCTAATGTTCTGTGCAAGCACCCGGACACTGCTGGGTAGATTCTAAGGGTCTTGTTTAATATGAAGCCGGAATCGCTTTGGGCAGCCTAATTTCGGCTCCATCTCCTGCTGAAATTCTACATAAAAAATGTAAAAACTGAGATTTCCTGAGAATAATATAGATTCTGCCAGTTTATAATGTAACTTTATAGTGAATAATACTTGTCTCTTTTTGCCTGGAGATCATGGGCAGCTGTCCCAAAAAACAGTGTTTTTAAAGAATATGAGCAGTCTGGAAAGGCCAAAGGTCGTATTAATTTAAATATATCTTTGTCCCTTTTAGTCAGCGGTTTCAAAACTGTGGAGCTGGTCCCCCTTGGGGGGTGGGGGGGGGACTAGAATACTCCCGAGGAAGGTTTACACTAAAGGCCAAATTTAGCCATATAATGAACCCTAGGATCAAAATCTAGAGTGCTAAGGGGCTCAACGAGCACCAAGCACAAGATTAAAGATCCAACGCTCACTTCACAGAGCAGTATCAGGGGGCATGAATAACCCCTATCCTTACTTTTTGCAACAGGGCAAGTGGTAAGAACAGGGCCCCATGTTTTTATAATTTAGCAATTTTAAATTCCCACTCCTGTAGGCTGAAGGCCTACGCCGTTATTACATTAGTAGACATGAATGCATCCTTGAAAAATATATGTAGTCTTTATTCCTCATGAAGCCCCTCAGTTCACTGCTCCGTCAGTGCTGTTAAATTGCAAGCAAATTGATTATTTATGCTGGAAAGGTACATATTAGCTTTGGCTTCCCTCTGCATGAGTTAGCACAGATCACAACTAGAAAAATAGAGAGAGAGAGAGGGGAAAGCCAAAGAAAAATATAACACTTTTAAAATAAATAATCCATTAAATTGTGGGGAGGAAACACACACAAAGCTTGTCTGCTGCTTTGCCACACAGAATTGAAGCTCTAACCAGCAAGAGATGAGAGCAAAGTAAAACTATCCTATCAGCAGGGATACAGGCTTACAATTGGTTAACATTGAAAAGGGAAAATAACCTCAAACCCCACAAAAAGAAACAGCTAACAAAAAACAACAATTATTTATAATGAACATCATTAAAAAATTATTTTAGAGCTAATTTTCAAATTAGAATATTTGCAGTAGGATACAATTACTTATGTAAAACCAGCATTAATCGGTCCATTGGACCTATTATCCAGAATGCCCAGGGCCTGCAATTACACATGTAAAACCAGCCTACATTCATCCATACACATTGGACCGGTTATCCAGGATAGACAGGATAAGGGATCTTTCTGTAATTTGGATCAACATACCATAAGTCTTCTAAAATCATTTAAACATTAAGCAAACCCAATAAGATTGTGCTGCCTGCAATAAGGATTTGTTGGAATCAAGTACAAGGTACTGTTTTATTATTACAAAGAAAAAAAAAATCATTTTTAAAAGTCTGAATTATTTGATTTAAATGGAGTCTATGGGAAATGGCCTCCCTGTAATTTGGATATTTCTGTATAACGGGTTTCTGGAAAATAATGAAAATATCACTTGATCGGGATGCAATTCTAGAAAAACTACTGCATTGATTCTGATTCTTTCATTGAACTGTCTTAAAACATGATTGAACTGTTGTTTTCTGCCCACACTAGGATCCTACCTTGTAAGCTTCGACCTGGTGTGAAATATTTGGTCTGTTCAAAGACTCTTGCAACAGCTGGTCCCCTCAGAAGTAAAGTTATTGACTCTACCTTTAAAAGAAAGAAGTACAGCAACACAAGTCCTGCATGGTCACTGGTTCATGGCAGAGATTAAGAAAATATTGTGCATGGCTGGTGGGCACCATATCACACACACACACACATATATATATACATATATATATATATATATATATACTCTATTTTTTAATGCTTGCACTAGATAAATGTTTTTTATGAGCAACTTAATGTACATATGCCCATATGAAAGTCCATATAGGTATGTGACCTGTTATCCAGAATGCTCAGGACCTGGGGTTTTACGGATAACAGATCTTTCCATAGTTTGGATCTTCATACTTACCTAGAAAATAATTTAAACATTAAATAAACCCAATAGTCTGGTTTTGCTTCCAATAAAAATTAATTATATCTTAGTTGGATCAAGTACAAGGTACTGTTTTATTACTACAGAAAAAAAGGAGATAGTTTTTAAAAAATCTTTCCGTAATTCGTGGCTTTCTGGATAATCGACCTGAATAGTATACTGTATTCTAATAGAAAAAGATATATGATTCTTGAAGACAATTCACAAGGCACTCCATAAGAGACTTCTATTCTACAAGCCAACTATAATGTGCAACCATTCATTGTTATCTGTGTATAGCCCTTCTTGGAAGGTGGTTGTGTACTGGAAAAGGGATGTTTTTCATACTATGAAGGCCTACTGAAAAATACATTGAAAATGATTGAAGCAACAATTCAGCAATGCCCAGAAAAACACAGTAACATTGACAAGAGCCAAGTTCCAGTTGGTCCATGTCAAGGCCGCTATTAGAAAATCCATACTTTGGATATGAAAAAGAACTCCTCCACAAAAATACAATTTGTGTTAAGTAATGGCTATGACTACTAAAAAAGTTCAATTAATTATAACCCTATCTTGGTATCTTATAACCCTAATCTTTTTTTTAATCATGATTAACCCGTTGCAATCCTAGGCCCTGAGTTCTCTTTGCGTATGAAAGATATTGGGAACTGGGAATTACAGTGCAATGCCTCCACTGAGCACTGAGGATCACACTTTAAGGGAACTCTCATGCTCTGGTTGGCTGCTGCAGCAGGGGCTTCTTTCATCATCTGACTGTAACCCTGTGCATTTGCTCCAAAGTCAGGTACTCCCCTGGGTCCTCCTCCTTTATTAAGGATGCACTGGGGCACCCAGCCAATTGGATGAGTCTCCAGCCCGAAATTGTGCTGGATGATTTCACAGACTGAAAAACAGGGGAAGGAGTTGTCTGATCCCCTACATAATTTTGTTTCAAAAATTCCAATAAATAATATAAATAATCTAAATTTTAAGTGCAACACACCCAAAAAAAATCAGATAATAACCAAAAAATAAGTTCACCGGGAAATAAGGACTCGAACAATCACATGGGCAAAGTCTGATGACCCACATGCTCAGCAATTGGAATGTTATCTTGTACCTTTGTACCCAGCCAAAAAACTTTAAAACAGTAACATCAAAAAAATAATTTGGTAAAATTAAGTGACAATATAATGTAATGTTGCCCTTCACTGGTAAAACTGGTGTGTTTACTTCAGAAATTCTACTATAGTTCATATAAACAAGCTGCTGTGTAGACATGGGGGCAAACAATCAAGCAGAGGATACACAGTAGATAACAGATAAGTTCTGTAGAATTCCATTGTCTGTTATCTGCTTTGTATCCTGTGCCCTTTCTCCATTTTCAGCGTTAAATGGCTGCCCCCATGACTACACAGTAGCTTGTTTATAAGCTATAGTAGAGTTTCTGAAGCATCACACCAGTTGTACCAGTGCAGTGCAACAAGACATTTTATTTTCATTACCTTCATTTTTGTTGTTAACGTTCCTTTAATAGTCATCCTCTGGTTGGACAACCTCATCTTGTGTGTGGACAGCATTATTCCCCTAAGGAACTAAGGTGGCCCAAAAAGTTCTCAAATTGTTAGCCATTCTGCACTTATTTATAGAGCCAGAATGGTCTGCTTTCCTGGTCAATATATGCTTGAACTTGCTCAGGTATCAAAGAGAAATAAATCAAGGTTGAGTTCTAGTCACTGGGCCACGTTATAATGCAAGGATATTAAGGTTGGTATATTAGGCTTCTTTCTCATCAATGTCCAGCCTGTGTGTTATGAAATCCCAGGTTATACCGTACTGAGACAGGCCAGGAATAAACACACTAATTGGAGGAAGATACTCTCCGGATACTCTTGATGTGATCACAGCATATAGTTCAGTGATCAAGTCCAGAGAGCAGGAAGGAACTGATACTTGACTGTATATGTGTGACCCAAGGAAAGAAGGTCTGTGGAACTGTCATCATTAATATTTACAATGCCAAACTACAACTGCCATCTGCTCAACCAGGAGGAGCAGTGACCCACAACCACAAGGCTGTTGGTTCTAGACTGGGCAAATCCTAACAATAACCCAACTTTTAAAGGACATGTAAAGTCTAAAATAGAATAAGGCTATAAATGCTGTATTTTGTATACTAAATATAAACATGAACTTACTGCACCACAAGCCTAATGAAACAAATAATTTATGCTTTCAAAGTTGGCTACAGGGGGTCACCATCTTGTAACTTTGTTATACATCTTTGCAAGACTAAGGGGCACATTTACTTAGCTCGAGTGAAGGAATTGAATAAAAAAAACTTTGAATTTTGAATGTTTTTTTTGGCTATTTCGACCATCGAATTGGCTACTTCGACCTTCGACTACGACTTCGACTCGAACGATTCGAACTAACAATCGTCTGACTATTCGACCATTCAATAGTCGAAGTACTGTCTCTTTAAAAAAAAAACTTCGACCCCCTACTTCGCCACCTAAAACCTACTGAACCTCAATGTTAGCCAATGGGGAAGGTCCCCATAGGCTTTCTAAGCTTTTTTTTGGTCGTATAAAAATCGAACTAATTGCGGTAAGTCCTTCAACTTCGATATTTGAAGTTGAAGGATTTAACTTTGACAGTCGAATATCGAGGGTTAATTAACCTTCGGTATTGGACCCTATGTAAATCTGCCCCTAAGACTGTGCACATGCTCAGTGTGGTCTGGTCTGCTTAGGGATCGTCATAAACAAAGCTGCTTGAGTTCTGCATGGCTGGGAAGTAAGGCGGGGGCTCCCCCTGCTGTTCATAAGTATGATTGTTTCCCTGCTCAGCAGTTAGGGACCATCTGACAATTTCTATCCACAGCAGTAAATGAAGGGAGAATTTCACTGCATACAGTCAGGTTTCTTATAAAAACAGTACACATTTTTTAATTAAAGTATATAGGAGATAGGTTTCTTTTTCATTAAAGAAAATAAAAATGGGATTTTATTTGTTTGCCTTTACATGCCCTTTAACAAGAAAACCTGAAAATGGGCAACTTGTGCTTCCCTGCACTTTTACTTAGTGGTCTAAATGACGGGCCCATGAGACACAAATATTCTGCTCCTTCTCCTGCTTGGGGCCAGCTTTTGGAAGAACAGATATGGAAGAGCTTTATTACAAAGGAATTTGCTTGGGAGTATAGCATCTTTGCCAAGAGCATCACCTAAGCATAAAAACAAGCAATTGTGTTAATTCACTTTCTGCTGATCCAGAAAGTAAAGCAAGTTTCTGACTATGCTTCAGCACAAATGGAAGTATTTCTTCAGTGTTCTCTCACTATATACAGCAAGCATACTTCTATAATATATTTTACTTCAAGCAGTGGAACTTGATGCCTGAAAAAGAACTTAAAGGAGAACTAAACCCTAAAAATTAATGTGGCTAAAAATGCCATATTTTACATACTGAACTTATTGCACAGTCTAAAGTTTCACCTTGTCAATAGCAGCAATGATCCAGGACTTCAAACTTGTCACAGGGGGTCACCATCTTGGAAAGTGTCTGTGACACTCACATGCTCAGTGGGCTCTGAGCAGCTGTTGAGAAGCTAAGCTTAGGGGTCGTCACTAATGATCAAGCAGAAAATGAGGTTGGCCTGTAATATAAGCTGATGCTTCAGGGCTGATTATTAAATTCTGATGCTAATTGCCTGGTTTCTGTGCTGCCATGTACTAATTTTTTGTATTAATTACTAATCAGCCTTATATTGTGACAATTATATTTTATGTGTACTGTATATTGTGAGTGGGTCCCTAAGCTCAGTAAGTGACAGCAGCACAGAGCATGTGCAGTGAATCAGCAGAAAAGAAGATGGGGAGCTACTGGGGCATCTTTGGAGACACAGATCTTTACTGCTAAAGGGCTGTGGTTGCCTTGGGCTGGTACAGAAGCCCAAAACATAATGTACAACATTTCTAGCTACTTCTTTAGTTAGGCTTTAGTTCTCCTTTAAATCATGTGCCATTGCTGCCATGTGGTGAGTTTTCATCATCATCATTTCATCATCATTTATTTACTGTATATAGCGCTGTCAAGATACGCAGTGCTTTCATGAATTGTATACAGGGACTAATGTGTCTTCCAGTGCACCAATGTAAGTGACAAAAATTTAAATAGCATGCGATTCATTTGACGCAAGTCTGTTGCAGAAAACTGATGAGACCTGCTCCAGGGTTCCCCACGGTCAATAGTTGCACTAGCTGGGTAGATGTACTGGAGCTAGGCAGAAATCTTTAACAAATATGTGCAAAACTTTGCACCCATTTTATCAGGTGGCACTAGCGCTTGCAAGACTCTTACAACTCAACATGTCACACTAGCCAAAGAAAGCTAATAAAGGAGGCAGATCTTTAATGCCATGTGCTCCATACAGTATCTTGTGATACCCCAGAATACAAGGGAAAAGAAATCAACCTGAGTTTTACACAAATATAATATAAACCTTTACCATTACATACAGGTAGTCCAGGTTTCCAGTACAAAATATATCTGTCTATAAAATAGTTTTACTATCATTTTCTTAGGCTTTCTGTACTGTTAGGAATTTATACTACTGCAGTTATTGGCCTTTTCAATGCACAGCCATGCAAAGGGGATTAGTGTGTCTGAAGCATGGAGAGGGTAAGGAAAGCAAATAAAATCATTCATGAGTAGAAAACACGAGCAGCAAAAGATCTTACCAGAATCCATTTCGTCGCTATGGAGGCAAGAACTGCACTGGCTGCTGCAGATAATTGTAAACGAAGCAATGGAGTTTCTGTTGCTGTTACAATCGCTGTGCAGTGAAAAAGGAATACCAGAAAACATCCTTGAATGAATGCCCGTACCCACTATTAGAGGAGCAATATACTCTGTGTCCAACATAGCTTCAATGAATAGAAATAGAACATCTATATATATTTATTTTTTATTGAGCTAGGGATTTGCCACTTTGTTATACCCTATCTGGGGACGGGACATTTTATATTTCTTTGAGCAGGTAACTGCCATGTTGTATATCACTGGGGATTAGACATTAAGTTAGGCAATGTGTTGAACACAACCCTATCATTTGGGGCAGATTTATCAAGGGTCAAAGTGAAAATTTTAATTACTTCGACTAGGGAATAGTCCAAATTTGATTCGAATTTGAAAAAAATTAGAAAAACCGAATATCAAAACTTATCATGTACTGTCCCTTTAAAAATTCGAATATGACCATTCGTCGTCTAAAAGCTGCTGCATTGCTGTTTTAGCCTATGGTGGACCTCTTAGAACCTGTCTGGAGTCAATTGGTAGACTTTGAAAAATCTTTGATTCGAATTAGATCGAATGCGCAATTACTTCGATTCCTATGATTCAAATTCAAACAAAAATGGACTAGTCATCTGAAAAAAAAACAGATTTTTTATAATAAATTTAGGTTGGTCTTTTTTTATTTGAATTTCGACCCTTGATAAATCTGCCCCTAGATCTCATGTTTATTATTGAGCTGAGAAACAGGTCCTGAACTTAGCGGCACCTCAGTGAGAACATCTGACCTGGCTTTATCACATGCTGGGTTTAATGTTGTTTGTCCTAAAACCCCATTAATACACTATAATATATATTAGCATGAGCTTAGCATTACCTGTAGGAATCTCTGTTGCTGATGGTGTCATGCCCTGAATCTTCTTGTTCCTCACCAGCCACATTGAAACAGACCCGCTTGCCATTCTTCTCTCCCTTTTCATTATCACACTCTGAAGTTATCAGCATCTCTGTTTTACGTAACGGCTTGGGAGAACAGGTTATTGAAGACAGAAGGCTACAAAGATAAAGAAATATATCATTTTCATGTCACATCCATCAAAATGAAGTTGCATTGTTTATATTTACTTGAACCACAAATATCTTCCGAAAAAGGAAATATGAATAGACTTACCCCCTGGCAAGGTGCCCAGTCTCCTCAATTTATTCAAAGGATAGAAACGTTTTTACTTTAAATATTGTATTTAAACACAGAAATGCAGCAATAAAAGAAAGAGCAGTAAGAGAAGTATTCATAGTTTTAACAGAAAAATGAAAAGGGTGGTGTTACTATTAACTAAATAAACCATTTATTTATACTTGTTCTTTTTTTTATGCACCCTATTAATGTGATATCTTTTAGGATCAAAGTCTGTGATTACAAAATTAAATGGGAAGTCAATTTAAATGGTATAATAACCTACGTTCTTTTTCATCCTTTTGTGACATAAACATAGATATAAATACAGTGAAATTTCCATTTAAGTCCCCTGATTTTAAGTTTGATATAATAGTTGCTAATACTCCAGAGATGTTGCTGAGAAATGTATCAACTAAATTGTAACCGTTTAGAGTCTGTACCTGAATTACTGAACAGCCAGAATGAAACATTAAACTTTAAACTTAGATTTTGGAACAAACAATTAAAAAGTAAAAAACGGAATGTAATTTAAAAAAGTCTTTATTTCTGGGGAATAATCTGAAAACAATTGAACTGAAAAAGGTGTTTAGAAATTGAACAACCCCTTTAACACATTTGCCTGATTTTACATTTTCCCATACTTTACATAATTGTTCCTGGTCCCCTGAAAAATGCAAAATGGCGGTTCTACTGTAGTCTATCCATATATTAAAGGAAAACTATACCCCCAGAATGCATATTTAACCAACTTATATTAAATCATATTAAGTGGCATTTTTGTACTTGTACTGTTTTTTTTCTGTTTAATTATTATTATTATATAATAAAGATAAACTATACCCCCCAGACCCAGAATGCATATTTAAACAGTTTGAATCATATTAAGTGGAATATTAGTACAGGTACAAGGGTCTGTTTTATTATTACAGAGAAGGTAATTAAGAAAATTATAAATTATTTGATTAACATGGGGTCTATGGGAGATGGCCTTCCCATAATTCAGAGCTTTTTAGATAATGGGCTTCTGGATAATGGATCCCATACTTGTACTATGACTGCAGTCAAAAATCAAGGCTCACTTTTTAAACCAAACAATGTTTTGCAGAAGCCTAACAATCTAAAGGAAGTTCTAAAGCATAATGAGAATGTGTGGTGCACAACTTGTACATGGGACTTTAACACATTAAATACTTCTGCCTCTATTACAGATGCAACTGTGATTTGCTAACCAGTAAACAATTACAAGGATTAGAATTCTGGGAGGGGGTTAGATGTGGTTACTTTTTCTGATAACTGTAAATAAAATAGGGATGCACCGAATCCACTTTTTTGGATTCGGCCGAATACCGAACCCTAATTTGCATATGCAAATTATGGGTGGGAAGGGGAAAACATTTTTTACTTCCTTGTTTTCTGACAAAAAGTCATGTAATTTCCCTCCCCGCCACTAATTTGCATATGCAAATTAGGATTCGGATTCGGTTCGGCTGGGCAGAGGGATTCGGTCGAATCTGAATCTTGCTGAAAAAGGTCGAATCCTGGCCAAATCCCGAACCGAATCCTGGATTCGGTGCATCCCTAAAATAAAACAACAAAAATCACTATATGTATAGGTATTCTTTGGTTGACATTAGAAAAATGATCCTGCCTGCTCTCAACCATTACCAGCCAATTCTGTCCTGGCCCAGTTGCTCACAAGGATCACAGATCCCAAACCCTGCCTGGCAACCTATTCCCCACTATAAGCTTGATGAATGGGCAATGTAGACCTGAAACACTGCTATTTGGAATCAATGGGCAATATGTGAAATAAAAGAATTTTAACGTAAATAAGTGTTTTGGAGTGCTGTCCAAAATATGAATGCAGTGATAGGATGAACTCTGTGGGAGTGTATATGCAAATGTTTGGGCTCTCTAGAATATGAATGCAGTTGCAGGGTGAATGATGTGGTGTATAATCCTTTGTGCTGTTGACTACAAGTTTGATTTGAGCCAATATTCCACTTCTTTCTATTAATAAGGGACATGATTTGGAACAATGATTATATTACAAGGTAGCCAACAGTTAGGGGCACATTTACTCGAGTGAAGGATTAGAATAAAAAATAATTTGAATTTCGAAGTATTTTTTGGCTACTTTGACCATCGAATTAGTTACTTCGTCCTTCGACTACGACAAACTATTTGAACTAAAAATCGACCATTCGATAGTCGAAGTACTGTCTTTAAAAAAAATTAGACCACCTACTTCGCAACCTAAAACCTACCGAGCATCAATGTTAGCCTACGGGCAAGGTCCCCATAGGCTTTCTAGCCGATTTGGGATCAAAGGAAAATCGTTCTATCGATGGATTAAAATCCTTTGAATCGTTCGATTCAAAGGATTTAATCGTTCGATGGAACGATTATTCCTTCGATCGTTGGATCAAACAAATTGTGCTAAATCCTTTGACTTCGATATTCGAAGTCTAAGGATTTAACTTCGAGGGTCGATAATCGACCAATAGTAAATCTGCCCCTTAGTCAAATGTATAAAATATTGAAGTAAAATATTGCATGTTTCTCTCAGCTATTACATCAATGCAGTAATTACCAAAAAATTACCCAACTAGCCAATTTTTATTTATTTGAACTAAACTCTCTTTCGCTACCTTGTATCCCCAAAAGAATGACTGGTATAAGATGTTTTTTTTCTTCTTTAAATCTTTTTCCTTTTCATTCACATAAAGATTTCCAAAATGATTAATCTAACTTAAAGGGGCAAATTCACTAAGCGCCGAACGCTAGCGTCAATTCGCTAGCGTTGGGCATTTTCGTTACTTCGCAAATTCACTAACGAACGCTGGCGTAGATTCGCTAGTGTTACTTCGCACCCTTACGCCTGGCAAATTTTCGCTACAGACGTAACTACGCAAATTCACTAACGCGCGCAGTGTACTGAACGCTACCTTTTACGCTAGACTTCCTTCGCCACCTCAGACCAGGCGAAGCGCAATAGAGTAGATAGGGATTGCTTCAAAAAAAGTCAAAATTTTTTCTAAGTCCCAAAAAACGCTGGCGTGTTTTCTACATGATGGGCGATAGGCTGAAAAAGATCGAAAAATGCTTTGGGGCTCCCCTCCTTCCCCCCTACATTTCCTGACTCATGGCAACTTACCTAGACAGTGGGCACATGTGTAGGGCAAAATAAAATTTTTATTTGATGTTTTGAAGGTTTTCTAGGCATTTGTAGTGCTGATACGTATTCCTCCATTGAAATTTGAATTTGGCGCCGTATGCAAATGAACCATCACTAGCGAAACTTCGCTTCGCTAGGCGAATCAACGCCAGCACAACTTCGCAAACTTACGCTACCCCTGTGCGCAACTTCGGATTTTAGTGAATTTGCGGAGCGCTGGCAAAACTACGCCTGCGCAACTTTGAATCTTAGTGAATTTGCCCCAAAGTGATTCAGAATGATATGTTCTCAGCTGAACTCATTTGATCATTTACTTTAATACATCCTGGATAATAATCTGCCTCAGTGTCTCTCAAGGGGAGAGTTTCACAATCAAGCTGAGTTGAAGGAACAAAAACTGCATAAGACTGCTAGTATCTCACAAACCAGTAAAAATTTAGTTGAAAGAGCAAATTTGCTCAGAGAACCACTCTAACTTTTTTTGAGTTTAGATCCCCTTTAAGATCCCATATCTTCCTTCTTATAAATCACTTATTGATCACTGGTGTAACTACGGGGGGGGCACCCAGGCCTGTACCCCCTTGGGGCCCACCCAAACCAGGCTAACGGTTATCAGGGCGGCTGGGCAGGTTGTGATTTTACATAGCACACTCCAGCAGCACTCTGGTGTATGATTAATAGCGGGAACTAGGGCCCAACAGGGGGGTCCATCCTGTATTAGGGCGCTGGAAAGTAGTTATTAGTGATGGGGGAATAAATTCAATAAATCAATTTCCGATTTTCAAGATTTTTTTTGGCAAAACGTTCGAATTGCTCAATTTTTTTGTGAAAACGTTTGAATTGCATGATTTTTTCGTGAGAACATTCGACTTGTTAGATTTTATAGTGAAAACTTTCAAATTGCTAGATTTTTTTTCATTTATAACCCCTTTTAATTCTGAGTCCTTTTAAACAGATAATAAGCTCTGCACAAAAGCACAATTTTCCCAGCTCCTACCTTTGTTGGTCTTACAGACAAGGAGGAGTCCATTATAATGAAAGTTTAAATGGAACTGTAAATTTGTTTAACAGACTACATCTTGTCATACAAATGCTCACAAAAAACAAGAAAGCTGAAATATTTTAACCATTTTTCTGTTTACTACAAAACAACAACAAAAAGTAAATGTTTTGATGAAGAATAGGCAAAAGTATAGTCAACAGCAAACATTAAAGGGCAGATTTACATATTGTCGAATATCTAGGGTTAATTTGCGGTAAAACTATTAGCAGTAAATCCTTCGACTTAGATATTCGATTAAATCCTTCGAAACGTTCGATTCGAAGGATTTTAGTCCATCAATCGAAGGATTTTTCTTCGACCAAAAAATTGGCAGGAAGCCTATGGGGACCTTCCCCATAGGCTAACATTGCACCTAGGTTTTAGGTGGCAAAGTAGGGGGTCGAAGTTTTTCTTAAAGAGACAGTACTTCGACTATGGGATGGTCAAATAGTGGAATGATTTTTAGTTTGATTTGTTCGATTCAAAGTCGAAGTCGTGGTTGAAGTAGCCAATTCGATGGTCGAAGTAGCCAAAAAAAACATTTTTAAATTCAAAGTATTTTTTATTCTATTCCTTCACTAGAAATAAGTAAATGGGCCCCTTACTGAACTAATGCTGGAAATAGGTTGTGTTGTGAATCATGAATAAAATGCATTCATCTCCATTGCACAAAAACAAAAAGTAATCATGTGCCTTTAAATCAATACAGCAGGGCTTTTTGTTTTTTTTTAAATTTTATCTATGTTTTTACCTGTGTAGGAAGAACTTGTACACAATATGAAAATAAATCTTTCTGAATATTTCTGTTAATGATCACTGAGCACAACAGCCATGCACCATTTCTCAGCACCATTCAGAACACAATAGATGACAAACATTGTTAAGGAAATACTTGTTTCACATTTGTGTGGGTTGATGTGCCCTGCTTTTATGCTATAAGAAAAGATAAGGACATTAAATAGGAATCATGTAGAGCGTTAACAAGAAGAACTCAGGGCTGACCTGCATAGAATTAGAAATCAGAGCAGGAAACTTTGCTTGTGTGATAAGGTTGAACAAGCGATACCCATTCATTGGCAACAACAAGGATTGAAATGAACACTGCAATGTGCTTTGTTCCTCTCTTATCGCCCATGATACAAATCCTGTGTTGACAATTGCTCTGCCAGGTCTGTAAGTAGCTAATGTGACAGATCTAACAATTCATTTGTCAGAATTTGTTCCTTTTATTAGTCCGGGTGAATAAACATTAAATAAAGGGAATATGACTGGGATAAGTCAAGCCAATTTTACAGCATGTTAGGATGTAACATATATAAATATATTTTTGTATTATACATACAGACACATCTATTTATCTCTATCTTTTTTTTTTTAATTCAGGTAGTTTATTGAGTACAAATAAAACACAGTAAAAGTCACAATGCCCCAAACAATGAATAGTGAGATTTACAAAGCAACATAAATAGGAGAGAGGCAAAATTGACATTAACAAAATCTCAAAAAAAAAAAAAAAAAATCTCTGTGGAATGGTGAAACAAAAGTACAGCATACAGACAACTGTTGTAAAGAAAACTCACTGCATATCATTATGATATTGTGTTGGGATGTGGTTGGGGGTATATATCCATCCAAGGGCCCCAGGTTCTAACATTTGGGGGCCGATTTATTAAGGATTAAATGGTAAATTCAAAAAATTTTTAGGGGCCGATTCACTAACTTCGAGTGAAGGATTCGAAGTTAAAAAACTTCGAATTTCGAAGTTTTTTTTGGGCTACTTCGACCATCGACTACGACTATCGAAGGATTCCAAGTTAAAATCGTTCGACTATTCAACCATTCGATAGTCGAAGTACTGTCTCTTTAAAAAAAACTTCGACCCCCTAGTTCGCCATCTAAAAGCTACCGAACTCCATGTTAGCCTATGGGGAAGGTCCCCGTAGGCTTGGCTAACTTTTTTTGATCAAAGGATATTCCTTCGATCGTTGGATTTAAATCCTTCGAAAGGATTTAATCATTCGATCGAAGGAATTATCCTTCGATCGTTCTATCGAACTATCTGCGCTAAATCCTTCGACTTCGATATTCAAAGTCGAAGGATTTTAGTTCCTAGTCGAATATCGAGGGTTAATTAACCCTCGATATTCGACCCTTAGTGAATCGGCCCCGTAGTGTCAAAACTCACAAATTCTAATTTAAAAGTACCAACTTGAATGGAAATTCGAATGTAAGATTTACTGTATCACACATTGACCACGGAAACAGTTGAATTTTCGTCAGTGACAGAGGTCTGTTGACCTATTTGAAGATGTTAATTGCCTTCCTGACATTCAAGTTTTTTTTGGAGGAAAATTCTATTCGAGTTTTGTTCATATTTGATTCGAATATGAATAAAATTTTCAGTTTGTTCCCTTTAGATCGTATTTTAGACGTTCAAATTTTCTCATAAATAACCTTCCATTCGAGCTGTGAGTACAATTGATTAGACTAAAATAAAATTCACATCAATTCAAAACTCTCTTTTAGTATACACTAGTTAGTTAACTCTACAAGTATCCTGCATTACCTGTTGCCAGTTTGAAAAGGTAGGAGGAGCAAGGTTCCTCCAATTTTGGGTAATTAACCTCTTAGCCAATAGTAATGCCTCAAGGAGAAAAAGTGATTGGTATTGAATAAGCTTATCGCAAAAATGAAAATTGAATATAAGCTTCATCTCACTGAAATAAGACACTTTCTAAATATTAGAAATTAAAAATTCTGTATTGTTTAAGAAATAATCAAGTTACTCTTCAGTATTCCACTCTCTGCAACCTGTCACTCTTCATGCTGAGGTTAAGATTTTGATTTTGACAGGTAGATTTAATACATATTTTAGGGGCTCCCTTTCTTAGCAGATGGTTTTAGTTCTAACTCAAATAACCAACTCAGCACAAACACAAGGTAAAAAAATTAATGACTCACACACACCCTGCGCCCAGAGAAACAGGATTTACATTAGAGACGGTTATTATTAAAGAGCGAGCACCTAGGCAAAAGGGGCAACCCACCCAAAAGAATGTCTAAAACCTAATTGTCGAAAACTGACTCCGACCTCCTGCATGAAGAGAAAAGGTTGCTCAGAGGGGAAGAATAACTTGATAATTTCATAAACAGTACAAAATTTTTAATTTAAATTTTTTTTTTATAACGTTTCTTATTTCAGTGAGATGAAGCTTATATTATATATACATTTTCGCAATAGATCACCCTTAAGGTCTTGTATTACAGCCAAAATACGTAATTTGGATGTTCTATGAATAGTGATCTGTTACACTGCCTTCAAAGTGTCCAAAAATTTCCCCCAATATGAAGTGATCTTACTACAACTCCACATCATTTGTATGAAGGTCCCTAAGTGCACCTGGTACAAATATCTGGAGTATCTGTATTGATGTCTAACCAGGGTATAATAAGCCCTTTGGAAGATCACCTTGGGAGATGTATGGCAAAATGAAAATGACAATTGAAAGACTAATTTCATATCTCACAATGGCTGAACTTTCACAGGCTCATCCGTGTCCTTAAAGGAGAACTAAACCATAAAAATGAATATGGCTAAAAATTACACATTTTATATAATGATCTTATTGCACCAGCCTAAAGTTTCACCTTCTCAATAGCAGCAGTGATTCAGAATTTTAAACCTGTCACAGGGGGTCACCATCTTGGAAAGTGTCTGTGACACTCACATGCTCAGTGGGCTCTGAGCAGATGTTGAGAAGCTAAGCTTAGGGGTCATTAATTAGGTTGGCCTGTAATATAAGCTGATGCTACAGGGCTGATTATTAAATTCTGATGCAAGTTGCACTGGTTTCTATGCTGCCGTGTAGTAAGTATCTGTATTAATTACTAATCAGTCTTATATTGTGACATTTCTATTCTATGTTTACTGTATATTGTGAGTGGGTCCCTAACTCAGTAAGTGACAGCAGCACCGAGCATGTGCAGTGAATCAGCAGAAAATAAGATCGGGAGCTACTGTGGCATCTTTGGAGACACAGATTTGTACTGCTAAATGACTGTGGTTGCCTTGGGCTGGTACAGAAGCATAATGTACAGCATGTCTACCCTATTTCTTTAGTTAAGCTTTAGTTGTCCTTTAAGGCTACCCACAAGCACCATAACTATTCGGTTTCCATTCACCCTTTCCTGATATACCTTTATGAGGGTCACACCAAAGGCCTTATTATTATGCTATATGGAAGCTACAACAAGATGTGCATGAGGGTGACTTAGAAGTGCAACGGAACAAGTGGGAAACAGATTTGGGCACTGTTATGGATAAGGAGTAGTAGGAGGCGCAAAAATCTGCCCAGCTGGTATCCCCTAATTACAAGCTACATCTAATTAAACAATTTATTTACCTCTCTAATGATCTGTACATGTCCTCATTTGGTATATTTATCAGGGCCTGAGCCCAGAGAGTTATTAAGAAATATGATGCAATCCTTAAATACAGAAAATGCAAATACTTGGTTTGCATTAACATTTTCTAAGAGAACTGCTGGCTGGCACTGCAGTTTTAGTGAATAATGGAGTCATGCTGACTATGAAAATGTGGGGTTATCATTAATAGGGTGCTCTATAACCCTTTGTTTTCCATCTTATAACAGATAACTAACAAGTAGATTAAATTGAGGATGTTTGCGAATATATACCTTTACAACACGGAGAGCTGTTGAGGCTTTTGTTTTGTACATTTTGAGTAGTACAGCAGCTTTTACAAAGTTTTAGGCGCTTTAATATCAATTGAGGATAAATATAAGCTCACTGTCCTGATATTCTCGTCCCAAAGCCATGTAATTTCCTAATAATTTCTCAAAAGATTTGCCGAGTTCTACACATAAGCAGAAAAACATAAGGTAACTTGGGCATAAACCAAACCAAGGACCTGCAAGAACACCTTACACCACGGCCTGACTTTATTTTGATATGCCCTTATTATTGCATTGTCTTTTTTGTTCTCTTTTATTTTTCTCTACCCCTTATATCTCTTTTGTACATGAAGGCAGGTGACAGCTGGTGTCCCAGTGCCAAGTTCAGACTTAAAAAAATGACCAGATTTGGGCACCAGATAAGATGGGGTGTACTTGGTCAAGTCTCAAACTATACAAAATTACAAATATGTGCACCTATTTTTAATGGGTCTCTCAGTTTCTAATAAAACTATTTAATTGCTTGGGCAGGTGTCCAAACAACTAATTAAACTCTTGTGGGATAGTAGAAAAATTGAAAACAAATAAGCTGAGCTGGACAATCTAATGCACAGTATCCTATATGGCCAGTACGGATACCCTAATATTACAATGCCAGGATATGGGTCAGGATAAAGAATGTTACCTGTTTAAACTACCAGTTCTTTTATGCAGACTTGATAAAGCTGAGGAACGATGCACATTTCAGTAAAAAAGTATTCTCTCATAAAATGGATTACAGTGCATGTAAGATGACAGTTTATGTATAATAGATAGATAATAAGGTGTGCTCTTACATTAGTGAGATGGTAGGATTCCCTATAAATAGCACCGTTTATAAATAGGCAAAGGAAAGAAAATAAAAGACAATCATGGTTGTCCAAAATTAGAGAAGTTCCTAAAATATACATGAAGACATTAATATTTTATGGGACTATTAGTTCAGGATAAAGGAGACAGTTATTAAAGAGGATTTAAATAAAACATCAATGTTCATATATTCTTTGGGGCAGTGAGAAGGGTAAATTTAAGCTTACAAGGAAAATAATAAAATAGTCAAGCTAGAAGTCATGATTTTTAATTAGATCTGAGTTTTTTTTATGAGATCAGAGAAAAGCTGGAGGATGCATATCAGCCAATTCTGGCTTTGGTGAAGAGTCATTCATTTAAAGCAGAAACAAATGATTAACTTATAAACATCTTAGCTCAAGAGGCTTCCTCAACATTTAGGCATCAAAATATACATATACATTGTGAATATATTGCAGGTTGCCTGAGCACTGTATAACCAACAGCCCCCTTGCCATATGAGCAGCATTCTGTTCTACCTTTCTAACTGTAAGAACTACAGAAGGGCCAAATCTCTGCAGTTTCCTTTTCCTGTAATTGGTAATTTTATACAAAATATATTCAACAATCATTTTAACTGGCACTCCCAACAAGCAAGCCAATTATGTATGGTGTGTGTGTTCCAAAATGGAAACATGAACACACAACTAAAATACAAATATATAGAGTAATTCATCAGTACATTGTGTCTGTTGCCTTTTGTACATTCGAAAAACAGATAAACTCGCCCCCAGTAGTGTCCCAAATGACTTACTCTTCAATCCGGGCAACACACGTTTCCACCTCCACCAGTGCTGATCGCAGTTTGCTCAGTAACTTTTGGTAGATATCTTGTGTTTCTAGATCTTCATCTCTGAGCAGGAAGCGTAGGCCATGGCCGTCTCGTTGAGAGTCCAAGAGAGTGTCCAGATGGTGCAGCCATGGTTGTTATTGTATGCTGGGCATACACCATTGGTTTAAGTTTCCCTTAACAGGAAAATACAAATTAACAAATTAGTTAGATGGTATTCTAAGTAAATTTACAGCATTTAGATGCAAAAGCAGAATTCCACCTGACATCATCTGTCCATTCAGAAAAATAATAATGAAATAAGTTACATCATATTAAATTATATCAGTCGGTAATACATGAAAGCAGTTATTGAATCTCACCATCTGTAATGGAACCCTTGTTATCTATTTTAACTACTACTGACATTCAAAGCTCAAAATGTGATCAATTAACACATTTGCTCCTTTATATGGGAATGCAAATATTCAGTCTACATTTCACAATTGCTTCAGTTTCACAAATGCTTCCACTTGTTTGATTGCTTGGTATAAACATGGTTTATGAAAAAAGGTTCATGTAGTGGTCCTTGCTGTATTAAAGAGTGAGCGAACTTATAGCAGACGGACAATTCTAAATTCCAATTCCCAATCCTAACTGCTGAATCAAATACAGTATTAAATTGTCTTTTAGGGGGAGAACTAACAAAAATGGGTATAGATATTTAAACTATATTTACACACTAATGTGTAAATATAGTTTAAATATCCAAAATTCTCATACCCATTTAGTTAGTTCTCTTTCTTGCTCTGCTTCTTAAAATCATATCTTCATTCACTTATATTATTATTGTATTTTACTAAACACATGCTGGTTTTATAATAACCTCTTTTGGCAGGAACTTTTACACTCTTTAGTTAACATTCAACTATATATTGTATCTGCAGTTCCAAAATGGCATGGTGCTTTTAGTCTGTATTTCAAAAAGAGATGGAGAACATGGCATTAGGGGTTTTCCTGCTTGGCTGCCAGGGAGCCCCTTTAGCAATGCAAATAAATCCTTTAGAGGAGGTGTCAGGTAGCTACTATTTGGTTAGCTGTCTATAGTTCTGTTGATAAGCTGCTGATGGGCTGATGGAGAGGAAAGGAGGGTGATATCATTTCAACTTGCAGTACAGCAGGAAAGAGTGACTGAAGTTTATCAGAGCACCAGTCACATGACTGACGGGACCTAGGAAACTGACAATATGTCTACCCCCATGCCAGATTTCAAAATTAAATTTGAAAAAATCTGTTTGCTCTTGAAAAAATGGATTTCAGTGCAGAATTCTGCTGGAGCAGCACTATTAACTGACGTGACAGTATCCCTTTACACTGGAGTTTACAGTCAGAGCCTCACACTTATAGGCAGTTAAATTTGCCATTTGTATTTGTTTAAAGTATTCAATTTAAAATTATATTTTTGGAATGGCATTACAGAAAGCAGCATGGTTTTATGAATGACAAAATGGCAAACAAATTGACTTTTGTCAATGCAATAGCACAAAAAAAAGCGTTAATGTTGCTGCATTGTAGGTCACTGGTGAACTCTGGCCTTGATTACTGCATTACGTGTGAAAACGTAGTCTACAGAAAGATATTAGTGCAACAGATACTGTCCAGAGGAAGGCAACTACAATATAACAAAGTATATAAGGAAAGGCACACAGACCTTACTATCTACAGCTCAGCAAAGAGAGAAAGTAGAGAGGCATTCAAATATAGCAAGAGAATTAACAGTTAAGGAGGAAGGAGTTAAGAAAGGAAGGATTTCCAGAAAAATTAATAGTAACAAAAAGAAACATTTTAAAGACGTAAAATTAAAACTAAGCATTTAAAGGAATTGTTCAGTGTAAAAATAAAAACTGGGTAAATAGACAGGCTGTGCAAAATAAAAAATGTTTCTAATATAGTTAGTTAGGCAAAAATGTAATGTATAAAGGCTGGAGTGATTTGATGTATAACATGTCAGTCAGATCAATACTTCCTGCTTTTCAGCTCTCTTGGTTTACACTGACTGGTTACCCTGGCTACCAGGCAGTAACCAATCAGAGACTTGAGGGGCGGGGCACATGGGTCATATCTGTTGCTTTTGAATCTGAGCTGAATGCTGAGGATCAATTACAAACTCACTGAACAGAAATGTACCATGTGGCCCCCCTTCAAGTCGCTGACTAACTCAGAGTTATAGAGCTGAAAAGCAGGAAGTTGGATTCTGGCTGTTTTATTAGACATCTGTTCACTCCAGCCTTTATACATTACATTTTTGGCTAACTCACTATATTAGAAACATTTTTTATTTTGCACAGCCTATCTATTTACCCAGTTTTTATTTTCACACTGAACTATTCCTTTAATAGATAAATAACATGGTCTATTTGATTCATCTCCCAGGGCAATTTATGCCTCTATTCCTCTATTTCTCTATTCACCCGTCACTCTGAATTTTATACATCCTGGAGTAAGAAAATGTCAGTATAACATTGACAATGCAATATATTGAAGAACAAAAAGCTGGAGAACCATTCTATTACATGCCCTATTACTTCACTGCTAGCTGAATGAAATGTATTAGGGAGTTTTCCCAATATGATCCCAGCAGTTAATGGGTGAAACAATAACAATCCAAAAATCACAAGTCAATTCAACAATTAAAACAAACGACAGGTTTACAGGTTTACCTGTTCATTCATCCTTTCAGTAAATTTTCCAGAAGGCTTACCTTGTTCAGAATGCTTCTTCTCCTTCTCCTGTGAGGCCTGTCTTCTGCTGTCAAGTTGAACCCCAAAATCACTGCCAAGAGACGTGGATGTTTAGGGGTATGAGACCTCCATCACATTGATATGACAGTTTGTTGGGCAGAAGTCACTGCTATGCAAAGGTGAGGTCTTTGTCTTTGCTTGCTTGAAGGTTGGCCAGGCTCTGTTTTTTAGTAGTCTAGAAAACTAAGTGCACATGAGAGACTATTAATAAAGCTGTTAAAAGATGTGCTTATTTACAAAGGGGGGTTCTGAATAAACATTGTGTTTTTAAATGGAATGGGGAACATGAATGGGGCTGTTTTGCTGTCTTGTCATAAATTACATGGAAACTGCACTGAACAGACAGTTTGATGAATATGCTGCTGTTCTGGGGAAGACCAAGATATAAATTACAGATGAAATAAAGGTGACATTGGGGAACTTAGCCTAAAGCTGTTAGAGAAACAGAAACTGATTCCCTTGCAATCCGCTTCTCATTCCCACTGGCATTGGTGGGGGTTAAGCATTTTGTTGAATTTTACCAGTCTCTTGTCTGGAGCTTCTGTTAGGCACGTGAATTCAGGCTATTGCTCCCTTAATGGACACCACTACACCGTTCAGAAAAGGGGGGTTTCTGATACTACATATGGCTGTACCTAGAACAGATTTAGACTTGCTCATGCACTGGAGAGTAAAATCAGAGAATTTCACTCAACTGCACTCTATTCATGAGTCTATTGCCAAGGCCATTGAACAGAAAGATGGCGGAGAGGCACCAAACTACTTTGTTACGGTTCATTTCTTTACTAAAAGGGCCAATGGTCAGGAGGGAAACTTTACTGGGGATACCTAACCTATCAGCTTCAGTTTTCCTTGTCCTTTAAACATCCACTATAGTGTAGTGGATTTTTTTTATAATGATGGTTCCCCTTTAATAGCTGCTTGTTAGCACTTAGAAAACATTTACTACTAATTAGCAGTTCATTTAGACAAAGTCATACCATATGGCTATACATTAACTTCCAATTTGCCATGTAGTATGGGGCAGTGGAGGAGAGCAGCAATCTTATTCATGGAATGAACTGCAGTAACAGCTTGCTATAAGGACTTGTGACCCATATGGCAAGATGTTCCCATGAGCCCAATGTTCTCTTGAACTAAAAATGATTGCCTTTTTTATTGTCTCCCAAAACGTATACTTTGTGTGAACTTAAGAAGGCGATTCTGGGGTAGGGAAAGAAGCTGGCACCTGTTGTACACAACACTTATTAAAGACAAACTTATGGAAAGACAGAGCCACATTATTAGGCATCAAAATGCTCAGTCTTAGCACTAATAGCCTGGCTTTATAGAGCAACATGTAAGAACTCTCCCCAAGAAAAGAAAAAAAAGAACCATGAATCATATGATCTGCTTTGAACAATCTGTAAGACAACCTCTAGACATTTAGGGCACCTGAAAAAATGTTTTGCTGTGGGGCCCAGTAATTTCTACTTACACCACTGCCCACATTGTTCCCTCTGTCTGTTCCCAGTGTATTAAATTATTATTATGCACAGAGTGCATATAAATATGCTTTTATCGCATACATTTTTATAACTAATTATAAATATTTTAAGAGAAATAGATATACTTTTAGGTGTCCTTAAGCCAGTTTTCCAGCCAGTCAGGCTGTATGAGTTAGCTCAGGCACACTGTAGTTCATCTACAGCAGAACATCGGACTTAATCAACAGTGAGCCATGTTGGGGAGATAGATAAGAGGATTACCCCTAAAACTGAAATTGTTTTGCTGAAGGCATTGGGGGCTTATTTATGTAGCAGGTCTGGATTTGGATATCCACTACAGAATGTTATACAACATTTTATTGTACAATTACTTGAGATCACTCGAGATTCACAAATAAATGATCCAGAGTGTTTATTGTTACCTTAACTAATGAGGTCAGACTAGGAGTGACTACGTGCAAGACACACGAGTCTTGACTCTCAAGAGCCACTATCTAGAATATACAGGTATGGGACCTTTTATCCAAAATGCTCGGGACCTGGGGTTTTCTGGATAACGGATCGATCTTTCCGTAATTTGGATCTTCATACCTTAAGTCTACTAGAAAATTATGTAAACATTAAATAAACCCAATAGGTTTGTTTTGCTTCCAATAAAGATCCATTATATCTTAGTTGGGATCGAGTACTAAGTACTGTTTTATCATTACAGAGAAAAAAATAAATAATTTTCAAAGAATTGGATTATCATCATCATTTATTTATATATGGATTTTATAGGAGACTTTTTGTAACTCACAACTTTCTGGATAGCAGGTTTCCAGATAACAGATCCCATACCATATACACCTAAAATCATCAGTTTGGCTCAATATACCGTAGCTTGCCTTCTCACTTCTTAAGCCGTTAGCCAGAGACTAGTTATAAATTGCTCCTCTTTCTAAAAGGAACTATCAAATGCAGAAGGACATTAATAATGAATGCCTTCTCAGAAAGGAGTTATCGGGGAGTACAGTGTACCTGCATTGGGTGTCTGTACTTCCTGCAGGCTGTTACATGGGCAATGACACTTGCATGGCTCTCCTTGCTGACGTTAATTCCATTCACTTTAATGATGCACTGCCCAGGGTGAAGGCCGGCGACAGCTGCTACTGTTCCTGCAATAAGAAGCATGAGATATAAAGGATTCCAATTAAAATAACAATAACTGATTTATACTGTAATCCACTTGCTGATTGTGTTGAACAGCTCACTTTTAAGCTGAGAAAAGCAATCTGAAGAGATGACACACTGCTGAGATGTATCAGTGTAAGTGCTCAGAGGAATCTTCCAAACCAATGTGCTCCTGGAAAGGTCAAGACTGCTGCGACGGCTGTTTTGCAACCTTGATGACACCGAGTAATTGGATTATTTTATAAAAACTTGTCAAGCCATTTTCATTTAACCAGAGTCTCCTTCTGTGCAGATCTCAAAATCCCTCCATTTATCAGTGCCAGCATGAAACAGCTATCAATATTATCATGAGTGTTATTTCTCCATAGACAAGTGTAATAATGTTTACTGGAAGATAAGGCTCAGCAAGCTGTTCTATCTTAGAAGGAGGAGAAAGGGAAGTGTGTGTAAGCATGGGTTCTATTCACAGAGCTATGCAAGTAATAACAGCATGAGGAAAATATGTTGTTGGGTTATAAGCATTATTTATATGGCACGGACAGTCACTTTACTGTCAAGCTTTGCTGGGGTTTAACCCTTGGAGCTCCTGGTTATTGGATGCTTGCCCTAACCACCGGGCCAGGAAAACAGCCAGCAAGTTTTTATTCATACTTCTGCTGGGTCCCAGGATTAGTCCTTTTACCCCAGCATCCTGATTGGTAGGTTAGGGTCAGCCTATCAGACCCCGCCCTATATAAAGCCAGCCCTCCTTCACCCTGGACAGTGCATCATTAAAGTGAATGGAATTAACGTCAGCAAGGAGAGCCATCCAAGTGTTGGTCTTGAGCATTGGTCTTCCTAAGCACTGTGGCATTTAGGGTTGCCACCCGGCCGGTATTTTACCGGCCTAGCAGGTAAAATACCTGCCAAGGCCGGGGCCAATGTAGCTGCCGGTAAATTTGTAATACGATTAAAAAGAGCCCTCGGCCTGCCCCCAATCCCCTGGAACTTAGCTTTACTTGTGCTTCTTTCAGAGTCCATGGTGCTGCCCCGCACATTTTGACGTCACGCCCCGCACATTATGACGTCACGCCCCACCCCTTTGTGTCCCCGCCCCCCACCAGCCGGTAAAGCATTTTAAAATAGGTGCCAACCCTAGTGGCATTGCCCCTAGCTGGGTTCCTGCTGAAGCCTTTACCCTGCCTTGTTCCTTGCCATGTCTTCCTCTCTTTGTCTACCTTGTACCTTTTCTGGCCTTGTCTGATCCTTGCCTTGTCTGCCGTGTCCTGACCTTGCCATGTGCAAGCTTGTTCCTGCCAGCCAGTCCTTGTTCCTGTCAGCCAGTCCTTGTTCCTGCCAGCCAGTCCTTGTTCCTGCTAGCCAGTCCTTATTCCTGCTAGCCAGTCCTTGTTCCTGCTAGGCACAGGACGGATTTGTGGCAAGGCCACAAAGGATGGACCTAGGGCAGCAAGACTATAGGGGCGGCATGCTGCCCAGCCGCATTCTAAAAAGCACTAATAGCCAGTGCATGCGCACACGCTCCTGCAGGGGGGCAGGGAGTTTGCGCGCAAACATTATTGGGCACTAGGACCCTGCAGCACAATGTTGGCAGGCACAAGGACCCTGTGGTGTGAAGCCGCCTCGGGTGCCGAAGAAAATAATCTGGGCCTGACTAGGCAGTCCTTGTTCCTGCTAGCCAGTCCTTGTTCCCACTAGCCAGTCCTTGTTCCCACTAGCCAGTCCTTGTTCCCGCTAGCCAGTCCTTGTTCCCGCTAGCCAGTCCTTGTTCCCGCTATCTGCCTGCTTGTCCTTTTTGTCCTGTCTTGACTCATCACCCTCTTCATCCTGTCCAGTCCAGTCCTGACACTTAGCTCTCATCACCCTATGCAAACAATGACAGACTTGGCCGACAGGACACCAGGAAAGAACTTGATGTGCCCAAGCCTTTGTGGGCCT
Source organism: Xenopus petersii (assembly GCA_038501925.1). Classification (NCBI taxonomy): domain Eukaryota; kingdom Metazoa; phylum Chordata; class Amphibia; order Anura; family Pipidae; genus Xenopus; species Xenopus petersii. Next base: position 110,556,478 of record CM076683.1, on the reverse strand, counting down.
CGCCGACCCAAGTCCGCTCCTCCAACCAGATCTGAAGATGATCGCAAATTATGGAGGAGGAAACTAAGCGGCGGCTCACAGGGGATAAATGTCCATTCAGGGTTTAATATTTCCACAGGAAAAATAAATACTGAAAGTATACTGGCCCTTTAAAATACATATAAAAAAGTTTGTCACCTGCCAAATTAGCAACAGTAGAAAATCTCATGGTGCAAGGGGAAAACAAGAATGGCATATATTTCTAAACCATACAGTAACATTTTTAATAGAACTGCAACTCCCAATGATTCACTTCAAGCTCAGTTGCCAGGTGTTTTTCTCTTATAGCTAGAGTGCTAGCCATTACCTTATCCTAAATAAATAACAGCTCAGAGGCTTCACAAATAAAAGCAAGTGATTGCCTGCCAACACCTTTAGGAACAAACATACACAATGAAACTATCCAAAAGGCAGTGCTTTTCTCACCTCTTCCAACAGCATGCACCACAGAGGGACCAAACCCTCTTATCTGGAAGCCAAGGCCTTCAGGAGATTCTGTAGTTTTAACAGTCCTGTTAAATAAAAATTACAAAATGATATATGTTAACATTAGAAAAAATAATTTAAAGGTAAATAATAGGTATTTAGTGCAAAAATGTGTACATAACACAAGCAATGTAAGCACATCATTAGATTATGTCTGTCACAAGTAGGAGTCCCACCTTGCTGGTGTTTTATATGCCTGGCCAGTAAAAATAAAAAAAATAATACTTGATGCTATTGTTATTACTAAAAGAGAAAGATAAAAAATATAGTCAGTATTATTTAATTATAATTATAATAAGTAGAGAAAGGCCAGAATTTCTTTCTAGAAAAGCTGGCATCACTAGTCTCAGGAAGCTCTCTAAAGCTTCTAATGTCATTAAAGGAAAACTATACCCCTGAACAATGTAGGTCTCTATAAAAAGATATTGGATAAAACAGCTTGTGTAAAACCCTGCTTCATGTTAATAAGCCATTTTCATAATGATACTACATCAAAAAATGGTGGTTCAAGGCAAGAGATGTAAACAGGTAATATAATATATATTCCAGTTTGGTAAGATTCTTAAATATGCCACTTAATATGATATCTGTTGCTTAAATATTAATTTTGGAGTAAAGTGGTGGTATCCTGTGGAACACTTTTCCATCTGGTAGAGCCTCTTTTCCTGTCCTATTTGTTTTTTTGCTATATTGTATACTGATTATGTTCACTCTGTCCAACAAAGTATTTTGCCAATCTGCAATCATGTTCGTTATATCAGAGCCGGGCCAACCCAGCTAGGCAACCCATGGCACCGGCCCAGTGTGCACTCGACTGCGCATACGCAAAACTTCGATCCAGGGGCAGAAGCGTATTTACGCAAAGACACCAGCGGCAGTCGGGGAGAGACGGGACCGGACACAGGGTAGGCGACAAAGCAGTTACGTGCCTGGCGCCCCCTCAGCTTTGCGCCCTAGGCACGTGCCTACTCTGCCTACCCCTAGTTCCGGCCCTGCGTTATATTGCCTTCTTCACAAAGAGGGCAAATAAGCTGTGTCTACAACCAAATGCAGGTGATTCTCAACTATAACTCACCCCTTGTTGTAGCGTTGGGTGCAAGCTGCTGGTCCCCCTGTCAGGGACCCACTTATAACTCCAAGAAACACACGCTGCATCATGCTGAATCCTGGGAAAGTGGTTTATTGTGCCGACAAACTAGGCAACGTTTCGGGAAACGTTGTCTAGTTTGTTGGCACAATAAACCACTTTCACAGGACTAAGCTGTGTCTAGGCATGGTGAAACATTCGGTGCCAACTGACCTTGAGGAATCTCTCTGATTAAATTATTATGAACAATTCCCAGATACTCAGTAGTGCACTTCCTTATAGTTTCACTCCTTTCAGTTCTTCCTGCCTCCTGTTCTGGACCAAGCGCAGTTGTACCTATTGATGCAGAGGAAGCCTGGACTGTTCTGCCACCTCCAGACCAGACGTAGCGCCAGGGTTCCCTCAGTGTAATTTTTGCACCATACACCAAAACTAACATCAACCAGACTTGGAGAACTTGTGCCTGATTTACTCTTCTCACTGCACCTGCAGACATATATGTCCCCTAAAGTCAGATAGAAGTTTTAAACAATGTGGGTCAAAAAGAAAATAATGTCCAACTACTTTAGTTAAAGCCATAATTTGTGCTGGGATGGTGGGATTTCCCCATCACCGGTACTTTGGCAATGGCTGACTGCATATTCCTGATCATCGACATAAATTTAAGGTAAGGGCCAGTTTGGTAAAAATAATATCAACATTTCAGATCAAGATCTAATACTGAACTCAACATGACAGGTTGATACATTATAATTGAAATGCGGAGCACAGAAATTCAATCACATCCTTTGCCACTGAATGGAGAGTCCAGCTGCCTATAAAATAAATACTATGTGGTATTTTTAGGAAGTGATGAAGTTAGTCTAAACAAATCCCCTGTGGCTTATGGGCCAGAGGGGAAGTGCAGCTAAATATCAACACAAGTTATGAAATCTCTCATCCTTGCCAAAAACAAGTTCTAAATTGCTATTCTTATGCAGAGAGGTTTCCCTTTGCCGTTGGAGAATGCTTTCATATGATTATCCATTTTATAATCAATAATAAATAGGGTCTGTAGCACACAAGCCACCACACAATATCGTCTCTCCCTAGCTTCTTCCATGTACTGGGCCCCTTTCCTCATGTACTGGGTTGCATTATGTAAAATTATTATTGCATGCACTAAGGTCTGCAGAGCTCCAGTAGAAACTAGGGGCCATGGAAATCATTTAAAGGACATGGTGCCCACATTTCCCGCCACTCAAGTCTTATGTAATATTGAACAGTGTTCATTCATGACCAAATCCACATCTGCGGTCATGTGTAAAAAGGACAATGTCATTGTGTAAATTGATGCCATTCTTTAGACACGTATTCAAAGATGTACTTCCCTATACACCAATCACTAGGAATCACTTACAAGTGCACCAACTAACACAGGGTTCCTACAGAAAGCTGCATCAATATCTGGGCCGACCATCGGATATTATGGCATCCCGTCTCCAAAAAATGTTTATATATACAAATTGCATTAAATAAACACAAGGTCACAGGTCATGGGACTCTGTACTACCCTAAGTTATACCCTGTAACAAAAATATTTTTTTCTCTGGGAGGGTGATGGGCTTAGTTAGACTGTAGCCGAATGGTGTGTTGGCAGAGCCTTTAGATCTCTGTTCTGCTTTCTGCTGCCTTCAAGTCTGACTGATACTATAAAAATGTTGAGAGGCTTCAACGGTTTAGTCTTATCAATGCTATTAGTTTCATTGCCTGCTCCACCTAGTGGTAGAATGCAGCACCTATTAACCATTTACATGCCTGTAACATCTACAGGGCTGACACAAAAGTGCAATTGCTGGTGCAATCTATCCCCTGAGTTAATAATGAGTAAATAAAGTGACCTATAAAGAAGAAACAAGGGCTCTATACGAACACAAGTGCAGTATGCAAAGCTCAAATTTTCCGACACAATTTGTCATGTTTTTTCAGAGAATGCAACATTTTCCCAACAATTCCGGTGTATTTCTGGGCACAAGTCTAACACAATTGCGGGCACTGCATGAAACCGTATGCAATTGTGCTTACCTTTAAATAAACAGATGCAATTGCACTATTAAGGATGGCCTATTTTCCGCATTCTACCATCAAAATGGCTTTTTGACTTTAAGGGGGTTATTTATTGAACCCCGAATGCCAAAATCCAAGAAATGTGTTTTTTTTACTATAAAATCAGAATTTTAGTGGAAAAAAACTATACATTTTTATTATACCCTGAGGATGGAAAAAGTCAGAATCCGAAAATCCGGCATTACAGAACTGCCGAGGTTGCATATACAGTAAGTCAATGGGAGAAGTCCCAAAGATATTTTGATCTGTGCTGGGTTTCGTGCAATAATCCAAAGATTTCATGGCTTTCGGGTGGAAAATCAAAAGAATTCAAGATTTTTCCGTTTTTTTTCCCACAAAGACATTTTTCAGGAAAATTTATTAATAAATAAGGCGAAAAAACCTGTGTGGATTTGGTCAGAGTATTTTTCAGAAAATAATGAGATAAATTCGGACTTCACACAGTCCCCAATAGGAGTGATGGTTTCCTCTCTGTAAAAAGGCAGTGTTCAAGAAAGGTGATAAAGTAGTCTTATAAGCGTTTGTCTGTTTCACTATGTTAACCCTTTTTAAAATCTATTTGTTGCCCTTATGCATGGTACAGGTATGGGATCCGTTATCCAGAAACCCGTTATCTAGGAAGCTCCAAATTACGGACAAGCTGTCTCTCATAGATTCCATTTGATCCAAATAATTGAAATTTTTAAATAGGATTTCCTTTTTCTGTGTAATAATAAAACAGTAGCTTGTACCTGATCCCAACTAAGATATAATTAATCCTTATTGGAAGCAAAACCAGCCTATTGGGTTTATTTAATGTTTATATGATTTTCTATATGGATCTAGCCGATCCAAATTACAGAAAGATCCGTCATCCAGAAAACCCCAGGTCCCGAGCATTCTGGATAACAGGTCCCATACCTGTAATAATGGCCCATAAACTTTATACAGTATAACAGGTCTAAAAGCAACGTATTCTCATATACAATATTACGGGGCACATTTACTTAGCTCGAGTGAAGGATTAGAAGAAAAAATACTTCGAATTTCGAAGTATTTTTTTTTGGCTACTTTGACCATTGAATTGGCTACTTCGACTATGACTTTGAATTGACTAAAAATCAATCGATAGTCGAAGTACTGTCTCTTTACAAAAAACTTCGACCACCTACTTAGCCACCTAAAACCTACCGAGCACCAATGTTGGCCTATGGGGAAGGTCCCCATAGGCTTTCTAGGCAATTCGGGATCGAAGGAAAATCGTTTGATTGATGGATTAAAATTCTTCGAATCGTTCGATTCGAAGGATTTAATCGTTTTTTAAACGATTTTTCCTTCGATCATTTGATCAAGGGAACTGCACTAAATCCTTCGACTTCGATATTCGAAGTCGAAGGATTTAACTTCGAGGGTCGAATATCGAGGGTTAATTAACCCTCGATATTCGACCAATAGTAAATGTGCCCCTAAATGTAAGGAAGGAAAGTAATAATTCTTTCATGCATAGGGAGTGGTAGTAATACAATAAGTTCAAAAAGTAATATTTTTAATGCTGTTTTGTTGTCAACTTTTAACAATTGAATAAAAATTTTATCCTGTAGGTGTACAGTGCTAAACATGTTGAAAAGCCAGTTGTATGCCTGAAGCTAAGAGCTGTCTAATGGGTTGATATGTGAAAGACTTGGGGCTGACTTACTCCCTTGGCTTCGTGCTCATGAGGATTCTCAGCGGCTTTCTGCTGTTCAAGCAAGTCTTCAGGAAACAATCCACTTCATGGAAAGGTCGCCGGAATACAAGGTCACCATTTACTGCATAGATTTTCTTCCCAACTTCCATTCCTGACAACTGGTTAAGAAAACATTAAAAGGATGTTTTTTTTTATTGCCTACTAAGTTTACATACAGCAATAAATACGACACAAAAGGCTCAGTTTCCTATATACTAAAAATGGCTCCCAAACTGATTTTGTGTATCTGCTCTAATTATTCCAGAATATTTGATTGACTAAATAATGATGGTGTGGGTAATGGTGATTCTTGCAGTATTTATTAGAGAGACAGGACAACAGATCTCTGATCAGACCCCTGCAACCAGACAGCTGCTGCATCCTGCTGACTGTAACCAATTAATAAACGGTTATTTGAGAAGCATAAAGAGTTCTCATTCCTTTTGCTTGGTTTAAGCAGGTAGTCAAGAAATTGATTTCATTTTGTATTCATTGTCTATTGATACACACGAGCCCCCTACTGACTTATTATAAGAACCGTTTCAGAGATTCCTGCAGGAGTGACATATTTTAAGCATACATTGAACCTTGCAGTGCCATTATTTTTATTAGCTACTTAAAAGTTGTCATTTCACCTCCTCTTTACATGAGTGAATTAAATCGTCTGCTGGGAAACTGTTTTTTTTTAAGTTTTACCCAACTGTATTTAACCATTGGTATATGGAGATTGACGACATACTGGACAAAAATATTTTCATATATAAAGTTGTGTTCAGAATAATAGCAGCCCGACATCACTAACCTGATCAATCAATGTTTTTGGTAGAAATTATATTTCTACATGGCAAATAAATTACTAGTAGGTGTAGTAGAGTAATAGAAAACCAACAATCATGACAGCAAAGGCCCCACAAAGTCCCATTGCTGAAAAAAAGACACACTGAAGTTGCCAAAGAACACATTGACTGACCTAAAGAGAAATGGTGCAACATTTTGTGGAATGCTAAAAGAAAGATTGTTCTTTTTGGGTCTAGGGGCCACAGACAGTTTGTCAGGCAACTCCTGAAACAGGTTACATTAAAATATACCTGTTGCAATTCATTGGTCTGGCGTACAGGACACATTTTTGAAATCAGATCACAGATCTGTCCATTGGGCAGTTGGCTAGAATAATCAGATCTTAAAAGAACCAAACAGTCAGAACCAAAAAACGAAATCTCCTATCTTGGGCATTTTCAGGCTTGAGATTTCACAATGTTTTCTCAACAAATATACTAGCATCAATGTCTGTCTTGCCAAGTAGAATATTATTGTTTGGTTGGACTAGAACAGGGGTGCCCAAAAGGTAGATAGGGATCTACACTTCTGTTTCATTCTTTTTAGTCATATATTTTTAATCTGTTAAGGTTACATAAGAAAAAGTTGTTTTGTAAATAAGATAAATAATTATTCTTATATATAGCAATAGAACTTTTCCCATAAATCAATATAATATTTAAGTCATATTTTCCATGGAACAGAATGCTAACAATGCTTTTATGGATATGTAACATAGTGACAAAGTAAGTAAGGTTAAAAAAAGACACACGTCCATCAAGTTCAACCTTTTAGTTTTTTGTGTTTTTTTTTTTTTTTAAATCTGCTAGTTGAAAAAATGGATCATAATATTGATCATAATGGGACAACATCAATAAAAGTAGACCTCACATTAGTAAAGTATAGGCACTCCTGGGCTAGAAAACAACTTTATATACATAAATACAAAGAAGATGAACCCACACCCATACCTCAGCTTTGGAACCCCTTTCCAGGAACTTTACAATGGGCACCTTATTCCTATCTTCCAGAGCAAAACCATAGCTTCCATTACTGGGCTTTACCTATAGGAAAAAAAATGAAACCGATAAACATGTTTTACAATTGAAGTTGCCATGGTCATGTAATAAGAATCAGAATAACCCCAAATATACACGACTTTGTCCATTCTCCATTGAAAGTCATTGCTAGTTACTAGACAGAAATAAAAGCTTTGTTTCTTGCAGAAGCACTTCACACCACTTTTGCTGGCAAATCTTGCTATAGATGGAATTGTAGCTGCTGATTTTCTTTTTAAAGGGCTTGTTCACCATCAAACACTTTTTTCAGTTCAGTTGGTTTCAGATAGTTCACCAGAAATAAAGACATTTTCCAATTAATTTCTATTTCTATTTGTGACCATTTTTCTAATATTGAAGTGTAAATACATTCTAAAGCAGCTCGGGGGGGGGGGTTGCCAACTCTTTGGGGGTTGTTTATTAAGCTCTGAATACCCGAAATCCCAAAAATTCGGATTTTTCGGACCTTAAAAAAGAATCAGAATTTTCCAATGGTATGAAAACTCCAAATCTGAAACCCCGGCATCTAAAAGCTCTTGAGATGCTGTATAAGTCAATGGGGAAAGTCCCAGTGTCTGCTCTGATGTCTGTTTTGATATCCAATGATTTTGGGGATTCGGAGCAGAAAACTCCTCAGAGTTTTGCCCAACGCTATTATATTAGGTTTTTTTTTTCTTCATAAATAAGGTCCATTCGGGAATTCGGAGTTGCTCGAAGTTGGATTAGAAATACTGAGATAAATTCGGACCTTGATAAATAACCCCCCTTAACTGTTCTAAATTGATAGATTTGTTCTCTTTGTCCCTGCTGAGCTGAATCTCTGAGTTTCATTGAAGGCAGCTGTTAGAATTGATCCAATAGTTGCTAATATTCCAGAGCTGCTGCTGAGAAATGTATCAACTAAACGTAGCAACTAAGGGGGTTATTAATCAAAGCCCGAATTTATCTCAATATTTTCTGAAAAAGACTCTGACCAAATCCGCATGGGTTTTTTTGGGCTTACTTAATAATATACTTTCCCCGAAAAATTTTGCTTGCGGGAAAAAATCTGGAAAAATTGTAAAAAATCTGATTTTCACGATTTTTTCGGCTTTTTCACCGAAAACTCCTAAAACTTTGGGGTATTGCCAAAAACCCGGTGCACATCAAAAAATCATTGGAACTTCTCGCATTGACTTATATGCAACCTCGACAGGTCTGAGATGCCGGATTTTGCTGAATTTTACATCCTCAGGGTTTATTAAAATCCAAAAAATTCATGATTTTTTAAAAGTCCGATTTTATATAAAAAAAAAAGTAAACAAACCCCTAAATGTAGCAAATTGTATCAGTTCTGCTCTTGGATCACTGAGCTGCCAGATTGAGACACTAGAGACAGGACCATTAATGTTTAAACTTACATTTTGGGAAAACCGTGAAAAAAAAAGAAAAAAAAAAAGATGCAAAGCAATTGAAAAAAAAGTCTTTGTTTATTGTGTACAATCTGAAAACAACTGAATTGAAAACTAAAAAAAGGCATATATAAAAGTAAAAGTAATTGGGCACCAGCTAGGCGCAATCTCGTACACAATAAATATTAGATACTTTTCATATCTTTCTTTACAATTTCTTCTTAACAAATTGGATATGAAAATCAAAGAAATTACATGATTTCTCTAATGCAACTCTCATATTACTGTGGCATGTGTCTGGGCATGCAGTATTAAGTCTTTAAAAAAATTAATGCTAGTTGAAGGTTTGCAACTCCACTCTATTTCTTTCATTCTAGCCATTATATATTACATATTCCAAACATTCTATCCCACTCATTCTAGTCATTCTATGCCACACAATCCACATTTCCTATCACATGTATTCTAGCCATTCTAAACCACACAGTCCAACTATTATATCCAACTAATTTAAAATTATAACCCACAAATTCTTAATTTTACATAATTAATATTTTTCATTTTTCATTTTCAGTTGTTTTCAGATAATTCATCAGAAATAAAGAATTTTTAAACTACTTTCTATTTTCTATTTATAACTCTTCATCTAATATTTAAGTGTAAGTTTGATTTTTCACCTTTTCTACAGGTGGTCACCGACTCTTTAATTGCTCTAAATTGATATATTAGTTAGTTGATATATTTGTTATCTTTGTCCCAGCTGAGCAGAATCCCTGAGTTTCATTAAAGGCAGCTGTAAGGGCTCTTACTCACGAGCGTTTCTTCATGCGCTCCCCTGCGCTCCGTTTGGCTGCGTTCAGCCGCAGGGGAGCGCAGGTCTAGACGCTGTTAATATTTTTCTATGTGCCTGTACTCACACAGGCGCATGTAAGCGCTGAACCATTGAAAAACGCAGAAAAATGCAGCATGCTGCATTTTTCCTGCGTTCAGCGCTTACATGCGCCTGTGTCAGTACAGGCACATAGAAAGATATTAGCAGCGTCTAGACCTGCGCTCCCCTGCGGCTGAACGCAGCCAAACGGAGCGCAGGGGAGCGCATGAAGAAACGCTCGTGAGTAAGAGCCCTAAGAATTGATACAATAGTTGGTAAATATTCCACAGATACTGCTGAGAAATGTATCAATGAATTGAGCACATTGTATCAGTTTAGAATTTGCACCTGGAATACTGAGCTGCCAGACTGAAACACCAAAGAAAGGAACATTCAACTTTTTTAAAAGAAAACTTTCAATTTCTATTGAACAATCTGAAAACAATAGAATAGAAGAAGTGTTGGCTATATATATATATATATATATATATATATATATATATATATACATACATATATATATATATATATATATATATATATATTACATATATATATATATAATACTTGAAAAAAAGGGGCACACCAGGAACTTAAAACATTAAAAAAGATTTTTCAGGTCAACGTTTCAGTCTCCATCGAAGACCTAAACATTGACCTGAAAGAAAAATAGATAATTAAAGAAAACAATAGTTTTTAGGGTTTGAAAGTTTCTGGGGTGCACTATTTTTCAAGGATAGTATTTGTATACAGCACTTATAGGTAGCACCTGGGTCAATTGCCTCATTCGATGGGGTGCTGGAAGATATTATGGAATGTGTGTGTGTCTATATATATATATATATATATATATATATATATATATATATATATATATATAAACCAGTATTCTTTACAGGCTTACAGTACTTACCAATAAACACTTTGCAATAACATTTTCAACTATTTTAAGATCATCCTCCATAAGGCGGTGCTTCATAATCGATCCTTCCATTTCTTCATCAGAAAAGAATCGAAATAGAAGAAGTTCACCCTTAAACACGCTTTTTTCCAAGACTGCATAATTAAACCAGAATACAGAGTTGGACAAAGTTATGCACGAATTCTGTTGTCATAAAATGGCTTTTTCAAGGGCACGCTAAATCAAAGGTATCTGTGTACAAACTTGTAAGTCTGTATACTGGGAAGTAATCTGCTGCCTGGCCTGCCTTAACCTAAGATCTCTCTGCTCACAGAATGACTGATGTACAATTGGGAATATGGAATGTGAACAAGATGGATTAAGTGTAGATGGAACAAATCTTATGCTATGTGATTGCTCTATGCGTAAAATATAAACAGTTGGTACACTGTAAAATGCATGATATGTAAATACAAATAAAAGATATATGTTTATACAATCAGGAATACCGACAGTAATGTGGTAGGTACTAGAAGCTTTCACAGGCACTGTGCACATTTACCAACCAGGTGAACTTGTATAAAAATAACATGGCTTTTGATTTATTAATTGAATATGCCTGCGGCTGCTCAAAGCGCAGACTGATTTATGGAGTATCCATTGCTGACAGCTAGACAGTGTCTCTTTCTGCCCTGCAGATGTATAGTGAGAGCTAAGTAATTACATAACTCATTTACAGAGCTTTGTGCAGTTTCAAGTGGTATCAGATTTCCTATTCGTCCATATTTACCCTGATATATAAGGTCCATCTGTCTGTAAAAATTGTACCTTTTATAATAGCTGTTAATGTTATTGTCCCTTTTTATAATAGCTGTTAATGTTATTGTCCCTTTTTATAATAGCTGTTAATGTTATTGTCATCTCCCCGTTGAGATGAGATTTCAAGTGGCGCTCTGTATGAATCTCTCGAAAAGCGCCCCAATAGCTACAGCAAAGTTCAGCAACTGCCACTGGTGACACTCGCAAGGGGAGACTGCAGGACTGCAGGGGGCGGCCCTAGGTATTTAAAATGGCAATTTTCTATTAAAGGAAAACTATACCCCCCAAACAATGTAGGTCTCTATTAATAGATACTGAGTAAAACAGCTCATGTGTAAAACCCTGCTTCATGTAAATGAACCATTATCATAATAATATACCTTTTTAGTAGTATGTGCCATTGGGTAATCATAAATAGAAAATTGCCATTTTAAAAAATAAGGGCCGCCCCCTGAGATCGTAAGATTCACTGTGCACACATACAAACCACATGTAAGGTCACATGAGCCAATTAACAGACAGAGTTCTGCCTTTTGCTTCCTCACTTCTTCCTGTTACAGTTAGTGTTGTAGTATTTCTGGTCAGGTGATCTCTGAGGCAGCACAGATAGAGTCACGAAATGGTGGTTCAAGGCAAGAGATGTAAAAGGACAATATTTATGTAAATATATATCCCAGTTTGGTAAGATTCTTTAATATGTCATTCAATTTGATATAAACTATCTGTTGCTTAAGTATTAATTTTGAGGGTAAAGTTTTCCTTTAAGAATTACTCAATGGCATATACTGATAAAAAAGGCTATTTTTATTAAAATGGTTTATTTAGATGAAGCAGGATTTTTCATATGAGCTGTTTAAGAAGATATGTTTTTATAGAGCACAAACAAGAAAAAACCACGGAACACAGGATGCAGAACTTGATCTGGGTGAATGGCCCCAGGTCCGTCGTTTAAGGGTTCAGCATTCTCGGCAAATTAAATCTAACAGTATAAGCATTATTGGCACTCACCTATGAGAGTTGGTGGCCTGGGTGCAACACCCCAAACCGGTAGCTTGGGGTGAGATGCAAGGAAATCGTGGAATAAAAATGCACTCCTGTCACACACCAGATTGGGTAAAATCTTGTTTTTATAGTGACCTACATTGTTGTTGAGGGGTATAGCTTATGTGTTAAATGTTTTGCACCAAAATAGTGTAAGACGAGTAAAGAGTGTGTAATTTATTAAACAGTGAGTTTTTATTTACTCAGTAAATTTACACAATCATTAGTATTCCATTTCAGCATCAAGTCAAAGAAGGGAAAGAGGGGCAACATTTTACTGGTTTACGTCCAATGCTTTACAACTATGCTTCCCGACTCATTACACTGGTTGATAAATGCACATGATATGACATGGATTCCCAAATCTGTAGTACAAATACAATATGTCTGCACTGCCTTCTCTAGACACATGCTGTCTGATAATACTCTATTCATGTACAGCCTTACCATGATGCATAAATCCATTGTCACATAATGCCACCCCAAGGATTATGGCTTCCTATCTTGTCCGGCAGTCTCCCTGTCATACACCACAAAGAAAATATATCCAATCAGAACACAGCACATTGGAACATTGTCAACATAAAGCACATCAGTCACTTGAAAAGGATTAGGGGAATGGAAATTGCCTTCCTAGAATTGTTCCTTTCCTTTAGAGAAACCTAATCCCAGAATGCATTTGCTAATCAGATCTGTTGATCTATAAGCCTGTCTGCTCCTCATAAACTAAAAGTAATAAAGAAAAAGCTTCCCTCTTGCTTTATCTCCCTAGCTAATAAAAACGAGTTACAAAAGGATACTCAGCAAACCCTCCCTGCTCACAGCAGTTATGAAGCAAGACCCATGTATTATTATTATGACACTGACCAAGTGCAAAAGCTGCTTCACTTGACCAACGTCAGGGAACACTGGGAAACAGTGCAAAAAGTTATGTGAATATTTTCATTTTACGAAACAGCATGGGCTCTCTCCCTTTAACTAAATTTGTAATCCTAAAATGTAATGTTGCGATTTCCATTATAAAATTATTTTGGTTTTCATTAGTACAGAGAACACAAGATTCAAAATACAGAATGCAAATTCCCTGTATGTTAATGACCATCCTCCACGGTCAGGCTGACTTACCAATATACTAGAAGATCTCCCAGTGAAACCTGGGCCTTATGGACTACAGCCAAGTACAGTTTTTATTCCACTTTAAGCCTAACTTAAAGGGCACCAGTCACCTTTTTTTTTACCCCTCCAGAGATACAGGCTAATAGAGCCCATACTCCAGTTGGGGTATGCAATTGTCTTTTTTAAAAAAATGCCCCCGCTAGTACTAGGCTGCCCACAGCAGGGAGGTACTCCCAGTGTGGGTGACCATGTTGAAGCACACGCATGCCTCGCAAGTGCCACAAGTCGCTCAATTATGCACATGTGGGTTTTTTTTCTACCTTCTTATTACAAAGTTCCCATAAGGTGTAAAAATTAATGTAAAAACAAATCAGCATTACTATAGGAAACACTGTAATATGAACACAAAGTCTACATTCACCAAAAAATCCAAGTGCATTTCCACGCATAGGAGCAGCTACAACAAGACAAATTAAAATCTATTAAAATAAATGACTTGATTGCTGGCACATGTAGCAAATAAACCAATCAGATATGTAGGAATCTGCGCTCAGCCCAGCAATGATTATATAGTGAATGCCTCAATCCTCTTATATGGATGTACCGTGCATCCAGGAGTATCAGTTATAGTAGAAAGTAAAAGGAGAGCACTCAAATGGCAGGTTTAACTGCTGATGCTTGTTTATTTCAGTCTGTGAGACACGACATGTTTCGGGTCCAAAAAAAACCCTTTCTCAAGTGTAACACATACAGATACACAGTGAACATTTAAACACACCCATTATGCCAATTAAATCCCCACATCCAATCTGGTATGGTATGCAAATTTTCCAAATGTTGTATCCACAGGTGATTCGAGTGCAATCCACAAATCTTCAGGTGATTATGTACTCTTTAAGTTAATATCCAGTCATAAAAAATATAAAGAATACATTATGTATATTATTCAGTGCCATAGTGTCTAGATAAATAGAGACAATGTATAAAAACAACCAAGATACATTCTATATAATAAATACATTGTATCAATGAATACATTAGTTACACCAACCTGTTAAAAACAAAATTAGATACAAAATGTCAAGTTAAAGTGATAATACTCTCTAAAACTACCCTTAGACAAAGGCTAAAATACTTGAGACTATTAAAAAACTTTAGAACAATAAAATCTTACCCTATTTTTGTTGTTATTTCATTACCTTTTCATAACTTCAAGGTCTGTAAAGTGAAGGAGTCAGAATATTAATATTACAGATAAGGTTTCAAACTCCAAGAGTCGTTAAGACCATCAGGGATAAATGTACCTAGCTTCTTGATTCACCTGCCTTCTTTCTGTAGAAGTCTTTTCAGTCTATTGTCTCCTCTAATATCAGGGGGAGCTTCGTCTATCACACACCAGCGTAGCAAATAAACGTAGTGCATTTGAAGATGGTTGCTGAAATTATGAAAGAATTTTGTTCCGCCTAATAACATGGTGCCATTAACTTAACATTTTGACTTTTTTATGCCAGTCATGAGCTATATTAACATACTATCATGCATTGCTCAATTATACATTGCAACGCTATTGTACATCTTGCTATTACATGCACATGACTAAGCTAGGTTCATTGTAATGCTGTGGTGGTTTATGGGAAATATGAATTATTGCAAAGGTTTGTCAATGTTTATTGCTAATAAACACAAATAAAAAATCATGTAATTTCCACTGGTATTGTATGCCTCATTAAAATGTAAAAAAAAAATGTAAAAGTGACATAACACTATGGGGCAAATTTACCTAGGGTCGAATAGCGAGGGGTAATTAACCCTCGATATTCGACTGCCGAATTGAAATCCTTCGACTTCGAATATCGGAACGATTAAATCCTTCGAATCGAACGATTCGAAGGATATAAATCCATCGATCGAAGGATTATCCTTCGATCAGAAAATTGTTAGGAAGCCTATGGGGACCTTCCCCATAGGCTAACATTGGCCACGGTAGGTTTTAGGTGGCGAACTAGGGGGTAGAAGTTTTTTTTAAAGAGACAGTACTTCGACTATCGAATGGTCGAATAGTCGAACGATTTTTAGTTCGAATCATTCGATTCGAAGTCAAAGGTCGAAGTAGCCCATTCGATGGTCGAAGTAGTCAAAAAAACCTTTGGAAATTCAAACTATTTTTCCTCTATTCAATTACTCAAACTAAGTAAATGGGCCCCTTAGTGCTAGCCTTCTTTTATTTTATGTAGGATGGGGTCCTGGATATCAGCTTCTTTGCTGGGCCCTAAGAGACCCAGACCAACACTGCCATGCCCTACTTAACCAGGATACTAGCCCATTAGTGCAGAATGTGCGCTGTTGTAATCAACAATTTATCACCATGACCTCAAACCACTGTACTGTCTGCCGGACCCCTGACATCTCTTTAGTTTGTTGCCCTTAATATCCAATTTATTATCTATTACTAGCACATATTTGTAAAGCGGAGGTTTAAGATCAGATGTAAAAATCCCTGTGTTGAACTAAAGAGGAATGAACAATAAGTAAGGACTTGCCACCACTAATTATTATGTGTATTGCCCTGATGTGTATTTCATAGGGAATTTTTTCATAAATAAATAGGACTCTGTTTTTTATATTAAGGGTCACAATGGGCAATTTTGACATTAGATTCCTTTCCCAATTGTAAATATTAATATTAGCAATGTACAATAGAAAATACATGAATACAATACATGAAACATACAAACGGAAATAAAATAGTATTCCAGTCTGAGACACAACAGAAGATGCTCTGTTACACCCTGCTGGAAAGGAACTGAATCTTACCTGGGCAATAAGCCAGTCTATAAGCTTGTTTGCCATAACAACAGATTTGTATGTTCTTAGATGGTAATCTTTATCTCTAAAAGAAAAAGAAGAATATCCAAATCATCTGAAAAAGCATGGAAAGTATGGGTATTTCATAGCATACCCATTTTATAGCACTACAACCATACAAGCAATTCTTTATACGTGCGGGATATAAAATCTGTAATGTTTATATAAATAATGTATATAGAACTTGGGTGTTCATTATAAATCACAGCTCTATGGTAATGAGAAATAATTGAATAATGGAGTACATTATTACTGGGCATCTTCTTTACAGTTTGGGGGGGGTGAAGATGGGTCTGACAATTTGCAGAATATTGTGTATCTGAACTACAATATATTAACAGGTCCAGGAACCAGGCAGGTCCAGTCACAGTTAGAAAGGCAGATGTAATTCTATTATCTGAGAAAGTATTGAATCCCCTCTCCTCCTTATTGACCAAATAATATTCATTCCCAATAGCTGAACGGAATATTTATAATTATAAGGAGTATCCCCTTGTTAAGGGGATGAGTGAACATTTTTCCCTAAGTTTCACCACCAAAATGATGCCCATAGACTCTAATCAATGGCGCATCAATGTATAGCTCATAACAGAAGACTTACATGCAGCAGCTATTTAATATGGCAGCAGTTGCTTAGAATTCTAGGAAATCGGATGCCGAAGATATTAATTCTGCATCCATTCTATTCTGTATCCATTTACTTCCTGTCCCACTGCCCATTCTGTTATAAGGGGAGCATCCAGAAGATATTTATCCAATTTTGCACCTGAATTTAATTTACATGCTAGAGATAGGTAAAAGCAATGGCACAAACAGGGCAGCGATCAGTGGAGTGCTGGCAGTACATTACTCCTGGTGATATCCTGGTGCAAACAATATTTAGTACAATTTAGTATAGGGGAGTCACATATTACACTTAAGGGCAGATTTACATAGGGTCGAATATCGAGGGTTAATTAACCCTCGATATTCGACTGTCGAATGTAAATCCTTCGACTTCGAATATCAAAGTCGAAGGATTTACTGCAAATAGTTTGATTGAACGATTAAATCCTTCTAATCGTTCGATTCAAAGGATTTTAATCCATCGATCGAACAATTTTTCTTCAACCCAAAAAACATTGCAAAGCCTATGGGGACCTTCCCCATAGGCTAACATTGACATCGGTAGGTTTTAGGTGGCAAACTAGGGGGTCGAAGTTTTTTTTTTAAAGAGACAGTACTTCGACTATCGAATGGTCGAATAGTCGAACGATTTTTAGTTCGGAATTCAAAGTTTTTTTTATTCTATTCCTTCAATCTAGCTAAGTAAATGGACCCCCTACTGTATACAGTTCCCCAGTAGAAAAGGTGGGTTTCTGATGGCAGCCCAGTAGAAGAATATAAACCAAACAGCTTATTTTGTAACACACTGATTTAAAGTGTAATGCTTACCCTTGCATGAAGAATCTCATTTATTCACCCTGCATTACATGCATAAATACTCAAATATGAAAACAAAGAAGAAGAGAAATCTGTGAATGCATAATGCTATGTTTCCCAGCTGCTTCCCCAGTGGTTGAATACATCCAGAATACATGAGAAACCACTCTGGGTGCCGTACAAAAGATTCATAGCACCTGCTGGAATCGCATAGCTCCGCTAGTAACATTCTTTGAATTTAAGAGACACCCAGAGGAGAGCAGTAAATGTCACACTTTACAGACCATTACTTTGCTTTTAGAAAGCTGAGAACCTTGACTTCAGGCCCAACACTAACTTCATATTAGATTTTTATAATGAAATGTTCCTTTAAGCCAAACAGTACATGTTCTGTTATTTCTTTACTTACTGGAGCCATTAAATTCCATTCCTGTTTCTGCAGATCTGTTATCCCTTTAATTGTCCTAAGCAAGCCCCCTAACACACTGAGATTCTGAGCACGTTTAGTGGTTCAGGCAAATGACATACCTTTGCTCCATTTATTCCACTGGGATTCCAAAATGCTGGCCTCATATCCTCTTCTCAGGCAGTTTGTCCTCAGGCAGAGCATTCTAAGGCAGTTCATCTTCACCGCTTGCTTTTTCTTTTCATATTCTGTGCCAACCTTTGCTCATAAGTCTGCAGTTTTACCAAGCACAGCACTTTCACACTTTCTCAGCAGATTATATTTTGCCTAACGCACCAAATAAAATAATGCTTTCCCCCCCCATTAATATTCACTTATTGCATAAACTAAATTCCACATATTTTAGCTGTTTAAACGGTTGATTTGTGATATTCAACAAAAAATTCTCTTAGCACTTAGCCAGATCTGCTCAGGATATTGTTATTATTATAAGTTTAATAGTGATTGAGACAAAACATTAAGGGGCAAATTCACTATGCGCCGAAGCGCCTAACGCTAGCGTCAATTCTCTAGCGTTGGTCATTTTCATTACTTAGCAAATTCACTAACGGACGCTGGCGTAAATTCGCTAGTGTTACTTCGCACCCTTACACCTGGCGAATTTGCGCAACAGATGTAACTACGCAAATTCACTAAAGCATGCATTGTACTGAACGCTACCTTTTACGCTAGACTTCCTTCGCCAACCTCAGACCAGGCGAATCGCAATAGAGTAGATAGGGATTGCTTCAAAAAAAGTTCAAAATTTTTCTAAGTCCCAAAAAACGCTGGCGTTTTTTCTATATTATTGGTGATAGGCTGAAAAAGATCGAAAAATTTTTTAGGGCTCCCCTCCTTCGCCCCTACATTTCCTAACTCATGGCAACTTAACTATACAGTGGGCACATGTGTAGGGCAAAAAAAAAATGTATTTGATGTTTTGAAGGTTTGCCAGGCATTTGTAGTGATTGTTCGTATTCCTCCATTGAAATTTGAATTTGGCGCCTTATGCAAATTAACCATCGCTAGCATAACTTCGCTTCGCTTAGCGAATCAACGCTAGCGCAACCTTGCAACCTTACGCTACCCCTGAGTGCAACTTTGGATTTTAGTGAATTTGCGAAGCGCTGGCGAAACTACGCCTGGCGAAGTGTGGCATCTTAGTGAATTTGCCCCTAAGGAGTTATTTATCAAGCTCCAAATAGCCGAACCTCGAATAATTCGTCGTTTTCGGAGCAAAAAAAAACAAACTACGAATTATTCTAGATTTATTTAAGTCCGATGGTCTAAAAACTCCCAATCTGAAACCCCCGGCATCTAAAAGCTCTTGAGGTCCTGTATAAGTCAATGGGGAAGGTCCCAGTGTCTGCGCTGATGTCCCTACCAATATCCGATGATTTCAGGGATATGGCGCGAAACATTTTTTTTCAGGGACAGCTCCAAAGTTTTCGGAGTTTTGCCCGACCCTATTATATTTCTTAGTAAATAAGGTCCATTCGGGAATTCGGAGTTGCTCGGAGTTGGATATTAGAAATATTGAGATAAATTTGGACCTTGATAAATAACCCCCTAACTGTGTAATAGGGTCAAGATGTAATAACCAGTAGGTGAACTGCAGTCTATGTGGGCAGACAAGGCATTGCATTGTTCGGAACAATTCTAATTAATTATAGAATTTCACAAAATTGTTGAAAATGCTCTAATATTAGTCATAAAGCAAGTTTTTCCTGGTTCATTTTGCACCTATTTATTTTCAACATATCATAGAATTACCCGTGACCAGGCCAAAGGTTAACATGCTTAATTAATTGCCTATGGGCAGGGTCTACTGCAGCAAGCAACTTCTAAATTAATTGGCATTTGACACATAGCTGAATATTTATCAAGGGTTGAATTTCGAAATTTATTAAAAAATTTGAATTTTTTGTACGATTTTCAAAAGTCCACCAAACGACTCCAAATTGATTGTATAAGGTCCCCCATAGGCTAAAACATCAATTCAGCAGATTTTAGTTGGTGAATAGTCAAATAGAACAAATTTGAATTCTTAAAGGGACAGTATATGATTATTTTTAAACTCGAATCAAATGTGGACTATTTCTTAGTCAAATGACACTAAAATAAACTCAAAATTCAAATTGAAAAATTCAAATTTCATTCCGACCCTTGATAAATCTGCTCCGTAGGGACTTATTTTCAAAGCAAGAATATGGGTTTTTATAGATATTTTAGATAGGGTTGTTTTGCGCTAACTTAAAAAACTTGAATTATAACTACAAATCAAGTATTTATTAAGAAAAAAATAATGGGAAACTTGAATGTACAACTATGGCATCTAAAAGCTTGCAAAGTCATGTAGAAGTCAATGGGAGTTGCCCTCGACAAAGTGTGAATTTGAGCATTTAAAGTTTTTAAGCTTGTAAACTTGACGTATTCGAGTTTTGGATTTGTATTTGAGTTTTATTAAAATTTTATTCATATTTTTTTCATTCAAACTTTTTATATTCTAAGTCGTTATTTTTTTTTTTAACTGTGAGTGTTTTTGAAGAGAACAAAACCTCTGAAATTAAATATATATGAATTGTGATAGGTCCTAAGGATCTAACTGAAAACTTCTCATCAACAGCATTCATATGGATTTAGGCATGCAAAGTCATGCACCTACCTAATTATTGGTGTAAACAGACTATGAAGACGACAATACAGCCTCACACCCTGTTGGAGAAACAAATAATGATCAACAACGAGGCAGTAAATGTGCATTAAAAATGTAATTGAGAGTTTCTAAAGGCTTATGTGCCACACAGTGGCTATAGTGAACTGATACCTGTTGAAAAGTGTGGGAGAGAAATAGACCGAATAGAAGAATACATCTCTAAGACATCACAACATCCCAGCAGGAGAACTAAGATTGGTTGCAGGAAAATGAGCAATATTTCCATGTGCCACATGGCCCCTATGAGCCAATTAAGATAGCGGATAATACAGCCCAACAATATTTGCCAGGAAAGCAACACTGTGTCATGCTCAGTGGGAGAACATTAACGATCAATTGTTCAGCTCAGGAAATGGAACAATTTATTTTAGTGAGATTTCAAAGTTTAAGTCATTATAATCAGAAAGTGTCAGGGCAGATAGACTGCGTGAAGGTTGATGGTTTTTAATTCTAACCAATCACTTTATACTACAATGACTCTACTTCTTTCATGTGCTGCTATTTTTACTTTAGTTTATCACTGTACCGTGCATTTGAATGAAAAACAGAACCACTTTCAAGCAGAACTGTGATTGCTTTGATGACAAAGCACATAATCTCATCTATATCATAGCTGGGCCTGAAGAAGGTGCACTTTGATCCATATTAATAATGAATTTTCCCTGCTTGCTTCCTGTCACACTACACTAAAGGGACACATGTGATACGAGGCATGGATCAGACAGACTTTCATCATTAATATGACAAACACACATGCTAAACATTTGACTTTTTAGAGATATGTGACATTAGAAAGAACATTTAGGCAAAGAGAGTCATTCACACCAACTGTCAGAATTGTCAGTGGAACTTTTGGCTATGTTACCAGTTACTACTGACTGTCATTAAAAAAAGATAAACAGATTTCTATGGAATCCCTCAAAAACAGAATATACAGCATAACAGCCTTGGAAAGGATGATGTTTTTTAAAGGGGACCCGCCACCAACAAAAAAATATTCAAAATCCTATTTTATCACATAAGTGAACTTTAATTACACTATATAAATTATTTGAATCTTTCTTCCTTCAGTCTGGGATTTCAAAATTATAGCAAGCAGGCAGCAGCCATTTTGTGCACACTGTTATTAAGGCATCATCTCAGAATTTTGTTTGTGCACCAGAATGGGGGACCTGATGTCCATCCCCATGCCCTGGTTACACGATTAAATGGTGAAGAGAACGGGGGAATGTGGGGAGAGCAGTGACATCTAGGAAGTGCAGAATGGAAAGTGAATTCTATAGCTTGCGCCAGTGCGCAGTGAAAGTAATAAAAGTTCTAAATGAAAAAGTTATGTTTGCTCCTAAAGATTACGACACCTTCAAGCACATCTTAAAACTGTGTAATGCGCAATTAAAATTTTCAATGCAATAACGGTTTAAGAATGAATATTACATTGTGAAATGCAAATATTTATTCTTATTTGTGCAAATTGTGTTTCTCTTTGAGATTTTTATTACATTCCCCCATATGACATTTATATCAGTAGCCTATCTCCAGATTATTACTATTCCTCTGATGTGCTTTCATAGCTTGGCACATGTGATTGACTATGGGATTCCATGTTCTTGGTTTCTTTTTTTATTCCTTTTCTTCTTTAATTTTGTGTAATGTTTTTTCTTGTCAATCCAATGATATGGTGATTGTACTTCCCCCCTACAGATCAACCTAAGCTGACTGTTTCCCCCCTGCCTGATTTGTCCCGTTTTGCCTTGCCGAAATGGCGAAAAATTTGCAAAACTTTTTTGACGCCGGGGACAGTTCAGATACCGGCGAAGTTTTGATACGTGTTAAAGTCAATTGGCGCCTTTAATTTTCGCTGGCATCGGAATTGTCGCCGACGCTGGAATTGTCGCAGCAATTTTGCAAATTCATTTGCCGGTGACGAAATGCGGAAATAAATTCGCCCATCACCACTCATATTCAGATGTGCATTCTAGTTAACAGGTCCCATACCTGTTATAGGGTTTGTTGTAGGGATGCACCGAATCCAGGATTCGGTTTGGGATTCGGGCAGGATTCGTCCTTTTTCAGCAGGATTCGGCCGAATCCTTCTGCCCGGCCCAACCGAATCCGAATTCTAATTTGCATATGCAAATTAGGGGCAGGGAGGGAAATTGCGTGACTTTTTGTCAGAAAACAAGGAAGTAAAAATTTTTTACCCTTCCCACCCCTAATTTGCATATTCGGGTTCGGATTCGGTTCAGTATTCGGCCGAATCCTTCGTGAAGGATTCGGGGGTTCGGCCGAATCCAAAAAAGTGGATTCGGTGCATCTCTAGTTTGTTGCAAATAACATGCATTGCAACATCTATTGGCACTTAATATAAAGACAAAATCACATGTCAATTCTATACACCTATATAGGCTTTGGTAGTAATGCAGAAAAAGTAGTTCATCTGATAATTGTGCACCTCAGTATGCAATACACAGCAAGCGTAATCCAATTAACACCTCTGTATGACAAGATGAAGTGAGTCAATCACCTGCACGATGATTTGCTTAAAGCGACGCTGACACTGAATTATAGACTTTCTAAATAAGCAGAACTGTAATTCCCAAGACCCAATATCCTAGGGACGTTCTTTTTAGGGATGCACCGAATCCACTTTTTTGGATTTGGCCGATGGCCAATGACATACCTTCTGGAATCAATACATTACCTTGGAAATCACATCATGCAGTTCATTCCTTGGATAGTATGTCCCATCGTCATTACGAAACCTGTACATAGTTACATAGTTACATAGTTAAATTGGGTTGAAAAAAGACAAAGTCCATCAAGTTCAACCCCTCCAAATGAAAACCCAGCATCCATACATACACCCCTCTCTACTTTTAATTAAATTCTATATACCCATACTAACTATAGAGCTTAGTATCACAATAGCCTTTGATATTATGTCTGTCCAAAAAATCATCCAAGCCATTCTTAAAGGCATTAACTGAATCAGCCATCACAACATCACCCGGCAGTGCATTCCACAACCTCACTGTTCTGACTGTGAAGAACCCCCTACGTTGCTTCAAATGAAAGTTCTTTTCTTCTAGTCTAAAGGGGAGGCCTCTGGTACGGTGATCCACTTTATGGGTAAAAAGGTCCCCTGCCATTTGTCTATAATGTCCTCTAATGTACTTGTAAAGTGTAATCATGTCCCCTCGCAAGCGCCTTTTTTCCAGAGAAAACAACCCCAACCTTGACAGTCTACCCTCATAATTTCCATCCCTCTAACCAATTTAGTTGCACTTAGTCTCTGCACTCTCTCCAGCTCATTTATATCCCTCTTAGGACTGGAGTCTAAAACTGCACTGCATACTCCAGATGAGGCCTCACCAGGGACCTATAAAGAGGCATAATTATGTTTTCATCCCTTGAGTTAATGCCCTTTTTTATGCAAGACAGAACTTTATTTGCTTTAGTAGCCACAGAATGACACTGCCCAGAATTAGACAACGTGTTATCTACAAAGACCCCTAGATCCTTCTCATTTAAGGAAACTCCCAACACACTGCCATTTAGTGTATAACTTGCATTTATATTATTTTTGCCAAAGTGCATAACCTGCATTTATCAACATTGAACCTCATTTTCCAGTTTGCTGCCCAGTTTTCCAGTTTAGACAAATCACTCTGCAAAGTGGCAGCATCCTGCATGGAACCTATAGTTCTGCACAATTTAGTATCATCTGCAAAAATAGAAACAGTACTTTCAATGCCCACCTCCAGGTCATTAATAAACAAGTTGAAAAGCAAGGGACCTAGTACAGAGCCCTGCGGTACTCCACTAACAACACTGGTCCAATTAGAAAATATTCCATTTACCACCACTCTTTGCAGTCTATCTTTTAGCCAGTTCTCTATCCAGGTACAAATACTATGTTCCAGGCCAACATTCCTTAATTTAACCAGTAACCTTTTGTGTACAGCATCTGCTCTGACTTAAACTGGTGCTTATCAGTGACTGAAATAAAGTTACATCAGTGATTATTTTCCTCTTGGAGGACATTTATGTGCAGTGATATTCAAAGCCCCCCTGCTATTACAGCTACAAAATAATAAGTCAATATGTAGATGTAACTCAATATAGAGTTTCATATTTATCACAATCCCAAAGAATCCATATTTTGTGTGTAAACTGAATTTCCCAATTACAGGGTAAAGGGGAGACCAAGACTAGAATTAAGGCAGGATTTGGGGCAAATTTTATATATAGCTGTGGAAATCCCTGGGACTAAAGCTGGGCTACTGTCAGGTCAATAACCACGTGACAAATACTGACCCAAGAACCACTGACATTGAACACAAAAAAGTCTGAAACAAGTGTTATAAAATAAGAACAAACATACCCTCTAAATAAACAATATATATTTTATTAAAAGAATAGCTCATTGAAAAAAATAGGTGCTAAAGTATAGTCACCCAATGTAACTAATCGGCAGTTACCTTTCATATTTCTTTTACCTATTAGAAAACAAAAGAAAAGGTCTGATTGGCAGCTATGGGCAACTGAAATGGTGCTGTATCGTTCACCTTTTGTACATTTTTCCATACTTATTTTTAATGCCCAACTCAGCTATAAAAATGCCCCAAAGGAACTCAAGGAAAAAAGATTTATCTATACCAAATACTTCAGTCCTTTCTAATGCCATTCACTGATCTTCTGCCAATCAACATGGAAAGCTCCACCCTCATTAGGGAACACTTCTATTCCTATTGCGAAATAGTCTTAAATGTAAAAATCATTTGTATGAATAAGAAGTACAATTAGCATTTTGCTATGATAATATCCTTCATTACACAGCTATTACATTTGAGAGAGAATAAAACTCTGTTTGCAGATTCAGTGGGCGCACCCCTGACTTGGATGGGTTCTGTTTTCAAGCTAGCCTTGGTACTAGTACCTTGACCTTAAGGAAGAACCATCTGTTTTTCTATGCTGTGAAGAAATATCTCTACACTCTAACAATGCTAACGCAGTTTTAGGGTCTTTGTGAGTTCAGAATCCACGGAGCTTGTCTCAAATAAACTTTCTCTTACCTCAAGTGGTCTCCAGTTCTTGATGCAAATATTAATGAGCATTAGGGATGTAGCGAACGTCGGAAAAAAAGTTCGCGAACATATTCGCGAACTTGCGCAAAAATGCGAGCGGTTCGCGAACGGTTCGCGAACCCCATAGACTTCAATGGGAAGGCGAACTTTAACATCTAAAAAAGACATTTCTGGCCAGAAAAATGATTTTAAAGTTGTTTAAAGGGTGCAACGACCTGGACAGTGGCATGCCAGAGGGGGATCAAGGGCAAAAATGTATCTGAAAAATCTGCCTGTGTGTGCTTGGAAGAGATAGTGTAGGGGGAGAGCTGTTAGTGATTTCAGGGACAGATGATAGTAAGTTTGCTGGCTAGTAATCTGCTTGATACTGCTCTGTATTGGAACAAAAAAATAAATAAAAGCAGTCCTTACAAGGACTACTGTTATTGCAGCAGTCAGCAGATGAGATCAGAAGCAGGACAGCTGCCCACTGCAGCTACATACAGAGCACTGCAGTAGAAGGTAGATTACTAGCCAGCAAAGCTACCTAAGCTTAAATGTCCCTCAAACCCCTGCAGACTTCTGTCCCTCCAATAACAGAGCAGTATCAAAACGATTACTAGCCAGCAAACTTTCAACTGTCCCTGAAATCACTAACAGGCAGCAGCTCTCTCCCTACACTATCTCTTCAGCACACACAGGCAGAGTGAAAAAACGCTGCAGGGCTTCGGTTTTTATAGGGAAGGGGAGTGGTCCAGGGGAGAGCTTCCTGATTGGCTGCCATGTACCTGCTGGTCTGGGGTGAGAGGGCAAAAAAAAGCGCCAACAATGGCGAACCCAAAATGGCGAACGTCGCGCGACGTTCGCGAACTTCCGGCGAGCGCGAACACCCGATGTTCGCGCGAACAAGTTCGCCAGCGAACAGTTCGCGCCATCTCTAATGAGCATAGCGCATTCATGTTTCAGTTTGCGCAAAGGAATATTTTGCATTGTGCGTATGTTTTCCCTTAACAGGAGCAGAAATAATCAGGTACAATAAGAGAGTAGCTCAAAGGCCACCTTGCACATCTCTGCATCGATGTGAGAGCTTTATTTCATTATCAGTGTCATTTTAATAAACTCTTGAAGGGACATTGAATAAATAAATGCAGTGTGTGCGCCCTGAGAAAGAGTTAATCAAATAATAAGTGGCCTTCATATGCTTATGTCCTTTATACTGTAGATTAATTCCAAAATAGGAACATATAAACTTGTTTTATGGCCTCTATCTAGGCAAATTAATGACCTTCAATCTATTTTATTATTTTCTTTGTCTATAAAATGTATCTTAAGTAATACTCCCTCATCAATAATATGCTGGTTGCAGGGGAACCATGAGGCATGGTTAAACTGAAGTGGCAGAACCCCACAGGAAAAAGTTGCCCCTGTTAACGTTAAGAGCCAAAATCCCAGTTATTTAACCAGAAATTCAGCTATCCAAGTGCAGAACGACAATTACACTCTCTGCACTTGTGATGCAGCCCCTGCTGACCTGCTCTGATGCTGAATTCTGAGCACAGGTGTGGCCTGGGGCCCAGAATTGGTCCTGGATGCAGGGGTGGATTAATGCACAGGCTACCCTAGAACTCAAATTTGAATTGTATGAATTTTTAGGATTTTCCGCACTAAAAATATATTTTTTAGGATTTTTGCCCGAAAACCAAAAAATCTTGGGATTATTGCAGGAAACTCAGCGCAGATCAGGATATTCCATTGATTTATATACAACCTCATCAAGTTTTAGATGCCAGATTTTCAGATTCAGACTTTTTCATCCCTCGGGGTATAATAAATTCTGAAAAATGTGAGTGTTTTTTTACAAAAAATTCAGATTTTATAGTAACAAAAACTAGAATTTTAATCTTAATGTAATTCATGTTTAGTCCTCACAGGGTAGAACCCCATCCCGGCATAGTGGGTTTTCACTAACAAAATAGTCACAAAACAAGTTGGGGGGGGTATACTGGTAATCTAAATATATACTTTGCAAGGACCAAAAACTCGAAATAGCTTCAATCCTCCCTGTTTGCTCTGTTTAGCTCAAGAAATAACAATAAGCGTACAATTTTCATGATTAAAACAAAAAGGTATGTTTGACAAAAGCCCTATTTATTGCTCTCATGTGGAACAAGAGAGTATACTGCCCCCTGGCCATCGGGGCTTGATTTGAGGTGCACCCCCTCCCATGGCCACATGGTCCTAGTGCAAGCGAGCGCGCGTTCAAGCAACGGAGCACCCAGTGCTCCTTAGTGTAAGGAGCACTTGCCGCTGCCTCCTTCCCTGCCAGCGTCTTGCCCAAAATGGCCGCGCCCAGGGGGAACCACGTAGACATTGGACGCCAGAGCACCAATCCGGGCAGCGTCATGACGGCAGCGTCAAAACATTCAGCATCAACGCATAACATCAGCACGTGATGTGTGATATCACCACGCACGTTTTATTGGGAAAACTCACCTATAAAAGGATGACAGAGGACTTCAGTCATTGCCCGATCAACTTTGTTGTGTTCCTGGGTGTGTAATATTGCTATTGTGATTCCTGATCTTGACTTCGGCCTGTATCCTGACTAAGAACCTTGCTGCCTGAACTGAACTTTGCCTGGATTTGACTACTCTTCTTCTAAACCCCTTACTACCTAGAACTGTGTTTTGGAGTCTACGGCTTACTCCTTGGTCGGCAACTCCAACCTAAGCCTTCTGGCCCTGAAAGTAAGGAAGTGGCTGGACGGCATGCCGTCTCAAAAATTTTGCTGCCCTAGGCCTGGACCTTTGTGGCCTCTCTGAAAAATCCGAGCCTGCTGGCCATACAGCTACCAATAATATCATATGATAAGAAGTTCTTGTACCATCACTGATGTGTTGTGGCTCGCTGATCCGGACTGATATCCATGTTACATAAATATTGGCTGGTTTGCTAATGGTTTAGGATTTCAAAATCCATCTGTTCATGCATATTGTTGGCCAATGCATGATGCATGACCAAATGAGGAAGTGAAGAGGAGGCCCAGCTCTTTTCACTTCCTGTTGTTCTGATCAGTTGACTTGGAACAATAGAAAGGTGACCAATGAGAGTCCTGTAAACTAGTAAAAGGCATTTCATCCAATGCGGGGGATTCTGCTGAAGATGATTGGGTGTTGGGTCAGAGTCCTTGGGAAGTACAGAGGCTGTCAGTTAATGACCCAGGTAGTTACTTTACTGCTCTGAAAATAATGTAACTGTAATACAAAATGCAAACTACTTTGCAATGTGCCAGGTTACTCTAAATTAAATCATTTTCTTCCCGAGGGTTCAAAGTTAATAATACATGCATTGTGTTGTATATGATAGGTAGCATTATTCAGGGTTTTATGGACATCTGGCACAGCACAGAACTAAACACAATATTTGACTCATAGGAAATTCACAGTTATTGTGCATTACATCAAAAACATTCTGAAAAAGAAACAGGTGGTTAATTTAGATTTGTTTGAATTCCATTTCGGAACTTGCACAGCTGCACACAGACGTTCATAACACCGGCTTCCTTTGCATGCACTGCTCACTTTGGTAAAATTTTGTTTTAGTTAATCATATATTCTGCCAATCCATGAAAATGATTCTGCAAAACCATTACAAATCAGAGCTATTAGGATTACAGAAACAAAATGGAGCAATAATGCAAGGGTATAAATAAATGCTGCTCTGGGCTGAGCAAGATTATTTATTGAAATACATTAGGTCCAGACTTCTACCTACTGTTAATTACAAAATTATATTTGGAATAGAGCATTTGATTAAAAAAAATACTGAAAAAATAGATTTACCCTAAATTGCACCCTAACTGACCCTTAGTCTGGGCTTTTAGCAGTATCTACAAGAACCATTGGCCATTCTCCCCAATCCTCACCCTTTAGGTGACCTTGACCTTTAGGCCAAGTCCCACCTGTCACTTCTCCAAGCCCCACAGTTTTGGGCACCACTGTCCTACAGGTAAAGTGTTTCCTATTAATTTGAATCTGAAGTACGTGCTAGTAGAAAGAAAGAGTATTTTGACCACAGTGGTTCAACTTAAGAGTACTGCTAATGTTTAGGGATAAACAGGCTATGAAGAGCAAACACATCATGTGAAGAGGAAACATTTAGGCATTGAATGATTTCCATTGAAGCTCCTTTGTTGTACTTTAGCAATAAGAATAGATATATATATATATATATATATATATATATATATATATATGGCCACCATATGGGGGCCCTCAGGGGGACAGTTGTCCTGGGCCCAGCATAATTTAAGGTTCAAGGGGGCCCCAGTTGTGCTGCACCTTCCGGATTAGCCAGGCCCCCTTATAACCGCACAAGATGAAGACCCGAAGCGATAAAGACCCAAAGCACTGAAGACCCAAAGCAACAAATGGAGCCAAAGCAGAGAAAAGCCACAAAGCCACAAAAGGAGCCAAAACTGTTGAATAAAACCAAAGAACCTGTCATCGCTGAGGACAAGAAAGTAAAACTTACGATAAGTTCCAGTTCAATGTTTTGTTTTTTTTAATTAAAGGGGAACTATTGTGAAAATGAAAATTAATATAAGCTACAGCATACTGAAATAAGAAACTTTCTAAACACAATCAATTAAATAGTCTGCGTCATTCTGAAATAATCAGTTTATGTTCACTATCCCTCTCTCAGCATCTGTTTCTCTTCATTCTGTCTCCATGCAGCAGTTGGGTGTCAGATAATCATTGACAGTTAGATCCAATATATCTTATGGGGAAGCTTCCTTTCCTAACAGATAAATTAGAGCTCACTCAAATAACTGATTCCAGTAAAAACAGAATCTAACAAAAGAACTGCCTTTTGCACAAATCCTGCATGTAGAGAGACATGATGTCTGGTGATTTTAATAGAGATAGCTCTAAAACATCTTATAGGCAAAAGGAGCCCCCCCTATAAGATATATTGGATCTAACTGTCAATTAATATCTGACGCCCAACTGCTGCATGAAGAGAGAATGAAGAAACAGATGCTGAGAGAGGAACAGTCAAGATAAACTTGATTATTTCAAAAACGATGCAGGATATTTAATTGATCTTATTTAGAAAGTTTCTTATTTCAATATGATGAGGCTTGTATTACATTTTTGTTTTCATGGTAGTTCCCCTTTAAGTTCCTGGCTACCAATGCACTATTTTAATCCTTTATGGGCCTCTGGCCACCAATGTATTTTCTATGGGGCCCCTGACCAGAAATTGTATTTTCAACTTGTAAGGGGGCTGGACCTGACCATCATTTTTTTTCAAATATTCTATGGGGACCACCAATAGTTTTTTTTAACTTGACTGATGTGAATGATGCAGTGTCGGACTGGCCCACCAGGAAAACTTCTGGTGGGCCAATTGTCAGTGGGCCCTCTTGCTTCTTATCATTTGGCCTATTTCATGGTCATTCCCTATTTCTTTAAGGGGCTTAATAATGGAAGAATAGAGTATAGTAAGGAGAGAAAAAAGACTAGGAGAATATAGAGGTTGAATGAGGAGAGGACGAATAATAGTTTGGAAAGTTGGCCCACGGTCTAAGGTTTTCTGGTGGGCCCCTGGCATCACAGTCCGACACTGCAGTGAGGACTGAGAAATTATGTATTTTATATACTGAACTTACTGCAAAACCCTAAAGTTTCAGAATCCCTATACGAGTAATTATCCAGGCCTTCAAAATTGGCCATGGGCGTCACCATCCTGAATTTTGTTAGTAGTGTAACACTCATCTGCTTAGTGTGGTTTGGTAGTTGTTGAGAAGCTGAAGCTAGGGGTCGATGAAAATCGTCAGGCAAAAAATAAGGTTAACCTGTCATATCTTGCGCTCTTAAAGGTGAATTCAACCCTAAAGTTAAAAAACCCCTACCTTACATAGACCTCCCTCACTCATGCCCCCAGCCTAAGTGTTACCCAGGGCAAATACCCATAACGTTTTACTTACCCCTCGGTGCAGATTCGGGCATCAGAGTTCACAGGCGCCATCTTCTCCTCGGAAATCTTCAGAATGAGACCGGCGTGACGGCGCATGCGCAGTTGGACCAATTTTCTATCTTGCGACAACTGCGCATTCGCTAAAACTCACGAAGCGTCGGTCTCATTCTAAAGATAACTGAAGCGGCTGAAGATGGCACCTGAAAACTCTGATGCGTGAATCTGCACAGAGAGGTAAGTAAAACGTTAGAGGCATTTGCCTGGGGTAACACTTAGGATAGGTGGAACGAGGGAGTCTATGTAGGGTAGGGTTTTTTAACTTAAGGGTTTATTTCTCCTTTAAAGCATCTAAACCTGGAATATATGCCTAACACAGGCTAATGCTAAATGCGCCCTACTTCACTCTTCCTAATCTCCAAATGGAATTTAAACAAGAATGGTTATGACTATGTCCCCCAGGAAGATACTCAACTGGTAGAGAGGTTAGGAACGCACTCACAATAAACAGTACACATAGAATAGAAATGTCACCGTATAAGGCTGGTTAGTAATACAGATAGTAACTACATGGCAGCACAGAAACCAGTGCAATTAGCATCAGAATTTAATAATCAGCCCTGTAGCATCAGCTTACAGTATATTACAGGTCAACCTCATTTTCTGCTTGATAATTTGCAACAAACCCTATGTGCGTGTGAGACACTTTCCAAGATGGTGGAAGTTACAAGTTTGAAGTCCTGGATCATTGCTGCTATTGACAAGCTGAAACATTAGGTTGGTGCAATAAGCTTAGTATATAAAACATGGCATTTTAGCCCTATTCATTTTTAGGGTTTAGTTCTCCTTTAATTAAGAACTAAAGTTCAACAAATATATACTATATACATATGTACTTCTGTACCAGTCCAAGGACATCACACACTAACAGTAAAGTGTGTCTCAGAAGCTCCCCAGTTCTCTTCTGATTCACAGCCCATGCTCTAAATGGCTTGGGGCTGACTCACAATATACATATATAAAAGCTATGAATATCTTGTAAATTATATCCTTATAAAAGGTGAGTTCTGATGTCATCAGTTATAAACAGTGAGTTCTGATGTCATTTCTGTCACATGACGCACTGAAACGTGTGTATTATAATAAATAAAGTACCCCCAGTTGCAAAATATGAGGATATTAGAAGTTACCTCGGAGTTCCATGTCCTGTATATTCGGGCTTGTGTTTTTATATGGTCATGAAACTCCTCAGTAACTTATAATATCCTTATGATTTACAAGAGGGGGTACTTTATTCACTATATATGTAGGGTAATTTTGGGAGGCATCAATTAGTACTGTTATAGTAAGCACCGATTCCGGGGCTGCTGCCGCCTGAGGCAGCAGCCCAGATGCTGCCCCCCTCCTCTCCCGCTCCGCGCTTAAATATTAGCGTCAGATCGGGTCTAAGGGGACAGTATCGCTAGTACATTAAGCCCAATGTCGCTCTCTGCACTAGCGGAGGTGAATTTCCGGATTAAAACCCGGACGTTCGGCTCTTAAAATTACAAGAGGCAGCTTTTTGCCGCCCCTTGTAACTGGCACTACACTAAATAAATGAACCCCAATGACTCCTTAGGAAACCTTCCAGCTCACCTGTCTTCAAAACGTTATCATTATCAACAGTGAACAGGGGGCACTTATAAGTTTACAGTAAACTTGTCTTTTCCTATTTTATCATGATATTGTTTAAACATTTTAGTCAGCAAATTCTGTTATCACAATCTGTTGTTTCCCTCAGGAAATAAAGGAATGTATAAGACTGTTTATCTGGAGACCACGAGGGTCAAGTTCACACATGAAAACAATATCCATACCACATCCTTGACACTACTACCGGCATTCCTGGGAAAACACAAAAACAGACCCACACAGTATTACACCGCTAAGAGAAACATTACCTAGCCTGGATAAATTCCTTAGCAGAGAAAAAGTCCCTAGTTTTCATAAATGAAGTGCAGACTTCACAAGTGAAGCCAGTTACTAAATAGGCAGAATATTTACAGGTTATAATGGTATAGTAAGATCTGTAAGTAACTATATAGTACAGTGTTCATCTGGGAGCAACAGGATAGAATGTTTTGTAGCAAACTGGTGACAGCTTCAGAATGGGCCCCATATGATCAGCTATAACGATACAAACAGATAAGACCGTATGAAAATATTTTTTCACTATTATCTGTGTGTGGGAGCCACCAATCTTATGGTGGGCTCCCATACACATTATCTATCTACTATGGATATCAATTGGTTCAGGGATTGGGCATGTTTGAAATATTTTTCGGCATGTTGCATCGGAAGATGTGGAAATGAAGCTGAGCTGCATCTCCTCACTCCCCACTCTTCTGTTTGTTCTCTTTGCACAACTGATCAGTACAACATAAAGATGGCCTTAGTATGAATCCAATGTATACAATGAGATGCTCTGCATGCAGAGTCCAAAGGAAGATCTAATGTTTCATGACCAATGCGAGTCACTTCATCAGAAGCCATAAAGCCATAAAGATGGCCTTACCATTTGTGGCCCCTCCATTCCTTTGGCCCTCTGTTGAGAGTGTACCAGATTAGCACGTGTATAGCTGGTTTAGGGTGCAAAAGTCAAGATGCTCCATCTCAAGGAAATCCAATATTCTCACACATCCACTTTTTGGTATTTATGGTATTTAGTATATGTCTGAAATTTTGTTGACAAAAAGTTTTCAACCTGCACTCCATAAAGTCTAAAATTCAGCAGTTTCTTTAATTTCTGGAAAACTTGAGCATATCTCAAATATTTTTCTTGAGTGCTTTTTCTACCAAGAAACTCACACATGATCAAGAAAAATTGAGCAACAATTTTTTTTATAGCAACCTTTTGAAAAATCTGCCTCTAATTACCACAACTACTCTAATTTACCACAACTACTGTATTATTGCATATGAGATGAATGTGCCAATTAATACGCTGTTAATTAAATCAGTGTGCAGCCCATGGCTAAATATCATTAAATGGTGCTCTATTAAAAAAACATATGTGAATGGCATGCCCCATATTTACCTCTGTTTTCTTTTGCAGTACACTAAAAGGTTATCAAACAGAAAAAAACACACGGTCCTGGATATTTCCAGATGAGATCTTTAGCAAGACTCCATGCATAAGCATCGCCGTACAAGTATCAGTGACGCTGGACCCCTAACAAAGAAGAAGACAAAGCATTAGTCTGTGAAACAAGGACTTTGCATCATAGCAAGCAGAGACTATTTTCAGAAATGATGAGACTTTAGAAAAGTTATAAATATAAATGTAGGGACCCAGAGAGTTACGTTCCCCATGGTTTACAAACCACCACATTGTTGGAAATCCAACCTAAATTGGATCCGGGAGGGGGAGCGAGTACTTTGTCCCATGTACAGTGAGCCTTGGCAAATTCCATATTTGGCCAGAAGATATCAATGTTGCCCAAGGAGTATAAAAAGCTGAGCTGCCAGGTGCTAAGTCTGTATTTCAGTTTCACTTCAGCCAGGAGTGAACTGTAGCAAAGATGTAAGGGGCCTGAGGAATTTGAGATGCCCTGGAGGGCTTGAGGTATAGGGTCCCAAGCCTGGTGCACTCATCAATAGATGGTTTAGATCTTGGAGGCACTGGCGAGATTGTGACAGCAGCTGCCTGTGGATGGATGCTGATTTGAAAGGGGGCGTGTGAGGTGCTCACGTTTCATATGAGTGTTGGAGCTGTGCCCTGAAGAATTAAGCAGGTTTGTTGTGCTAGGCTAGGATAAGCTTGGGAGCCAACCTGAGGATTGAGTCACTGTGGATGGCTGACCCATCTGTGTGAGTCCCTGGTGAGTTGTGCCTGAGGGAGGGTAGTGAAAGGCTCCAGTATGTGTCCCCTGTTTTAGAACAGGCATTGTTTGTGTGCCTGCTACATGTGAGCAACTACCTCTGTCCACCTGGAGAGGTAATTGAGCAGGTAGCGCTACCTTGGGAAAGTTAAGAACTCTTGGAGAAAAGGGACTGTGACTCTCTTTGTCCAATAAGTAATGGAGTGTGGGACTTTTCCTGGTAAAGACTGTGCCAGGATTGGGACTACCACACGGGATCCCCAGGGCAGGGGTATTATTGATTTTTATTTGCATTTAATTTTCCTGCCAGTTATATAAAGTTCATCCTTGGTTTATTGCAATTGGTGTGTTTAATTATTTGTTCCTAGTGGGGACACCCGAATCCCACTAGGTGAAGGCCCTGCCATTGAGAGGAATTCCCAGTACCTTTTCATTTAGCAAAGGGGATTCATGACCTGTGTATGGTAAAACATTGATGATGTGCATCCTAAAATACACAATGGGGTTAAAATAGGGTTATGTAAACATTAGTAAACTTTAATATAAACTGACTAGAATAGAAATGCCAATGCCCATTATATACAACTTCCAGCATATGTAATTTCAGTTATTCTTCCAGCATATATATCCATCCATGGTATTTGAATAAAAGGGCTTCCAGGTCTTGGTGTCCTCACAAATGTGATTAGTTTGATGTTTTCTGATCGTTCACAACCCCTATAAAAAGACATGTATAGGGGTGTGCCCAGTAGTCTATGAGTGCCCAATAGGCATGACTCATATTAGGCATCTTACCATCCTTATAAATGATTTTGTACTTTTGATTACATTTTTTTGCTTAGATTTTTTGGGAATCTCACTACATTTTCTCATCTTTCAGGTCTTCCCCCAAAAAGGTCCAGCCAAACCTTACCCAAATTGTTTGGCAGAAAAGTAATGCAAATGGTAAAAATGCTCAGAGGACCTGAGTAAATTTACATCAGTTCATTCTGGGGTATTTAGATCTCCTTTACAAAGTTGAAAGTAATTTCGAGCATACCTCAAAATTGAGCTTTGCCTTAAAACTTGAAAAAATACGATCCTGTATAATTCTCTGTGTACAAAGAGCTTCACCTTATTTATAATAACTACAGTTTAAACACATCAGAAAGAGACAAATTGAAGAGTTTGTATGACTAAAAATCAAATAATTCCTTTTTTTAAGGAGAGGGGGTAGACACAGTGTAGCCAATAAAATGGAACTGGGGTCCATAAGCAAATAGTGGTGTATTTTCTGACATATTGTGGTCCCACATTTACAGTTGGCACCTGTTCTAACACAGAGAGGATGTTTCCAACAACAGTTTTTTCCTGTTTGCCGAGCTTAAATTGAAACAAAATGCAGAAGATATTTTCATCACAAGCCTATACTGTATTTTAAATACAGAATAACGTGCAGAACAAAAGTTTTATTTAAGCCTTGCCTGATATATTCCATTCTACCAAACATAAAAGGGAACTGTAATCTGTGGAAATGAACACTGTAATATGCCAAATAACGTTTCCATAGCTAAATATGGCAGTGTCTATGTTAGGAAATACACAGAATACAGTATTCTAAGAGTAGCCCAGCAATTTTTCTGGACAGGTGGTGTCTTGTGTCAAACTACAGTCTGAGGCTGATAGAAACAGAATCTCCAGCTAGGATTCGTTCAGTGTTTTGGGATTGGTAGATAGTATGTATCGATCATGCAGCTAATAGGCTTATAATTTCAGAATACAGTTAAATATGTGCTTTGATCCCTACTGATGCTAAAAACAACTTTTTGCAAAGTCAAGCTTTATGGTAAATATTTCCTTCTGGTAGGAAATCACTTTGTCTCAGTTCTATTCCCGAGACTCAGCTGAAACACAGATGTTTATTTAATGAAGCCAGAACTAGTAAAGGTTTACGAGGAACCACCTCGATTCTGTAGAAGGCTGCACATTTCTGTTTTCTTCGAATGCAGACAAGCTAGAGATGTCAATTTTTGGTCTAATAGATAACTCAAGGGACATATTGTTAGCAGAGAGCTGATCTGAACTGCATGTGCAGCTTCTCTGTAAGTAAGGACAGACAACTTCTGTGTGAACAGTAACTATAGAACTCAGCATAAACACTTCAGCATAACATGTGCAACAGGAACTTTTCATAGAGAGTATACACAGGAAGAGGAAGAATAAAATCACACAGGGTTACATGACATCACATTGCTTAGTAACAATTGACCCTCCCTGCATTAAGTAACATACACTGGAACATTCTCTGTCTGTTGTTTTCCAACAGAGGCTACAGAAAACTGAATGTCCACTTCTTGGCTGCCCAATAAAGCACAATATTAAGTTCTAGACAGTTACTGTAAATATCAGTTTTACACAGCATATATTATATAATACACAAAAGCCATGAATGTCTTGTAAATTATATCCTTATAAACGGTGAGTTCTGATGTCATCAGTTATAAACGGTGAGTTCTGATGTCATTTCTATCACATGACTATAAATCATTGCAGTCATTTATGTAAAGCTTTCTGGAAATCCAGCTGAACTATCGCCTATCTACTACCTAGTCTATAAAACATTCTCCCACCTACTCATTATGCGAAGCAACCCCCACTGACCCAAGTCACAACTTGTAAATCCTTCTCCAGGAACTGCAACACACCACCATTTTTCCTGTGGTTGCTGTCCTGGTCCATTATCATGATTGTTGCAATAGACCCATTACAGCCCCCTAATATACCTAACAAATGGATGTTAAAAGAACAGAAACTCCAAAAAATAAGTCTTTTTAAGTAATGGAAATACTATCCTGATACACTGGTACAACTAGTGTGTTTGCTTCAGAAACTCATACATTAGTTTAGATAGAAAACAATCTGCTGTGAAGCCATAGGAGCCAATTCAAAGCTAAAAAAGCAGTAAAGGCACAGGTTACACAGTAGATAACAGATAAGCTCTGTGGGATACAATGGGATTCTTCAGAACATATCTGTTATCTACTATGTATCCTGTGTTTGAATGAACCTATCCACATTGAAAATCCCTATTGGTAATTACATAATGTGACCCAGGGTGTCCAAATTGTGTAGAGCATGAACAACCAAAACATATTATAGGACTTGACCCAGGCAACTGTAATATCATCCACTTAAAATGTAAAAATAAAATACAGTTTATTAATCTATATCATAATATACCAGAACAATTAAAAAACACCCAAACCCATAAAAATAATGGCACTGCAGATTTAGTTTGAAGAGCCCCTATATAACTCAATGGGGCAAATTCACTAAGATTCGTAGTTGCGCCAGGTGTAATTACGCCGCACTTCGCCACACTTCGCCAGGCGTAGTTTCGCCAGCGCTCCGCAAATTCACTAAAATCCGAAGTTGCGCACAGGGGTAGCGTAAGGTTGCGAAGTTGCGCTAGCGTTGATTTGCTAAGCGAAGCGAAGTTATGCTAGCGATGGTTAATTTGCATACGCCGCCAAATTCAAATTTCAATGGAGGAATACATATGCTACAAATGCCTCGGAAACCTTCAAAACATCAAAAAAAAATTTTTTTTTGCTCTACACATGTGCCCACTGTATAGTTAAGTTGCCATGAGTTAGGAAATGTAGGGGGGAAGGAGGGGAGCCCCAAAAAAATTTTTTGATCTTTTTCAGCCTATCACCCATAATATAGAAAAAAAGCCAGCGTTTTTTGGGACTTAGAAAAAATTTGAACTTTTTTTGAAGCAATCCCTATCTACTCTATTGCGCTTCGCCTGGTCTGAGGTGGCGAAGGAAGTCTAGTGTAAAAGGTAGCGTTCAGTACACTGCGCGCGTGAGTAAATTTGCGTAGTTACGTCCGTAGCGAAAATTCACCAGGCGTAAGGGTGCGAAGTAACACTAGCGAATTTATGCCAGCGTTCGTTAGTGAATTTGCGAAGTAACGAAAATGCCCAACGCTAGCGAATTGATGCTAGCATTAGGCGCTTCGGCGCTTAGTGAATTTGCCCCAATGTTTGTTGGAATAATGAATGCATCTGTGTAGCTACGATATTCCCAATGTCAAGAAATACCCATCCAGATTTTGGAGGTACTGTATGCTGTTATACACCTCGAAATCTGCCCCCATGGCTACACAGCAGCTTATTTACCAAGGCAGGGCAACAGTACATTATGTTGTTATGTTATTCCTATAAAACACTTTTCATTTTTTGGTGGATTATGGCTTACCTTGTCCTTTAATACCTCAACATTAAGAAATTCAGTTTCCTCAATCTAATAGTCTACAGTATAAGGCTTTCAGGATTGCTGAGTAGCATGTTGTTATTATATTTTCAGGGGCTAGAAATGTTTTAATGAAATAAGCACTGTGTAAGACATTATCATGAAATTATGCTCTATGTATAATCCTTAGAACAGTGTGAAACGTATGACTGTGCAAGTTTAGGGAAATCATTTCTTTAAATTAGAAAAGCAATTTGAATGAAATTACAGTTAAGTATGCCAGTACGAAATCAAGTTTCATTAGTCAGCAAGTCTAAATATGCTGAGAAAACAGCTATTTTTATTGCAGAGTAAAATGATACATAAGCACAAAAAATAGGTATAGAGAATGTATCGGAGCTCACCCTTCTTGATAGCGCAGCGTCTCTCCCCCCGGTAGCAGCTCTCGCGGGATCCTCCTCACCTCGTTAAGGAGGTAACTATAGTGCACAGATTTACCCCGTTATAGGGCCCTGATCGAAGGAATCACAAGAGACGTTTAAGCTCAATTTTCTTGCGGCTTTATTTGGCACATCTAGTGAACTTCTGGCAGTGGGTTGGTGAGGAAACCTACGCGTTTCGTGCCTTCTCTCCCGGCACTTCGTCAGGGTTTAGAATGATACATAAGCAAGAAACATTTGAGGAG
This sequence comes from Xenopus petersii, assembly GCA_038501925.1. NCBI lineage: Eukaryota > Metazoa > Chordata > Amphibia > Anura > Pipidae > Xenopus > Xenopus petersii. The sequence continues at coordinate 110,515,766 of CM076683.1, read as the reverse complement.
GAAAGGAGTACTTCAGTAACTGCCATTCCTCCAGGACTTCTAGTTTTACCATCTGTCGCTTGGCCTCATTGATGTTTATGCAAACAGCTTTCATAGCTTGGAGAGCATCCACAACACATACATGGTCGCTCTGTTTCTTTGGAGTTCTCTTCAGTAACTCCTGGGGGTGGGGAAGAAAATTAGACATCACTTTAGGGACCCTTTTTTTTTAGTTCATTTCCTGAAACCCAGCAGGATTTTAGGATCAAGGGAAACTGCTGTGTGGGCATTAGGAATGGTATATTCCCATACTGCATTCAGTTTACCTCTTTACCCATTTCATCTCTTTGATCTTTGCCATGCCAGACAACACGTGCCATGAAAAAGATTAAGCAATATGGTGGAAATGTAAATTCTAATTCATCACGAGTCAGGTCAGAGTCATGACAGGCAGAGAATTATAGATAATTAAATCTACAGCAGGCAGTAAGTTAACATGCTATAGCAATGCTTTTGTAATTAACTTGTTTTGTAATTAACTTGTATGGGAACATACATGCATTCCAAGCATTATCATCCCTTGCGGAAGCATCGTCTCACAAATCAAGTAAACTGAGTAATATATCAAGATGTGAATTATGTGTCTCTCTCTCTCTTCTATTCCTGACTGTGGTTGAAGGATCATTAATGCTAAATTAGCAGAAAATTCACAAATGATTACATTGTAATGCATTCTTGCAGGCTTGTTAAAAAACCATGTGCAAGGACAAGTCCATAAATTTCTCTAATAATATAAAGAACGGAGAAATATATTTAGCGACACAAGTTGAATGTATTCATTAATTGGTGTCATGCGATAGCTGTAAAAAACTACTTATCCCCACTGATCAGTAATAGGAAGCAAGATACAAGTTTCACAAATAGCTTCTTCATATATGCCAAATAATATAAAATATTAGAAAAAGGAAATAATAATTGATAGGCTTAAGTTCTATTTTGTTCTAATGACACTGCCAGGGATGATCCATTTGATCTTGGTCTATAGAAAATTAACATATTTGTTTCCATAAATAATTTGCAGTTCCACCTTGATAAATGATCATGTGAGAAGAGAAATTCATTCATTTGCGATCTAACCTTTCTTGGAAATTGGTCTTTGAAGCTAAAATGTGCTTATGAAAGAGGAAATTTAAACACCCTACTGTATAATTAGACATAATTGCTGTTTGGAGAAATTAAAGCTTCACTGTAGAAACACACTAATATACTAACTCATGTAATTGTACACTGCTATATACTGTAAATCTACACCATCTGCATCATTCTGCTCCTTTACTTGTATATTCAAGGTTACCCATACCGCTATTTGTATCCAATGGCCTTTTAAAAAAGCATTTAGGTAACAGAAGCGAACAACCCCCCTAGAACTCAATACTCGAGATAATCATTTCCTTATGAAAAATTAGGCACAAGTGAGGGAAGTTGATGGCTTTGTACTGAATAAACCCAACTTTTCTGCTGAATTAAACAATTTACTGGCCTTGCCATTTCTGTTCAGTGTTACCAGTACTTAAAAAAAAAACTTTTTTTTAAAGAATAATTTAAATATCAATCTCTCAAAAATGGTCTTTTGTGCAAAGCTTACAAAAAAAACCACACACAAACAAAAGTTTAAGCAATGGCCGAATTACCAGGGTTAAGGGGGCGCGATTATTACTGGGCCCACCGTAGCCTTACGTCAGAGAATTTCTTCTTGTTGATGCAAATCCTGTCTGAAAATGTGTGACTAGAGATGGGGGCAAGATGCTCATCCTGCATTTGTTGCCCCAGCCCCACATTTCTGTACTGTGTGTGCTGTATGTTGGCAGTTTATTACCCCCCTTCAAAAGGGCCTGATATCTGTCCAAAAATCAGCCAGGTATCTAATGGGCAGGTTCGAAAAATGCACTGATCCTTGTCTAGCGGTCTCTGTAACCTGATGTGTGATCCAATCAGATCAGTCTAATTTGGCCCAGAAAAATGGATGGCCAGCAGTGTTGGACTGGGATGCCAGGGGCCCACCAGAAAACCTTAGACCATTGACCCACTTTTCAAACTATTATTCCTCCTCTCCTCACTCAACCTCTTTATTATAGTCTTTTATATCTACTTATTATATTCTTCCATTATTACACATTTTTTCCCCATAAAGAAATAGAGAATGACCATGAAATAGGCTAAATTGTTAGAAGCAAGAGGGCCCAGAGGGTAACATTTGCAGTTACCAACCCCAAAGATAAAACAATGATTCTTTATACAAAGCTGTTAGATGTATACAATATAACGATTAACTATGATTAACAAATGAACATTCACCTTTAGACACTAACAGCAAGGTTACCGTATAACATTGTGTGAATGTGGAGTGACAGGTGGCATTTGAACAAGAGTGATGATTTTGCAGGATTGAGTTTGGAATAAATGGATAAATGGATTTATATACAAACATTATATATTTTATGTCTAGTTGTAGTATTCTGTTTTATATGTATTCATCTATGTCAGATATGGTTGTTTATGTGATTTTATATAAAACATAGGAATTGGGTCTTTTAGTTCTGTACATTGACCTGTCATAGGAATGTGACTGCTATGACAAGGGGCATCAGCATCCTTGCAGGCTAATGTTAGATTTCACTAACATACTACCCATAGTAGGCAATCCCTAAGAATATTATACCTGTAACTAGCAAATGGGTATGTTTAAGTGAAATATGATCTATACTAAAACCGTATAAAGAGTGGGATCGGACTGGGCTGGTGGGGCACTGGGAAAAAACCTGATGGGCCCCCGCCGGCCCAGACCTGCTCCCCTGATTATCAATGTGCTGTTTGGCATGCACGCGGTGTGACCACTGTTAACACATGCGCACAACAGCATAGTTTAAAAGTCAGTAGGGGGCCCGGTGACTGCCAGGAGGGCCGATTGGGTTGCTCCAGTCCAACCCTGATAAAGAAAAAAACAAGCCTAGTTTGAATAGAGAAAGAGAGAGGGTGGGAGAGAAGACACTACCTCAAGAGAAGGCCAGAAGGGACATCAACGCCTTAGAACCCTCGAACATCAGGGTCATGTCAGATAATAAGCCAGGCGACTTAGAATATCTTGTTTATGTGCTAAATTAAGAACTGTATTCTACTTGTTTTATTCTATTGATCCCTAAAGGATTAAAAGACTCTTTCTTGAGGAATCTTAAGTTTTGAGGGTTTTCAGAGAGTACCCTTGCTTCACCTAGCAATCTTAAGTATAAAATATTAAATATATATATATTAATTAATCATTAATGTACACATTACGAAATCAAACATTATTATTCTTTATTTATATAGTGGGAGCACTTAACAGTGATAATAAATCATTCACATCAGGGCCCGCACCCCCTCAGGGCCCCCCGGCAGCCTGTGCGCCACTGAAATCCGGTGTGGATGGAGGGGGGCGGGGGCCCGGCTGCGTGTCACGCACCAGAGCCCGCCCCCCTCTAGTTACGGCACTGCTTTGTACATAGTATAGGTACATAGTTAAGTCGGGTTGAAAAAAGACCAAAATCCATCAAGTTCAACCCCTCCAAATGAAACACAGCGCCCATACCTATACACACTTACACTGACCTCTCCATACACTCACATAAACTGCATGTAGCCATATCTATATTAATTGTAGATTTTATTATAACAATATCCTATGATATTATGATATTGTCCAAACAGAATCAGCCATCACAACATCACCCGACAGTGCATTCCACAACCTCACTTTCACTGTGAAAAACCCCCTACGTTGCTTCAAATGAAAGTTCTTTTCCTGGGGGGTGGCCTCTGGTACGGTGATCCACTTTATGGATAAAAGGGTCTCCTGCTATTTGTCTATAATGTCCTCTAATGTACTTGTAAAGTGTAATCATGTCCCCTCTCAAGCACCTTTTTTCCCTTATAATTTCTAACCAGTCGTACGTCTCTGCACTCTCCAGCTCATATTCCTTTATCTTAAGGACTGGAGTCCAAAACTGCACTGCAAACTCCAGATGAGGTCTTACCCTACAAAGGGGCAAAATTATGTTTTCACCCCTTGAGTCTACCTTCTACCCTAGCTTCCCCATAATTCTTTAGCTCATCGACCCCCCTCTTGCCTAGTTTAAACACACCTCCAACCTTAGCCATTCTTTCCTCTAGCACAGTGGGCCCCCTTCCATTGAGGTGCAAGCCATCATGACTAAATAGTTTGTACCCCAAGAAAAAAACAGCCCAGTGCTCTAGGAAACAAACCCCTTCCTTCCAACACCAAGACTTGAGTCATATATTTAGTTCCCTAAGCTCCCCTGTCTTCCTATACTTGTAAGTGACACAGGTAAAATTTCTAAAAAAAAATGACCTTCCCTTAATCTTAGAGCCTAGATCTTTGAATTCACTCTCTAAGGTCCTTCATCTTCCATTAATTTTGTCGTTAGTACCAATATGTACTAAGCTCAGCCCCACCAAACATTTGTCTAACCGATCAACCACATGCCAAACCCTGACACCAGGAAGACAGCAAACTTCTGTTGTAAAACAATTAACACCAGAAAAACGGTGTAAAGCATGTGTTATATATGCAGTTTTTTAACAGTGATGCTAGGGAGCACTTTGATAACTGATAATTCTGCTTTTACCTTTAAAGGGCATGTAAAGGCAAAAAAATAAAATCCTATTTTTACTTTATGAAAAAGAAACCTATTTCCAATATCCTTTAATTAAAAAATGTGTACCGTTTTTATAAGAAACCTGAAATTCTCCCTTAATTTACTGATGTGGATAGGAATTTTCAGATGGTCCCTAATTGCTGAGCAGGGAAACAATCATACTTATGAACAGCAGGGGGAGCCCCGTCTTACTTCCCAGCCGTGCAGAACTCAAGCAGCTTTATTTATGACGATCCAAAAGCAGCCCAGACACACTGAGCATGTGTCTTAGTTTTGCAAATATGTTTAACAAAGTTACAAGATGGTGACCCCCTGTAGCCAACTTTGAAAGCATAAATTATTTGTTTGATTAGGCTTGTGGTGCAGTAAGTTCATGTTTATATTTAGTATACAAAATACAGCATTTCTAGCCTTATTCTGTAATTTTATACACATCACCATTATGTGCGACTCTTTTCTGCTAAGTATGAAAACTTTCTCCTACTGCTTTAACAGATTTATTGGAAAACTTCTCGCAGTTTCCCCTCATTCTGAGTTATGTCCAACTTGCAATACCAGCCCAGGGTCACCTTCATGGCATGCAGTCATTGGAAATTTCAGTTTTCAGCTGGCATTCCTTGTGCAGCTGAATATATTAGCAGTCACTTTTAAAGACAAGCACTTCTTAAAAATGTATTTTGCCAGGCAGTGCTGAAAACTCTTCAGTGCCAAGTGAGATATAGTACCCTCAATATTTCCGGTTAAAAAATGGAGACTTTAACTTAACCCAGCAGGACATTTAGAAGATTACTTGTCCACCCAAATTATCTACTTTCTTTTTCCTGACACGATGAACACATATGAGTCATTTGGATTTAGATTCTACCTATACCCAAGACTTGACACAGAAAGGGATTTTCTATGAATAAAAGGGAGCTGCCATTTTGGTTGCTCTGATAATGAATGAAGACATTATATTCATACACATTCATTTGAGGGATCCTGTTATCAAATAATATTTTATTATAAAACCATTGTTACAATGAGAGAGCTTTGAGCATACAGCAGACCCTGTGACTGTCTGAGCAACACTGTGGTTGCAGGGTCTGCACCCACTAGCTATGCCACTGGTTATAATCTGTTTTTATTACATTCATATTTAAAGGAACAGTAACACGAAAAAATTATAGTGTTTTAAAGAAATCACAATATAATATACTGTTGTCCTGCACTGGTAAAAGCTGTGTGTTTGCTTCAGATACTCTACTATAGTTTATATAAACAAGCTGCTGTGTAGCCATGGGGGCAGCCATACAAGCAAAGGATACACAGTAGATAACAGATACGTTCTGAAGAATTCAATTGTATAGTACAAAGCTTATCTGTTATCTGCTGCGTATCCTGTGCCTTTTCTCCTTTTCAGGTTTGAATGGCTGCCCCCATGGCTACACAGCAGTTTGTTTATATAAACTATAGTACCTTTTCTGAAGCAAACACACAACGGTTTTGCTAGTGCAGCACAATACTACATTATATATTCATTAGTTTAAGACACTTTCATTTTTTGGTGTTACCGTTCCTTTAAGTAGTTTATAAGTTCAAAGCATTCATTTAGTTTGCCCCATTTAAGGTTCCTCATTTCTGCTCTCTCAGCCACAGACATTCAAAGCAGTAGAAAATGTTAGTCAGCCGTGCAGCTAAAGGGTAACTGGATGTGGGACAGTGCTTCTGATACTGAGTATATATTTAGAATCCTTGCCATAAAGCAGGACGGGAATCCTGCTGTGTGTCAGAATTTAAAGAGACAGCATGCAAAGGGCCAGTTATTTCAGAACTATACTACATGACACTGTATTACGTATTACATATTAGTTTCAGGCAAAAGTATTTTCTTTTTAATTTTCATGATCGTGATATCTTGAAGTACCTCTGCTAACCAGAGAATCTGTCCACCACCCACTATGATTTTACATGGTACATACACATATAACTTCTATACTTGTTTTAATTCATTTTTCATGGTTAGAATCCAATACATGTTTCGTGCATAATACATTTATGAGAATGAATCAAACTCAGATGGTTGAAATATGCCTATCCGTATTATGAGCTTTTATTCAGCCTGCCAGATTGCTTTCACCGAATATATATAAAAATAAAGAGTTAATATACTGCCACCTGGGAGCAGGGATTTACATGGCTGATAAATTATATTCTTTTTCATGTTTGTAAAGCATTCTGGTTCCATGATTGTGTTCTCTCTCCTGTTATTCGACTGCCTATCCAACTGTCCTGTCAATATTACTTATCTTAGGGTGGATTACATATACAATATAAACAATGTCCCTATTTTTCAGACATAAATGTCGGGATGTGTATTATAGCATTTCTACTCTTGTGCTTTCCATTTCTTTCTTATTTCTGTCCCTTCATCAATAACAGTGACTCAAATCTGATTTTCTTAGCCCCTTGGACCATGCAGACCCATCGTGATCAGCCAGGAATTAGCAGATTAGTATAAACAAGGGTCAATATGTCCAAGAGGGAAGTAGTTATCTTTTTTTACTGAAACCAGCTTCTCTTCCTCCCCTTTTGTTAAAAATATCCCCATAATCCCAGTATCTAAAGCCAAAACCACATTAATGATTGAAATCATGTCCTTTACCACTTGTAAAACAATTTGTAGATTATTAGGTACATTAGGATACAGCCTTACATGTTTCTTATCTTACAGACACTTAATCATAGGCTAATTAGCCTATGATTAAGTGCCCGTGAGATACAAAAAGCGTAAGGCTGTATCCTAATGTACCTAATAAACTACAAATCGTTTTAAAAGTCTGTCTGGAAGATTGGTCTTTGAGTGCCTGCTCTACTACAATACAGTATTAAATTACCCTAATGCCAGTTTCAGTGTCACCACAAGACCCTGTTCTCTTTGTGCTATGCTTTTAAGTTGCATAAGAACATCCCCATTAAATCAAAAGCAGGGAAAATATACCCAGGGCCATGCCTCAGAGTTCTAATATCAATAGCAACCCACACATACTAAAGGTGGCCATACATGGAGAGATCCGCTCGTTTGGCGATGTTGCCAAACGAGCGGATCTCCCTCCGATATGCCCACCTTGAGGTGGGCAATATCGGGCTGATCCGATCGTGGGCCCTAGGGCCCAACGATCGGATCCTAACGATGCCTTACGGGCGGTCGGATCGCGGGACCGTATCAACGAATAGATACGGCCGCGATCCAACAGGATTTTTTGTCCCATCCAATCGAGATCTGGCCAACTTTCGGCCAGATCTCGATCGGTGAAGCCCGTCGGGGGGCCCCATACACGGGCCAATAAGCTGCTGACACGGTCTGTCGGCAGCTTTTATCGGCCCGTGTATGGCTACCTTTCCTCTCAAAAGAAGTGGATACTTGCAGATTCTCTGGATCGGTGCAACTAAATAACCTTCCAGTGGAACATCTGTGTTTTTCCTTCCTCCTAATAGCATGCAATTCTGAAAACACAAATAAATCCACTCTTAAAACATTGCCCTTATAACATCCACTTTTTCCATGTTGTATTATGATTAAGATGTGGGCATTTGCATGATGGTCTTATTTTAAATTGTGCATGTCCAGGAAATATATCATACTGATCTGCTGACAAGCAACTAGTGTTTCAATTTAATATTAATTTTCTCAGATACAGGCATTACCAACCTTGCTGCTCAATACAACCTCCAGCATTACTTGCTAAGTATCCTGGGTTTTAATTGATTTTCCCATATTTATGGTGGATGAGTGCTACAAAAGTAAGCAGCACTATGTGAGAGAGAGACACTGACTTGGCTAAAGACCCACTAGCCCCTGTGCCCCATATAAAAGCAAAAGGCCACAGAGGGCAAAGGGAGTCTGGCAATTAGTTGCTCTATGAGAGCCAAGTTACAGGGCTCCCTCCTGTAGACAAAACCTGAGAGAGGGAATTATTAACCTGTAATAAATCTGCCACATTTGCTTTGAAAAATCCAATACACTATAACTTTTGTTTTGAAAAAGTAAAAAATAATTGATGCACTGTGCATTATAAAAGTAATCAGGACACTGCAGCCTTCTAGACGACTCAAATTGGGGGATTGTTAACATGCATAATAAAGTATTATTGTTTAAATATTATTATAATAGTAACTCATCCTGTTAAAGCTAATTAACCTCAGATGTTGAGAAATGACATCCCAGCTATGATGTTAAATTATACTGTATCAGATGCTGAAGGTGGTAATCCAGCAACATCTGGGGACCCATGTTTAGGACACAAGGTATTAAAGCATCAATATTGAACTATGGTGTCTTGCATAAGCAGTAGTACAGGTAGAGATGCTTTAGAGGTCAAAATGTGCTCTTCACTCTTCTGTATAGTTGTGTTTGGCCCCACTCAGTCCTTCATGCCTTTTATTTCGAATTAGACATTTTTGCACCTATTGACGTAGGGGAGCCCTAGAGCTGCTGCCACCTCCTGGCCAGGCGGTAGCTCCACGGTTTCTTTCACTCCCTCCATCAATAGACACAGCACACTTGTGCCTAAAGAATCACGTACGGATGCCACTTGCACAGTAAACACTAGAAATGATGCGAGGCAGAATAATCGGCACAACTGTGCCTAATTTGCAACAAAGTGCACAAACAACTGTATTCGTTTTTGAGAACTAGACACTACTGCAGAAGGCACACCGCAATTACATCAAGAGATTTGCCCATTTGCGCCCACATTGACACCTGGATTCTGGTGCAGCATGAAAACATGGAAGCTGCACTTTGCTCACTGTGTCTAGGTAAGTGAATGTGCCCTTTGGAGTCAGGCTTTGAAGATGAAAACAAAATAATAAAGATGGACTCTCCTGAGCAAAGTAGGAGTATGAAATGGAAGGGAACCCATCAGTAGAGGGTGCTCAAGTTTGCACAAGGTCTGCTAGCGGCCAATCAGTAGGATGTATCTACTACTTTCAAAAAACAAACAATTGATTCATTGCTAGACTTATTACTGTATATCAAATTACAGTGTTTTTGTCTGTCCTAGCATAAGTTGTACACAAGACAAGAATTCAATTAAAGTTAATTCACACTCTGTACAATTTAGCTTGCCTATATAGTTATAGTTACAACTAGTGTATGCCATAAATATTAGACAGTTACAGCCATTTATCATATCATAGTGCTACTAGATGATTTTTGGGTACAACGTTTAGTATTCCTTACCAGTAAAAATTTCCTCACTGTATGTATTTTGTTCAGTGCAAGCAGAAGTTTCTGAGCTTTCTCATGGTTGCTGCAGTATTCATCGTAAATTGCAAAACGCTCTTTCTGCAATTGGAAACATACAACAAGTAATTCATTTGTTACCTTTCTATGCCAGAACTGAAAGTTGTATTTACTTAGCAGAAAGGACAGTAGGTAGTGATGGGCGAATTTATTCGCCAGGCGCAAATTTGCGGCAAATTTGCGCGATTCGCTGCCAGCGAATAAATTCGGCAAAAATACGCCGGCGTCAAAAAAACGTAATTTGCAAAGCGAAACGGCGCAAATTCGCCCATCACTAACAGTAGGGCACTGTAGTGGTTTTACTATAACAGTTTGCATTTCCACTTTTGAGGCCAAAAGGGCAGTTTTGGCTAAAATAATCTTTTTAGCATATAGGGATATCATATATCCCTTATTCTTACCACAATACTCATATCTTTTGTTATTTAAATAGCTCACATTGTTATCTTTAGAACTTGGATTGCATCCAAAGGCCCTAAAGTTCCAACACAAATATGGTCTCTTGATTGATCCAATCACACACAGATTAACAGTTTCCACAAATCTTGTTGATGGACTAAAAAAGAAAAACAACCCATGCAGCTTCTTTGTTTGATAAGTATCCTCCACAAACACTGGTGGAAGGGTCATTGGCTGGAATTTCCATTGCAAGTAGGCATGCACATCCAGGATTCAGCCATATCCCAGAACATTTAGGAAAAGTTAAAACAACACATTTTTGGATTTACATTGAAGGTTCAAACTACTGTTCAATAGTAATTTAGCTGAATCTGTTCATTTAGGCTTGTGACACAGGGGCAGATTTGGGTAGATTTATTCGCCTGGCGACTAAACGCCTCTTCTACTGGGCGACAATTTTCCCGAGCTGCCTTTGCGTGTCTTCCCATCCGCTATAATGAGAAGTCGCCTGCGCTAAAGCACACCGGCTCAAAGTTTCCTCGTGAGGCACCTGATTGTGTCCACCGATCCCAGCCACTTGCACCGAGTAGGTAAAATTGTGGCTGGGGAAGCAGCTACAGAGGAAGCAGACGCCACTGTCTCCCCCCCCCCCCGACCACAAAATCTGCTTCCTCTATAGTTACACCACTGGATTGTGGGCCTAAAGGTGGCCATTACGCTCAGATAAAAATGTACAAAACACAGTTTTGCATAATTCTGTGTGTACAAAAGAGTATGGATTCCGTCACTGGGTGGGCTAGGGGAATAATTGGGCAGATCAAGTGAAAAACTGGGTGGGCCAGGGGCAGAACAATGGGAAGCCAAATGATCGGATCATAATGGGCACCTATCTAGGCATGTCCAGAGAGGACAGCATCCACACACCAATGCTGTCCTCACCCAATTGGATTTTCGAACCTGTCCAATAGATCTGATGAATTTTGGAGAGACAGTTGGCTGCCAGCTAGATCTAAAGGGGCTGAGTTGCAGTCTTAAATCTGAGCATGTATGGCCAGCTTTAGGTGTTTTACTGGCAACGACAACTAAACTGAATAACCATGATGCACCATGCATGACCAGTCTGTGTTTCATCCTCACTATCTTCCTTTTGCACACCTCTCTTCTATTCATCAAACAAAAAAATAAAGTAAAACACACTCAACAGCAAGCAATCTACTATAAATGTTTGAATGCTATAAACCAACCCAAATAGATTTATATACTTAGGCCCTTTTGGGATGATTATTTAGATGGCAATCTAACCTGCAGCTCTTCCCATTCCAGTCAATCAAACGTAATCCAAAGGGGGTGCCTTTATCAGTGAATGTTGGATGCTGTCGTTTTTGAAAACAACAAGAAGGCCACAGGTTTGATATGCCTGAGTTAATAAGAATGAAGTAGCTGGAAGTGGCAGAATACGTAACACACACACACACAGACAAATCATAAAAACATCTAAAATGGAAAAATAAGTGCAGATGTTTATGGTAATGAAATCAGTGAGGTGAATCACATGTTCAATGTGGTGCCCTTGTACACCTGCCATTATGCTGAGCTTAGCATCGCTGTGATTTGGCAGAAGCAGAAGGCAACTGTTAGCACCTCACTGCCAAACCCGCTAAATATATACAGATATTCCAGCAAGAAGAAATGCACAGCCTGCCTTCATCAAATATGGAAATCTCTCCAGAACAAGTAATTAGTGATTCTGCAAATCAGGGGCACAGCGTGTGCCAAACCCTGGGCACAGTCATCAACCCTTGCCCTGCTTACACAGCAGGTTCTCCCACTGCTAGATAATATATGAAGCTGCAACATAACATTGTGCCAAGTAAGCAATTGCTCTGCGATGGGAGAAACAGGAACTGCACTTTCGAGTCGAGCTGCATTTCCAACACAGAAGTGTCGTTCATGTTGCACAAAATATCCTGTGAATTATATAATTATAAATTATATGAATATTCTATAAATAATATCCTTAGAAATGGTGCTTAGTGATGTCTACTGTATACTGAAATAATTTGTGTCATGATTCCTAAAATTGTGTCTTATTAAAACCGTATACCCATTGTTCCATGGCCTTTGGCCTCATACCTTTATATGGTCATGGAACATCTTACATTTTACAATAGGGGGTACATACTGTAATTCCTTATATATTTTACAGGTGATCCTTGCCTATTATGTAGTATGATATCTATATGATCTTAAAAGAGTATGTACAGCCATAAATAAATATATTTAAACGTCTATCTGTAGTTCTCTACACCTGATAACTCAGGGCCGCTGCCATTTAAAAAAGGAAAAGCTGGAAGTAAAGCAAAACACATTTTGTGATTTTAAAATAAAGCCAATTTGCCATTTATATTTATTGTGAATTTATTTTCCTGAACTAATACACTCATTGCAAGAGCATAAATTACTATGTATCCAGAACATAATTAGAAGCCTTTATACTGATTGCCTCATTTTATGAATTCCCTAGCCTTCCAAAGAATATCAGCATTTTAGTGATCAAAAACAAATGATTCTGTTCTAACGGAGCCTTTGAGGAATGCTGCAGCCAAGGCGAGATATATGGCGGGTTCTTGCTCAATGCTAATGCAAATATTGACATAAGAAACATCCTGCTCATAAAATAGGGCAAACCATAAAAATCTACAATAAATACAGGTTATATTTTTCCATTAAAGAATATTAGTTTACTGTGAAACAAGCCACTGCCACTGAATGGCACAGAGAACCCTAATTCTAAGGGGTCCTTTTACTAAAGTGCGTTAAAAATATTCGCACAAAATATAGACAGAATTTTCGGCAAATATGTTATCGCCAGTTTACTAACCTGAATATACATTTGCGAATTTTCTTGCGCAAGGATAATTGTTCGCCAGTTATCGCATTCACTGAGAATAACAATACGTATACATTAACGCCTAGTTTAATAAACAGCGAAATGTGCTAAAGACAAAATTAACGCCAGAATATTCGCAAACTTTTACCGCCACCTATGTAGTGGCGTAAAAGTATTTTTTTCACCAGAAAATTCTCAAGGGGCAGGAAATATCCCATAATACTAGTTTTTTTTACCCATCATTCTTTGCTGACAGGAGAGAGATCTGTAGCTATTGCTGACAGGATGTTTTGGCTTCTGCTTCTATCTGCTGCAAAAGCAACAGTTTTAGCTCAGAGTTGTATTATTGGCAGCAGCATCACAGTCCAAGGATTTGTCAGCCTCTACGCTTTTTTGGTTTCATTGTGATTGGCTACATTAAACTGTGCATTTCTATAAAGCAAAGAGATTGACTGGTATGATTTCTTGTTCCTATGATTCTATTGGCACTCTGGTAATGTTGCTGGATGGTATAATTATCAGTTAATAAAGTTTATGAGTTTTGAAGATGCATTTCTGGCCATAAATGTCACAGTAAAAATTGCCATAATAACCGCCATAAAACAAGACTATTTTATAGCATAAATATTCGCAAAAACGTAATTTTTCGCCAGAAAATTCGCAACTCGCTAAAATTACTGCTAACGTAAGCTGGTTCCTTAACGTAGTTACCGCAAGTGATCGCAATGACTTCTGAGCGCATCGCTGTTTAGTAAACTTAGTCGCTGCGAATATTCTGGCGTAAAAATATTCTCAGCGATAACATGCGGAAACTTAAAGTCAGATTTACCGCACTTTAGTAAACGGACCCCTAAATCACTATCCAATACTAAAATATTTACCCTATCTGTAAAGTATTGTATCAGAATAAAGTATATATAATATACAGGTTTGGATTCTTTCCATAATTTGGATCACCATATATTTTCTGCTAAAAAACATTTAAATAAATATATATAAATAAATAGGACGGTTTTGCCACCAATATGGATGTATGCAGCTATATTTAGATACAGTCCAGATTTATTATTACAGAGATAAAGGAAATCATGAAAAAATGTTTTTAATAATTTGCTAATAATGGAGTCTAAGGAATATAGCCTTCAACTAATTAGTTGAAGAGCAAAAAAAAGTACCTGAGAATTGTTTTAATGAAAACTCTCACCATACAAGAACCGAAAACATTTTGCCTATGGCACTACAAGGATAGGGGAATGTCAGTATCCCCAAGAAGTTGATGCATTTAAAAATGTGATGACTGCCATCATGAATGCACCCAAATACAGCATTTTATCAGGACAATGGAAAGTCTGGATATTGCAAACTGCAAGGCCAATTTCACTGGTCTTGCAGTTTGGTTATGCAGATGTGTACTACAAAGAGTGGTGGTAAATGGAACATTTTCTAATTGGACCAGTGTTGTTAGTGGAGTACCGCAGGGCTCTGTACTAGGTCCCTTGCTTTTCAACTTGTTTATTAAGGACCTGGAGGTGGGCATTGAAAGTACTGTTTCTATTTTTGCAGATGATACTAAATTGTGCAGAACTATAGGTTCCATGCAGGATGCTGCCACTTTGCAAAGTGATCTGTCTAAACTGGAAAACTGGGCAGCAAACTGGAAAATGAGGTTCAACGTTGATAAATGCAAGGTTATGCACTTTGGCAAAAATAATATAAATGCAAGTTATACACTAAATGGCAGTGTGTTGGGAGTTTCCTTAAATGAGAAGGATCTAGGGGTCTTTGTAGATAACACGTTGTCTAATTCTGGGCAGTGTCATTCTGTGACTACTAAAGCAAATAAAGTTCTGTCTTGCATAAAAAAGGGCATTAACTCAAGGGATGAAAACATAATTATGCCTCTTTATAGGTCCCTGGTAAGGCCTCATCTGGAGTATGCAGTTCAGTTTTGGACTCCAGTCCTTAAGAGGGATATAAATGAGCTGGAGAGAGTGCAGAGACGGGCAACTAAATTGGTTAGAGGGACGGAAGACTTAAATTATGAGGGTAGACTGTCAAGGTTGGGGTTGTTTTCTCTGGAAAAAAGGCGCTTGCGAGGGGACATGATTACACTTTACAAGTACATTAGAGGACATTATAGACAAATGGCAGGGGACCTTTTTACCCATAAAGTGGATCACCGTACCAGAGGCCACCCCTTTAGACTAGAAGAAAAGAACTTTCATTTGAAGCAACGTAGAGGGTTCTTCACAGTCAGGACAGTGAGGTTGTGGAATGCACTGCCGGGTGATGTTGTGATGGCTGATTCAGTTAATGCCTTTAAGAATGGCTTGGATGATTTTTGGACAGACATAATATCCAAGGCTATTGTGATACTAAACTCTATAGTTAGTATAGGTATGGGTATATAGAATTTTAATTAAAAGTAGAGAGGGGTGTATGTATGGATGATGGGTTTTCATTTGGAGGGGTTGAACTTGATGGACTTTGTCTTTTTTCAACCCAATTTAACTATGTAACTAACTATGTAACTATGTGTAGACATGTTGTAAGAAAGTTTGGCTAATTATGTTCTGATACTCAATCCCTTAAGAAAAGCATGGTTTGGTAAAGTAGTCTTGTGGACTGGCGTATGATCTATTACTGGACACGTGATGAGAACCAAAGGAACTAATAAAGTATAAAGTCAACATCATGTTTATTCATGTAAACAGAAAGAAGATAAACAAAGCAGTGTTATGTCTGTCTCTTGCCTCTGTAAAGGTGGCCATACAAAGGGAGATCACCAAACGAGCGGATCTCTCCATGATATGTCCACATTGAGGTGGGAAATATCGGCTGATCCAATCATTGGCCCTAGGGCCCAACGATTGGATCAGAATAGAGGCAATACGGGTGGTCGGATCTCAGGACTGTATAAATGAACAGATGCAGCTGTGATCCGACGGGATTTTTTACCCTGCCCGATCGGCATCTGGTTGACTTTTGGCCAGATATAGATCGGGGACGCCCAGCTGATGGCCTCACACACGGCCAATAAGCTGCCGGCTGCTTTTATTGGCCCTTGTATGGGGGCCTTAAAGGTTATGGCAATAATTCCTTTTAAGAATTCAATACTCTTAGCCTATGAAAGTTTTTTTCTAATCACTTGGTTAAATTGATATAAATACAGCACAGAAGCCACTGGACCCAATAGATTTTGGTGAGATCTTCTAGTTTTGTGATTTACTGCAAAAATAGCAGTAAAATAAAAATTCACCTTAACAGTCTCTTCTGTAACATTCTTATCAGCTTTCAGAGCAGCATACTGCATCATTCGATGAAAAAATGCCTGTGGGTAAATAAAATAAATTTCTGAATATGTTAATTAATATCAAATGAATACATAAGTAATGACAGTTTATACAAATTTTAAGACTGCCTTTGTTTCTAAAGTTCTAAAGTTGTTTCTAATTATCTTCTAGTCTACCATTTAAAGGAGAACTAAAGCCTAACTAAAGAAGTAGGTTGAAATATAAGCATCAGCTTATATTACAGACCAACCTCATTTGCTGTTGATAATGTGTGATGACCCCTAAGCTTAGCTTCTCAGAGCCCACTGAGCATGTGAGTGTCACAAACACTTTCCAAGATGGTGACCCCCTGTGACAAGTTTGTAGTCCTGGATCATTGCTGCTATTGACAAGCTGAAACTTTAGGCTGGTGCAAAAAGTTCAGTATACAAAATATGGAATTTTTAGCCACATTCATATTTAGGGTTTAGTTCTCCTTTAAACCATGGGCTGCTTTCTATGTTCAGTAATCTGTCTGGTACCCTCTCAACCAAATAGCCTCTTCATTCTCAACCTGGAACCTTTAGGCTAGTGTCACCCCCCCCCCCCATACTGTGTACACAGCCAGACCCATGGCACCCGGCTGGTAAATCACCAAATAGGGACCTGAATTACAAATCTACAGACACTGTACTCCCCAGTAAATTTGTAATAACGCATGTAATATGTAACAGGATGGCTCAATATCCAATCCTAGTTTAGTAAATCATAATACAACATTAACAGCTATTTGTACCTTTTAATATGTATTCTAGAAGAACATTTGCCTTCATTGTCCAGAAAAAAACCATATTAACACAAACTTTCGCTTTGAGTAAGAGTGTTATAAACAAACAAGGGCGAAATTGAACAATACACTAAATAATACTATTGTGTTGAGTTTCATAAGGAAATCTAGAAGCAACCAGAAAAAGCAGAGTGCTAAGAACAATGATTTACTCACATATTACACATTTTATGTTTCTGCCCATGTGGAAAATGCTGAAATATAAAAGCCTGTTACTGTCATTTCCAAAAATGTTAACTCTACAATTGCATTATAAAAATGCCATTGATTTTTCTTTCTTTTTTAATTCAGGGGACTAATTTGGAAAGATTATACAATGATGAATATATCGTCATACTGGCTGTTGGAGTTGTGTTTGCCATTCTGGAAAAAGAAGAATGTGGCTAAACAAATTTGTATTATCCAAGGTGTATTGTAACATTTTGGGGGTTATTTACTAAAATTCAGACTTTCAGAATTTATTAAACCCCGAGGATGGAAAAGTAAAATCAGGAAATCCGGCATCTCAGACCTGTCGAGGTTGCATATAAGTCAATGGGAGAAGTCCCAATGATTTTTTGATGTGTGCTGGGTTTCGAGTAATGCCCATTTTCAGGTGAAAAATCTGAAAAAATCCTGAAAATCAGATTTTTTTTCCCGCAAAGCAAATTTTCGGGACAATGTAATAATAAATAAGCGTAAAAAACCTGAGAGGATTTGATCTGAGTTTGTAGCAGAAAATATTGAGATGAATTCAGACTTTGATAAATAACCCCCTAAGTGTCAGATCTTTCACTAATACTATCTGCCTTTATAGATGCAACATCTGCCAGTAAAGTGAGCACCTGGGAAGAAAATAGCAACCTTGAACTTCTCTTTGCTGAATACTGTGACTTCTAATGATCTGGCCCCCCAAAAGGCATTCAGCATATTCAGCATTAGCACTTTAAAGGGAACTTTTCATCGGAAAGAATCAAAACTCCCCAGTAAGAAAATCGATTCGGCCAATGACAAAATGAAGTTATGTAGAAAGCTCTAAAACGTATTTAAATTGATTCTGTACTGTATGCATTATAACAAGAAGGATTACCTTATAATTAGAATTGCAAGTAAAAATACTGGAAAAATACAAATATTATACACATAGTCAGATACATGGTAGAAGTAATAGGTCAAATAGAGATGCAGCCAAAACATGGAAACGATATTTGGTCAGATACAAAGTAGATAGCTTGGAATGACAGGTCATATACAGAAGCAAATGCATGGATTCAGCAATAGGTATCCCATGGGAACCAGTCCAATCTTATTTACATGCAAACTTTCTTACAATTAATTGCTCAGTTACTAACAAGCTTCAGCCTACTATGGGCTGATCCAAGTTCATTCAAATGCTTCTTCTCAGAAAGATTACTGATACATTGGTCTCGTGACCTTGGACTTATTATCAGACAAATTATACATGTTGAACTAACTTTCTTGTCTTTTATATAGTTATCTCCTAAAATGTGAATGCCATGTGATATAATTATACATTATTAAAGGGCATGTAAAGGCAAAAAAATAAAATACAATTTTTACTTTCATTAATGAAAAAGAAACCTATCTCCAATATTCTTTAATTAAAAAATGTGTACCGTTTTTGTAAAAAACCTGACTGTATGTAGTGAAATTCTCCCTTCTTATACTGCTGTGGATAGGAATTGTCAGACGGTCCCTAACTGCTCTGCAGGGAAACAATCATACTTATGAACAGCAGGGGGAATCCCCACCTTCCCAGCATGCAGAACTCAAGCAGCTTTGTTTGTT
Source organism: Xenopus petersii (assembly GCA_038501925.1). Taxonomy (NCBI): domain Eukaryota; kingdom Metazoa; phylum Chordata; class Amphibia; order Anura; family Pipidae; genus Xenopus; species Xenopus petersii. The sequence goes on along the minus strand of CM076683.1, from coordinate 110,496,592 downwards.
TGCCTGTAGAGCAGTGGGCGACTGTGTAGAGATTTGTATTGGATTTTATTTTTGCCTTTACATCCCCTTAACTGTTCCCAACTCCAGCTGCAGGAACAAAGAACATGGAGTCAGATTCAAACAGATAAACTGGGATTGTATTTGGAGGATTATTTTGCTGAGTTGGAGAAAGTTTGTATTAAACAATATAAAAATACATTAGATTATATGACAACACAGGACCCAGTGCAGTCTGTATATTCTGATTATTAATCAGTCTTGCTGTATCGGCTTCTGGAAGATATTATTTGACTTGTGCTGTTTTAATAATTTATCCCTAAGCAGCCCAGACCACACTGAGCATGTGCACAGTCTTGGTCTTGCAAAGATGTTTTCAAGATGACAGCCCCTATGGCCAACTTTAAAAGCATAAATCATTTGTTTGATTAGGCTTGTGGTGCAGTAAGTTCATGTTTATGTTTAGTATACAAAATACAGAATTTCTAGCCTTATTCTGTTTTAGACTTTACTTCCCATTAAATGCTTTCCCTTATTAATAAAAATGTCTTAAGAAACCTATGTATATGCCATTAAAAGGAGAATACTTATGGCTAGAGTACAATTGGTAACTCACTTGCTGTTATTAATGGGTAATTTACACAAAATTACATTGAGAGTGCTTATGTGACCAGACTCTCTGGATGCCTGACTCACTGGGACTCATTTATCAACACTGGGCAAATTTGCCCATGGGTAGTTTCCTATAGCAACCAATCAGCGATTAGCTTTTAAAAGCCAACTTTAAAAATAACAATGAATGCAGCAATTTGGTTGGTTGCCATGGGTTACTGCCCATGGGCAAATTTGCCCAGTGTTAATAAACGACCCTCACTGACATGGAAATTCAGAGACCAGGGACACCTGTCTAAGGCTAGAATGTGTAGGCAGTTCAATTCTCCTTGCCCCCTTCCCTTGGCTTCTTCAAGTAAGCAACCTATAATACGCTGGGCAGAGATGACAGTTTTATATTTTAGGCCCTAAAGCAAATAAGTATTTGCCCAACTGGCCTTTCAGGATTATACATATTGTAGGTATTGTCATCAAATATCACTCTAATTGGTCTTCAGGCTGTGCCCTCTCAATGAAATCTCTGAGGCCCCCTGCACTGTTATATAGGATAGCATTTCCACTACCAAACTGTACTTCACTCATCATCCTGTCAGCAAAAACCTACAGTCCCTCTCTGCTTTTTCTTTTAATGAAAAATGTTGTTTAAATGATGATTGATGAACACTATCTTTCTTTAGAGTCTACACATTAGAATGGCTCTAACGGAATCAGTGATGGACACTTGGAAGCTTCCAGTGGTAACTCCAGGTATCAGTAGGCCCTCTATTGTTATAGTCCAGAAGAAAACTCCTGCCAGCACCATAGCTTCTCCGTTACGGCAATGTAGTTAGTTTCAAAGTTGGACCCCCATTTCTGAAGCACTCAACATCAGCTTATAGTAAACACTTTCTTAGTTTTCTGACAAAAGGTACTCAAAGTGTTAGCACCCTAGGACACAGTTCAAATGCCTACATACAGAATTGGAGAGTTCAGCAAAGACTTACTGTGGAAAGGGGCCCACCAGTCCTATGCTTTAAGGCTTTCAGTTGTTCTCAATAGGGAAAATTAAGGATGTAATCATTAGTGGAAGTGAGGAAGGAAAGTTTCCAACCCACAACCAACTATTACCCAACCATTCCCAACCTAAACCTCTTTAAGTCTGGAGTAATGGGTTGGGGCAGCACAGTAATGTCACTCAAGGTGAGGTCCCAGCACAGAGGCGGAGGTCTCTGCATTACATATTTCTGCCACCTGCCCAGACATGCTAGCGATAAGCTTTATTTTGTTGTTTACATCAGTAAACAATTTTACTTTCTTTATAAAGTTTGTCCATCACCTTCAATGAGAACTTTGATGAAGATACAATCCTATTCTAAATAATAATTTGGTGCAAGCTAAAACTTATTGTAATATTTAATGGTTTTTATAGGGAAAGTTTATTTTGTAATGAATGCATAGGGCTAGTGGGAAGTAGAACAGCAGTCCTATGTCTTTTTGATGATTAAAAAAAAATGGTTATTTAATTTTTCAATGCTTATGTTATATGCTGTTCATAGGTAAAACTGTAACAATAGGACAATATTCTTAATAGCAGACATTTTTACATTTCAGTGAGTGAATAAATAGTGCACTACACTTTGCCAAGATTGTTCGTTTTATCATAACATCAGTAGCTCCAATGACTGGCATATTCTGGCAAGGCTACAGTATCCCATAGTGCCCCTCACAGTGTGCTGCCCACTCGCCATTTTTTTACAGTTCAAAAAACCTTCAGCAGAAAATTTGATTTTCCACCAACTCAAAACATTTGAAAGGGAAGCTGGGATGAAAAGCTGAAAAAATGGTTTATAATAATGCGGTGCATCTGATTTCAATTTTGACAGAGATCAGGCAAAAAGACAGAGGGAAACCTTTGGTATGTAGTGAGACTTAGATTAATTAAAAATATACACTGGTTTTAAAGTTTGTAACTCTAGATGCAACTGAAAATTATTTATTTGCACAATACTTTTCTTTGCTCCCAGTTCTGATTGTTTAATCAATATAGCACAAACCAGCTCTCCTGTCAAAAAAAAAATAAAACTCAGGACAAGACTAAAAAGCTGGCATGACATTGACATATGGGGTGGGGACATAAGAGATTGGAGTTGGGGATGTAAAGGGGCAGATTGGAAGGTAGGGGAGGAGGGGGCTCAATGATAAGCAGGGATTGTGGCAAATTGGTGGAAGAAGAAATGACTACAAATTTACATTTATAATAATCCCGGCCTTGGACAGTTTTTTATTGGCTAGGCCAGTGAAATACTAGCCAAGCACTAATGTCAACCATAGCTCTCTTCCAGTCAAGACGTTTAATTACACAAGGAGATTAGACATTACTTAGTAGACTGTAGCATAAAGTGCATTTTGAACACCACTGTGAACAGGTAGAAAATAGCAGCGCCTAGTCCCTGCTTTCACATAGTGATGTATAGGAACCCCTGAGACAGATAGATCATTGCTCAGTGAAGAAGAAGTGGGCATTTCTGATTGGTGTTCTGTCTGTCACTGTCAGGTCTGCCCATTGGCACAACCTCCCTTTAGAACCACTGACAGGCAGATGGGGTTGTTTTACACCTAATTACAGTGGTATTTAAGATGACCCATGTGCCACTGGCACAAGGTCTTCACTCCTTATATTTTTGTATTTTCTTGTATTGGAACATTATTGAATACACTACACATTATTTAATACAATACACAAGTGTTGTACATGCAGAGCCATTCACCCAGTAAGTCCATTTATATGATGTATTTTGGCCACACCAAAATGTCATGGCAATCTCGTTCCAAGCTGTACCCAACACTGTATCAGAGCAATTTTTAGGCCTTTTAAGTGCAGGGTATATTGGATGCAAACTATGGCGAGCACAAAATGTCACCCACAATGACAATGACCCACATGGTCTGTTTCCTTTGTAGTTACACTCTTGAGGCAGTGAAATGTGTATCCATGTACAGGGGCGATCCTGGCCCCTCCACCGCCTGCTTGCTGCTGCCCCCCCTCCCCCGGAAATTCGCTCTTAAAGTACCAGGAGCAGCATTTTTGCTGCCCCTGGTACCTAGTAGGGCACTGCTGCCTGAGGCGACAGCCTCAACTCGCCTCATTGGCGAAGCACCCCTGTCCATGTAATAAAATGAAATGAGTGCTACAATTTTTTTTACATGGATATATTATGGTAGGATATATTTTAAAGGCTGTTAAAGCATCAAACCCACTGGAATGTCAAATACCATAAATAATGAAAAACTGGTGTTAAAACAACAATATTTTGAGTAATAATGAAGTCATTAGAAAGGTTGACACCTGCTTCAAAGGCTCTTTTGTCTCCCATATGTTAATTATTCTTAAGGTATATAAAGTCATTAATTTAAAAAAAATTATTGATGTGATAACAATATAAGGAAGAAACAGGCCCTTGATGACATATATTGTATCTATATATAGTTCTAATTTATTTGACTTGCTTACTGCAGTCCAGGTTTCCATAATTACTAAATAAAACTTGTGATGAAGGTGTTTGAGGCTGTGACCAGTGCTCTTTACAGTAACTAAATAGTCTACAAAAGCTTAATAGCTATTGTTTTTGACCAAATGGAGCTCATTTTGTTTAATTTTCCTTGGCAACCTTCACATCATAAATTTCACAGTAAGGGCAAAGGTAAAGAGCAGGCTGTCAGCTAACTGAGAAACTGGGCCTAGATTTCCAAGTGGGACTGATTCTGCCAGACATTGGGAGTTCAGTAAAACTTATTCTGATATTGTATAGCAATTGTGTTCTTGCTTCCTTTTCTCCCTCTCTGACATCCTCTGGCCTCTTTACAGAGAAAAGGAAATCCCAGTGCCTTATCTGCAATTGAAGCTAGCCAAAACCCTTCCCTTCCATTAACTTGATATTTTATTTGAAAAAGGCAAATATTCACCAGCTCCTGTTACAGAAGCAACAAAAGTGTCAGGGAGCTTTTTGAAAAGTTGAGTTTAACGTTGAGTGCATCTGATGTCAGACATCCAGCCTTTAGAACATCAGATATAGGAATATAATAAAATATAGGAATACAAATTATATTTCCTAAGCACTTATTATAGAAGATCTAAGCAATAAATATAATTCATGTGCTCTTAAATTCTTCTTTAAACAATCTCTAGCAGAGTGAACACATACCAAGACGCTGTGGCTTTCGGCTGTGTATACCAGTGTAAAGAGAAAACATGGAAGTCACTCACACAATGCTGGTGCAAAACTGCCTCCACAGGATTTATTGAAGCATTCATTGAGGCTGCATTACTTGAGTGACTTCCAACTTTCTCTTTACACTTGTTATATAGAAGAGTTGTCAAACTGGAAGCCCATAGGCCACATGTGATCCCTTCAAATGATTTGTATGGACCAAAGTGTGTCGAAATGCATCTGAGGTTTCAATGTATGGTTTGAATATCTTAATAGAATCGTACAAATTCTTTTATTATGTATAAGATAACTGGCCGGCTACTCTGAAAAATGTGTATGCATTCAAAGAAGGGACTTGTTATTTAGGCTAATGCAATGGCTAAATTACTAACATAATGTAGTGTATGCACTAAAAACTGTGCATCATGTGCATACGCAGTATACTGGTCACGTAAAGTATAGAACATTTCAGTGTGCTCCCCAATTAACTGTGCACTTTTGCAGTGACATGCGTGCACCAGCAAAAACGCATACTTTAGTGCAGGGATTCCCAACCACTGGCTCATTAGCAAACATGTTGCTTACCACTCCTTGGATGTTGCACCTAGTGGCCTCAAAGCAGGTGCTTATTTTTTAATTCCTGGTTTGGAGGAATTTTTAGTTTCATGAAAATCTGTACTGCCAAATAGAGCCTCCTGTAGGCTGCCAATCCACATAGGGGCTATCAAATAGCCAATCACAGCCTTATTTGACACCTCAGAATCTTTTATTCATGGTTGTGTTGCTCCCTAACTCTTTTACATTTGATTTGGGTCATGGGTAAAAAAAGGTTGGGGCACCTTAGAGGCCGCAGGGAAGTGTTGGGGTTTCCAATATCCATGTAATATTTATTAGACTTTGAGCCCATTTTCTTCATACCCCTTACTAACTGGCAAAAATTAAAGAGAAAAAACATAGATAGATAGATAGATAGATAGATAGATAGATAGATAGATAGATAGATAGATAGATAGATAGATAGATAGATAGATAGATACAGATAGATTTAATCATTCCAGGAGAAATTGCATGTTCTAAATGTTTCCATCCAAGTTCTACTTCACTGGAGATATCCACTCTGAGGCCCTCCAACTGCTTTTCACAGAAATGTTTAATAATAATCGTACAGACAAATATATCATAATGCTCTGTAACAAAATGTACCATGAACTTGGAAATCAGATAAACTGTTATTTGGTTATCGCTAGACGTGGCGTAAACAAAGCTGACCCTTAATGCTAAAATAAAGGTCATCAAACAAGCATATCTTTCCACACTTTGCCTTCTAGGCTGGTGGGTCATATGGGGCATTCATAGGGGCCTTTGAAAACTAGGGATTCACTGAATCCACTTTTTTGGATTTGGCCGAACCCCTGAATCCTTAGTGAAAGATTCGTCCAAATACCGAACCGAATCCTGGATTTGGTGCATCCCTATTGAAAACCCATAATCAAGAGCCTTGCTCTTGTCTGAGGAACTTTAGAGCCATTCTGACCAATAGCTAGCCAAGCCCAAACAAATATTGGCGGAGGAGGCTGTTGTTTTGCACTGTACACAAGCCAAAAATCTGATGGATTAGACATTAGAATCAAGGCAGACATTATCAGCCTTTGTACAACCATCTTAATATTAATAGTTTTATTCACACTTAAACTGACAAAAGTCCAGTAAAGAGGCAAGATCAGTTTCTTGTTTGTATTAATTAAGAGGGTCTTTGCTCCATTGTTTTGCTCAGATAAACAGTATATATGAAAGAGTAATTAGAAAAAACAGGTTTTGCATATTTGAAATTAAAACAAGTTGCCCTTTTATCAAGCAGCAGTTTATGCCTGGGGGGTTGTGTTTTACAACTCGAGGCATTTGCGAGTGACAGTTGGACTGCAGAATCAACTTTTTTTGGAATATTAGTAACATAATCACCAGACACAGACAAAACCAGTTATCCTCGATTGACCACTCTTTTGAGCATTTCTCTTTATATTGGTCAATTTTTGCACTGCAAATCTTGAAACTGGGCCCCCCTCAGCAATACACCAGCTGCCAAAACACATCACCCTCCATTCACTAGCTGATATTGCACAATGACCCAATGGGGGGCAGGCCATGGTGTACTTGTACACTGCTCTGCACAATACTTGGAGCTTAATAAATATTTGCTAATAATAATAATAATGCCATGCCCCTTGGCAGTTATGCCAGTGTTTTAATAGTTGCATAGATCTATTGCACAGCCTGCAGAACATTATGACACTATATAAATAAGTGAGATAATATGAGAACCAACTTTAACTTTATGTCCCTGCTACATTTTCATTACAATTCAAATATTTTATTTTTATTGGCAGAGTCTCTGAGCAGGAAAACCACTGTATACGGGGTTGAGACAAAACAAGTTGGTCTTTAGAGGTTAGCTGGTACTACATTTTTTCAAGTGACAGGCCTTTGGTTGTCTAGAAAGACTTAAAGGTGTTCAATACCTTTACAAAACAAATGTTCTTTTTTGTATTTTATATCATTTCGTAGAGGGTACCCTTTCCCCTTCTGCACCCACAGCAACCAAAAATCAAAGGCACTTAGACTATTCCAATGCTAATAACTCACTATAGGGTTATACACACTGTTTCCCTGTATAGTTACCCCTCTGTGCCTGTCAGAACAGAGGGGGCAGAAGGCAGTGGAAAGGTCTTCTCTCTGCTGTATTTAAGCAGAAGGAGGAAATGCCATGTGAGAGTATAGCCTAAACAAGCCCTACACTAAATAGGCTTGTAACCCTGAGACACAAGCAGCGTCGGACTGGGCCGGCGGGACACCGGGAAAAAACCCGGTGGGCCCCAGCCCTCACGGGTCCCGCCGGCCCAGACAGCATGGCTAGACATAGCCGGCGCTCATGACCTCCCCCCGCCCGATTGCGTAAGGAAGGTGCAATTTGCAAATCAGGTGTGCGCTGGCTGGGGGGAGGGACAGAGGGAGCCCGGCGACTGGGAGAGGGGAGCAGCATGGGCCCTGCTACTGAGGGGGCCATAGCGGGGCCTGAAGTGTTATCACTGGTGGGCCCTGACCTGACCCCCCCTCCCCCGCAGTCCGAACCTGGGCCAGATCTGCTAGACACGCTCCTAACAAAGCAGGTACACGCCAGCGGGGGGAGGGGGAGAGGTAGCACGGAGACCAGGCCCGGACTGGCAATCTGTAGGTTCTGGCATGGTTCCCTAGAAAGTTACCATATAATGGGCTGGTAGGGGGCTGTTTGGGCCTCTGTGTACTTGGAATGGCAGGGCCTATTTTGACTCCCAGTCCAGGCCTGATGGAGACTGCCAAGCAGGGGCCCTGCAACTCGGGAGAAGCGGCGGGGGCCCTGCTACGGGGGCGGCTGCAGCAGGGCCCTGATGTGTAAGCCCTGGGGGGTCTGACCCTGGACACAAGGTATGGAAGACTTTCTCATAAACAGTTCCAGTTTATTGCTGTGCCTTTGTCATAACAGATAAATGGCAGCACCTCACTTAGGTGCTGTCCCTTCGGCTATCGCTTGAAATGGTATTTTTTAGTTGATGGACAAATTGTACGTTTTGTGACAATCGTAGTCTCACGATAACGAAAAGATCTTTTAAAAACTTTTACAAAGCAGGGCCACCTTAAATTCGTTTTTCATTGAAAATGTAGAAATGCGTGTAATGAATCACACATGTACCAAGCTGCAAAGGGGATATTTTGCAAAATTACAGCTCTTTCTATATTTAGTTGGAGAGGGACTTAACTAGCACCAAAGAGTTTAGTTCTTTAAACACTGGCATTAGCAATAACCAGTTTCCAATCAGCGTGATATACTTCAGTAAATGCAATCTGACAAGTGTAGCTTGGGAGATGATTTACATTATTTTCCTATGTATAAAAAGCACTCCTGAGAGCAGTACAGTCTTATCATTTGTGCCTTCAACATCATCATCATCCTCCCTTCCTTCACAGCTAAAGGCCCGCAGTACTTCTTTCATCTTGCAATATGTTTTATGTTTTCTAAATGCGCTGAGCAAACACATTCTAAAGCGAGAGGATACCCTTCTGGAATACAGATGAGAGCAAACAAGGGCTAAATTCTTTGCTCATTTTCTAAAGCATCTGAAATGGAAATGAAAAGAAATTATAGTTTCCAATACGTCCTTCATATCCCATACAAGAGAGCTCAGACGCAGTTTATTACAGTGTAAATTATTTAGAGATCTACTCTATTCATTCCTAGGGTATACATATTGTATATGAAATAGAATATTCTCTATTTTTATGGCCTCAGAGTGGAAGTGGAAATGAAGATTAAAAGGCCGGATGTGAGCTTTAAGAGTTTGGAATTGGAGGAGGGGGGCTTATTATTGTGTATGTTAAATGGAAAGAATCCAGAAGCAGAACCAAAGGAAATGGAGGAAATTATTTATCTGGATAGCAGGGCTATTTCCTTTATGGGCAATACAGATATATATCACTATACATACAGTATGTCACATACAGTAAAAACACTCTTCATGCAGTTTCCCAAAGATTCTCAACATCAATCTTATGTTGCTGTTTCTCAACAGGTGCATCAATGGACCGTGTTATTTGCTCTCCCTTTCCAACAGAACAATGCAATTTAGGAGATGAGATGGTGCAGTGATCATACTGTAATCTATAGCCCTAATCCCTCTTGCTTCCCATCTCTGCAAATAATATTCTGCAGGTACAGTGTGCACTGTGTGAAGCCCACTTTTAAATGGGACGAAGTGCACCAAACCTACTATGTATGACATTTCAGACAATCAGTGATTGGTTGCTCTAATTAATACGCTCGTGGGTATATTATGGCAGTTTTCTGAGTCCCCCCTCATTGCAATTGCTTCCTAAGTATAACAGTGCCTTCCTGAAGACATGGCAGAATGTACTTCTCTCTGTTTATAAAATAAGTTGTTCTACTCTGTTTTGAATGTTCCAGAAGGAGCCTGACAGTTTTAGAGGGAATTCACACAACATCCTTTTTAATTCCTCTGCGTACATCCAACTTTCCCTTCAACTCTTCTCATCTCAGTTTTACTCTGAGAATGGTCTTTGACTCTGCACCAACCTAGGGAACAAGTCATTTACTATACAGGAATTCATTATACAGGTAAAAGACTTGTTATCCAGAATGCTTGAGACCTGGGACTTGAGACCTGGCACTATATAGATAAGGGGGTTTTCTGTAATTTAAATCTCCATGCATCAAGGCTAGAATAAAATTTGCCAGTGGGATGGCACTTCGTTTTCCGAAGTCGCCAGAAGTTGTCTCACAAGGAAACTTCAGGCGACTTTGGAAAACGAAGCGCTCCAAGTGCCATCCCGCTGGTGATTTTCACTCTAGCCGGCAGTAAGGCAGGGGAAGGCAGTTTGGGGAGATTAGTCACCCCAAATCACCAGGTGACTAACCTCCCCGAATCTGACCGTGTGTCTCTGCCAGAGTCTATGGGGACTTTTTACTCTTACATTTTTATCTACCATACGGCATTTTTGTAGATCCTGCAACATTTTTGTCTTCAGTGCAATATATCTGTTGCATGCAAAACTTAACGCATGTCAAAATGTTGGCGCCATTCCGCACAACTTTTCACAAGTGGCGAAACTTGAGAAATTCACAGAGAAAGCATACATGGCAAAAAAATTCACTCATCGCTTTTTATTTTAATTTAATTTATTTTAATTTATAGCCCCTAGAATCCCACCCCGAAAGGTAGTGGGTGGTGTAAGTTGTAGAACAAAGATCTGCATTGACACATGGCCATTACTTTTATTTAATTCCAGTGTCTCTTACCCGACACACATGGGCCGCGATCATACATCAACATTGTGTTGTTGCAGTTCTTGCTGGTGTGTCCCCCTAGGCCTGCAGACAGTGATTTCAACTAGCCTATTTCTTTTTTTTCAAATTAAATTGACTATATACTCTAAATGGTAACATGAAATATGGCCTGAAAAAGTATCCATCATGAAATGGGGTTAGTTAACATCTCTAACCATCTTGCCTTCAGAGGACCCCAACCGTCAGGAATTCAAAAATAAGCAACTGGTTTGAGGCCAGAGCTACATCCAAGTGGTTGGTGACATGTTGCTCACGAGCTACTGGTTGGGGATCATTTTACAGATAAGCTGTATAGCAGGGGTCCCCAACCTTTTTGTTCAGTGAGCCACATTCAAATATAAAAAAAGTTGGAGAGCAACGCAAGCATGAAAAAGACCCCTGGCGGTGTCAAATAAGGGTTGTGATTGGCTATTTGGTAGCCCCTATGTGGACTGGCAGCCTACAAGATGCTCTGTTTGGCAGTACTTCTGGTTTTATGTAAGAAAAACTTGCTTTCAAGCCTGGAATTTAAAAAATAATCACCTGCTTTGAGGTCATGGGAGCAACATCCATGGGGTTGGTGAGCAGCAGGTTGTTCACAAGCCACTGGTTGGGGATCACTGCTGTATAGAATACAATTGTGTTAGCTCTTATGCAAGTAGGTAAACGGGCCAAATGCCCGTTCATGGCTGTTTAAGGACAATTTCAAATGAGGCACATTGTTGTCCAAGGGAAATATACATCTGAATGATAAGAATAAAACATAAGGGTAGTTCAGTCAAGCTATTTGCTGACAGTGTCTTGAGATCTACTGATCACCAGCTAAAGGTTTGTTGGTATATCCCAATCTACCTTTTGGACACCCCTGTCCTAAGGGTTTTCTGTTCAGGCCTGGATTGGCCCTGGCATTTCAAGTACATAGAGGCCCAAACAGCCAGCCCACAAAATGGTGACTGTCTATAGCATCTTACAGCAGCCATGTGCCAGAATCCAAAGCCTGCCAGCCCGGTACGGTTTTCGTTTGAAGGCACCCAAATCTGCCATAGATGCCACCCTTTTCAATCAAGTAAATGGGAAGCAGCTGAAGGTGGGTTAGGAATTGTGACCTGAGAGTACTACAGCAGTCAAAACACCCATTGCTTCTACAGAAATATTTGCTCCTATCATAGTCACCTGTTTTTTCAGTGGCATGTTCTAGCCACCCATCAACCCATTTAAAATATAAATAACAGAGATATAGGGCTTATGTAACTGTGGACTGATTGAACACAGCAGCTTTAAAATGCCCCTTTAAGACAAGGACAGATGGAGCATATTGTCACCTGCATGAAATCCCTTGCCATTGCCTGCAATGTAAATCATTATTCAAAAAGATTTGTGTCCACTTACAGAGGTTTGTAAGATCTGGATTGTTCTTTCTCAGGACCACTGTAATGACTTGTCTGTTTATTCCCTGTGACAGCTAGAAGGTCTGTGTATGCCAGGTCATATGGTTTCCTTTGAAGAGAGTTTTCAGGATAAACAGAAAAACAGATGCACCAAAGTATTGGACGCACCAAAGGATTGGTTAGCTATGGGATTTAGTCCACAGATCAATACATAATGTAACATGATCTCAATAAATATTGCACTGACTAGCACTGGGCTTCTGCTGCTAGCCACATTAAATGCTTCAACTGGCCGTCCAGTCTATCGATTCATTGGAAATGCCCAAGTAACTGGGTAACACAAAAAAGGCAAAAGTATGCATTTTCACACCAAAATCCTTCTTGTATGTGCAATGACAGGATGCTGTGCCTGTTAAAGCACACTGAATATAGAGAGGAAGGAAGCAGATCGTCATTTTCTCCGCCGGCATATGAAAATGCTACATTTGACATTAACTTCTAACAGGAAAATGTCTCGGTGACATTTTTAAATTGCAGACTTTTCTTTTCTTTAAATAACCCTCTTCGTCTGCTGTGTTGTATGTACAGGATTGTTGATAGAGTAGACCAAATAATGAAGTTAACTCCTTATCATTGCTTGGTTTCAGACTGCCATTGTTTTGGTTTCAAATATACAAATCCTTTTATCAGAAGAGCAATCAGCCCTGAGAGCTGCCTCTAACATTCTCTGACAGTTTGTAGATAAGGTATCTGAGGGGATGCTGGGAAATGTTTTATAGAAACTGCAGGAAAACTACAGGCTGGAAGGTATTGATCTAATGGGCAGTGTGGCCTATGTGGAATACAAATATTATTTGTTATTATTATTCTTTATTAGTCATGTTACCTACTTTATTTACATACAGGGCAGAGACCTCCACCTCTTGTCTCTTGACACTTGGTGCTCAATCTTTATTGTAACTGAACTTTGTATTTATTATTGTACTTTCTATTCACTATTGCAACTCTTGTTATTGCCTATCACACTTGAACAATACACAAACTAAGATCAATTTCATGAAACCAATTAACCAGCTTGCATGGTTTTGCAGCCATATCACCTCCCTAGAAGAAATGCATAAATACACAGGGGAACATACATTTCATTTACAAAGTCTTAAACACCGGTACTACAAAGAAAGTGTGGTACAGCCAGTGATGTTTATTAGTAGGGTGAGGCACCCAGTTCTCTCCTCCTTGGAAATTTCCAAAATAATAAAAAAAGAGTGGAGCTTATTAACAAATGGTCTCCCGAATAAGGCTGTATTTAATTCTCCACCGGTTATGTCCTACACAAGAGCAGATACGATTGGAGCTAAACTAGTAAAGGCAGATTCGGGCCCCTCCACAGGTTATAAACAAACCTTCCTAAAACCACAAAAAATGGGACCTATCCATGCTGCAGATGTAACCACTGCAGCAATGTACTAAAAGGTGAATGGATATATCATCCTCTGAAGGGGACTTGTATCCCAATTAAAGGTTTTTGTACGTGTGCATCCACATATGTTGTGTACAGTATAAAATGCCTGTGTGGCAAAACTTATGTGGGAAAAACAATACGTTGTATACGGGATAGACTAACAGAACACAAGTCAGCCATCAGAAATAAACTCAATCAGCCAGTTGCAAAACATTTTAATGAAAATGGCGACACCATCAGTCAGTTACGTGGGGGTGATCGTCACCAGGAACTGTTACGGAGAGAGGCACATTGGATTGAGATTAGGAACTATGCCCCCGCCCCATGGTTTGAACCATGAATATGATCTGAGCCCGTTTTTATTTAAGTAGTGTTTTTAAAAAGATTCATTTTATGTTTTACAGGTATCACTTAAACATGTTGTATTTTCTGCCCGGGGGCAGGTTATTATCTTGATGGAACATTTCACAATCCAGATAAGTTAACTTTTTTTATGGATACAAGTTGTGGACAATTAACTCAGGAAGTTGTTCAGAGATTATATTGATATATTTGTTTCTAAAATACATGTTTATACTGATACATTGTTATATTATGTAATAATATATGGCAACACAAGGGGGCAGTGTACCTGAGGTCATGTGCTTGTGTGGTTTTTATGCTTGACAAAGAGTGGAGTGCCACTTGAAACGTTGCATCGTGTTGCTGTCCTGCTATGCATATTTGCAAACATTAAAGATGGTTTTAAAGAATTGGAGTGCTGTCTATAGATTCATGAACTGGGCAGGAGCCATCGCGAACAGGCTTAATGACGTGCACCCGAAAAGTGCAGTTTAACTGGAATCACTCTCCACCTTGGTTACATAGTTACAGGCCCGGACTGGCAATCTGTGGGTTCCGGAAAATGCCAGGGCCCTGAGGGGCTGCTGTAAATTCCCATAGACAGTCACTATTTAGTGGGCTGGTGGGGGGCCGCTTGGGCCTCTGTGTACTTGGAATGCCAGGGTCTATTTTGATTATTACTTTTTCTCTTGTAATTCAATTTACTTAATGGAGAATTATATCTTAAGTTAGTAACAGAGGGACCTCTTTAGCTGGGAACTGCATGCCCCCGCACTCTTCCCCTTACTAATCCAATTGCCCCATCTACCCTAGCTTCCCCATAATTCTTTTCACACATCCCCTTGCCTAGTTTAAACACTCCTCCAACCTCTTAGCCATTCTTTCCCCTTCCATTGAGATGCAATCTGTCATGACTATATACGTTCCCCTCACACCCACACTTGGCCAACTGCCCACTGGAAATGAGGAAACTTATAGCAGGAGTAGCCAGGATGGGGGGCTATTATACAGTAGGCCCTGCGGAACAGCTCCCCCTCCTTGGAGTACACTGTATTTCACAAAATGAAATGGGACAAAATATATACAGTTTATTTTACTTATATTTACAGTGATGACACTTTACCAGGCAGTTATTGCATAGTTCAAACACTATATAGTCCATCAGTAGGGCCACTCCATATTGAGTTAATATTTGGCCAATCTAGCTCAATTTAGCTTTGCTATGTCCCACTGGCAAGAAGGTAGTAAGTGCCTAGACAGGGACGTGTGTGTGGGGGGAGGGGGAATCAATACTGTCTTCACATTAGCTAATTTGAATGTCTGATTGATCCCCAACTGTGTCATTTCCCCCTCCCTCCTCCCACGCTGATAACAGGATTGCTTCCCCCCCCCCATGGTCTTATAGACACCATTAAATTACCCTTATTACGAAATTTCGTGAAAAAAGGAGAGTTGTTCCAGACAGTATGTATGTATAAATATATGTATTTCATGGTCATAGGGTTAAGGAATATGATGACCATTTCCTGCCTCACTGTAACCTAGTGCTTTGCAAGGGGAGGTCCTTACTCTTTGGCCTGCAGCAGTTGGTCTGAGTGGATGTCCATTGAGCCTGGAGTCAGCAAGACCCCAGAAATGGTAGACTCTTAATAAACAAACCCTTTAGAGAAGTCAGGGAGCAGGGACCCCCATGAACAAGGTTAGAGAATCAACTGTTATAGCACTTCTCTAGGTAGGAGTGTAAGTCAGTGACCTTTAGCTAGTAAGAGCAGCTTTGTGCTCCACTTAGGAGGATAGACGGGAGTAGCTCTTCCCTAGATTCTAGTAGAATATGATAAGGGTGTTTAGCTGTTATGTGTAAAAGAAAGGGGGGTTATCTTGGCAATATTATGGAGGGAAAAAGCAGCAGGTTTTGGCAGTAGCATTAATATGATTAGAGATAGGGTTTGGTTAAAGATAACCCCCAGGCAGTGAGCCAGGTTTGGGCAGAAAAATATGATCTCTGTTTTATCTAGGTTAAGGTGGCAGTGGATCATCCAAGAGGAGACTGTTTTCTGTATATATATATATATATATATATATATATATATATATATATAGTAGAAACAAGAGATCCTCTGCACTCAACCCATTATCAATATATTTAAGACAGAGACACTTTGTGCATACTGCTACTGAAAAATGCCTTACCCTTTAAACAACACAGGGATTGTTTGTCCATATATTGCAATATATTTAAGCTGGCCAACTACGTCAAAGTCATCCCTTATCTGGCCAGTCCTACTCTCAATTTTTATCTGATTCATTAAGAATTCTACTGTTCAATTATACATTTTACAAAGGGACTAAGTTTTACCCGCAACTTACTTGCTGCTTTCAAAGTAAACTCCAAACTTTGGATGCCCTTTTATTAGACACCAGTGGGATCACCTGACTATAGCTGGGAAGGGTGGGGGCTACAACATGGAGCTGGTCACTGCTCCTGTATAAACTATAACAAGCAAGGGGAAGTTGTGCTCAACCACTAACTTAAAAACATTAAGAGGGGGTGCAATGAGGTAGTGACCACAATATACATATAGTAGAAAAAAAAAAAAAATATATGATCTCTGTTTTATCTAGGTTAAGGTGGCAGTGGATCATCCAAGAGGAGACTGTTTTCTGTATATATATATATATATATATATATATATATATATATATATATATATATATATATATATATGTCATCTTACTGTAATAAACATTGTTTTATAGTTCTTGGCAGATGTACCGTGATTGATTTTATTGTAGACCAAAATAATAAATGCAACAGCACCAGTACAACAACATACAGTAAATATTCTGCAACAAGGCAGTCACGAATACAAGAAAAACAAGTGAAATAAATTTCATATATTATATGCAAGAAATGTGAGCAGAAAGAACAAGAAAAGAACATCTTTGTACTGAAAGTAAGTGATGGGCAGCAGGGTGCCTGTTGGTGACAGTGAGTCAGATAGTGATTATGGAATTCAGTAACAGTATTGCACAACTCGGTGTCTATAGGGCAGGAGGTTGCACAGTGGGTAAATTGATAAAAACAGAATTCTTATATAACAGGCACCATTGCCACCTGGTTTTAGTTAAAGAATGTACCTTGTATGTTTAACATCTGACTTAAGCTGGCCTTAATTGGATGGCTATTGTCAAATTAGAGACATATGCCTTCAGAATCCAATAATTCTTGATGGGGAGAGCCTATGGAAGGGGTTTTAATATATTATGCCTGTGGATCAAAGAGAACACAAGAGAGAGCTTAGTTTTGGGTGATATCAAATTGGTCAGCTAAGGGCTCTTCCACAGACAATTGTGCTTTTTCTTGGAGAAGGTGGATTTCTAAATGGAGTGACCAAAACATACAATGCCCAAAACAAAAAGCACTTTCTTAATAATTAAAACACAAGAGTGGGCCTAGTTTTGGGTAATGTAAAATTGGCTTTGCGTTGAAAAATTAGCTGTATCTGTCACATTATCAATCTAGTGGAAGGCAATCACAACTGTTTTCATCTTCCAGGATTCATTTCCCATATGATACATTTCTAATCTGAACCAATTCCCCTTATAAAAACCATTGATGTATTTCTGATACATAGATCACAGAAAGCACTTTCTCATAATCCCTGAAGATCAAAAGAAGAGAGCCTTGTTCTGGGTGATGTATAATCAGCATGTAGAAATCTTCATTCCCTTTCACTGTTGGTTCTTTTACTCTGCAGAGGATTTTTTTTTGCAAGGCCCTTGAAGATTTGACTCCAAACCCATTGCAGTAATATTGGAGTGTACAAAAAACACCTTGCAGAGGTCACTTGAGATGCTTCAGTGCTGTCTGCTGGAGACTGTGGATTGCCAACCAGCTCATTTAGAGAGTAAAGTTGGTCTACCAGTCTATCTCAAATGTGTACTTAAGTAGCCACTAGATGAGCTGAAAGTGTTCAGTCAAGTTGCCCATGTAAAAATGTATTGACTTGTGCAGCAAGGTCCCCAAGCAAACCACTTGTCTGTTCCGATTATTTGGCAGCTAGCCATCAATCATATTGTTTAAAAAAACAACAATATGCTAGTGCATTACACTTTTTTTAAAGGAGAAGGAAAGCTCCAAGACAGTTTATTGCCAATAGAATAGCCACAATAGTGCAAGCTAGAACGCTATATTTATTCAGCAGAATGCTTTACCATACCTGAGTAAACAGCTCTAGACACTGTCTCTGTTTGTTTAGGATAGAGGCTGCCATATATGCTTGGTGTGACATCACTTCCTGCCTGAGTCTCTCCCTGCTTACTTACAGCTCTGAGCTCAGATTACAGTAGGGATGGAAGGAGGGAGGGGGAGAGGAGCAAACTGAGCATGCTCAAGGCCGTGCCCTGGAGGTTTAAGCTGAAAACAGGAAGTCTGATACAGAAGCCCATGTGTACACAATAAAAGCAAAGAAATGTGGTGTTTCTTTTGACAGAGGACTCAGAGCAGCATTACTTTGAGGGTTCACTGGTGTATTTATATAGACCTTTCTGATAAAGCTTACTTAATTTTAGCCTTTCCTTCTCCTTTAAGTATAGAAAGAAAATTTTTAAAAGATGTGTTTGGGCTGATGTATTGAAAATTTCTCCTAACGTCTTTCTAGTCCCTCCCATTTACTTCCTGTTGCCTCCTTTCCCAAGCTGTGCAGGGGAGTCAGTGGCACTTGGCTACACTGCATTGTAGGATAACCAATCAGAAGCTGACCTGATAAGGAACTGAAGCATGTCTTTGTTTGTGTGACTGCTGGGCTCTGATTGTCTATCCCCGTCTTACTGTGCTTTTGGAAGGGACCATTCAGACATACCCTACTACTCATTTAAAACAGGGACCATAGCATATCTATGGGGAGCCCCAAAACAGTCCCTGGTTCACCACAGATTTTTTTCTTTTTAGGAGATCTCCATTTAATAAAATTTTATACAATTTAGTCCTCTTCAATCAGGCTATGGGCCTAGCATAGCTATCCAGGAGGTGTGTCAGGTGTCACTGGGGCATGATCTACTAGAAATGTTTTATAGAAGGAGAAACTTTCTTAGAGTATTTAATAGCCTGTACTACTGAGTGACTAGAGAGTACTGATTATGATATGCAGAGAGTTAAACCATAACTATTCAGTCCCTTTATTCTTCCCCTGTCCTGGCCCAATATTTTATGGTGAGGGAACCTTTCAATTAGATGTATTATATACAAGGTGGGCTTATACTTAGAATAAACCCTCCGCTAGTGATTAATTACTTGTCTTATTACTGGTTCCTGAAGTGGAAACACTACAAATGACTCTTGGGTTCACTGGTAAAATGTGTTTTGAATAAACAGAATAAAGGTTTGTGCACTTGAAATCTGACTGCAGAGGTAATTAAATGAATGCATCCATCCATGCATAGGCTGTGCTGTGTTCCCTGGAACAAAATCATCATCAAATGCAATATTAGGGGGAAAACGAGGATATTGGCTATGTGGTAGAGTGACCAGGGAAATGTGTAAAAAGGTGTGTTTTGCCTTTAATTTCTTCATAGTGGGAGATGTAAGCTGCAAGGGAGATGTGACTAAACAGAGGAATTTTTGTGTTTAAAGGATTTTCCTGTCCTAAAAGCTTTAGCAGCAAATTTACTAAAGGGTGAAGTGACTAACGCTGGCGAAAATTGGCCATTCCGGTACTTTGCCGATTTACTGACGGTCGCTGGCGTAACTTCACTAGGGAAGGAGATTGACTCTAGCGGTACTTCGCTCCCTAACGCCTGAATTTGCGCTCTGGTGAATGGACGTAACTATGCAAATTCACTAAGATGTGGATTTTACTGAACGTTACCTCAACATATACGTCCATTCAACTTTAGGCAACGCTAGCACAACTTCGCCAGCGTTCGGCGCCCTGGAAGCAACTTCGGATTTTAGTGAATTAGTGTTGTCCTGGCGAATCTACGGCTGGCGAAGTGTTGCGCTGTGAGCGAATTTTCGGAGGTTAGTAAATTTGCCCCTTAGTGTTTTGGAAGGAACAGATGAGCCAGATAATCCACACATGTTGGAGCTCACTTTCCACAGGAGGATTGTCATGTGGAAAGGTATTTAATTCTAATGAGAGTGTTAGGAAGGTCTCTCTGCACAGGGCACAAAGCAGGAAAGTTACCTGTTAGGAACCCCCAGAGGGGCTGGGGTGCTGCCTGTCACTGTAAGGAGAAGAGGGAGACGTGACCAGCTGACTGAAAGTCTAAAGTGATTGAAAAAAGCCAGAAGGTGAGACAGGCCAGAGGCTGGTATCCCTGAAGGGTAGAGTCAGCCGGGCTTAGTGAGAAGTTTAGTGTATAAGCTCCCACGGGTGTAACAACAGAAGAAGCAGACCCTGCAGTTACAGGGGGGGGGCGTATCCAGGAGATATTGGGCCCCATGCGGCCCTAATTCATATACAATTTCAATAAATATTCATTAGTGCTTAGTGCACAATTTATAGGGAAAAGTGTCCAAGTTAACTGGAAGAGTTTTTTTTAAATTGAAAATGTGTTCCTTTTGGAGCAATTGCACTCTACATAGAGTAGCCACGTCAATTACAGGAAAACCTGCCCAGTTCTCCACATCGCCAAAGCTGGGTTTTTGTAAAATGAATCTCCCTGACATAAAAGATTATCTTTATGAAACAATAACACCCTGTGGTTGCCAGGCACTGGCACCAGTAACTGAATAACGCTATGAGGCTTCTATCTCATCCATATCCTTATTTTATATTTAGGTCCTCTACTATTTATCTTCCATTCTTACTTCCTAAACACTGTGTTTTCTTCACTGAAATCCAGAGCAGATTAAGGACATATTTACTCCAATATGCCCCATACTGCAGCAGTACTGACAGACACAGCATCCGTCTATTAGTGTAAACACATGGCAGGTTTCATTGAAACATCAAATTATGCATTTTTATGCTGAAAATAACCCAGTGTGCACAATGACAGGTGGATTCTATGCCTGCCAGTGCTACGAAGCAAATAAATGTTTTCTCTGCTGTAAGAAACAATGTCATGTGTGCAGGGCCTTTCCTGCCATGAGGCAAGGTGAGCATCTTGCCTCAGGCGGCAGGGAACGGCCAGTTATAAGGGGTGGCAAAAAGTCGCCTCCTGTAACTTTAAAAGCCGAATTTCCGTGTTTTAAACTGGAAATTCGGCTCTGCTAGTGCAGAAAGCGCAGTACACACTCATTACACTAGCAATGCTGCACCTTTTGACCCGCTCCGACGCTAAAGTTTTAAGTGCGGAGCGGGAGAGGGGGGTCGCAGCAGTCCACGGATCGCCCCTGCGTGTGTGCCGTTGCCTTTAAATAAGCCTTGGAAGGCAGATAACAGTACTACAAAAGAAAAAGGGTTAAATAACTCACAAATTACACCTGTCAACCTGGTACGTAAAGTTAATCTAATTCCTTTCAATCTCTAGTTTTTATTATGCTCTTGGATGTATTTACCGCATTTAAAGCTTTTTTTTAACTTTACAGCACTGTATAAAAGTACAGGGCAGGCTTGTCACAAGTACTCAGTCCCGTTTAAACATTAAATCCATAAATGCTGAAACAAAACTATGTGGCATTCTTTGTAAATTATCACAAACAGACTTTTTTATTTCTTTTTTTACTTTTTCTAACTTGATTGTAAATCCATATGAAACACTGCCATCTTGTGGATTGTGGCTATGTTATCATGCAAATACTCCCAGCAAAAGGGCGAATATATTAGGATTCTAGAAGACATAAACCTTAAAAAATATTCTACTGGTGTTAAAATAATCATAGTGGTTGGTACTACTGGCAATCGCTGTCACTGGCAAACTATCCATGGGCCATGTCTGTGTAAAGATATATGAAGACAGGTATAGGATCAGTATCTGGATACCCAAAAAAGGCATCTCCCATAGACTTAATTTTATTCTAATAATCCAAAATTTTAAAATTGATTTCCTTTTGTGATAATAAAACAGTGCCTTGTACTAGACCTTTAAGTTAACTTTTAGTATGGTATAGAACGGCCATTTCTAAGCAACTTGGTCTTGGTCTTCAATTGGTCTTCTTTTTTCTTATAGTATTTGAATTATTTGCCTTTTTCTTCTGACTCTTTCCACTGACCCCATCTAAAAACAAATGCTCTGTAAGACTACAAATGTATTGTTGTTGCTGCTTTTTATTGCTCGTCTTTCTGCTCAGGCCCTCTCATATTAATATTCCACTGTCCTATTCTAATTAATGCACGGTAATCAGATTGCTGAAACTGCAAATTGGAAAGCTGCTGAATAAAAAGCTAAATAACTAAAAAAAAACACAAATAATAAAAAATAAAAACCAGTTGCAATTGCAATAATTCTCTACGTCATACTAAAAGTTAATGCAAAACGGAATAACCCCTTTAAAGGGGACCTGTCACCCAGACATCAAAAGCTACATAATAAAAGTAATTTTCAAATTAAACGTAAAACCAAAATTCTTTTTGTTATTAAAACATCCATACCAATTATAAATGTGTTTAAAAGTCTCAGCTGTCAATCATACATTACCATGCCCCTCCTCTTTGCCTTAGCTGCCCGGCTACACAACATAACCCTGCCTTTTGCTCCTAGAGTGACTATAACATAATTAACTATACTGAACTTTATCTAACAGGCCTGGGACCTGCCATGACCCAATCCTGTACCCACCTCCTAGCACATGTTCTACCTTTTAAACAATGCCACCTACTGGGCGACCCTTGAAATACAATGGACCCAGGAAAAGGGACATATCTGCCTGGGTGACTGAAAGGACCACTTTAGTCTTTAGGTATCCAAAATACAGGGGAAACTGCCCAAGTAAAATATCCAAGAGAAAAAAGATAAAAAGGAAAGAAAGAACAAGTACAGCTCTTTTCAACTGAAACATGAGCTAATTAACAATCAGGCATGGAACTCAGATGGTTGGGGGTAACCAAGTCATTTTTCTCATCTTTTTGTAGAATGACACCGTTGATGAAATATTTAAGGCAGGAAGTTTTTCATAGAAAGATAATTTGTTTCATCTCCCAAAAAATAGGTGAGACTGCAGGTGTCTCTGGTGATTTGCATTTTCTTGCAATTTGTATTTAAATTACATATATGAAGTGGTGGAGAATGGAATGGTAATTTTGGGAAGACTTGGAAATAGCTGGCCTAAATTGATTAATTCCACTGTATTTGAATATCCCATTCATTTTTAATTCAGTTCCCCAATTTTGTTCATAAGGGTGTAAGAGCTGAACAGGCCCACCAGACATACATTTAGTCCACATTATTCTGGCAGTCATCTACCGTATATTGGGTAAACATTTATTCACATGATGAAGCTTATATGAAAGTAAGGTATCAGTCATATAACATTTTTCTCAACGTCTCAAGATGGGAAATCATTTAAATGAATTAATAATTACGGTGTCCCCTGACTGTACTAAATGTTGCAGTTTGCTGACTGGATCGTCCTTCCCTCACCCACACATCAGTAAAAGATATCACATTAGTTATCCCTTGACATGTCTTTCAGACTATGACTATGAAGATTTTTATTTATCCAAATCATGGTATATCCAATACAGGTATGGGACCTGTTAACCAGAATGCTCGGGACCTGGGTGTTTTCCAGATAATGGATCTTTCTGTAATTTGGGTCTTCATGCCTTAAGTCTAGAAATTCATTTAAACACTAAATAAACCCAATAGGCTGGTTTTGCTTCCAATAAGGATTAATTATATCTTAGTTTGGATCAAGTACAAGCTACTGTTTTATTATTACAGAGAAAAAGGAAATCATTTTTTAAAATTTGGATTATTTGGATGAAATGGAGTCTATTGGGAGTCTATTCTGTAATTCTGAGCTTTCTGGATATCGGGTTTCCGGATAAGGGATCCTATACCTGTATAAGTAATTTTTAAAAAAAAGTAATCTTTCAGACTATGTTATATATTTTATTACTGGCCCCTGTGGACTATATTATATCGGCAAGACCAGCACTTCCTTCAGGGATCTCATGTCAAACCACCGCAGCTCGATCAGAGAGACATTCAAAAACTCGTCGCCAGTCATTATCTTGAAAAAGGACACTCACCATCTGCTCTGAGATGAATGATTATTGACTGATGCCCAGCTTTAATTGGGAGGGGGGCAATATAGCCCGACGAATCCTACAGATGGAATCTAAATGGAAATTTACACTGAATACTCTTGCCCCCTTTGGCCTTAATAAACTTACTAACTACTGTTGCTTCTTATAAAACCATATTGGACTCTGTGAACTAATAGCTCTAATACATACTACTGTTTTTTTATTTTATTTCTTACTTTATGTGTTGTGTTAAGATTGCTTCTCAGACTCATGTGTTCCGGATATGCCACATTGCTTATTAGAAGCTGCTTTCAGCACTTGCTTGACATAATATTGTATTTTACTGTTAGTATGGCCCTGCTTTTTCACTTCTCCTTGCACTGCTCCTTCTCTCCTCCTCTCCAATTTTTCTCTCTATTCCTCCCCTTTTATTCGTTTCTCCTTTTTTCCCCTGACCCCAGGCAGATGATGTAGCTGAACTACGTCACCTCTATCTTTTAGTTTCTATAATCTTTATATATTCACTCCATATATTGTGCCAGGGTGTCTAACCTGCCTGTGCCACGGGTGCTTTTAAACATATTTATTTTTCCTACATATTGTGTGGGGGCTTCTCTAGTCTTTCTGTACCAGGGGCAATATTACCTTTTAGGATGTGATATGCCAACTATATGCTTTATACCCTATATGGGCTTTCTTTGCCTGCTTGTGCCAGGAGTAATTTTGCAGCCCCTCTGATAATGGGGCCTGTGCCATAATTCTGCTGTAGGCTATGGCTGAGAAGCGCCGTTTGTGAATAGTGCTGTGTACAGTATATATACTGTATACTGCAGTTCACAAAGCCGGCACTCACGTCACTGAATCCTGCTGGCCGTTCAAGATAAGTCCATAGATCCACAGCAAAGAAGGAATCCACACTCTCAGGGCTTAAGGTGAAACAGTTTCGGGTAATCAGCTAGCCTTTGTCAAAGAGCATAAAACAATACAGACTCAAAAACATGTAGTGCCGGGAAACGTGTTAAAATGAGGTCATCACACATCACTGGAGTGAGGAAATGCTATAAACCAGCAGTGCAGTGAAAACACCCAGAAACCAGCTAGGAAAGAGATGGATCATGTACCAGGCACATTTGGCTGTTTACTGCTGCCATTACAGCTATACATCCAGATCTAGATCAAAGAGACATTGGATAAAACCTATGAAATATGCCACTGTGAAATGTAAAATGTGTATTTTATACATAATAAAATTAATCAAAAACAAGCTGTTGTTGGACTTTGGAATTATTAATATATGGGGTAAGAAAACTAGACTGTTGAGCTGAGTTGCATTAACTTTACAGGAGAGGGAAAGGTTTTAGAAAATATCAATTGGGATAATATGATTGTAGATATAAACAACTGTCAGTGAAGGTGGGTTTCCTGCAGCCAATCACAGTGCTCATTTCATAAACCGAGAAAATGTTGTACATTCAACAGTTTCTGACAATATTTATAGATTTTGTAACGCAGCTATAAGTTATTAAGTAAATTAACTTTTTGTACAGTTTTTTATAAAATGACCTTATCTTAACAATTGTTGAAATCATTTTGTGTAGATTTGCCTTCTTATTCTGCCTCTTCTCCACTTGCAATATCATTTATGTGAGGTTGGCAATTTATGGCAGCCAGTGGGGTCTGCTGTATGTTAGTTATGTTACTGTCTGTCTTGTTTTTGCTTACATGAAAAAGTAACGTTACATCGTAATAACCAGAGGAGTAATTGTAGAGAAAGCAGACCCCACAGGAATGGGGGGAGCCAGGGGAAAGGGGGGCCCACAGTGTCGGGTCAGCTCCCTCTATAGCATGAAAATCCCCAGCTACTTCTTTAAATATATGGGAGCAGTCTAAATATATGGGAGCAGTCTCATGCACACATGGAGTTGGGAGGGGATCAGGGGGAGCACCTTGTACACACTGGGCCCTCTGAAGATTTGGAGAGGCCCAGACGTGGAGAGGCCCAGCACCTGCTTATTAACCACTGGTAATAATTCCCAAATAAGGCCAAGGGTGTGGAACATCTATGTCACACAATAAGGGTCAGTTACGAACATGTGTGCAAAGTGCAATTTCTGATGTAAATTGGTATGTACATAAAGAGTTAGAAAAAAGTGTGTTTTTTTGGGTTGGGAAGGGTTCAAAGATATGAATATGCTGAATTGTCCCTGAATTACTAGCTGCACAGAGAGAAAGGACCATTTTATACACACATGAACAACAGGTTATACCAATACATTACTATGGGGGTTATTTATTAAGCTCCAAATATCCGAAATTCCCCGAAATCCAAAAAATTTGTGATTTTTTGTGTTATAATAGGCTTAAAAAAAAATCAATTTTCGGAATTTATTAAACCCCGAGGGCTAAAAAGCCCGAATATAAAAACATGGCATCTCAAAGCTGTCGAGGTTGCATAAAAGTCAATGGGAACAGTCCCATTGATTTTTGGTTGTGTCGGGGGTTTCAGGCAATTTCACAATGTTTTTTTTCGGAGCTTTCCTGTGAAAAATTCAGAGTTTTGAAAGAATATTCAAATGAAAATCTGAGCTTTTCCCACAAAGGTAATTTTCGGGAAAATGTAGTCATAAATAAGCGTGAAAAACCCGAGTGGGTTAGATCGGAATTTGATAAATTCGGACCTTGATAAACAACCCCCTAAGGGGCACATTTACTTAGCTCGAGTGAAGGATTAGAATGAAAAATACTTTGAATTTCTAAGTATTTTTTTGGCTACTTCGACCATCTAATTGGCTACTTCGACCTTCGACTACAACTTCATCTTCGAATCCAACGATTCGAACTAAATATCGTTCAACTATTCGACCATTCGATAGTCGAAGTACTGTCTCTTTAAAAAAAGCTTCGACCACCTACTTCGCCACCTAAATCCTACCGAGCACCAATGTTAGCTCCCATAAGCTTTCTAGCCAATTTCTGATCGAAGGAAAATCGTTCGATCGACGGTATAAAACTTATATAAAAAACTTGATCGAACGAATTGCGATAAATCCTTCGACTTAGATATTCGAAGTCAAAGGATTTAACTTCGATGGTCGAATATCGAGGGTTAATTAACCCTCGATATTCGACCCATAGTAAATGTGCCCCTATGTGTTTGTAGGATGTATTATTTATAAATGATTTGTCATACACAGCAACCTATGGACCCTCATGAGC
This sequence comes from Xenopus petersii, assembly GCA_038501925.1. NCBI lineage: Eukaryota > Metazoa > Chordata > Amphibia > Anura > Pipidae > Xenopus > Xenopus petersii. The sequence continues at coordinate 110,469,380 of CM076683.1, read as the reverse complement.
AGGCAGTGGGTAGTAAAAATAGCCTGGAGGACAATATCCAGCCTGCGGTCCACTTGAGATACTGACACCAAAAACTTTTTTACATCTATCATCTTTGCACGCTATTTATAATTTTGCCATAAAATTATTTGCCCAATGCCTTTACATTATCTATCTGATTCCCAATATTCTTCTATGAGGGGGCTGCCATATTGGTGCTGCAGGTAGGGTACCAACTAGGGTGAGGCAGGATTGTAGTTGAGGTCAGACAAAGGATGGCACAGGCAGCAAGTTATATAACTGAATCTGAGGAACCAGAAAACAGCTTGGGCAAAGCTTTATGACTGAACTGTGGATTTAAAGGGTATTTGGTGCCAACAAGATGAGGAAATACTCATTTGTCTTATAAACAACAATTTAAACCCTGCAGTATCATTACTTTTACTCAAGCTATTGAAGATGCATGCATGTGTACTGCAGAACATGGAAGTGCACCCATCAACTGCTGCAACTTAATGAAAGAAGACCGTCTTGTTGGCTCAATGGGTAGCACTTCTGCCTTAGAGCAGTGGGATCCTGAGTTCAATTCCAAACGTTTTCCAAACGAGCCCAAGCTTTCCTAGCAAGTTTACAGTATTTGACTGTATCAGGCATGGCACAGGTGTTGAGCATGAATTCCATCAATATGTTACAATTCCATTTGGAACTACTCAGTGACAGATCAAAGCACTCACCCTTGAATTCCAGCCACATTGAACATGACCTTCCAAGGGGATGGGATTATTCATTAGCCTGATTTGACACACCAAACCCTTAATTATAAAAACCCCTACCCTACATAGACCACCCTCCCCACTCCCCCCCCCAGCCTAGGTTTTAACTTTGGGAAATGCCCCTAACTCTTTATTTACCCCTCTTTGCAGATTCAGCACAGCGGAGCTCACGGGCCTTGTGAGGCAACTTCGTACGACTTCGGAAACCAAATCATTCCGAGTGCCATCCTGCCGGGGATTTACATTCTAGCCATCGGGAAGGCATTTAGGAGAGATAAGTCGCCGGAAGAAGAGGTGATTTGTCGCTGGGTGACTAATGTCCCCCCAGTAGCAGCATGTGCCACTGCCCCAAAGGTGAATAAGAGAGAGATAGCAGCTCTGCTCCAAGGCAGCCAGTCTACTGATAGAAAGAAAGTTTGAATTATTTTCCTCAGAACATATTGCTTTGGGCTCTTTCATAAATGCACCGGCCCTCAGCAATGTAGTTTCACCTTCCGTTTGACTTCAATGCATTTTGCTAAGTTTTTGCAGTTAGTCAATATGCACATATGAGCCTTCAATACAGTCAAATACTGACCAAACTGAGCTTCATAGTAACCTCAGAGAATAAAGGAGGTTCTACTAATAACATTTATTATAAAGAGATAGGGGCTGTTACAGTTAAATGTAACTATACACATATCTCACAGCAGGAGCCAGCATTCTCTTGACCAACCTGTTCTAATATTTGTCCAAATATTATACTCCTGAAAGCCTGATTATTCTCCCATATGCTTACATGGCAGCAGCATGTTCCATAACACAATGAAAGCATAAAATGACAGTAGCATAAGCCAACGTAGCCTAATCCCATCTAGGATCTGAGCTGGCCTGTGTATTTTTTTAAAGAATTCAGCAACTACCTTCAGAGAGGGTGGATGAATTCAGCAGAAAATATCAGCACAGTTACCATTTACAGATAAGGAAGGATATGGTTAGATTGCCTGATTTCTGCTTGGGACGGTTAGGAGTGTTGCACAATTATCTATATATATATATATATATATATATATATATATATATATATATACAGTGTTTCCCACAGTTAGAGAGGTGTGAGGAAAACTACAGTTTACAGAACAGTTGCTTTAAACTGGAGGTCCCCAACCTGTGAGCAACATTAACATGTAAAAAAAAGTTGGGGAGCAACGCAAGCATGAAAAATTTCTTGAGTGGTGCAAAATAAGTGCTGTGATTGACCATTTGGTAGCCCATATGTGGACTGGCAGCCTACAGGAGGCTCTGTTTGGAAGCACAAATGTTTTTTATGCAACTAAAACTTGCCTCCAAGCCAGAAAAATAAGCTCCTGCTTTGAGGCCACTGGGAGCAACGTCCATGGGATTGGTGAGGAACATGTTGCTCACAAGCTACTAGTTGGGGATCACAGTTTTTTTCATTATTCCACTGCATTCTGTCACTGTTGAAATAGCAAAATAATTCTCAGAGCATTTCTTAAAAGCTTCATCTAGTTATATAAACAATAAAGGTTCAGAAAGGGTGTAAGATTCAACTAGCTCCATTGTACATTCCCGGTGGACAGGCAATGCACACACAGAATGTGACACAGACAGTGAAAATGTGTCCTGCTGCGCTCTCTGTTATGAATTTTTTGCCCCCTCCAGCATACAGTGGCCAACCACAATGTCTGTGAAACACCATCTCAACTTGTCTATCATTATTTTGGTGCATATCACAAGTCAACACCAGTGGTGTAACTATAGAGCAAGCATACACACAGTTGCAGGGGGGCCCGGGGAACATGGGGGCATGGACTGCGGGTCTGCTTCCTCTATAGCTAGCAAGACAAATCCCACTCTCCAGCTGATCTCTTACCAGTGGCGGGAAAGGGGGGCGCAAGTCGGCACGGGGCAGGGATTGGGTGGAGGCGTGGTCGGAAGTGAGTGGGACGGTTGGGAGGATGGAGATCGGAGTGCACTGGGTCCCTCTGAAGATTTTTTTGCAGGGGGGCCCGGCGCACTCTAGTTATGCCACTGGTCAACACTATGGGGCAAATTCGCCAGCGATGGCTTCACTCACATTGAGTCCAATAAAAGGAATTTAGCAGCAAGTTCTGCTCTGTTTGCTTTCTCTCAGTACTTCGGCATATTGGATATAAGTTTAGCACCTGGAGCGGGGGTGTTCAACTGAGATTGAGAGCAGTAAACCACCATTCCCCAGTCGCATATTCTCTTTTCTGGCTTCACTCACATTGCCACACTTCACCAGGCGAAAATTCAACAGGACAACACTAATTCACTAAAATGCGAAGTTGCGTCCAGGGCGCGAACGATGGTGAAGTTTCGCTAGCGTTAATTCAGCAAGCAAAGCGAAGTTGCGCTAGCGTTGTTATATTGCCCTACACATGTGCCCAGTGTATATTTTATGTGCCATATGTAAGGAAATGTAGGGGGGAAGCTGGGTACCCTAAAAAAATGTACTATCTTTTGCAGCCTATCACCCTGAACAACTGAAAAGTCTCCAGCGTTTTTTGGGACGTAGAAAAATGTTAACATTTTTTTTAAGGAAGTCCTATCTACCCTATTACACTTCGCCTGGTCTGAGGTGGCGAAGGCAAGTCTGGGGCAAAAGGTAACGTTCATTAAAATCCGCATCTTAGTGAATATGCGTAGTTACATCCATTAGCCAGAGCGAAAATGCGCTTGGCATTAGAGTGGAAGTAGCACTAGAGTCTATCTCCTTCGCTAGCGAATTTACGCCAACGTTAGTCACTTTGCCCTTTAGTAAATTTGCCCCTATGATGTTCCACAGAATGTATGATTTTATTTCAGCCAAAGGGAAGCAGATGCCATTGGTTTCAGCTATTACCGGACTTTAGCATTCGAATTTTCCTTTGTGACATTGCCCACTGGCATCATTTTTCAGTAAAACTGTACTATATAGAATTATCAAACAGACTCCATTGTTTCACTAAGAATGAAGCTATGCAGCAGTTTAGCTGAAGTCAGGTGTATTATACCCGCTGATGCTACAGAACAGCCTGTATTATCAGTATATATACTGGATGGGACTGATGACATTCTGCAAAATGATAATAAGGTTATTTAGGGTGAAGCTAAATAAGGTTATTTAGCTTCACCTTAAATAACCTTATTTTGCAACAGTTGCTGAGTTTTGTCTTGGATCCAGGATCACTCCCAGGGGTTCGTTACCCTCTGCCTCCCTACCCTCCCCAAATAATTCTCACTATAAATAGCAGCATATTTCCAGCTGGCCATTGTAGGTGCTGGCCTTGTCACACGTCATCCATGTTAATGAGGCCTAGTGTAAGAAATGAATGAATGTATCTTATACAGAGATACAGGGACAGGGGAGTGATGCAATCTTTCCAGATGGAACATATCATTCTTCAATCTGACTATATTTATTTATTTGTTATATATTTATTATCCTTTATCAATACAGCAGCAATTTACAAAGATAATTCATCACTGACATGGATACGTTTGTGCTCGGCCCCATTGATAATGTAAATACTGTAACTGCATCACTACTGATCCATGTTATAATCCATGTTTTCAGATGTTCTGCATTTCAGTGGGAGATCCAGATGATCTCATGAAAAAGAAGCTATTTAGCAGGCAGAGTTGCATAGTCAGGCCTCATTTATACCTTATTTGACATGGAAAATGTCAGCCGGGTATTCCACATGGACTGCTTTAAGTCTTGCCCCAACATTCACAAATAACACACAGATGTTTGCCTATTTGCTCGAATGAATATCAAAAACATGACTAGTGCACACGCATCCTATTGGCTGCATTATAAAACTTCAAAGATGAATTTACTCATAAAGGGGAAGTAGAAAACTTTTAAAAGCATAAATGGTTTTGATATTATATTGTTTGTGCAATTAAAATAAAGTGCAAGTGCTTCAAAGATAAATGAATCCATCCTGCAGTTAGACTGGTCCAATTCACAGACACCAGTTATTACCATTAAGCTTTAAAGGAACAGTAACACCAAAAAATGAAAGTGCTTTAAAGTAATGAAAATATCATTATCATCAATATCATCATATCAATATGTAGTGTTGCCCTGCACTGGTAAAACTGATCTGTTTGCTTCAGAAACGCTACCATAGTTCATATAAACAAGCTGCTGTGGAGCAATGGCGGAAATTGAAAAACGGCTATATGGCACAGGTTAACAAATGGATAACAGATATCACCATTAGACAGACAGAGTTTATCTGCTACCTGCTGTGTAACATGAGCCTTTTCTCCTTTGAATGGCTGCCCCCATTGCTACACAGCAGCTTATTTATATAAACAATAGTAGTGTTTCTTAAGCAAACACAGCAGTTTTACCAGTGCAGGGCAACACTGCATTATATTTTCATTACTTTAAAACACTTTTCTTTTTTGACGTTACTGTTCCTTTAAGTCGTGAATGGAGGGCACAATTAATTAGTCCACACTTTCACATTAATGATAATTATGCATAGTCTGTGGGTGCTAGAAATAATAACCTAACCAATAAAAAATACCAAATAAATACAATAGGAACACTGCACACCCTTTCAATAAAATAGACAAGAGGTGGTGTGATTATTGAAAGAAAGGGATTCTTCCAAGGGGCATTCCCCTTGATTAAACGTTGGGGTGATTCTCACCAAAAAGGCATAAGCTTTCTGGTAACTTAAATCTTTTGTTGGGTGGTATGTATTGTACTTTGCACTGTTGGACTGTTGTTTGTTATTTGAGATTGTAAATATTGCACCATTGTATGCTTTTGAATTTTCAGTAAAGTGCCAGCAATATCCATACTATTTACTATTGTCGGGTGTGCAGAGTTCATATTGTATTTTGACTGTTCTTCTGCAGTCAGAATTATAAAAGCAGATGTCTAATTGGTTACTGTTGGTTTCTGGGTTGCCACTATGTTGCTCCAAAAATTGCAGCCTCCCCTCCATCGTATTTTAGACAGTTTTCCCCTCTTACTGTGCACTCATACTGTCTGGTTCTGGCCTACCCCATTACATGTGCTCAGTAAAGACAGGAGCCTTTTGTGTTGCAGTTGACTTTCACCCACAGATTTAAAAAAACAGAAATTATAACATTCTATATAAACTTTAAAAGCAGGAGGCCATAACAGCCTTTAAGCCCATATCCCTGGCAGCTTCCATCTGGGTATCAGCAATGCGAGCAATATGAACTATATATTTATACTGCCTGTTTAGGATTGCTACCTTTCAGAGTAGGGGGCTGGGCAGGTGAAATCAGGGGTCAGGAATGTGATGCACATCATTGGATATTATAATTTGGAAAACCGGGAAGGCAGTTTTACCCAAACAGGCCCAAATCAGACAGATGCCAACCCTACCCTCATACTAAATATTGATGGCTGTTTACTGGGGGTTAGCAACAGGCCCCCCAACAAAAATAATCTGCAGAGCGGCCCAGGTACCCCTACCCAGTCCTCACACCTCCTGACCACCCCCTTGGGAACGGTGCTCCCTGCCCACTCCCATCCTTAATTGACTCACAACATTGTTGCATTAGTTCTGTAAAAAAAAAAATAGAAATAATCATAAACCTCTGGCACTCAAATCATGCCAAGCAAATCCACACGAAGGTGTGGTTTCATGGCTGGTTGAACAGAACAGGTAAGAGTGAGTTCCCCTATTTTGACCTAAAAAACTGATGTAATCTCCTCCATGACATCACACTCCTGACATCACTTCCCTGTGCCCCTTCTGCAAACATACAACCCATACAACTCACTCGTTTTTTCAGGCTGGACTGTCCTGGGCATTTGTTTTAGGATTGTCTGAGCAGAAAGATGACAAGTGCATTTGTGCCTATAGAAAACCAATGCTTCTTCTACCCCAGGCCACCATTAGGCGAATACAGAGGGTTCTGCCGATAGGGGCCCTTTGGTAGACATAGGGTTACCATCTGACCTCTTTAAAGTGGGACACTTTTTAAATACACATACTGCAAGATGGATGCATGGATCAAGGATTTGTATGCAGTCATACATCCAGCTTGCAGCATGTGCATTGAATAAGTGTCCAAATTTAAAGGGGTAACCCTAGGTAGATAGAGGCCCAACGATAGATAGGTGCAACTCTTGCAGAACTTGTCTGAGTGGGCAGGGTCTGGGTGGTTCATGGGTGCAGTTTTGCCATAACTGAGGGGTGACCAAAGCAGATCTAGGCATGCCAATAATGTCAATAGGCTCACTGGCCTATGTGACCAGTGGGCTAATAATTGGGCCCTGTGAGGTGAGGTCCCCAGTACCTTAGTAGTACGGGAACAAGTAATTACTGATGGTGGGTCTGTTTTACCCGGCCCTACCCGCTGTTCTTTGTACTTCTTATCCTTATCTGTCAAAAAATGATATTGTGTCGCTCTATTGTGAACATAAATCAGAATAAAAGGGCACAGCAGGGAAACCAAATACACATTTCTGTATTATTAGCAACTCAAAGTGTGCGGGAGGGGAGCAGAAGCTTTAGTTTTAAGGTCTGTAGGTGCAAGGAGTCATTTTACTGACAAGGCATATATGGCGGGGAACGCAAACATTAATATTCCAGTGACTGCAGTGAGAAAAATGAAATAAACAACTTAAGTTTTCAGTAATCGTCAAACAGAGGGAGGTGAGAATTCCTGATTAAACTAGCAAGACACAAAGCAGTCTGTACAGGTTTCTAACGTTTTTCTTTTTCCACTTTGTTTCATAGTGTCCGACTTGCTCCTTTGCCAAAGAACATTTGTAACGACTAATGAAAGACAAGATCAGCAAATGTACAGTCTGCGGTGGAGTGGAAGAAATGAACCACATAAATTCATAGGCAAAGTAAGTCACTAGGTGATTAACAAACATACAGAGGTCTTCTGTGGAGTTAATATATGTTCCTCCTCACTGCAGTCACATGTCTCCTACCCCCCTCTGTCTCATCTTAACGAATCCTGGCTGAGTGTCAGGAACACCAAAATCCTTAAATGAGTGCAAGGTCTTCCCACTGTCACAAATCCGTCCATAGTAGCAAGTCACAGCTTCATTTCAACAGAGTTTCTTCTGCTGCTGAATTCCATCCAGCACTACAAAGAGCCCACTCCCCCCCACCAGCACTTCTCCCCAGAGAACTGAACATATGGATGCTTAGCAGTGGTGGTCTCATTCATATCTGGCAACTCTGAGGTTCTGCTGTGTGAGCGTGAGATCATGTTCTGCACATGGGGGGCTCAGTACCTCGTCCCGCTCTTCCTCCTCCTCTCCTGTGCTTTGCTGGCTGGACAGTGCCACCTGTACAATAACCAATATTCAGGGTAAGATGTTCTGCTGTTTCCTTCAACTTACCTTTGTTTTTACCTTTGTCTTTGCTTTCTATCTGTCTCCAACAGTCTCTGACAGGCCTGCACTCAGAGGTCTTTTGTCTCTGCAGTTTTTGCTATGAGATATACTGTGCAGAATACTACTCAAACATGATAACTGTTATTTCACTGTCTGTTAGTTTTGCATTTATGGATATTTGTAGCTTTATTCAGTATCAGCTGTCTAGAAATTAATTTTATTTTTTTATGGGGGGAGGGGGGGAAGCATACTCATTTACCCTCATAGGGTTTAACTAGAACTACTTCTAACCCAACTCAACTTGCTTTCTGACATCTGTGCTCAGAATTTTATCTAGAGGTGATCAATACATGTAGGTGAGGTGGGGAATGGGGTCCTGAGAATTTAAACAACCGATAGTTACTTGGTTTGGAGTCAGCTTCATGTAATCTAATTTAGGTGATCCAAGGTAAAAATTTTCCTTCTATATTGCACCCAGCTGTCACAACTAGGGGATCCCATGTGATTCTATAAACATCTAGGGGCCAATTTACTAAAAGGCGACGTGACTAACGCTGGCGTAAATTTGCCAGCGTGACGTCATTTCGTGACTTCGCCGATTTACTAACGGGCGCTGGTGTAAATTCACTAGCGAAGGAGATAGACTCTAGCGCTACTTCACACTCTAACGGCAGATGAATTTTCACTCTGACAAATGGACGTAACTACGCAAGATGTGGATTTTAATGAAAGTTACCTCTTGCGCCAGACTTGCCTTCGCCACCTCAGACCAGGCGAAGAGTAGATAAGAGTTCCTCAAAATTGAAAATTTCTAAGTCCCAAAAAACACTGGCGACTTTTCAGTTTTTCAGGGTGATAGGCTGCAAAAGATCGTAAATTTTTTTTAGGGTACCCGGCTTCCCCCCTACATTTCCTAACATATGGCACATAAACTATACTCTGGGCTCATGTGTAGGGCATTATCACAACTTTATTTTATTTTATTATCTTCCCGCCGCATCCAAATTAGCCAACGCTAGTGCAACTTCGCTTTGCTTGCCGAATTAACGCTAGTGAAACTTCGCCATCGTTCGGCGCCCTGGATGCAACTTCACATTTTAGTGAATTAGTGCTGTCCTGGCGAATTTTCACCTGGCAAAAATGTGACGATGTGAGCTAAGCCGTTGCTGGCGAATTTCCGGAAGTTAGTGAATTTGCCCCCTAGAGTTCCGGAAAAATTAGTCATGGCAATTGGTTCTGTGGAAGAAGAACAGGCATAGAACCATTTTTTATTTAAAAACATACATTCCTGCCCCAGTTTTAATATATCTTTTTCAATTATTACTTAGGGCAGGAACCTTGAAATTCTGTATGTTAAGTGAGGAAGTCACAGACCAACTTGCGCAGTGGAAGAAACCTTCTGGCATCTTCCACACGTTGGTTTGTGACTTTCTCTTTCTGAACTCATGTGAATGCAAAGGACAACTCAGACCCACAGCTCACAGGGAACACCTGTTCCAATTTGGGGAAGGAATTGATAATGTTTTGGTGGGTATATGTTCTATTTCTATACAGGTTCATTAACAGGTGGAGCAATGTTGCCTGACTGGGTTATATGTAGGGCTACACTGAATACACTATTTTGGATTCAGCCAAACCCCCAAATCCTTTGTGAAAGATACGGCCGAATACCGAACCGGATCCTAATTTGCATATGCAAATTAGGGGTGGGAATGGGAAAACATTTTTTACTTCCTTTTTTTTGTGACAAAAAGTCACGTGATTTCCCTTCCCGCCCCTAATTTACATATGCTGAAGCCGAATCCTGCTGAAAAAGGCAGAATCCTGGCCGAATCCTGATCCTGATTTAGTCAGGGATGGATTCAGACGGCAGGCACCCTATGCCGTGTGGTCCTAGCGCCTTTAACACATTGCCGCCCTAGGCCCGGACCTTTGTGGCCTCACCACAAATCCGGGCCTGGATTCAGTGCAACCCTAGTTTGTTATTATTGGCTGCTCACTTGCCACTCCTAAAAAAGTTGGCAGCTTTTCCGTTCATGTATGGGGGTACAACAACAGCCTCCAGAATGATAAATTCCATCAGAATATATTATTGACAACAGCTAATGGTTTTCATGTTTAATTTGAACATGACTCTTATTATATAGCTTTTTATGTGTCTGTGAGAGGTTCCCTTTAAAAGAACAGTTCAGTGTATAAAAATAAAAACTGGAGTAAATAGATAGGCTGTGCAAAATAAAAAAAAATCTAATATAGTTAGTTAGGCAAACATGTAATGTATAAAGGCTGGAGTGACTGGATGTCTAACATAATAGCCTACCTAACACTACTCTAACTCGGAGTTAGTCAGAGACGTAAAGGGGGGCCACATAGGACATATCTGTTCAGAGAGTTTGCAATTGATCCTTAGCATTCAGTTCAGATGTGCCCCCCCCAAGTCACTGATTGGTTACTGCTTGGTCACCAGAGAGCTGAAAAGCAGGAAGTAGTGTTCTGGTTATTATGTTAGACATCCAGTCACTCCAGCTTTATACATTACCATTACTTATTGGCTAACTAACTATATTAGAAACATTTATATTTTGCACATCCTATTTACCCAGTTTTTATTTTTACGCTGAACAATTCCTTTAAGTATTGATTGTGCTTGTAGAGATCAGGAAGTAGAATGTGACTTTAGTTTTCACTTGCACTAGTTGTCTAGTTAAGTGCAAAAAAAAACCACAAATATGTTTTAATTAAAGGGATTGTTCACCTTTGAGATAACTTTTAGTATGATGTAGAGAGTGATATTCTGAGACAATATGAAATTGGTTTTAATTTTTTATTATTGAAGGTTTATGAGTTATTTAGCTTTTTATTCAGCAGCTCTTCAATTTGCATATTAACCAATTTGGTAACTAGGTCCAAGTTACCCTAGGAACCATACATTGATTTGAATAAGAGATTGGAATATGAATAGGAGAGGCCTGAATAGAAGGATCAGTAATAAAAAGTAACAATAACAATACATTTGTAGCCTTACAGAGCATGGGAGTCAACGACGCCCATTTGAAAGCTGCAAGGAGTCAGAAGAGAAAAGCAAATAACTACAAAACTATAAAAAATAAATAAGGAAGACTAATTGAAAAGTTGCTTAGAATTGACCATTCTATAACATACTAAGAGTTACCTTAAAGGTGAACCACCCCTTTAAAGCAACAAGCAAAAGGGGGGTATACTACCCCTTAAAGTCACTGTATACTCTAGGTAAAAAAACTAGATCTGCCTTCATATTATAATCCAATAATGCAAATAATTTTAATCATAGAGTAGTTTACCATTTGTAAACATCTAATTGGGGGCTGAAACACTTATGGCTCTGATGTGGGAACATATTTTGCCCTTAAACTAAATAGTGCAATTTGCATTACTCAGAACCCATTAATGGTCAGTAAAATAGTAAGACAAAACAGAGGCGCCAAAAGGATAAAATTTGCTAAAAACACTTAAAACCCCAATGGGTAATTCAGAGGAGGTAGTAGTGGACTTACCTCCTCCAAGCAGACACCAACGAAAGTGGTAATTTTCAGTAATAGTTTATTCACAAAACAATATTGAGCAGCAATACTGTTTTGTGAATAAACTATTACTGAAAATGACCACTTTCGTTGGTGTCTGCTTGGAGGAGGTAAGTCCACTACTACCTCCTCTGAATTACCCATTGGGTTTTTAAGTGTTTTTAGCTAATTTTATCCTTTTGGCGCCTCTGTTTTGTCTTACTATTATATCGAGTCCACCCCGAGTGGAGGGGTATCATCCCCTTTTTCTTCTTCTACAGAGAGCGACGTCTTATTTCTGAGTGGGGTCAGAATAATCTCCCCACCTGCCTATACAGTGGTTGCCTATCGGTAACCCTGGTTTGTGAGTATTAACTTGTTTACTCTACCATTACTCCTTGTAAAAACATATTACACTATTGGGGCTCTTGGTGTTCCTTTTTGTCTTCATGGTCAGTCAAATGTCCCAGAACACCAAGTCAAATGTGGTATGAGCATCACATTACAGGATGACAACAGAAGGCTACTACCCCCTGTACCCCTTAATGGGGAGCTAATCTCTAGTCGGGCCAATGCTTGTCCTTGGCACAGTAAATCAATGTTTTCATTATGTTTTATGCTGCTGCATTAGCTCTTTTACATTTGACCATTTCCCCCTGGCAATGGAGGTGACATTTTTCAGCCAAATGAAAAAAATAAATTCACAGTGACAGCCCTTATCCGTATATTAGTGCATTATGCACTGAACCGAATGATGTGCCATTCCAACAGGTTAGATCCACTGTGACATGAACATATTGATATTGGCACCATGACATTTTAAAGCAACTTCTGGAATGAACTGAACAGTGTAACATTTGCAGAGGGCAGATCTGCAGTGCATTAAGGCATTGTGGGATTCTGACCAGCTGAATTCCATTTTTATTTTGTATAGGCACTCAAGTTAGCTCTAACGTATGTGAAAAGTCACATGCATGGCTGAAAAGTGCAGCAAGGCTGCAAGAAATTGATTGTGGGAGCTTTAAAAAAATGTAAAAAGTCAGTCAATGAAACTCAGTTATTCATTTGTGTTGGTTGGTTGTTTATTCATCTTTGCCTCTATGGGGCAAATTTACTAAAGCGCGAAGCAGCTAACGCTAGGGCAAATTCACAAGAGTGACGTCATTTTGTTACTTCGTTGATTTAGTAACGGGCGCTGGCGTAAATTCACTAGCGAAGTGGACCTACTCTAGCGCTACCTCGCATCCTACGCTAATTCACTAACTTGCGCATTTTACTGAACGTTACCTCTTGCGCCAGACTTACCTTCACCACCTCAGAACAAGCGAAGTGCAATAGAGTAGATAGGGATTGCTTCAAAAAAAGTCCCAAAAAACATTGACGTCTTTTCCTTTTTTAAGGCTGAAAAAGATCGTAATTTTTTTTCGGGGTACCCTCCTTCCCCCTTACATTTCTTAAAATATGGCAACTCAACTATACAGTGGGCACATGTATAGGGCAAAATAACAACTCTATTTTATCTTATGAAGTTTTCCCAGGCTTGTGTAGTGTAATGTATTTGCTGCTACATATACGTCCATTGTACTTTAACTTGGTGCCGTATGCAAATTAGGCATCACTAGCGTAACTTCGCTTTGCTTGACGAATTAACCATAGAGCAACTTTGCTACCATTCGCCTCCCTGAGCGCAACTTCGCATTTTAGTTAATTTGCGTAGCGCTGGCAAAACTACGCCTGGCGAAGTGCAGCGAAGCTGGCGCAACTTCGGATCTTAGTGAATTTGCCCCATATGTGTCTATGTGTTCATCTCTGTTTCTATGTGTGTGTGTCTATGTAATCTGTCATCTCTTCAATCGGTGGCCATATATATATTTTTTTTATAGCTGACAGGAGCAATAAATGACATTTACTAGTGCAGTCATTTACTAGGAGACATACTATACATTTGCAGTGCAGACACAATTTTCATTCCTGGCTGTTCAGGCTGAATGAGTAGGCTGTTATCCCAGTAAATAAGGCTTTAAGTTTCCTGGGTATGAGCTGAGGAATCTTTCAGGATAAGACATCTGGGTGACTGGGTCAAGTAAACATGTGTGAAACATGTTAAAAGTCAATGGTGTGTCATGATATACAGTGAGCATTCATTTAGTATAGTGAGGGATGGGTTGTTTTGACCTTTTTAATTCTGAGTTTCAGTTTATAGGGACCAAGACAACATGTAGTTGATTTCTGCTGGGTCTATAATTAGCCAGTGTGCAAAATGTATGATGTGTCTCTAAGTACATTTAATATTCCAGGGTAATCTTTAGTTCCCAGATGTTTTTGGTGCAGCTGGAGGGCCACATGTGAGACATATCTGCTGTATTTAATAGAAGAAGGGGTCTGTTCCTCACTGAGCAATTAAAAGAAAACCTTTTAGGTTTCATAAATGCACTGATGGGACGTCAATTGTGTCAGACAGGATATTAGGACATATTCATGTAGAAAAAAAGGATCGCAGTTGAAAATAATGCTGCTTAAAATAATTGTATTAACAATAATGACATTATTGTGTTGCAAATAAAGGCAAACGCGTTTCATGCCCTTCCTGGGCACTTAATTGTAGACTCATTAGGACAGTCAATATACTGTATGCACTTGTATGGGCAACTTTAGACATTCCTGACCTCCATCAAACGATTCGAACGATTTTAATCGATCGATCAAATGATTTTTATTCGATCAAAAAAAAACTTAAAAACCTGCTCTGGAAGGTCCCCATAGGTTAACATTGCACTTCGGTAGCTTTAATTTGGCGAAGAATGAAGTCGAAGTTTTTTTTAAAGAGACAGTACTTCGATTATCGAATGGTCGAATAGTCGAACGATTTTTACTTTGAATCATTCTAATCATTCGATTCGATTAAATTCGATCAAATTTGACCAATTCAATGGTCAAAGTACCCAGAAAAATACTTCGTAATTCGAATATTTTTTTCACTCAAGCTTAGTAAATCTGCCCCATAGTTTCCATGGCAGGAAATCAGGATGTAGTGCCATCATAGCAACAAGTGTCCACTGGAAGAGATGTTAGAGAAGGTTTGCTGCAGGAGAAGCCGTTTGCAGCTGGATGGGAAAGTATGGAGCTGAGGACAGATGTGCAAAAAAACTCTTAACAGAAGGTGGAAAGGGATTGCTCTTTAACCCACCCATCAAAATGCATTTGTTAAAACAGGCTATCTGTGTTGGTTGTTAATTTATCTTTCACCAGAAAACTGATGATAAAAGATCATCATCATCAAAAATGATTCATTATTTGAATAGGAAGATGAGTAATGCGGTTTACCAGTCTATATAATACATTGAGGCCCAGGAGTCCACGGCCTTTAACTTTTACTTTCCACACTGGTCCAGGGGCGGAACTACCGGGGGAGCAGGGGGTGCGAGCGGGCCAGGGCCCGCGACCCCTCAGGGCCCCCTGGCAGTCCGCCCGCCGCATGTTTCCCGGCCAGTTCCGGGTGTACGAAGGGGGCGGGGGGCCGGCTGCGCGTCATGCGCCAGAGCCCGCCCTCCTCTAGTTCCGTTCTTGCACTGGTCCTCTTTCCCCCTCCTCTCCTTTGGCTTAAGCCCGGTGCTGGTTAGAGAGGTTGGCTTGAAGATCCGTAAAAAATACCAGACACACAATGGCAAGTGTAGTGGGGGTGACCCCTGCACGTTTATTAAGTCAAACACGTAATAAACGTGCAGGGGTCACCCCCGCTACACTTGCCATTGTGTGTCTGGTATCTGTTACGGATCTTTAACTTTCAAATGCCAAAACTTAGTGTGTGTAAGGCAGTGTAGTCCACATATTATTCAATGTACCAAGTGTTCACTGGTAAGACTATAAACTGATGATGAACTTTAAAAAAAACCCAAGTCTCTTTTACAAACAAGGAACTATTAATATCCTAAATGGGCCTCCAGTTTCACACCCCAATGTCAGTGTGGCTAATACTTTGAATTAAACACTTACAATATATACGCACAGTGGAGGCCAATTAATACAGCTATGGGACCTGTTATCAAGAATGCTCGGGACCTGGGGGATTCCGGATAACAGATCTTTACTATTAGAATATCATATAAACATTAAATAAACCCATTAAGCTGTTTTTGCTTCCAATAAGGAACACTTATATCTTAGATTGGATCAAGCACAAAGTACTGTTTTATTATTACAAAGAAAAATAACATAATTTTAAAAAATTTGGGGTACTTGGTTACAATGGAGTCTATGGAAGATGGCCTTTCCATAATTCGGAGCTTTCTGGATAACAGGTTTCTGGATAATGGACTAAATACCTGTAATATAAATGGCATCTGTCATTAACATGGATTAATTCATTTAGGACACATACTGTAAAATTTGTCCTCCCCCAACCATGATCATATAGCGCCATCGTTTTAAAGACTTGCAAAGAAAACAGTGCAGAATTACACACCAATATGCCAATCAGAGCCATTATATGCAATGTAAGATTACATTTAGTTATATAGATGTGTAGGGAATTTTGGAGTATGTGTGTAAAATTCTGGAGTAAAAAGAGGTCTTAGCTTTTCACACTGGCAATTTCTCTCTGTGTGAATTTCTCCCATTGACTTCAAATGGTTACACCAGAACTGAGGACGTACACTGCATTCAATTGTATACACAATGCAATAAATGCTTCACTATGCAATGGACTTCTTCAGCAATCAAGGTACATTGCATCAATTCCTGCATAAAGAGGATATGTGATAAAATTCTGGGTTACAGTATAATACATGCATTAGGACCACAGCAGAGCATTTTCTATACCACTTATTTTGCACCAATTTCTGCACCCTAAAGCTGGGGGGAAAACATTTCCCCCAGCTAATGCCCCATAGGATTCAAGCTGCATTTGTACCCATTCAAATGAAGGGTTGATTCACACCTTGGGGTACAGATCATTTTCCATTACACAATACACATCTTATTATACAAAGGACATTTTATTAATCCCCCAAAATACGTTTGACAGTTTTATTTTACATAATAAGATCCAGTCCCTTGTGCTTAGGAACTAGAGTGTGTGGGGAGTAGGCATTTCCTGAAGTCTATATAACAGCTGGATGAAGGAAACTGCTCATGTCTGTGTAGTATTTTACCATAACAATACCTTTTGTATATGAATTACTGTGCATTTATACATGATTACAAAACTTTTTAAATATAATTTCAAATCGACCTTTTGGTCTTAAGACTTCGCTGGCTTTTAATCAATGGGGTGCTATGTAAAAAAGGTGCAGTAAATTGTATCTATGACGTGATTATTATTATTGTGAAAAAATTGACTTCACCACCTCAGACCAGGCAAATTGCTAAAATGAAGCTACATCTTCCTCAATCATATGTCAGTGACATCTTATCCTGTCTGCATTAAAATTGTAAAAACACTGGCGACTTGTCCTTTTTTTAAATGGGATTGCCTGCAAAAGTCCTAACTATTAAACTTTTTGTGGTTAATATTTTATCCCCAGATATTTGAGGGGCATGGAACATTCATTTTACGGTGGGTTTATGTGTAGGGCATTAGAGGATCACTTTTGTCTTTATTCACGTTCCTTGGACATTTGTAATACAATGTGACCACTTCAAGCATTTGCACGAATATCTCTAATAAAGACGTCCATACGACTTTAATGTACCCGCCATATTCAAATTGACCTAATTGTAAGAGGACTAACGAAGTTTCGATAGGCAGAAGCGATCGATAGCGTCATTTTGCTTTGAACCTCTCACACTGCCAAATTAACGCTAGCGAAAAGTCACCAGGACACAACTTCACATTTTAGTGAATTAGCCTAGTGGTAACGAATTGTCGCCTGGCGAAGTGGCACGAAGTGTGGCGAATCATTCGCTGGTCACAATTCGCCAATTAGTGAATCTGACCCAATGACGTTTAATAAACACGCCCTTTATTCTGTGCAAACAAACGTTATAAACTTGACATGTTGCTTGTCTTGACTGAGCCAGTCTCTATAGTTATTGTTGGTCAGAACCTTTGTTGAATCTTGTAGTTCAGGTTTCCCCATAGACAGGGAATTCCTGTGTTACTTCCTCTTTAATTACATACATGGACACAAGTGGGATAATAACTGATATTCTAATGTATAGTAGCCCACAAAGGTCATTAAAATAAGTTGAGGAACACTACTTCAGATGCTCATTACAGATGAATTACAGATGTTCCCAAGCAATTTAGGCTCTCCGTTTATTGTCTGTGTCCTAAGAATGCTTCTGAACTTGTTGTATTACAGCTGCTTGTGTTGTGATCACGTGTTTTCCATTATTAGTTCTTTCCATTATTAGTTCTTTCCATTATTAGACGTATCACTTGGCTGATCTGCAGAGCTCCCTTGTGCTTGTGCAGTGGCAAGTGGAATAGACAGCCAACTGATTACATCCTCTAAGGGACATGAAGAATTCAGCATGTTCCTGTACCCAAATGAATTCTAGAAATAACCATTACTTTTTTGGGAACTAAATTCCTCAGGCATGCATGAATTCAGCCAGCCGATGTATATGGGAAGGAGACATGGTTTATATTTTACTAAATGGTATATTTCATTTAACGAGCAAAACTTTAGTTAAATGTAAATGCCTCCTGTGTTAATTACAGTGCAAGAGTAATACAAAATGCCCACAGCAAGAACAAATAAAACAGATGCCTGTGCTATAACATTGGTTATGTTACACCTTAAAGGGGATGTAAAGGCAAAAAAAAAAAATCCAATTTTAATTTTCTTTAATGAAAATGAAATCTATCACCAATATACTTTAATTAAAACATGTCTGCCATTTTTATAAGAAACATGACTGTATGCTGTGAAATTCCTCCTTTGTATTACTTGCTCTGACTGCTGCAGATGGCTCCTAACTGCTCTGCAGAGAAACAATCATACTACAGCAGGGGGAGGGCCCCACCTTACTTTTCTGACCTTGAGCAGCTTTGTTTGTTTCCCTATAAAGCAGCCGGCGACCGTGTAGAGATTAATTTCCACAAACCCAGTGCAGTCTGCATATTTTGATTATTAATCAGTCTTGCTGTATCGGCTTCTATGGCAGATATTATTTGACTTGTGCTGTTTTGGGAATTTATTGAGCTTAACCTCCTAACTGAAGCCCAGACCACACTGAGCATGTGCATAGTCTTGGTCTTGCAAAGATGTTTAACAAAGTTACAAGATGACAGCCCCCTGCGGCCAACTTTGAAAGCATAAATCATTTGTTTAATTCGATTTCTGGTGCAGTAAATTCAAGTATTTATTTAGTATACAAAATACAGCATTTCTAACCTTATTTTATTTAAGATCCCCTTTAATAAGCATCTACAGTTTGAATGCACTGAATATTTTGAAAAATAATTGAAACTGAAATCTGCAGTTTGAGGACTTGGGTGTAATGTATGAAACAGAGCCGGGCCACGCTGGCCTGGTGCCCTAGGCAAGCCGGGCAGTCATGGCGCCTGCTTAGCGTGCACATGCGCAAAACTGTGCTCGTGTGCGCATTCGCAAAATGGAGTTTGCGCACATGCGCAGAAGCGGAAAAGATGCGATAATAAGCAGAGAGTCGGGCAGAGAAGGGAACCGGCGACAGAGGAGGTACGTGACTGGCGCCCACCCAGCTTTGCGCCCTAGGCACGTGCCTACTCTGCCTACCCCTAGTTCTGGCCCTGGTATAAAACCTGCTGGGCATATTTCATAAGCAAGCTTCTTTCGTATCGGTAATGATATTTGTAGCCTGTACACTTATAAGGAGGTAAAAATAAAGTAATAAACATGTATAGATGACCGTGCAGCACTGTTGTAGGGCTTTACTGGCAGACCAACCACTAAAAGAACAATTCACTGGCACTCGAAGGCTGATGCAAGCAGGGATTAGTCCTTGCATGTTTATTTGCAGATAGGTGCAGCATTTCAGGGATATATCCCATTGTCCTTGCTTGCACCATCCTTCGTGTGCCAGTGAATTCTTCTTGTACTGACTTTTTGGAGGATGCCGATCACCGTGCACCAGGTGTCCAGATTAGAAAGCCAGGGTGTGCGAGCGGTGCCTCTCTTCTAAATAAGACCAACCACTAAACTATCTAGAAAATATCAAAAAAAACTTCAAGTTGAACATATTAAAAATAGATGAAGCTCTGATGGCCAACGGGGCCATCACATGGGTTAAAGTTCAGGTCAGTAATAGCAGGTTTCTGCCTCTGAATCCAGTCTGTGTAACCAAACAGGTTTTATAGATGAAGTTGCAAAGTTGTGAAAAAACCCTGAGAGAAAGTTACAGCATCAGTGTTAAACTGGACAAGTTGTATCAAGAAGGTGCTGTATGGTCACACTATCAATCCATAAGAAAATACTGGTTTTGTGAAGAAAAATGCCTTATATTTTGTAATATCTCATGTTAAAACAGAACAGCTATGGATACTTGTGTTTCTTTACAGAAGGTTTCATAATTGCCATGCTTAGTAAAGTAACAGGATAAAGAAAATACAATGAGCTCCAAAAAGGGCATTTAAGGAAAATGAAACTGATCACAGTGAGATCTTGGGAGCAGAAACGATGGACGGTCTGCCAGTACTTATTCCACCATGAAGTGTGGAACAGAGAATGCCAGAGAGGGGATCGTTAAATACAAATGTCTTTAAAATTAACCTTTAGAATATAAAAACACAAAATTTGATCACCCACTAAAGCTCCTCTGCACCGACTGATGAGAATCTGTTGAGAATAATTAACAGGAGTAAGATGGCTTGAGACAGTTAGTATATACTGTAATTGTGGAAAAGTCTCACGGCTGTTTTGGCGGTTATCTATCTGTTATCTATTGGCACAGAATTCAATAGTGTAACAATGAACAACTGGAATTGCAGGAGGTCATAAGGGGTCGTTTAGTCGTTTACAGATCCCCAGGGCTGAAGTGCTAGAGCACTAAGGAGAACAAAAGCATGTCCCTTCCTCCTGCCACTCCACACACACCCATACCTCCCAGCTGTCCCATTTTTCTCGGGACATTCCAAATTTTAACAGCTCAACCCGCAGTCCCGGATTGTTACTGAAATGTTCAGTTTTCTCTTTGATCTCCTGCACTGAACAGCCAGAAAAAGATACAATTAAAACTGAATTCGCTTTTGGCAGAGAGCCCAGAATACTTGGCAGGTGAGACTTTTGTAACAATTTAAGGTAAGGAAAGAAACAATTGTAACAATTTAAGATAAGCAGGTCTCTTGTGGAAATAGACTTGCAACAAAAAGGAGAATTCAACCTGTAATTAAAAAAAAAGGTGCGGAGAACAAAGGCTTTTCAAGATGTACCTGCTGTGGTGTTTATACAAACGGCCTGTAGGTGTCACTGTGCACCAGAGTTATACTGTGTACATAGTACTTTCTATAATGCTTAAAAGCATTAGAGATGAAGTTACTGTTGAAGTGTATTGGCTGCATCACTCTGCTAATAAAGCACTGTTATACTCTACTCATCCTCGGCTACCCAAAACATAACACCTGCCCATTATCCCGCCCCCTTGTGCCTACCTCTAGTTCTGTCCCTGAGGTTCTCTCCCACACATTAAAATAGAGACAGTTTATGTGTACATGCAGTTGGGACCACTGGAGCTGTGACTGAGGTGAATGGCATATCATTTCTGTATACATGTGCAGAATATGTCTAAAATGGTCAAACATAACTTACATTTGCTGCTGGAATATATTCTACCACCAGGTGGCATTTTTGTTCTGACAATTTTCCTTTAACAATTGCAGTTTCTATAGCTGTTGCTGTGTAGGTACGTATTAGTATTCAACGTATATCCTGGTCTGAGCATGAGCAATCTATGCTTGGTCCCTGGCCTGTTACTACAGAGGTTCCAATGATCTGGGACTTACACATTTATTTTTTGAGGGTTAATGGTCTCCTTAAAGAAAGGGTTAAACAAGATTAGAGGCAGTAATTCATCTGGAGAAGGTACAGGAGATCCAGCAGGACATACTGTGCACCAGGTACACTCTATTCCAATCTGTATCTAAAATCTACGTCAGTGGTGTCCAAACATCAGCGGCAGCAACAAATTGGATGAATGCTGTGTAAATTCAATAAAGGAAACTCAAAATTCAGTATACTGTGTGCTTACTGTTACTGACACAGAAACCTGCTGATCATCAGAATTGGCACCTTATCTGGGACACTCAGCTCACCTCTCATTACTCTCTATTATTCTTATCCCAAGTAACTCATCGAGGTACAGTTAGACTTTCCAAAGACAACAGTTCTGTTGTAAGGAAGCCAAGACCCTTACGTAGTAATATATATGCTATAGATATACAGGGGAGCACTAGAAAGTATACATAACATTAAACAAAATGTAAAAAGAATTATTTTACAGCTAGGGTGGAAGACCCTGCCTATGGATAGAATATGCACTTCTTGGAGCTGCTAGAGGTATGGGATCCGTTATCAAGAACCCCATTATCCAGAAAGCTCCGAATTAGGTAAAGGCTATCTCCCATAGACTCTATTTTATCCAAATGATCCAAATTTTTTAAAATGATTTCCTTTTTCTCTGTAATAATAAAACAGTACCTTGTAGTTGATCCAAACTAAGATATAATTAATCCTTATTGCAAGAAAACCCAACCTATTGGGTTTATTTAATGCTTACATGATTTTCTATTAGATTTAAGGATGAAGATCCAGATTACGGAAAGATCCCAGGCATTTTGGATAACAGGTCCCATACCTGTACATTGCTTATAAAGGTCCAGTATATGAATAATTGCATTGCTTACATTACAATATCTTCAGCATCCCTTTGATTGGCTTACAGAGTGACTCAGGAGACAGGTTTCTATTTATAAGAACAATTAAATAAGGGTATGGGTCCTGTTATCCAGAATCCTTGGGACCTGTGGGTTTTTTTGGATAAGGGATCTTTCCATAATTGGGATCTACATACTTTACGCGGTAGATTTATAAAGGGTCGAATTGAAAATGTAGAGTTTATTTTTGTGTAATCCGACTAGGGAACAGTCCAAATTCAATCTGAGTTTGAAAAAATTTAGAAATTCAAATTTCAAAATGTATTGTCCTTTTAAACATTCGAATTTGACTATTCGCCATCTAAAACCTGCCAAATTGGTGTTTTAGCCTATGGGGTACCTCCTACAATCAATATGGAGTCATTTGATGGACTTTTTTTAAAAAAAAACAATTTTTGGTGAAAAAAACTCGAATCGATTTGAGTTTGCAATTCTATCCTATTCACCCATTTTAAAAAAATTGGTTTTATTTATAAATACATTTTGACTGGCTTTGTTTTTTTTAAATTCTGAGTTTATGGGAGTGGATGGGAGTTTTTAGAAACTCCCATAAACTCGAAATTCGACACTTCCTAAATATGACCCATAGGGGCAGATTTACTAAGGGTAGAATTTCGAAATAAAAAAACTTCAAAATTCGACCTTCAAATTGAAATCCCTTGACTTCGGATGTCAAAGTCGAGGGATTTTTACTGTATTCGATTGGTGGAATGATCGAATAGAAATCGTTCGAATCAAACAATTTTTAGCGATCAATCGAACGATTTCTATTCGACCAAAAAAACCTTAGAAAAGTGCTCTGGAAGGTCCCCATAGGCTAACATTGCACTTCGGTAGCTTTAATTTGGCGAAGTATGAATTCGAAGTTTTTTTTAAAGAGACAGTACTTATCGATTATTATCGAATGGTCGAATAGTCGAATGATTTTTACTTCGAATCGTTCGATTCGAAGTCGAATGGACGAATATAGCCTATTCGATGGTTGAAGTATCCAAAAATGTACTTCGAAATTCAAACTTTTTGAAACTCAAACCATCACACGAGCTTAGTAAATCTGTCCCTTAGTCTACTAACACTGAATAAACCTGATACCGTATGATTATTTTGCCTCCAATAAGTATTAATCATATCTTAGTTGGGATCAAGTACAAAGTACTGTTTTATTACTACAGAGAAAAAGGAAATACGATTTACAAATTTAAATTATTTGATTAAAATGGGGTCTAAGCTTTGTGGATAACAGGTTTCCGGATAATGGACCCTATACCTATGCTTACAATATGTGCCATTTGGATAAAACAGGGATTTCGCCACTAAATTAATGTGACAGATATTGTCCCTGGAACCAAGACTGACGGAACTTGAGTAGACTCTGGATGGACTGAATGAACTAAGAGCACAAATGGGGTTAATGCACCGCAGAATTCTGTTCCTTAGCAACAGTGAATCATATATAAAGGAAATATTGTATTCATACCACTCTATTTGAAATACTAGATGGTAACTGGAAAGTACCTTATATTTTTCTGCTATTTTGTTGGTGTAGGTTGTGATTGCTGCATTACTTAAAGGTGATAAACACCCAAAAACACAATTTTGCCTAATGTTAAAAAAAACGGTATTTAAACAATCTATATTAATCCCATATTTCCAGTGTTTTTATTCATAATTGCAACTGAAGGCTGCATTCTTAGTTGCCTCTCTGACAATTAAAACAACGTAGAAGTTGTCAGTTCTCCAGCCAAGGCTCCATTTCCCACAATGCCTTGCACGTGTCTTCATAGATCCATTAGTCGGCGGGCTTCTGCAACATTGCTTCAAAAAACAACAGCGCAGAGAATAGCAAGGGACAGACAGGTTCTGATTTCAGTTGCAATTACATTGCCAATTCTTTTGTACCCATTGAAACTGTTTAGGAATTGATAATGATATATTGTGCGGAATGATTTTTTTCTTTTATCAGGCAAAAGTTTCTCTTTGGGTTTCCAACCCCTATAATTTCACTTTTCCTTTCCATAGTGATGTCCTGGAACACTAAGCCTCAATCAGAAATAAATTAAACATGTAAACGGGAGGCTCATGTGCAACTATGATGCAGTCAGCAGCGCTCACGCATGTGTGAAGTGCTTGTGACATTTTGTATATTGAATTATGCTCAGGGCAGCGGAGTCACAGTTTAAAAGGCTATTTGTTCTGCGTAAGTGCTTTAATGAAATGTTAAATGTTAGGCTGTGAACCTTAAACGAGATAAAGTAAGTGGCAAAGCCATTAAACTAGCAGTACACATTAGTCTTGTCCATAACATTGCAGATAACTATACTATACCTTTCTGTGCTCTTTTCTTGTATCTGTTGCACCAGAATTCATAAAGTAATGGACAAATAAGCTCTCAGAGCTCAGCACAGGAAAATAACCCTTAAAGAAGAAGGAAAGATATCGAGTTTTTTGTCACTAGATTAGCCACATTAGTGCAAGCTATAACACTGTATTTATTCTGTAGACTGCTTTGCCTTGCCAGAGTAAACAGCTCTAGAAAATCTCTCTGTTTGTTTAGGATAGCAGCTGCCATATTAGCTTGGTGTGACATCACTTCCTGCCTGAGTCTCTCCCTGCTCCCTCATAGCTCTGAGCTCAGAATACAGCAGGGAGGGGAGGAGGGAGGGGAAGAGAGGAGCAAACTGAGCATGCTCATGCCCTGCCCTGGAGGTTTAAGATGAAAGAAGGAAGTCTGATACAGAAGCCCTTGTATTTACAATAGAAGGACAGAAATGCAGTATTTCTTTTGATAGAGGACTCTGAGCAGCATTACTTTGAGGATTTACTGGTATATTTATATAGGCCTTTCTGATAAAGCTTACTTCGTTTTAACCTTTCCTTCTCCTTAAAGCTGGTTTAATGTCACTAGGAGGTTGTGGAACTTGAACTCTTACTACGAACCTCTAAAAGTGCTATACCATTCAACAAAACCACTAAAACAGCAAAGATAATCTGCAATACACTCTAAGGGGCATATTTATTAAGGGGCCCATTCATTAAGTTCGAGTGAAGGAATAGAAGAAAAAATACTTTGAATTTTGAAGTTTTTTTTGGCTACTTCGACCATCGAATGGGCTACTTCAACCTTCGACTACGACTTCGAATCGAACGATTCGAACTAAAAAACGTTTGACTACTCAACCATTCGATAGTCTAAGTACTGTCTCTTTAAGAAAAAACTTCAACCCCCTAGTTCGCCACCTGAAAGCTACCTAAGTCAATGTTAGCCTATGGGGAAGGTCCGCATAGGCTTGGCTAACTTTTTTTGGTCGAAGGAATATCCTTCGATAGATGGATTAAAATCCTTCGAATCGCTCGATTCGAAGGATTTAATTGTTCGATCGAACAATTATTCCTTCGATCATTCGATCAAACTATTTGCGCAAAATCCTTTGACTTCGATATTCGAAGTCGAAGGATTTTAATTCCCTAGTCGAATATCGAGGGTTAATTAACCTGACTCCAGCAGCCAGACAACTATTGCTCAATGAGGTTACAAATGTAGTATTATTGTTCCCTTTTTATTACTAACAAACAATAAAAATATAATGACCAGTTGTAAATTTTCTCAAAATATCACTGCTCCTTTAAATAACTATGTGCTGTTAAGGCAATTGCACATGAGGCATTTCTGCATGTTTTGTCACTTGAATGTCCCCAATTAATTCCTATGGCAATAGCTTGCACCTATGGGTGCACTCACAGGGCAGGAAATTATCACTCAAGAAGGCTGACTACATTTTCCATTGATAATTGGCTCACTCACGAGTGCAACCTGCTGGTCCAGATACTTATCGTTAAAATGAACAGGGGCAATTTGTACTCACCCACTGAGTGTGAAAACAGGCAACAAAACAAACAGAATTGTTGCCCCAAGTGCCATTACCAATGATCAAACTCACATTGATTGCATTCCATAGAAAATGAATACATGACATTGCCATGGAGTATGAAATGAAGGCATTCGGCGTATTGAGAAATAAACTATTGCACTCAGAAGGAATATGGGTGTGATGTCTATCCTGTCACCAGTGCCTCCATTCTTTCATAACTTAATTAAAATTACAGTCTTAAAGTAATAACCCTGCTGGATTGAGTCTACCATACAGGTATGGGATCATTATCCATAAACCCTTACTCCAGAATGCTCCAAATTACAGGAATCTCTCATAGACTCAATTTTAATTAAATAATTACATTTTTTAAAATGATTTCCCTTTTCTCTGTAATAATAAAACAGTATATTCTACTTGATCCCAACTAACATATAATTAATCCTTATTGGAGGCAAAATGATCCTTTTGGGTTTAATTAACACTGAAATGATTTTTAAGTAGATTTAATGAATGGTGATCCCCACTGCGGAAAGACACCTTTTCCGGAAAACTCCAGGTCCCGAGAATTCTGGATAACAGGTCCCATACCTGTATTTATTTTACATATAAGCTCATTTTCAGTTTATCCTCAGCTTTGAATGCAGAGAAGCATGAGGGGTGAATGTGGCCTTTAATGTAAAGCTGCAGTGCAGTATATATAACTCAGTAAAGTTTCATATCCTTCTATACAATATTCTATTTTAATTGTCAGCCCTTACTGCATATTTGCCAAATTACAGCTGCCATTTATAACCTTCAGATTCTCGAGGATACATTTTTATGCTCTAGCTGGTACAGATAATGTATATGTTCTTTCTAAATCGCCTGACCTTACTCAGGGACACTGATTAGGTAGGCAGTATGCAGGCTTTAGAGAAGTGGAACAAGTTTGCACTTCTATTGAAACTGCCAGCAACGTCAACAATCGGGCAGAGATAATATGTAGGGAGAGCGGAGAGAGAATTCACGTAGAGTCTCTGATAACAATCACGTTACATAATCCATCCCTCACTCCTGACACTCACTTTGTTTGAATACTTAAACATATTCTGACTTGCTAACTTGCACTCAGCATGATATTACTATATTGTACTATAGGCAAAATTACATGGGAATGTAAAACAATTTTATTGTAGCATCTTATTACTACAGGCATGGGATCCGTTATCCGGAAACCCGTTATCCAGAAAGCTCAGAATTACAAAGAGGCCATCTCCCATAGGGGTAAATTTTCTAACCTCTGGAAATTCGCCAGCGACAGCTTCGCTCACATCGCAACGCTTCGCCAGGACAACGCTAATTCACTAAAATCCAAAGTTGCGTCCAGGACACCGAACGCTGGCGAAGTATTGCTAGCGTTACTGCGGCAAGCGGAGCGAAGTTGCGCTAGCGTTGGCTAATTTGCATATGGCGGGACGTTAAAGTTGAATGGACGTATATGTTGCAGCAAATATATTACACTACACAAGACTGGGAAACCTTAATAAAATAAAATAGAGTTGTTATAGTGCCCTACACGTGCACAGTGTATAGTTTATGTGTCAGGAAATGTAGGGGGGAATCTGGGTACCCCAGAAAAAATTTACAATCTTTTGCAGCCTATCACCCTGAAAAATTAAAAGCCGCCAGCGTTTTTTGGGGGTTTTTTTCAACTATTTTTTGAGGAAGTCCTATCTACTCTATTGCACTTCGCCTGGCCTGAGGTGGCGAAAGCAAGTCTTAGTGAATTTGCATAGTTACGTCCATTTGCCAGAGCGCAACTTTGCCAGGCGTAAAGGAGCGAAGTACGGCTAGAGTACTAGCTAACGTTAGTCGCTTCGCCCTTTAGTAAATCTACCCCATAGACTTAATTTTATCCAAATAATTCAAATTTCTAAAAATGATTTTCTTTTGATTTTTTACATCTGTCATAATATTGCCTTTGAAAGCTACTTATTTTGCCATAAAGTATTTGCGCAATGGTTTTACATTACCTGTCTGATGCCCCATGTTCCTTTATGAGGGGGCTGCCATATTTGTGCAGCAGGAGTCCATTAGCATTAGAAACTTTAACTGACAGGCTGAGATGGGACAGTCAGGTTGGCAAAACAGTCAGGTTTAGAAACTAACAAAACCTCTCAATAAAAAACGATCAACATGACCTATAGGCAACTTTTAGGGGCACATTTACTATCGGTTGAATATTGAGGGTTAATTAACCCTCGATATTCGACCATCGAAGTTAAATCCTTCGACTTTGAATATCAAAGTCGAAGGATTTACCGCAATTCCTGCGATGGAACGATCGAAGGAAAAATCGTTCAATCGAACGATTAAATCCTTTGAGTCGAACCAGGTCCGGACTGAGAATTAAAATAGGCCCTGGCATTTCAGGTACACAGAGGCCCAATCAGCCCACATAGAGGCCCAAACAGTCCCCACCAGCCCACTAAATATTGACTTTCTATGGGACCTTATAGCAGCCCTTCTGGCATTTGCCAGAACCCACAGATTGCCAGTCCGGGCCTGAGTCGAACGATTCAAAGAATTTTAATCCATCGATCGAACGATTTCCCTTCGATCACAAATTGGTAGGAAAGCCTATGGGGACCTTCCCCATAGGCTAACATTGGTGCTCGGTAGGTTTTAGGTGGAGAAGTAGGTGGTCGAAGTTTTTTTTAAAGAGACAGTACTTCAACTATCGAATGGAAGAATAGTAGATTCAAAACGATTTTTAGTTTGAATCTTTCGATTCGAAGTCGTAGTCGAAGGTCGAAGTAGCCAATTCGATGGTCGAAGTAGCCAAAAAAATACTTTGAAATTCGAAGTATTTTTTATTCTAATCCTTCACTCGAGTTAAGTAAATGTGCCCCTACATGTACATTCATATTTTAAAAAGTAGTTTTTTAGTGTCAGTATCACTTTAAGGTATGAATATCCAAATTACTGAAAGATCGGTTATATTGAAAACGCCAGGTCCTGAGCATTCTGGATAACAGGTCCCATACCGGTACTATTACTGATCCAGACTGAAATATGTAAGAGTAATGGATAGCACACCCAATTTGAAAAAATAGTAGAAAATTTATTACAAAAAGGAAAAGAAAAATATAAAAATTATACAAAAAATATTAAATAATATAACAGTGAGCCCAATGCGTTTCGAACATAAGGGTCTTCCTCAGGGGCACAAATAGACAAAAAAAAACAAAAAGGCAGGTAACTGTATTGAAAGATAGCTATTAAGCGAAGATAGAACAGAACTGGGACCTGTTATCCAGAATGGTCAGGACCTGGGGTTTACCAGACAATTGGTGTATCTATAATTTGTATCTCCATACGTAAAGCCTATTAAAAAATCATTTAAACATTAAATAAACCCAATCGGATGGTTTTGCCTTCAATAAAGATCAATGATATCTTAGTCGGAATTAAGTGCAAGGTACTAATTTATTATTACGGGGGGGAAATAATTTTTTACAATTTCAATTGAAACAGACTCTATGGGAGATGACCTTCCCATAATTCAGAGGTTTCTGGATAATGAGTTTCTGAATTTTGACTCCAATACCTGTACAAGGTGGGCATCATTAGACTTTGCCATGCAATTAAAACCATCCCAACACTGAGGAATATTAAAAGCGGCTTCTTAACAAGGGGGATCTAATTAATTTCCCTTCTGAAAAATGTAACCATTTTACAAGCTCTGTTACGTCCATTATATTATTCAGCTACTAAATTAGATTTTTTTAAGCTGTTTTTATTTCAGAAACATTTTATTTTATCAATCTTAATACATGTTCTGATATATATCATACCTGTCTCGCATTATAAAAAATAATAATAGCCATAAAATCCAAATATTTAGGCATGTTGTGCAGAACTGTAGCATAAATGTATGCTCAATACCAGGGGGCACATTTACTAAGCTTGAGTGAAGGATTCGAAGTAAAAAAACTTTGAATTTCGAAGTTTTTGTTTGGGTACTTCTAACATCGAATAGGCTACTATGACCTTCCACTACGATTCGAACGATTCAAACTAAAAATCGTTCGACTATTCGACCATTCGATAGTCAAAGTACTGTCTCTTTAAACTTTGACTACATACTTCGGCACTTTAAACCTACCGAGGTACTATGTTAGCCTATGGGGACCTTCCCCATCAGTTTTCTAAGGTTTTTTTGATCGAAGGATAATCTTTCGATCGATCGATTAAAATCCTTCGAATCGTTCAATTTGAAGGACTTCATTGTTCAATCGAACAATTTTTCCTTCGATCGTAGGATTAGCGGTAAATCTTTCGAATTCGATATTCGAATTCGTAGGATTTTACTTCGAGGGTCGAATTCGAGGATTTACTAACCCTCGATATTTGACCCTTAGTAAATGTGCCCCCAGGTGTATGTAGGGACCCATAGATTTAGTATGTCCTTATGGCTTTAAATCCCTACACTTCCTTATCTCTCTAATTGCTGGACAGATGCCCACCATGTATCTAGTGTGGTTAGGGGTGGATCATTTTTGGAAGCAAACAATCTTATTGGGTTTATTTAATGTTTTAATGATTTTTAGAACTGAAACTATCCCTGAACTTGAAAAACCCCAAACATTCTGGATAACAGATCCCATACCTGTACTGTTAACCACTGCAGATAACTTGCTATTCGCTACCACTACAGGTGACCCGGTATCCAGGATTAACACTCAAGGATGCTTTGGCGTGGGCTTTCATATTATACTAGCAATGCAGGGCAGGAAGTGATATTAATCCAGTGCATGACCCTAATTTCCCTTTGGCCAAACAACAGCTCAGTTATTTAAAGCAAAATAACCCATAATTAATGAGGAGGCAATCTATTTCCTTCGGGTTACCTGCTGTAGCCACCCACAGAATTCAGATGACTCTTCATAGCAGTGAAGAAGTCTTATAAACCTTAGCTATGTCATATGAAAATCAATATGTGCCTGTATTCAGATCATTGAAAACAATGTTTTCAACTTCATATCAGCTACAGGTATATCATATTAGGAATTTGGTTCATCTGAAACAATTTGAGGCTGATTGTGGCATCAAGAGGAAAGACATTCTTAACGACAATCACTGTTTTATATCAGCAACTCTGAACTGTAAGCCTGTAAGATGATTTCCCAAACACATTCATGAAGCTATAAATAAAATCCTGAAACCAACTATTTTGCCTCTAGTTTTCCATAGTAAGAAAAATATCAACAAACTTACATAAAATTGAGTTGCCAATGGCTTATTCGCAATACAGGTATGGGACCTGTTATCCAGAATGCTTGGGATCTGGGGTATTCTGGATAATGGATCTTTCTGTAATTTGGATCTCCGTGCTTTAAATTACTAGAAAATAACTTAAACATAGATACAAATATAAAAATAAGCCCAATAGGCTGGTTTTGCTTCCAATAAGGATTAAGTATATCTTAGTTTGGATCAAGTACAAGGTACTGTTTTATTTTTACAGAAAAGAAGCAAATAATTTTTAAGAATTTGGATTAGTTGGATAAAAGTCTATGGGAGACAGCCTTTCTGTAATTCAGAGCTTTCTGGATAACAGATTTCCCGATAACAGATCCCATACCTATATTGTAATGCCAGGGTTCTTGACAATCACACATTGCCATGTCCTTATATTCTCAATTTTAAACATATCGACAAGTAAACATACATTTTAGTAACTTGGTGCTGCTTAAGGGAATTCTTCCTCTACTTTGTGTAGCTTTAATAAAAGCAGATTTGATATCAAATACACAGAATATGTTCTGGAATATATTGGCTTATCTATATGCAGATAAGGACTGAATGTCCTAATGTTCAAGCCTCAAAAAAATGGTAAACTTTTCTGTTGATCTATTTTATTATTGTTTTCCCAATCTTTTCAACAGAGATAAAGTAATACGGGTTTTTCCAAAGAATGAAAAAGAAGCTAACGAGTTAAAGAATATGTATCAGCAGCTACAGGTAAGGTTTTTAAGGGAGAATATTGAAAACGTCTGTGCTATTCCATTCAGCTGGGACTTGTACCTTACTGGGCTGCACACTAAGGGGGTTATTTATCAAAGTCCGAATTTATCTCAATATTTTCTGCTACAAACTCCGATCAAATCCGCTTGGGTTTTTTGCACTTATTTTTTATTACATTTTCCTTAAAATTTGGTTTGCGAGAAAAAAATCTGATTTTCGCGATTTTTCACACAAAAACTCGGATTTTTGCCCGAAAACTTCAGGGTATTGCACAAAACCCAGCGCATTTCAAAAAATCATTGGGACTTTTCCCATTGACTTATATGCAACTTCGACAGGTCTGAGATGCCAGATTTTCACACTCTGACTTTTCCTTCCTCAGGGTTTAATAAATTCCGAAAAATTCGTAATTTTTAAATAACCGATTTTATAAAAAGAAATCAAGATTTTTTTGTGATTTTTGCATTCGGACTTTAGTAAATAACCCCCTAATAAGTACAAAACTTAGTTTTGTTAAGACTGATTCTTATTACATTGGGTTTCTTCAGAATAATGCATCTGGTTATTTGCACTGTTATCTTCCACATCATCTCCTACATTGTCATTCTCAAGGAAACCTGAATTAAAACAGTCTGGAAAGCATTAGACAGATAACAAAAAGTGCCCTGCAATCTAATGTATGGCTGTGTTCCCTGTTTAAAGGTTTCTCCTCGTTAATGAATGATGGTATTGCTCGAGGGGACACTCTAACTTGCCTGTTAACAGATCGATAATGAGTCCTAACGAGGCAAGCCTTGGACGGCTGATCAAGCAGGTTTTTTTTTTTTAAATGGTGTTGTGACGAAAAGTGAATAAACAGTTCAACAATAGAGTTTTGGCAGTAACGTAACTGGAGGGGGGCGGGCCCTGGTGCAATCTGTACCAGATTATCTGCCCCGAAATTGGCCGATGTGGCCGGAAATCTGCAGTGCGCGAGCTGCCGGGGGGCCCTGGCCCAATTGCACCCCCTGCTCCCCCGGTAGTTCCGCCACTGAGTTTTGGTTTAGACATTTAACTTTTGCATCACAACTTACTCATCATCTATAGAGTAGCAGATTGTTACAGCCTCGGTGAGCAATATCTTTAATCTTTGTTCATTCTACAGAGTGAGGAACTGTAAAAAAATCTAAAGAAGGCAATGACAAAAGTTGTCAGAGCAAATGATAATACTCATTTCAGAATTAAAGAGGCGGCTTATGCAACTTTTAGAATGTTATAAAAATGTCCACTTCTAAGCAGCTTTTCAATTGGTCTTCACTATTTATATATTCATAGTTTTATAATGATTTGTCTTCTTCTTCTGAATCTTTCCAGCTTTCAAATGGGGTTCACCAACCCCATCTAAAAACAAATGTTCTTTAAGCATGTATTGTTATTGTTACTTTTTATAACTCATTTTACTAGTCTGGCCCTCTCCTATTCTTCCCAATGCTCCATCAAAGTGTTTTCTTCAGCCCAATATCTTCTTTTCTTCTGATATCCAATATCATCGGAGTGATAAGAGCTTGAGTCTGCTCATAGAATCATCTTTATTTCCTACTTTTTGTGGTACAGTAAATAAAGTAAGTAAAATAAATAGCATATAAACTAGTATTTTAACATTTAATATTTTACACAAACTGAAAGATTAATTATCGGTTAGATTGATTATGGTTAAGAAAATAAACACAGGCGAGTGCAGCCAACAGAGTATTAATACCATATTAGGTGTATAACATCAATACTTTGGAAAGAGATGTAAGCACTAAAGTTCTTCTTCTGGGTTCTTTTAATGCTACAAGTTTCTGGCAAAAAAATTAAAAAAAAATTGTTCACATCATTATCCCAGCATTGTTTCACTTTGTTACATCATTACCAAAGTATAAATTGACATCATTATCTTTGTGCCCCTTGGCCAAGTCCTTCTCAGTAGGATACCTTCAAAGGAGCAGAACCATCACATGCTTTGTTGGGAAGTTGTTCTTCTGCTATTAAGCTGCTTCTGTAGCTGGAAAGTCCAATTATAGCTGATCAGTAACCTCCTTAAAGAAAGGCGACATTTGTCTGATCATAAGTAAGAAGACTCACTTCCTTTCTACTTAAAATCTGAAACCATACGCTATAGCCACTTTGGGTTATTAAGAGCTATCCTCAGTAATACAGCCATTACCTTTATGATATACGAAAAAATTACAAGAAGTAATTTTATTATTGTGATGGATATTTGCTCAGATCTTCTTTTATCATTTTTCATAAAGGATTGTAATCATTTTGTATTTGAAATGTGTGTGTGTTCTTAGCAAAATAAAATCCAAATATTGTTTTCGTTAAATCATAATGAAGTTAAAGGAAAGGATTAGCGCTTAAGTCAGTCCTCAACAAGGATCTCCACTCAAGCATAATGAAAGAAAATGTAATTCTATGCAACTTTCCAGTCTACATTAATTATGCATTTTCTGTGGTTTTAAAGCTATTTGTAATTGCAATTGAAAGAAGTATGTGTTTATGCATTTCTGTTCCCTGGTACTGACTCTTAAAACAACCAGTTCTCCTCTACTTGGCTTCAGCTTCATTCAATCTCAATACTACAAGCCAATACCACAGAGAACAAAAAGCTTCTTAGAATTACATTTGCTTAGAATTACATTCACATCAGTATCTGCCCCTGTGGAGCATAGAGCCTAAGGCCCCTATCATATTTGCATAAAGTAGGGTCAGTTTTATAAGGAACCAATGAAACTGTCACTATGTTTTTGGAGCATGGAAAGAAACAAGGGGGGGCTGGTAAAAATTCATGCTCACACAGGGGGAACACACAAATTACCTGTAAACAGTGCCCAAGTCGGAATTGAGCTCAAAACCGCAACACTGCAAGGCAGAAGTGCTACCCCATGAGCCTCCTTGCTGCCATCATGAGAATACTAGTAAAGAGCATAATCATGAAAAAGGTGAATACAAGACCATATGTCTGGCTGATGGCAATAAAACAGTGGCAGACCAGCTCCAGGCCTAGTCACATTGGTGCCCCAGAAGAGACCAGGGAACTGTTAAAACAGGCAATATTTGAGATCCTGCATGTCCTAAACTAGGGGAGTGCAGGCAGAAGAGGTACATGCCCAGTACCCCCACACCCTTGCATCCTAGGCATGTGCTTCTTCTGCCTACCCATAATTACTGCCCTGGCAGGTACCACCCTTACTGCTGGGTCAAGTAGAGAAGTGAATTATTGTTGATGGTTATGGGTAGTTATATGTGAAAGTGTGTGTGGATGTAGAGGTCCAGCCAAGATCTACTTCCTTTGACAATATGAACTTTGCATTGGTTGGATGATGATATTTTTCATGGCATTCTCGTGTCTCAGTTTAGTGATACACAAGGGGGACTCCTGTAGGGCTTTGAGAAAACATTTCTACCGGAACAAACAAAATCATTTGATATTATTTGCCCAATTTTTGACTCTCTCCAGGAAAATCAAATACATACCCTTGTCTCATTACTGGCACAATGTGTTTCATGCCAGGTTTGCACATCTCAGATCTCCGTACTTCAGCAGATACCTATGGTGTTGCAAAGATCATAATATTATTCCTTTGTTCAGTATCTGCTTCCTGTTGATAGAATCTGTCTTCTCTTGGTTTCTAATTAATTCTACTCTCAGTACAAAATGTATTTCCTGTCCATCACTCACATGTACTGAGCTACCTATTGGCCTTAATTACCCCCTGCCTCTGTCCTAGATCTCTACGCTCAGCCGAGGTCTTCTCAACACATCATTAAGCTGAAAGAAGTGGATTTTACGATATTCATTTTTGAAGCACCAGTGACAAGCTATTTCTCTTCTAGCTTAGCAGCTATGAAGTCTAAAATCCCACACATACTGTGTTAGACAATACTCCAATAGTTTCTGGCAATTAAGGAAACAGATAAAGTCTATGGCCAGTCTATGGGGGGTTGTAAGCCTGCTTGAGCTAAGATGCAGTGTGATGGGCATATAGATAGTAGTGCAACTAGATGGTGTCTGCAGAAGCAGCACAAGATCAGGACCTGCATTATATATAAAGCATACAGAATGAAGCTACTGTCACACCTTGATTTTACATACCCTTATTTTGAATTTCCAGATTTTATGTATGTTTTCCCATATTTAGTCATAACTTCACCCCATTTCCCTAAAAATCCATGTTTTCTTCTGTAAATTTGACTTTTCCTGCATTTTAAAGGGATGGTTTACCTTTAAAGCTACATTTGCAATGTACAGTTAGATATTTGGATGTTATGCTTTTTAAACATATATCAATGGTGTTTTAGAGATGTATGTGGATACATCCCCTACTGTCCATGTTGAGACTTGCATCTTCTGCTGTGTCTGGAGAATGTATTGTTATGTCTGGCTCTACAG
This sequence comes from Xenopus petersii, assembly GCA_038501925.1. Lineage (NCBI taxonomy): Eukaryota > Metazoa > Chordata > Amphibia > Anura > Pipidae > Xenopus > Xenopus petersii. The sequence continues at coordinate 110,432,576 of CM076683.1, read as the reverse complement.
GTGGACCTCTGGCAGCCCAGCAGCATAAGCCACATAGGAAAAGACACAGTAACTGATGTGCACACTTCTGGAAACAGCTCACAGGTCTTGCTAACCTACTTGACAAAAGCAAAAATCCAGCACAAGTAAGATATAGCATTTTGTGAGACTAAGGTGGGAATTATCTCCTATACAGCTCCTTCCTTCTGCTGTTCTGGATTCACACCAGTATTATACCATTTGCCTCTTCGAAAGTGACTCATGAAATTCCCCTATGCACTCTCTTTTCCACTCCAGCTCTTCCATTCTTTTTCAGCCTGTTTTTTTTTCTGTTCCATCATTCCCCTATTTTTCCTGAAATCTGCCATAATTCCCCTAAATTCTGATTTCAGTTCTCCCCTCCTTCTGTTTTCTACAGCTCTCTATCTTCTCTAGAGACATTTTTACTACCACTATTTAAGCAACAAAAGCACAAGTATAAATCTAATAGAGAAAGGTAGCTCACAAAGGATCAAGACGTATACACACTCACTGAGTGAAAAAGGGGTCTGGGTGAACCTGCCCCGTAATCATCAATAGCATGGGCAGTTGGGCACTTCAGAAGATTTCACAAAGGGTCACAGAAATATAAAAGTGAAATTCTTTATTCAAAGTTGTATTGAAAACAATCACCATCTCCATCCGCCCTATGCATTTTGTGTCCCAAGGACAAGGGCTGATTAAGGCTGATGGGCCCATGATCAAAGCTCACCATAGACAGTAAGATTTTTCTCTCCTTAACGTCCGCTTTTAATTCGATCTGACAAATCCATCAAATTATTGTGAGGTTAGTGGTCACTGAATTTATCCATTGTCCAATTGTTTGCAGGGCCAAGCAGGCAGCTACCCACAGTTTTCCTAACTTCAACTAGACTATAGTGCTTGAAATAGTCTTTTTCGTTCATGGACAAATCGCACATTTAAACAATGGTTTCAAGATAAGCTGGGTCTTATGATAACGAAAAGATCTTTTAAAAATCCTTACAGCTATGGCCACCTTAAGTATGCTTGGGACACAAACTGCTTAGGGCGGATGGAGATGGTTTTTCAAACAGAAACTTTTCTTTGACCCTTCATTGGCATCCTTTGGAGTGACCGACTGCCCACGATGTTGCTGATTACAACAAAAGCATAAAGTCAAATTCCCTTAAATGAAAACGCTCATAACACATAGTTCAGAGGTAGTTGATTTGTGGTTTGTTTTAATTAGCAATTCTGAATCTTAAAAGAGTCATAAGTGAATTTATGTCCCCCCCCCCATCCCTTTCTCTATCCCTTTCCTGAATTCCCTCCTTGGCAGTCACATTGCATCAATGATTCTTAATTACCAGTTCACCTTTGCTGAAAGTCACACTGGGAATTTTTCTAGTGATTTGTGACCAGAACTTAATACTTTCTTAATACAAATAGTAGAAACAGATTATTATCAGTCACTTCATATCACTGGCCTGCCAGTTATGCCGCACTTACCTAATTTTAGCTTCCAAAATGTTGCCTGTCCATGTTTTTGTCCAGTTGTTGACAATAATTGAAGACAAACTGATATATTGAAAAGTCTGTACATAAGCCATACACTTACACATTCGATGCTTTTGATTTGTTGAAATGTTATATATTACTGTCCAGCTCAAACCTACATAGATTTCTAGCACATTTGAGCAAAACAGTGTGTAATGAGCAATCAGAGGCATCCAATGCAAAGAACAGAGCATTTTGTCCACAGGTATGTTACAGCCAGAAACTGCCCCTGCCAACTTCCATTAACAGGCTAATTCTTGAGAAGGACAGGCTATTATTACTTCCTGTATTTGGCTAAAAAGCACCAGTATTGGTTCCATCAGACATTTCCAGCTCAACTGAATAGAAGAAAGCAGAAGTAGATCCAGGGCCCTTTTTATTGGAGAAAACAGCCTGCCTTCTCTCTAGTGAACTAAACAAGAGCCTATCCTCATTAATTCGCACTTAGTGGTAAATCACCTGCCATGTCTGGACAAAGCTGCTAATGAAGGCATGCAAAAGTTAATTGGGTTTATTGGTATAAGGGAAAATTAAACATTGTACATTAATGGTATGGGAGATCTTTTTTTTTGTATTATAGATTTTTATTGAACTTTCAGTTAAATATATGGGACAAAGATATAAGAGGAAAATAGGGGGGCAGTAGAACATAGCACTGAATACTTGATTGAATACATCATGGTATGAGACATTTTATCTGGAATGGTTAGGATCTGGGATTTCCTGAATAAGGTGCCTTTCTGGAATTTGGAGTATCGTTCCTTGATGTTACTAAAATATGTACATTTTAACACTAACATAAAAATGGCACTATTTTGTATGTTATTTTAACTAAGTTTGCATAAACGGGTGGTTAAAATAACATACAAAATAGTGTTTTATTAATACATAGAAAAGGAAAGTTAGTTAAAATTGGATGAATTTTTTTAATCAGGACACAGGTGAATGGCAATTTAAATTTCTTTGCTTGAGGTTTCGGAACTGTGTAAAGTTTCTTTCTCAAAAGCACAACAATGCAAGTAAAGTTTCACAATTCAAGATAAAATCATTGACTTCTTCTGTCATTGCGATATTTCACCCTCTTATGCCCGTTATCTTCTTCCTAAGAAACTAGATAGAGAATATGCAGTAAATAATCCCCTTGGAATCAAAGTTTGTAAATTGCTAAAAATCCAGTAATATTCCCATTATAACTACCTGACCTCTTGCTCTCCCCCACGTTTCACTACAGGCACATGGGGGTAAATTTATCAAAGAGTGAAGTTCCGCCACTAGAGTGAAATTCCGCAGCTCTCCATTCATTTCTATGGGATTTTGAAAGGCGTATTTATCAACGGGTGAAAGTGAAATTTCACCCTTTGATAAATACGCCATTAAAACCCCATAGAAATGAATGGGAAGTGGCGGAATTTCACTCTAGTGGCGGAACTTCACTATTAACTTCACTCTTTGATAAATATACCCCCTGGTCTCTAACCATAGTTCTAAGATCCCATATATTGTGCATTGTACATATGCAATCTGATTTCCTTCCAATAGGTCCCCAAATGATTTGCTTCTTTTATAGACAGATATAGGGTTGGTCAACACTATGGCATTACAGCCACCACTGAGTATTAGACTGCCTCTACCTACAGAGAGGATGGCCCCCCAATCTTCTACCAGAAGGAGCTGCATCTCCCACCGTGAGAGAAGTTCAGCAGCCCTGCTGTCTGTCCTCAGTCTGCAGTGTCTCAATGATAGGAAATCCAAGAGGCTGTCACATTGGACAAGCAGTAGTAGATTCTGTATCAATTAACCCACCATGCAGTCAGAAGAGAGGACCTTGTTTCTCCATCTTCTAAACTTACCTGTGCAGGTAAGCATCCAGAGAAAGGCAAAAAAAAAAAAAAACAAGCTGAAGCCAGTGCCAACTATGCCTCAAGGAAGAAAAAAATCTTCCTGACCCCAATCAGAAACATTCCCTGGATCAAGCATTTGACATCCTTTTAACATGAATGATACCATACAGACTCTCCCTTTTATACTGTATAAGATTACCAAAACCACAATATGCAGGAAAACTTATTTTTTCTCACCCAATCACTGCAGCTGCATCTTATTTTGGCTGCTGGTCATTCATATCCCTTGTCATACTGCCCCCGTGTTTATAGTTCCATGGATTTTCAGGGATTTCCTGTTGTCTGCGTTGTTTAAAGATAAATATTCATACATTGCTATTTGTGCATGAAACTGTTATTTGTAGCTCATCCTCATCTACTCTGTATTCTTTAGGATCCTCGTAAATAATGTGCAATTGATGCTTGAGGCACAGCAGGTATTCAGACCAAGAAGAAAACGTAGGTCATTGTCTAGCTATGATTACAATGAATACCATCCTTTGCATGAGGTAAGAAGTGATTTACATAGAGTCTTGCACTTATCCACAGAACAACTGGCAGGGACAGATTCACGGAATTATAATACATATATGTGCTGTAATATATATATATATATATATATATATATATATATATATATATATATATAGTAACGTAGTACCACACTCAATGGGAATACTTGTGAAAAAAATCAAGATTTATTGAAAAAATCTGATGTTTCGAACACCATCTGTCCTCTTTTGTTATCCTTGAGAAAGAGCACAGTTGGTGTATTCCCGTTGAGTGCGGTACTATGTTACTTTATTAACCTTATTTACCAGCACAGGGCAAGTTGCTAAACAAGTTTAGGGTGTACTTCTCCTGGTATTTACATATATATATATATATATTAATTAGGATACTTGGGGGTTAAAGAAGTGTCTAAATAACTATGCATGGATGTAATGTTTGATACTTTTTTGTAAGATAAGACAAACAAACAGCACTGACAAAGTAACTTCTTTAAAATGTGTTTATTGAAACTATGAGATGATGTGAACAAAAGGAATGTATCGAATTAATTAAGGTTAACACGTCAAAAAAAGGGGGAGGGGCTTCATTTTTCACGCCATTGACAGGGTATTTAGGGGTGTTTTTTTTATAATACTATGTAACTTTGACAAAGGCTGAGTTGCAGCCGAAACATTCGTTTCCCAATAAAAGCATTTATACTTTTGTATAAGTCCTGTGAGTGCGGCTGCTTCTTTGGAGGATTGTATGCTTGATAACGTGGCGTGCTGTGATTTTGGGGAAATATATATATCATACATATTTATGTATTAAATGAAATGGGACCAGCACCTTCATATGGATATAAAAATACTGAAAATGTATCTTTGCAAATGTTTAATCTTCTCCAACAAGTAACTTATTTCTTTGCAATAAATGTCGTTATATAAAATAAGTGTTCCTATCTTTGTGTGTTAGAATAACCATTGTATTCTGCACAATGTATCTGTTATCTGCTTTGGAAACCTGTGCCACAAATCCCTATTATTCCCATATTTATAGTTTGAATGGCCACACAGCGGCTTATTTATTTATTTGTTTATTTATTTTGACCAGGATTCTCAAGCACAATTGTTAGCAGTGCATTTACATAAATGCTTTCAAAACCCATTTATTTTTAGTGTTACTGTTACTTTAAAGGAGAAAGAAAGGCTAAAATTAAGTAAGTTTTATCAGAAAGGTCTATATAAATACATCAGTAAACCCTCAAAATAATGCTGCTCTGACTCCTCTTTTAAAAGAAACACCACATTTCTTTCCTTCTGTTGTGAACACATGGGCTTCTGTATCAGACTTCCTGTTTTCAGCATAAACCTCCACGGCAGGGCTTGAGCATGCTCAGTTTGCTCCTCCCCTCCCTGCTGTAATCTGAGCCCAGAGCTATGAGTGAGCAGGGAGAGACTCAGGCAGGAAGTGATGTCACACCAAGCTAATATGGCTGCTGCTATCCTAAACAAACAGAGAGAGCTTCTAGAGCTGTTTACTCTGGTATGGTTATAGCTTGCACTATTGTGGCTAATCTATTGGCAATAAACTGCTTTGCTAGCTTTCCTTCTCCTTTAAAGGGGTGGTTCACCATTAAGTTAACTTTTGGTCTGTTATAAAATGGCCAATTCTAAACAACTTTTCAATTGATCTTCATTATTTATTTTTTTATAGTTTTTGAATAATTTGCCTTCTATTTCTAACACTTTCCAGCTTTGAAATCTGGGTCACTGACGCCATCTAAAAAAATGCTCTGTAAGGCTACAAATGTAGCTTCAGAAACACTACTATAGTTCATATAAACAAGCTGCTGAGTAGCAATGGCTGAAATTGAAAAAAGGCTATATGGCACAAGTTAAATAGTGGATAACAGATAACACCTTTAAGTTCTACAGAGCTTATCTGCTGTGTAACCTGAGCCTTTTCTCCTTTGAATGGCTGCCCCCATTGTACACAGCAGCTTATTTATATAAATAGTAGAGTTTCTGAAGCAAACACAGCAGTTTAACCAGTACAGGGCAACACTGCATTATATTTTTATTACTTTAAAACAATTTCATTTTTTGGACTTTTTCTTTTGTCTCTTAGATCGAGTCATGGATGTTTTATATGAACAAAACCCATCATGATCTTGTTTCTTTATTTACCATTGGAAAGTCTTATGAGGGCAGATCATTATATGTGCTTAAGGTAAATGAATCATCCCCTGAGTAGATCTTGCAATTAACAAAGTTGATGGTGCCAAGATTTGCATTTATTCTGGACTATCCTGAAATGTATTTCGATAAACCCTACTTGATTCCATTTTAGATTAAATTCTAGATTTCCCCATAGACTTTAAAGGAATTTTCATGTGATACACCATGAAATAAAGTTGTCTCATCAAATAAAATCTGGCCCTTTATCTGAAATGTTATCTTCTTTTTGTTTAAATATTTTGAGTTACTCAGTAGCCCGTATGTTCATCTTATCAAGGAACTTCCGTGAGCAATTTAGATCAAATACAGCTTATGAAACACAGACTTACAAGTTGGCCTTGGTGAAAGATAAAGGGGCAGATTCACTAAATTCGAGTGAAGGATTCGAAGTAAAAAAAACTTCGAAGTGTTTTTTGGGCTACTTCGACCTTCGACTACGACTTCGAATCGAAGGATTCGAACTAAAAATCGTTCGACTATTCGACCATTCGATAGTCGAAGTACTGTCTCTTTAAAAAAAACTTCGACCCTTTAGTTCGCCATCTAAAAGCTACCGAAGTCAATGTTAGCCTATGGGGTAGGTCCCCATAGGCTTGCCTAAGTTTTTTTGATCGAAGGATATTCCTTCGATCGTTGGATTAAAATCCTTCGAATCGTTCGATTCGAAGGATTTAATCGTTCGGTCGAAGGAATAATCCTTCGATCGTTCGATCGAATTTTCTGCGCTAAATCCTTCGACTTCGATATTCGAAGTCGAAGGATTTCAATTCCTAGTCGAATATCGAGGGTTAATTAACCCTCGATATTCGACCCTTGATACATCTGCCCCAAAATGTGTTTTTGCTTTTCCTGAAAGAAGAAATAAATATTTTCAAAGTTAGGAAGTCTTTCCTTTTTAGATGCCTTAATAGATTCCAACCAGGGAATCACTGACCCATAAGTCTAACATCAATAGCGTGAAGCTTAAAGCTTGCTGAGAGATAGTGTTAACCAATTATTGGTAAAAATTGAAGGACAACTAAAATGCTAGAAAACATATTTCAGTTTTACAGGTTTTGCATTTTACTATGCAAAAATTTCCAAAACTAGTAAATAACTCAGCATAATGGGGAACAACTATATTATATATTTGGGCAACTTTAATAAGCATGCTACGAGCTAAATGAAATGTAATTGATAACTTAGAGTTATGTAATGCTCTTTGAATATATTACAGTATTAAATATTTACAAGAAGATATTTAAAATAAATTAACAACGATTTCGTATTCACATAAGCATGCAATCTAAAGGCATTAAAGTGATTCTATCACGGGAAAACTTGTTTTTTTAATGCATTAGTTACAGTACTGTTAGTGCTGTTCCAGCAGAATTCTGCACTAAATCCATTTTTCAAAAGAGCACATTTTTAAATTTAATTTAGATTAAATTTACATTAACATGTAGTTAGTTTCCCAGGTGCCCTCAATAATGTCACTTGTGCTGTGATAAACATCAGTGGGAGTGATATCACCCCCTGCTCCCCCCCCACAGCCTATCGACTTAACAATGGTAAGGTAACCAAATAACAGCTCCCTGACACCAGCATTGTTAAGTGTAGATACGTAAATATCACTCAATAGTGAAAAATTCAAGTCCCACTGAGGCTCCTCCAGTTACATTGAGTAGGAGAAACAATAGCTCATCTGAAAGTAGTCCTATTTTGAAGTGCTGGCTCTTTCATAATAATGTCAGATTTTCACGATTTTTTCATTAAAATGTCAGATTTTCAAGATTTTTTGTGAAAATATCAGAATTTCACGATTTTTTCGTGGAACTTTCAGATTTTACTGAACTTCTTTTTGCCGTATCACGAATTTCGCGAGTAGAGAAATTCGCACATCACTAGTCACCCCATCTCATACAAAACCATGGCAGACACTGCCAAAGACACACAAGAACCATGCAGTGCTTGCTTTGGTTCCATAATCAATACCTGCTTATCACCGAGCAATGTTTCCATGCCTTTCTTTGAAAATCGGTAATTTAGGGCATTTTGATAGTTGCTTTACCTTGAAGGTGCAGCAAAAGTAAAAATGCTAAAAAAGCTAAAGGACAGATATAAGACGTCAACAAGCAGCTATAGTGATAACAGTCAAATTCTTGATGGCCTAAAAATAGAGTTTCCAATTTCAAGAGGGGGGTCATTCCGAGTAACCAAACTAATATGTGCCCTATTTCCATATGGCAGTATTCCATTGTTCAGTATGTTTAATTAGTTAACAAATAATTATTATATAAATCAGTTACAAATTTAATAGGCTGGGTCTCAGAATGTGCACTGCATGTGCTTAGTAGCTGTGTTTTCATTGTGCCTGGATATGATTTTGTGATTGCACCAAACTGATAGCTGGTCTAATTTTATATATAACATACTTTCCTATCACCTTTATACTTCATTACATACAAGTATAACTGTGACTCTGCACCTTCACACTGCTTTTTTCTTCTACTATGCTGACAAATCTACTGCTATGTGTACGTAGGGCACCATTATGGGCAAAACCTGGTTCCAGTCTTAACTTCTACAGCTATGCCCCTGTATCCATGATAAACATGGCAATGCAGGTCACACTTTATTATCAGTAGGATGCGAAAAAGCTTTCTTCGCAAATTGCATCATTTTCTTAAGTTTCCAAAGATCACTTATTTGCCCAGAACGACACAACCTGTTAACTATGGTTCCCCGAGAACTGTAACATCAGGGTTCTACATTGTCTGATGCAATGTTAGATATAGACAATGTGGCTTTCTCTGGAAATTAGGGATACATTAGGCCAATCTGCCTGCACTCCTTCCCTTTCTAGCCTTCTCAGACCCAGGTGAGGATAACAAGAATTTCTAATGAAGTGAGATTTATTCTGCTTCATTTTGAACCTGTGAACATATTTTTTATGCTATTCCTACTAATATGTTCCCTGAAGGAAGATTCTCGCCTTGCTTCATGACATAAGTGCCCAAGAGGATAACCATTGTACCCTCGCTGCTTTTCTTTCTGTTCTGTGAGGGGATATTAGGCAGTATACAAGCTATGTCATATAAGGATGAGAGCCACTGACAGCAGTATGATTAAATCAGTTGATATCTCAACTATATTCAATTTTAATTGTGCCCCTGTTGGCAACTGTCAAATACTAGTATAAATGCATATATTCTAGAAAGGACTTTCTTGTCCATTCAGTAACATATGACCCCATAGTTTTCTAAGAATACAATAGACCCTACCTGGAATGAAGTAAATTTTTCCCCTAAAATCATTTGTGTTTCTTAACGATCTGTACGCTTAAACGAAAGACTTTGGACCCTTTTTATCCAAAATTATTTTGTAGCAGGTGAACTGATCTTTCCTGACACATGAATATTACGGTAGATTTTGTCTTCCCCAGAGCTTTAGGCTCGTTATCCATTCTGCAGAATAATGAATTTGATTTTTAGAATTTTGCTGTTGCATATAAAGTAGCTGAGCCGTAGTGTTGGGATTTTTTTCTTTATTTTTTCATTTGATTTTGCAGTTGGGGAAAGATACAAATTCTTATAAGAAAGCTGTCTGGATGGACTGTGGTATGCACGCACGAGAATGGATTGGACCAGCATTTTGTCAGTGGTTTGTTAAAGAGGTATTGCGTATTTCATTTTATACTGGAATTGTGTGAATTTTATTCCATTCTGCATCTTCCCTACCCCCAGGATTATCTCTGAAATTGGACATCCTTCTTCAATGTCTCCTTATCAAGGTTACCCAATTACTTACAAATAGGGATGCACCGAATCCACTTTTTTGGATTCGGCCGAACCCCCGAATCCTTCACGAAGGATTCGGCCGAATACCGAACCGAATCCGAACCCTAATTTGCATATGCAAATTAGGGGTGGGAAGGGGAAAACATTTTTACTTCCTTGTTTTCTGACAAAAAGTCATGTAATTTCTCTCCCCGCCCCTAATTTGCATATGCAAATTAGGATTCGGATTCGGTTCGGCTGGGCAGAAGGATTCGGCCGAATCCGAATCTTGCTGAAAAAGGCCGAATCCTGGCCGAATCCCGAACCGAATCCTGGATTCGGTGCATCCCTACTTACAAATTCCTTGTGACCTATGTAATATTTTAATATTTATATCCCCATAGCTTACTCCTTCTCACACTAGCCATCCAGACACTTTCCAGATCTACTGTATGCAAGGGGGAACTCTCCTGGTAAACTGGTACTGCTGTACTGAGGTCCATCCACATTTAGGGCAACAGAGAGTTCTGAAAATATAAAGTTCCTCTTCCATTATGTGTGAAAGGCAGGCCTGGATTTGTGGGAATGCCACAGTGGCCGGGGCCTAGGACGGCAAGCTTTCAATGACAGCATGATTCCCAGCACATCCTAATCTTTTCAGAAGCACTGGGGACATGCAGGAGATTTGATTTGCCTAATTCCTAGTGCTCTGGCTCTGAAAACTTGCACTTGGGGTGGTCTGACAGGTGAGAGGAAAAGCCGCAGGACCCTCCGCCCTAGGGGTGCACAAAGCATAAATTTGGGTCTGGTGGTAGGGGTCTGAAAACATCCATTCAGTTTTATCCTTTTCTATGGCAGCTCCCTAGATCTCCTTTGACCAATGTGTTTTCTTAGTTTAATGAGCAATTGAAAATGTAACCAATATTTTAAAAGGATTATGTCATGGGAAAACATGCTTTTTAGAAAATGCATCAGTTAAGTTCACTCCTCCCCTAGAACTCTGCACTGAAATCCATTTTCCAAAACTGATTTTTTTTTTATATTTAATTTTGAAATCTGACGTAGTTTCTTAGGTGCCCTCAGCCCTGTGACTTATGCTCTGATAAACTTCAGTCATTATTTACTACCCCCCCTCCTGCCTCCGATAAAAATCATGACAGAATGCCTTTAAGCTAGTCATACTATTTTTGTACTTTTTTATCCAAAATACTTACCAACAGTTACAATTTAATACTGTTTTTATCCTCCGGTTTGTCAATTGAATGCTTGACCCAAATAGGGAAGGTATTTATTTTCTCTTATGTTTTGAGGCTTTGACTTCAGCCTTGCTGATTAGTGCAGATCATGAACTGTGAGGAAATCAATACTCGAGCGCAAGGTTGGAATTGGCTGGCCTTTAGATTAAGTTTCTCCTTGGGAGCTGATGTAAGAGAATCCAAAACAGAAGTATCAGAAATAACCATGACAACAAAAATATACAAAGCAAAAAACACATTACACTGCAAAATTTAGAAATTTGTTGATTGCAAATGTTTGGACCCCCCTTGACTAACCATTACTTTTTTGGTTCGTTTTGTAAGTAGTACACAACTACTGCAGTCAGTGTGTTAAACAGCATACTGCCAAATGTTACTTTAAAACATAAGAGCAATGAAAACAGTACTATAAGTTTGGACATTGTAGCGACTTCTCTATTCAATTAAATGCTAATAAAATTCATACATTTAAAATAATGTTTAAGTCAGAGGAATAAACACATGTACTGTATAATATACAAAACATTCAGTTTGCTTTTCTTCAAGGAGATCATGATGGCTTTTTAGGTCTGTTTAGGATCATCATCTTGTTGTAGGAGCCAATTTCCCCTTTTAGCTTCAGCTTCTTGTTCCACATTGGCATTCAGAATTTACTGATATTTAGTGGAATCCATTAAACGCTGCTCATTTTTTCTCCAAACAATTCATTGATAGTTTTGGCCAAAGAGTTAATTTTTTACTAAATCAGTCCACAGAACTTTTCCAAAGGGCTTCTAGCTTGTTTAGCATACCTTTGCGATGAGGGTGCAGGTAAAGATTCCTCCTGATGACTTTTCTGTGCAGATCATGTTTGTGCAAGCAACGCAGCACTATGGAATGCTGCAACACCACTGCTATCTTAGTCAAACCTTTCTGCAGCTTCTTTGCAGCCTTTCTGGCCAGCCTAAGAGATTTTTGAATCTTGCTTTGACTTTCACAATTCCTCTAACTGCTATACCTTGATGACATTACACATAGTGGAAACTGCAAGCTGGAACCATTTTACAATATTTAATAGCTTTCCCCTCCTTTGTAGGAATCAATTAGCTTAATTTTCTGATGCTGAGGGTTGTCCAGTAACGTAACTAGAGGTGGGCGGGCCCTGGTGCGTGACGAGCAGCCGCCCCGCCCCCGCCCCCTCCGTATGCGTATTTTAGGCCCGCATTTCACTGGTGCGGGCTGCCCTGGCCCGCTTGCACCCCCTGCTCCCCCGGTAGTTCCGCCACTGGGGTTGTCCATGGATGCTGAGTTACAGCTCAAAGTTTAAGGTTTCAGATATGTTATTAACCACTTCAATTGGTGACAACTCTTAATGGTTATTAAGGGCTAATGAGGTAATTAGTGTCAGGGTCCTTGAAAAACAGTGTTTATTACTGGACAAGTTTAGTACATGACACAACGACTATTTTCTTTGTTCCTTTGTTTTAAAGTTTGTGAAATAAAATGTAACTGTGTATTAACATTTCCAAATATGTTCTTTTTATTAACAAACTGATTCTTGCATTAATCCTCAGACTCCTTGGTTTATGGTACCTCCACTCAGACTCCTCTGCTTTGAATATATTATTATATTATACATGTGCCATGTTGATTGAAAGAGGACAATATACAAGACTTTTCATCACTGCCAAAGCTCAGCAGTTTAAAAACTATATGAACACGGTGTCTGCGTTTAGGAACAAACCAAACAACTACTTGCTACGAAGCTGACACACTATCCTATTGGCCATCCATGCCTGTCACTGCCAATATGAATGAGGATACTGTTCAAGCTTGGTTCTAAATCTATAACTAAGACAATGCCTTTTGGCTCTTTATTTTATTTATTAAAGAAACTACAAACATTCCTTAAACCTAAAGTATAATAGCTCGGCTTGACATCACACTATGCACTGGGCTTTATACTTATAGCAGAGAAGTACTTTAATATGACTAGTATCTGTGGAATAGGATATTGTAATATGTATTTTTTTCATTACAATTTAAATTTATTAGGAATCATAGTTGGTACATTTTTGGCAACTCCCACTTCAGCTCCCCAAAATTGCTTCCGACTCTGACTCCAGGACTCTGTTTACCTCTTTCTAGTTTTTATTTACAAAATTAACTAAATATGTAATCTGACAAGTTGTGCCCACATTTTTATAGTTAACTGTATATTGTACCATTGTCTTGTGTGGTTGCAGTGAAATCAGTGTACACAAAAGCATGCCTACATAATGATGTGATTTGCCTCAAGGAAAAAGCCCAATCTTCTAGGCTTACATTTACTACAGACTGGACAAATTGACCTAATACCAATAAGTATGATAAATAGTTAGCTGCCAAGAAGAAGAGTGTAATTACAGTATTTTTATTAAACCAATTTAAATGTAAAAGAAATAAATAAATATGGACATGCTGTATACATTCTAACACTGGTTGGCTTCTTTCAATGGAGCATTTAACTTGTATTTGGACTGTACTGTTTATTTTGCAGGCAATTAATTCATACAACACTGATCCTGCTATAAAAAAAATCCTCAATCTCCTGTACATTTATGTAATGCCTGTGTTCAACGTGGATGGATATGATTTCAGCTGGCATAGTGTAAGTGACTTGTTTGATTTACAAATTATATTTATTTTTCATTGCCCTATTTTGTAATTGATGGTGTACTGTACATATACATTATTATTATTCCCAATCTACTGGCCAGAAGTTTGGGAGTCCAATACATGATATCCAGGTTGGATTTGTGGAAAGGTCACAAAATCAATGCAATATTTTAGGGGAAGGAAATAGATCCCTATCAATGGATTTCAATCCATACTGAATTTTTAAATTACTTAACTAGAACTACAGTAATTGATAAGCAATGTCATAGGGCAAAACTCCATGGGGCGATGATATCCGATGCGTCGCGAGTGAAAACGGCCAGTCGGAGGCGCTGAATATAATGTAAGTTATAGAAGCATCGCAGCTACAAACTACATGCATCCAACATCACACATGTCAGAGGTGAACGCCGCATGCTGGGTCTTTTGAAGCTATATTCGGCACCTCCGACTGGTTGCCTGAGTTTCCTTTTAGCGTGACAGCCCGAAAAGTCACTTTTTTGTGCTTTTTAAATCTTAAGATTTTCAAAAAACTTGAATATGAATTCAACTCCCCTAATATACAGTATGTTCTAAATATCCTGTGATACCTGCCCAAAGTCTGTCGACAATATATATATATTATAATAATATCCCCCCGCAGGTTCATCTAACCTCTATTTGTTATAAAATGTCTCTTATTTACTTCCCCCAGACCACAATATATAATGTATAATCTTTCCTTGAGTGTCTTCTCAACAATGTTTTTTTACCTCAAAGTTAATTGAAAGAGAATGGTTCTGTCTGCCTTTAATCACCCGTGCCGCTACTGAGAAAATACACGGTGTGTTTATAGCCCCTGAAGCCATTTGTGTTAATTAATGGCTGCAGTGTTGCATATGTATTGTGTGCAGCTAAATAATCTCTTATTAATTTAATTGCCATTGACATAATAGCAAGTGAATACACCTGGAGCCGATGCCTCCATGTCTCATTAATTCTAAAACCTGCTAAATGGACAGATTTGTACATATTATTAAACTTATGCATGTGTTTTTACAATGCTAATAGAGGTACAACTACAGGAGGTGCAGAGGTTCCATACACAAATGAACTCTGGGACATAAAAGGTCCCTTAGAAAAAAAAAAAACAGAATAAGATTGTTAAACAAAGAAGTAGCGATGCACCGAATCCACTTTTTTGGATTCGGCCGAACCCCCGAATCCTTCGTGAAAGATTTGGCCGAATACCGAACCGAATCCGAACCCTAATTTGCATATGCAAATTAGGGGCGGGAAGGGGAAAACATTTTTTACTTCCTTGTTCTCTGACAAAAAGTCACGCAATTTCCCTCCCCGCTCCTAATTTGCATATGCAAATTAGGATTCGGTTCGGCCGGGTAGAAGGATTCGGCCGAATCCGAATCCTGCTGAAAAAGGCCGAATCCCGAACCGAATCCTGGATTTGGTGCATCCCTACAAAGAAGATAAAAGCAATACAGGCTAAAGGGGCCAGCACAACATCACACCTGATCAAGTAGTGACATAAGGGAGTATAGGGGGTAAAATAAGTAAAACTGTAGACTGTGGTTACGGAGATCTGGAGCAACAACAATGCAGGCCCAAGTCTGGCACAATGGCTCAAGGCATCTTGTTACACAACTGTCTAAAAAAATCACACATTTTTATAAAGTTGTCACATTAAGGTGAAGCAAATGTAAAGATACATTGTATTTTTAGATGTTAACTGTCATGTTAACTGCTAAGATGCTAGTGTCTGGCAGATGCTGGGCACGAGTGAAAACTGCCCTGCAATACTTGGTGGTGCACAATATTGGGCTTAGCATTTTCACAATGTCAACAATTCCATCACAGTGGCTTAACTACTTATATGCCCCTCTTTTTGTCTTCAAAATGAGATATGTGGGGAGAAACAAACAACTGCACTGTACCCGGGCACAACTCAGGGTCATGTATGTATATGACACTGGCCATTTTAGAATAAAACCTCACAATGATGAGTTCTGTAACCTTTCCAAATAAGAACAATTTTTGTGCATTTGTTGTTGTGTACCTTGCACAACCAAACTATTGCACTGATTTGCAGTGGCACAATCTCAGTAGCATTTCATGCAGTAGTTCAAGAAGAAAACCCTTGCTTTATATACATTTTCTGTGTGCTGACTGTTGTGTGTTATAATATAATGCTAATGTGACTGACTAGAATATGTTTGTTGTACTTTAGATTTATTGTTGTACATTTCCTTTTGTAAACAGGATCGCTTTTGGAGGAAAACTAGGTCTAAAAACACAAGACATCAATGCTATGGGGTTGATGCTAATCGTAACTGGAAGGTGCATTGGAGCGGTAAGTGCAAGACTTATCTCTGTTAGGGGGGGATATAAGAGGGCACAGCGTAAAAGATATCTGCACAACCCCTGTTTATTGGTAACTTTTAGCTTCATACAACCAAAAGCAACTCAGAGAGCAACTCATAAATACCAGCTGCTTGTATCTATGAGTAACTACAAGGATGTGAAAGGAGACAATATATGACCAGGGAAGAGATTCCATAGACCCCCTTCTCCTCACCCCTTACCCATTGGTGTAATGTGAAATGACCAAATGAACCAATTGCCACCCGAATAAGGGAATGCAAGGACCCTTGTAATAAAAAATAACTGCACCCAGACTCTACTAATGTCACCATTTTTTTGGGCAGCAGGTATTTGCTGAGAGAGGGAATTAAATTGCTCACTCCATTGGTTATGTCTCAACTACTGTATTGGCCAGAAATTCTTATAGGATACATCTGAAACCTGCCCAGGAAAATGTCAGCTTACAAGCCAAGCCCAGGCATAAGGCATGAAATGAAGCATTCTGTAGCACAAAAAAATAGTTGCAAGCCTATGGCCAATATTAAAATCTACAATGCTAAATGAACAGTTAAATAGCAATATGGCTAAAAACATAGGAAATTGTCTGCTCCTCTGTAATATGGGATGGAGTGTGTACATGTATAGGACCTATTATCCAGAATGCTCTGGATAATGGATACTGTAATTTGAATCTTCATACCTAAGTCTACCAGAGAATCATGTAAAGTTTAAATAAACCCAATAGGCTGGTTTTGATTCCAATAAGGATTAATTATATCTTAGTTTGGATCGAGTACAAGATACTGTCTTATTATTACAGAGAAAAGGGAAGACAGCCATTCAATAATTTGAAGCTTCCTGTATAACGGGTTTCCGGATAACGGATCCCATACCTGTACCATTTTTAGTATGGGGGTAGTAATCTCCATTGAAAGGGCTGCTAGAAGAAAAAAAAGAGTGTACCCAATCTCAGGCACAGCAGCTTAGCCAAGATAGTGAAGTGATAGTATTTTTAGGAAATATCATGAATTCTTATTTAATTGCATATTTTTACTACTCTTCCTGCAATTAATATTATTCAACCTTGAGAATCTCTGGTATCTCTTTGTTAAAGAAATACAAGGCATACAGGACAGATTGCAGGGATTTCAGCAGGGTTGTTAATGTGTCTTTATGAAAAGCAGCTAGCAACTACGTGGGTATCCAGAGTACTTTAAACGAATACAGTTAGAATCACTTCTAGCCATGACAGCTATCTGCTCTTATGAAATGTGTATCAGCTGTACGTTTGTGGTTTGCGCCTCTTTCTGCTAATGCCCTCAAATTAATTACATACAGATAAAAAGGCAATTACATTAGGAGATCACACCCTACGGAAAGTGATTCCAAATAAGATATAATGAATCCTTACTGGAAGCAAAACCATCCTACTTAGTTTATTTAATGTTTTAATAATTTTTAGCAGATCCCAAATGCTGTCTCTATTCAAAAGCACGGGATCAGGCAAAATGACCTGAGATGCCTGCCTACACACTGATATTATTTGTAAAAAAAAAATAAAAAATTTATATATATATATATATATATATATATATATATATATATTCCTGAGTGATGTTCTGATCTTTTAATACATCTTTTTGCAATTGACGAGTGCTGCTTCTTCTTTACATAT
This sequence comes from Xenopus petersii, assembly GCA_038501925.1. NCBI lineage: Eukaryota > Metazoa > Chordata > Amphibia > Anura > Pipidae > Xenopus > Xenopus petersii. The sequence goes on along the minus strand of CM076683.1, from coordinate 110,414,744 downwards.
TCTATTTCATGTGGGGATGTGACGGCGTCTCCTATTGGAGCGAGCACACACTAACACAGCAAGTATATTTCTAAGAGTGCTGGGGCACCCATTGTGTATATATATATATATATATATATATATATATATATATATATATATATATATATATATATATATATATATATATATATATGTGTATGCATGTATCTAAGTCCAGCTAACCCAAATCACTACTCCTTCAGTTACATTGAGTAGGAGAAACAATAGCTTATCTGAAAGCATTTCCATTATCAATGGCTGCAATGGCTGCCTACACACCAGTATCACAACTAAATTAAAGACACTGTGTACATTGCAAGTTAATAATTCTACCATTTAAAATTGAATACAATTTTAAATGGTAGAATTATTAACTTGCAATGTACACAGTGTCTTTAATTTGAAATAGTACAGCAATTGTTTAATAAATTCCTGTGCGTACTATTAGCTCTTGTGTTCAGGTCCCTAATTTTATTTTCAATATGTAACCTTGTTGTAGGGATGTGCTCTTGTGTCGCTTAGTACTTTATCACTTGCGCCCAAAGGAAATGTAAATGACCCCATCAATGAACTCAATGTTCAATGACTTCAGCTTGCACACAATCCATGTAGATGTACGGATATTTACATCACTCTAGTAAATTTGTTTATGATCTGTTTTCTAACATTACAGATGAAGGTGCTTCCTTAAACCCATGTGACAATACATACTGTGGCCCCTTTGCGGAGTCTGAGCCAGAAGTTAAGGCTGTCGCCCAGTTCCTTTACAAACAAAGAAAACATGTTCGGGCCTACATGTCCTTCCATGCTTATGCCCAGATGCTGCTTTATCCTTACTCTTATCAATATGGTACAATTCCAAATTTTAGCTGTGTGGTAAGTAACAGTCTTGTGATATTTTCTTGTAGCATTTACAATGTTAAAGCCTGTTTTTGGCATTTATAAAGAACACAGCATGCTGACCGACTAATTTACATTATAGTTTTGTGCATTATACGAATATGTCTGATTTCTTTTGAGTCCCTTGATTTAGTGAGTGAGGTTTACCAAAGTCTGTGCTTATAACATTTCTATTACAGTGCTGCACTAACAGTCATAATTAATGACAGGCTGCCTGAGGAAACTGTATTATTAATCACAGATATTCATGCTTTACAGAATGTAAGTGAGTTGCTACTTGTGCTTTGCTTTTAAAATTTAAATAAAGGCAGCCCATTCATTATTATTTTACCTGAGTATTGCTTGCTGGGAAAATTATTGCTTATTCTATTTAGTTTCTCAGATTGCTATTGAAAGTGAAGAATATCAGACAATTAAGACAGCTAACAAAGCCATGCTGGCACAAGAGGCAGATGAACTATAAATATATTCCAGTCCAGGTTAAAGTAAAATTATTACTGGAAAAAGAAACAACTTGCTTCAAGGCTAAAAGCCCTAATGTGGGCCGAAACTTTGGATGCACAAATGATGTTTGAATAAAGATTGCCATGTATTTAAAGTAACTGTGCAGTGAGTGCAGGTCCATTCTAAATAATTGAGCATATGCATTGTTTGACTGAGCACCCATGAGTTTTTTGAAGGGGAAGAGTGTAGACACTTTTTGGACTATTTTATAAATATATATATATATATATATATATATATATATATATATATACCTTTTTACGTGGTTTACAGAAATACAGAAACGTAATTAATTTGATACTGACTAATATCATTAGCTCCAGTGTTTTGGTTGCGCACAAAACTCCAGGCACTTAACTGTTTGGATAGCCAGTGGCGGAAATACCGGGGGAGCAGGGGGTGCCAATCTGCTTTTACATGCCCAGGCACATTCCCATTTAATTAAACAACATTGGAAGCTGGCTGGTTTAATGTAGGGGCCTTTAACTCTGAAGCAGCAATTAATTGGTCTTATGAATAAATTCCTTTGTAATGTATTCTAGGAGGTAAACAGAATGTATTATAAATAGGTTGCACTACAAGTACACTGTGCACTGCTCCTCTGCAATTTAACAGTGCAGTGCCAAAGGTTGTATGTGTAGAGTATATGTCCCTATTACTGCATAGAATTATAGGGCACTTTCCTGTGTTAGAAGTGGCCCTTTCATATACATTGCCAAATAACTAATATTATAGTATTAGTTGAAAATATCCTGTAGTTAGACTTGCAGATCTTACTATTAAACTTCTAAATATGGCATTAAATGAGAGACTGTGGAATTAAAATTGTTGCTATTATTATTATGTATTATTAACATTTATTTATATCGCACCAGCATATTTTGCAGCGCTGTAAAATACAACTAAATCACATTAATTACATACATAGAACATATGGAGTTACATACATCACAACTAATACGGTACAAATGGTGAGGAAGGCTCTGTGCAAAAGAGCATTACAATCTAAAGGGAAGGGAATAAGACACAAGGTGTGGGAGTGGGCAGGATAAGAATTAAGTGAATGAGAGATGTAGTACTGTATGTGGTATTGCATTTGGTAGTTAAGCAGAGTGAGGGTAGGCTTCTCTAAAGAAATGTGTTTTAAGAGATCTTTTGAAAGCAGAAAGGTTGGGAGAAAGTCGGACAGACCAGTGAGAGAGAATTCCAGAGCAGGGGTGCAGCCCTTGCAAAGTCTTGAATGCGAGCATGTGTGGAGGTAATGAGAGAAGGGTTGAGTAGCAGGTCAGTATAGGAGCGTAGAAAGCGATTGGGTGAGTATATAAAGAGATGACATCAGAGGGTGGGGCAGAGTTATGAAGTGATTTGAATGTCAGGGTCATTCATTTGAATTTTATTCTGAGAGGTAGTGGAAGCCAGTGCCGGGATTGACAGAATGGCGTGGCAGAGGAGGAGCGGTTGCTGAGGTGTATGAGCCTCGCAGCAGTGTTCATTATGACATGATTTAACAAGTGACTGGATATGAGGCGTGAAGGATAGGACAGAATCTAGGATAACCCCAAGGCACCGGGCCTGGGGAGATGGGAAGATAATGGAATTGTTAGCTATGATGAATACATCCGGGATGTTAATTGTGTTAGTTGGAGGGAAGAGAACCATTTCCATTTTAGAGAGGTTTAATTTAAGGTAGCGTTGCAACATCAAAGTAGAGAAAGCGGACAGGCAGGAGGAGATATGAGTTAGGCTTCTGGGTTCAGATCAGCAGAGGAGAGATAGATCTGAGTGTCATCAGCATACAGGTGGTAGTGGAAACCATACACGTTGATTAGTTTGCCGAGGGAGAGAGTATAAGGGGAGAATAATAAGGGGCCCAGGACAGAGCCTTGAGGAACCCCAACAGAAGGAAGAAAGGGAGAAGATGCTACTCCATTGTAGGAGACACTGAAGGAATGATTAGTGAGGTAAGAAGAGAACCAGGACAGGGCCGTGTCACGTAGGCCAAGTGAATGGAGGGACTGGAGAAGAAGAGGATGGTCCACAGTGTCAAATGCAGCGGAGAGATCAAGCAGTATTAGTAGTGAGAAGTGATTGTTGGCTTTAGCTGTTAAAAGGTCACTAGTTAGTCAGGTTAGGACAGTTTCAGTGGAGTGTTGTTGCTTAAAACCAGATTGTAGGGGGTCCAGCAGGTTATTGTCAGAGAGGAATGAGGTTAGTCGGTTGTAGACTAGGCGCTCAAGTAGTTTAGAGATGAAAGGTAGCAGAGAGATAGGCCGGAGGTTATGAAGATTGTAGGGGTCGAGAGGTTTTATTAGAATCAGGGTGACAAGACCATGTTTTAGTTGAGAAGGAAAGATTCCCATTGACAGCGAGAGATTAAATAGATGAGTTAATCCTTTGATTAGACAGGGATTGGCATTGTGGAGAAGTTTTGAAGGAATAGCATCAAGCGGGCAGGTAGTAAGGGGAGAAGAGGCCAACAGTTTTGAGACTTCCTCATCAGTTACAGGGGTGAAGGAGCACAGGAGAGACTGGGGAGTGTGGAGGGAGGATGATGGAAGTCCAGTGGGGTCAAGTAGTAATGTCACTTCTGTCTATTTTGTTTTTGAAGTGCTCAACAATATCTTGAGCAGAGACAGATGGGCATGGAGGGGGTGGAGAAAGGGAAAGAAGAGTGTTAAAGGTGGATAAAAATAACTCTATAATAATTGAATTAAAAAAAATAACTATAATAATAATAATGCTATACTAATTTACTGTTCACCTTTTGACATAGGAATCAGCTGCACATAATGCTGTTCTGGCAATACACTCAGCTTACGGCATAAGGTATAAACATGGCCCAGCATCCTCCACATTATGTAAGTTATTTTGAAATTTTGCTTTTTTTTTAAGGTAAATTTTATTGTTTTAACCACAAAATAAAACAACCCAAAAGAGAAAATAAAAGACATTTTACAGTTGTGATTGATATAATACTTACAATTAGTAATGGTGCATATACAGCGTCACAACAATATCTGGCATTGTTAATAACAGTTGTAAGTGCCTGTATGAAGATAAGTATATAAAGCAAATACAAATATGTTATATGTGTACAAGGGAGTGAAATCTTTGCTTTAAACGTATCACCTACAAATGTACAATAGTAAACAAAATGTTATATTATGTTTATCCCTGGCACTATGATATTAACTTGGTATTTTGTCATGGGTGCTGTGAATGATAATCTCTGCAAATCATAGTGTGAATGTTCTGGCGCTATATAAATACATAAAGAATAAATAATTAGGGATGCACCGAATCCAGGATTCGGTACGGGATTCGGCCTTTTTCAGCAGGATTCGGCCGAATCCTTCTGCCAGGCCGAACCCTAATTTGCATATGCAAATTAGGGGCGGGGAGAGAAATTGTGTGACTTTTTGTCAGAAAACAAGGAAGTAAAAAATGTTTTCTCCTTCCCACCCCTAATTTGCATATGCAAATTAGGGTTCGGATTCGGCCGAATCTTTCACAAAGGATTCAGGGTTCGGCCGAATCCAAAATAGTGGATTTGGTGCATCCCTATAAATAATAATCGTGTACCAGCGGCAACTCATTTAAAGAAACAAAACCATAACAAGTGGCCACATCAGAAGGATGTGGCTTTGGCAGAACCCATGTGCCTGGCATAACGAAATCTGAATCCTTAAAATTTTGTGGCTTTTTGTCAGTCAGTCAAATGTTTCACATATGATTTGGCAGAATCCCAAAATAGTGGATTCCTTGTATCCCTACTGTGTACCCTCTTCCCAGTCATCTGCAATTAGCTCTTTTTATCAGTTCTCTTAGGACTTGGTGAAGTGTGATGATGGATCTGGATGGAGAGTTTTCTTGGTGGACCAGACAGAACCCTGCATGTTTTATTAGCTTATTGCAAGGAAAACCACATATGTTTTATTATATTACCCAATAAATATTCTTTTGTATTTAACCTTTTTAGATCTGACCTCAGGCAGTTCCATGGACTGGGCCTACAATAATGGCATTCCATATGCATATGCCTTTGAGCTTCGTGACACTGGATATTATGGATTTCTATTACCAGAGGGTCTCATTAAACCAACCTGTGTTGAAACCATGCTAGCAGTTAAAAATATCACAATGCATGCCCTCAAGAAGTGTCGCTAAAGGTTCATGGAAATACACCGCATTCTGTTTAATTTCCTGTCATTTCCTGTGATTTAAACCAAGCATCACTGCAGATTATGTAAATTCTGGATGTGGTCAAATGCATAATAAATAGTCACTTGTGATAACAACATATCAATAGTTTCAATGTTTGTGTCTGGGAAACATCTTAACACGTATATATGTGAACAATGTAACCACATATGCCTTATGAAGAGATATATATGCCATTATACCTTATGGTTTCTTCTGTCTGTGCCTGGACAAATACAGAGTTGCTGGATCAATGGGGCTTATCAAGTGACTATATCTAAATAGGGGTTGGTACAAGGTACCACTAAGGCCAACAGATATAATTTGTAATCTTTGTAATATTACAAATATTAACATTCCATATATTTAGAAACATGACATTTCTAATAATACAAAGCATCCTTAAAAAAGCCTGACCCATGTCATGCATATTGCACTTATAGGCTATAAATAGCTGCTCCATAGCTTTATCTCTGTTCAGACTGTATTACACAGTATGGGCAATGATATAGGCCTACATATTCCTTAATCTTTTGTAGAATATGCTATTTATTGTTAATGTTTCATCAGTGGCCATTCCGCTTTCTCAATCTCCTCTTCTATATGGTACTTAAGGTCTGGTCTGGCAAGCAGATATCCCCTAGTCACCCAACAACAAACTATTTAGTGGCAAAAAAAGTGTCATTGTGTCTGGTACATATGGGTTATACTATAATATATTGAAATTGATATTTAATTAAGGTCTCACTGGGCAATCTCCACCCCTTGTTTAACTGTGCAAGTCAAAGCACTTTGACTTGCACAGTTAAACAAGGGGTGGAGATTGCCCAGTGGAGGGACAGATTTGTTTTGTGCCTGGTTGCTCTGCTACTTTTACCTCCTTGCACTTTTCCCTACTTTGCTTTCCTATTCCTGCTCTTCTGAGTCATTTTGTTCCTGGCTGCTAGAGCCGTAGGGTTGATGTTGCTTGGAGGAGAATACTTTGCTTTGTCTGGGTGAATTGTTTCTCTTAATTATCACACAGCTTGTTATTCATGTTTATATCTGGTCATTATGACAAAGCAATATTGACTAGGTACAAAATACTCCGCACGGGGTACAGACCAGCTGTTATTCACTATGGAGAGGCCCACAATTGGCAAGCAAGTCACCCAGGCACTAATCTGCATCTGCTGCAACATGGCTAGCAAACTGGGCCAACAGCATCTTACTATTGACTGACGAGTGATGCTTGTAAATAGTATTGTCCCTTCATTCACAGGCTATGTGAGCCCTCTTTACCCTTTCCCTCAGGGAGGACAGCTATATCTGGTTATACACGAGATACCAATTTCCTGGCAAGGTAGATATGGCACCTCTGGAAATCTATGTATATTTGAGAGCTTCCATGCAGGATACATTTAGGCTGATCAAGTACTCCAGATTGTGTTGGAGTTTCATGACAGAGACCCACCCATCTTTTTCACCAATAACTTTATAATTTCATTGCTGTGACTACTTTTTAACTACTTCTTTGTCTCCTCCATCAATTTTACAACTGCTGGCTATCAGAATCGTAACTAGAGGGGGGCGGGCCCTGGTGCGTGACGCGCAGCCGGGCCCGCCCCCCTCCGTACGACCCGCAGTTTCAGTGACGCGTGGGCTGCTGGGGGGCCCTGAGGGGGGGGTCCCTGGCCTGCTTGCACCCCCTGCTCCCCCGGTAGTTCCGCCATTGCTGGCTATTCTTATATCGTATTTCATCTACTTCTTCTCTCACCCCCACTTCCACAGTTTTACATTTCCTCTATCCGTCTGTGATTCTCCTACTTCAGCCTTCTGCTTCTCTTTGTATTATTCTTTTCTTTTTTACTTCATTTTATTCTATACTGTTCTCTCAATTCTTTCCTTCAAACCCATCTGGAATATTATCTTCTCTCACTTCTTAGAGCAAGAGCACACATGGCGGTTTTCAGTCACATTTAAAAAAAAACAAAAACATTAACACTGATGTAAATAAGCCCATGAAATCACATTACACGATTTTGTGTGTTTTTTCGGAAGTTCACATTTTCCAGAATCACCATCTATGAAGAACCTCCAGGTTGGCATTTAATTATATCACATTATGGCATGACATAAATCCAACACCTTAGGAAAAATTTGCTGCCATAAAGGACAATGCAGCGTATTTCAGCCAAGTTTCTCTGCAGTAGGAACAGATCATATTCTGTTCTATTAGTATAGAATTTTACTGGTGTTCCTGTTGCTTTGGACAGAAAATGAAAAGAATGGTGTTTATTAGCTGATGTCAGCTTGTAAGTGCCCTGTGGGTTTACTGAAGTATGTATTCCATTTTACCCTATAGAGCTACATTTAGAGCTCACTTATTAAGGTTTTTAGAAACACAATGTAAAAACATCATCTGTGCCCTTGCCCTTCCTATTACCATCTTTTCTTTCTTTGTCTTTTACACCTTAGTTCCTATACTTCAAGCTCCTCTGCACAGCAATGCACTGACCAATGCTGATGAACATTATGCTTTGTGACTAAGCAGGCAGCTGAGGTTACATAGTAATAAATCTAGTTCTACTTCATCCATTCTGATTATACCATTACTTGAAAATCTCCCAAGGGCAAATGGCTGTACTGAAATAAGTAACGTTTAGCTTGTGGTCAAAAACTCAACCATGTGTTGTCTATGTAGCGACTGGTCTTTCAGTCGAAAAAGAGGTGGCTCACCTTTAAGTTCACTATTAATCCAATTTTACTTTTTCTCCCATTCTCTCTTCTTTCACTAGACTTTTGTTCATTGATACCTTACATTACCTGCAGTGGGAAGAGACATAGGGTAGTAAGAGGGTTAGGAATGAGAGGAGAGTGTGACGTTAAATTCCAATAAATCCGATATGGGACATATGGCCCAAATATTTGGGACATCAGCTCAGCCTAGTTAAAAGAACAATTGACAATCCAGTCTTTTTATTAAAATTTCTTGATGCCATCATAAAAGCCAATTATATTCCATTCAATATCTTTATGAGTCATTTTGCCTTTGATGACTAAGCAATGAATTCCTTGCCTAAGGCATGAGCTAGCATGTACGCATTAGTGTATTACAAATATTTGCTTATCTACTGTGGAAACACAAGTAATCTTTAATAATATATGCCTTTGTAAAGCATGTGATTTGCATTGTGTAATATAAGGATATGGGTAACCTAATCATTTTTATACATGAATGTAAATAAACAGATCGAAGGAGTTTATTATGGTTCTCTAGTATTGCAGTATTTACAAACTAGAAAAGTTCCATAGAGTTGCTTGCATGATAATCCAAAATAGTGGCTAGCACTGCCATAAAGGATGTAAACAACATTGGCTTGGTAACTGAATCCTACATCCTCCTTATAGTAGAATCATTTGATCGCCTGGTGTGCATGAATTGTTAATATTGGCACTGAGAGTCAAGTGACATCATTCTTTGGCCGCTGAGGTTGTAGAACATGGCTATGTATAAAAATGGTTTAAAGATAATTTGAGGAAAGCATAACAGATGGTTGCTAAAGCAAAAATGGACTTAATGCTCCCCGGCAAATAAAACATTGACCCAGTTTTAGTTGGGCTAAACATCAAAATATACAGCACTTAAATGTAGGACCTACCAGGACCCATGTGAAAATTGTTCTACTACAAGAGTGTACAAGTATGGGACCTGTTATCCAGAATGCTCGGGACCTGGGGTTTTCCGGATAATGGATTTTTCCGTTTGGGTCGTCATGCCTTAAGTCTACTAGAAATTCATTTAAACATTAAATAAACCCAATAGGCTGGTTTTGCTTCCAATAAGCATTAATGATATCTTAGTTTGGATCAAGTTCAAGCTACTGTTTTATTATTACGGAGAAAAGGGAAATCATTTTTAAAAATTTGGATTATTTGGATAAAATGGAGTCTATGGGAGACAGCTATTCCGTAATTCGGACCTTTCTGGATATCGGGTTTCCGGATAAGGGATCCTATACCTGTACTAAAAAATACACTGACTTATTAATTAATCACTGTACAAAAGCAGCAGTTCTTGCCGTTCTTCTGATGCCATATTGACATTTAGGTTGATACGGATGATCTGGTCAAAAATGAATGCTATGAGGATTTTATTACAGGCTTTTAAAACAAAAACTCAATTGTTTCTACATCGTCAAAATATCAATATACATTACCTATAGGTCATTTTGCACTGATAGGGCTTTTGTTATTAAGGGGGTTGTTCACCTTCAAACTAGTTGTTTTCAGATAAGATCACCAGAAATAACTACTTTTTTCAATTACTTTCAATTTTCTATGTGTCACTGTTTTTTTAATAGTGAAGTAATGGAAAGTAATTGAAAAAAGTCTTTATTTCTGGGGAACAATCTGAAAACAACTGAAAAAATGTTTGGAAAGTAAACAACCCCTTTAAAGGAAAACTATACCCCCCAAACAATGTAGGTCTCTATAAAAAGATATTGCATAAAACAGCTCATATGTAAAATCCTGCTTCATGTAAATAAACCATTTTCATAATAATATACTTTTCTAGTAGTATGTGCCATTGGGTAATCATAAATAGAAAATTGCAATTTTAAAAAATAAGGGCCGCCTCCTGGGATCGTAGGATTCACTGTACTCACAAACATACCAACAAACCATACATGTTAGGTCACATGAGCCAATTAACAGGCAGAGTTGTGTCTTTTGCTTGAACACTTCTTCCTGTTACAGTTAGAGTTGAAGTATTTCTGGTCAGGTGATCTCTGAGACAGCACAGAGACCATCACAAAATGGTGGCTCAAGGCAAGAGATGTAAAAGGGCAATATTTACTTAAATATATATTCCAGTTTGGTAAGATTCTTTAATATGCCACTTAATATGAACTGTTGCTTAAGTGTTCATTTTGGGGGTATAGTTTTCCTTTAAAGGGCTACTTGAAGTTCCCAAACATGATTTTTTGCCAACCTGACTGTCCCTTCTCAACCTACTGGTGTACAAATATGGCAGCCTCCTCATATTGGAACGTGGGGGATCAGATAAATAATATAAACGCATCAGGGAGTAAATTTATGGCAAAATTATAAACAGAAAGCAAAGACAATGTTATGCAAAAAAAGGTTTAGTTTCTGGTGTCAGTATCTTTTTAAGTACATTTGCAACAATGGTTTTATTGTGTTCATTAACTCATAAACATTCCTGCTGAAGTCTATAAGAGATAAAGATAGCATTTATATAGGCTATGTACTAAAAAGTGCAAAATTGGATCGCCACTTACATCAGCAAGTAGCGTTTACTGGTCACCTGTTTTAAAAAAAAATCTAATTTGTTGCTAATGGTTCCTGCACCTGGCAAACAGTATGCCTTTTACATAAGGGGGGGGGGGGAGTGCAATATATTTGGGTACAAAAGACACATCCCAGTGATTGAGGTGCATTACATCTAACAGTCTAGGGCATGTGATTTTCACAGATGCAAATTAAAACCAGATATACGAATTCCAAACAGGCACTCCTGCTATTCTGTGTCATATAATTTAAATCCACAGGTGTGTGTGGGTACCTACAAAACTATAATGGAAAATAGAGTGCTGATGTCCCTAATTTCTATTCTTCAGTGCTAGTGTCTACTGGTGACATCTCGGAAGAAGAGGATGCTTCTAAAAACTGATGCCCACACTCCACTGGCTCTGATTTCTATGTTCTAAAGAAGTCCTTCAGGTGAAACAACACTAATGTTGAATTGAAATGTTGAGTGCTTGTGTTTTATGAGAAAATGCAGTTCCTTGTTTGACAAATGCCTACAAATAGTGTCTACTATAACTTGCCTTAAAAAATGAATAATTTTCCATGCTCTCCCCAATGTTGCTTTTAGTAATTACTTTCGTTCCTTTTGCAAAACACTACCTGGTGTCAGAGTCTGTCCTGTTTGCTGCCTGCCCTGACCTCTGACTGTACCCAACTACCTTATCGCATTAAGCCTTTTAAAGGGGAACCATCACCCAAAAAAATACAGGTACAGATAGTCATATCTTATCGGTTTATGGCCAACTTTCTTCTTGGTTTTTGACTTGTTCGTTAAGCCTGCAATTGAATGTTAATGTCATACTTTAAAAGCAGAGTGAGCAAAGCAGAAACCAAATGGACCAAATTGAAGCCCTGGAAGAAAGAAAATCAGTTTGTATTGGGTATTACTATTTTTAATTCCATATCATTTCTTAGAAATCACAAAAAATGCAAGAAAGTCTAAGACATATCTAGATTTTTATTTTACAGTTTCTAGTGTGTGCAATTGCCTTTAAAAGAAAGTAGAGTACGTTTGTAAATAGCTAATAAACATACCAATGAAAAACTTTACCTTCACCTGGCAGCCCATGTGGATTTTTCTATTTAACGATTTGAGACTCCTTTGCTCATATAATACTGCAGGTAACAACAAATCCATTGACATATTTACACAACAAGGAGTAATAGTAATTTTCCCTGTTGTTGTGAATTCATCGATATATACATTCCCATTATTGCTCCCATGGTAACAGTGCCAACACAGCTAACCACATCTACCAGCTCTTATTTGCACAGTCTATTAAGGGATTCTTATACAATGTTTAGTATAGCTACTAGGTCATTCCCAGCAGAACATCATAAACCTCTTGAGGATCAAAAAACAAAGCTAACTAATGCATATGAAGGAGGGGAAGGCTATAAAAAGATTGCAAAAGGCTTCCAGCTTACAAATTCCACTGTCCATAAGGTCATTCGGACAGTGGAACTTTGAAAGTCAAGGCAGGATATCAATGGGAGTTGTGCTGATCCTATTGGACTTGTAGAGCTTTTCTCCTTTTTCTCATTAGTAATGGTCTGAATTATTAGAGGTTTTCTTATTTTTTAGTGCATAGTTTCTTTTTTTACCCTCTTCATACTTTTTCTATTCGGATCTTTTAATAACGTTCATGGCCTTTGCGAATTTAGAGAAATAGGGTTTAATCGTGGGGGCAGATTTACTAAGCTCGAGTGAATAATTCGAATGAAAAAATATTCGAATTTCGAAGTATTTTTTTTGGGTACTTCGATCATCAAATTGGTCAAATTCGAATGATTCAAAGTAAAAATCGTTCGACCATTTGATAATCAAAGTACTGTCTCTTTAAAAAAAACTTTGACTTCATACTTCGTCAAATTAAAGCTACCAAAGTCCAATGTTAGCCTATGGGGACCTTCCCCAGCACTTTTCTAAGTTTTTTTTGGTTGAATAATAATCCTTTGATCGATCGCATAAAATAGTTTGAATGAACGATTTTTATTTGATCAAAGCTTTTGCGCTAAAATCCTTTGAATTCTATTTCGAAGGACTTTACTTTGAGGGCCGATTTCGGGGTTTTTTTAACCCTCGAAATTCGACCTTTGATAAATCTGCCCCGTGGTGTCAAGAACCTCTAAAATTCAACCTTCAATAAATGGGTCTCCAAGGGGTAGATTTGTCAAAATGTGAGATTAGCGTTTACTACAGAAAAACTCATCCACTTTCTATTCATTCCTATTGGATTTTTAGAAGCATATTTATCAATGGGTGAAAGTTAGAGATCATAAATTGATAACCACTTCTAAAATGAGGTACGAACAGAAAGTGGATGAGTAGTAAAAGCTAATCCCAAATATGTATAAATAAAGAATGAACAGAAACTGGATTAATTTTTTGGTAGTAAACACTAATCTCTAGCGATGCACCGAATCCACTATTTTGGATTCGCCCGAACCCCCGAATCCTTCTTGAAAAATTTGGCCGAATACCGAACTGAATCCGAGTTTGCATATGCAAATTATGGATGGGAAGGGGAAAACATTTTTTAACTTCCTTGTTTTGTGACAAAAAGTTATGCGATTTCCGTCCCCTCCCCTAATTTGCATATGCAGATTAGGATTTGGTTCGGCCAAATCCGAATCCTGCTGAAAAAGGCTGAATCCCGAACCGAATCCTGGATTCGGTGCATCCCTACTAATCTCACATATGGATAAATATGCCCTTTAGTGTGGTAAAAAAATTTACACAAGCAATAACATGGAACCCATTATAGAACAGATACAGGCCAGGGGGCACATTTTTCTCTGTATAAACATTGCTTCGTTATATAATTAACTATAATGGTTCTAAATGATGCAAATTGTCTGATCACATACTTATACAATATCCTGACATGTTTTTGTTTGATGTGCATATAGCGTTTAGGTCCAGTTAAATAGTATGATGATAACATTTATAATATACCAAAAGCCATAAAAATATTGTAAAATCCATCCTTATAAATTGTTCCTTTTTATGCCATCAGTTAAAATACTGTATATGCTTAGTGATGCCACGTCATGACAAAATATTGTACCCCCAGTTAAAAAAAAAAAAAAAAAAGAAAGACCAAAAAAAATGTATTTTCGATATATTTCAGGAACAACTCGTTGCTATTGAATATTTTTATATTTATAAGAAGCACATTTTTCTCTATTTAAACATTTCTTACTGATATTTTTTAACTACAGTGGCAATAAATGATGGAAATTGTCTAATAATGTACTAATACTAATCCAAGGATGTTACAAGTCCCCTGTATAAAAAGGACTCGGCTTACAACCTTGTACCTTTATATGGGAATTACTTGATGACATTGGATATCCTTATATTTTTCAAGGGCAGTAAAAGGTTATATTAAATAATTGTTCTGTTCTGAAGAACCTGCTGCACCAACATTAAAAAAAAGGATTTGTTTTGTCCTAAAAATCTGTTTTTGTTGTATTCCATTGATACCAAACAATACCACCCCCAGTTATTGGAACATTTATCTGTAGGCTTAACTTTTCCTTTCTTAGACAAATACATTCTTCAGAAATAATAATTGATTTAGCAGATTCAGAACAATGTAGTTGTAGTCTGTCTCACTTGCTTTCAGTCGACACCACTTAACTAATGGACAAAGGTGCCAAGAACCCAACTGCTTATGGTCAAATCCAAGATAATCAAGAACTATAAAAAAAAATGTAGCATAAGTGGAAGACCAACTCAAAAGCAGTAATGCATTCTATAACTTACCATGAGCTAACTTAAAGGTGAACTTAAATTTATGTTCACAAGTTGCATATGTATTTTGGTACATGCTAGAAATGTGTTGCACAAAAGACGAATTTTATTCTTACGCATTAGCTGCAACATATATCCCCAACCAAAGCTGCGGGTTCTCCGGTTGGAGGGGGTAAATATTTTTTTTTTTAAATTTGCACCCACCAGCTCTAGGACACTGGCACCAGGAGGGAGCTCCCAGTGGGGCGTCCATGTCAGCCAGAGTGCATGCACAAAGGCGCTTCTAAGATCACAGGCATATGCATAATGAGAAAGTCGCAGCACTCACTCATTATGCGTATGCATGTGCCCCAACATGGCTGTTTGTGCCTGGAGTGCCCTCCCCATGCGGGTGGCCTAGCGCTGGCAGGGGAAAATTAAAAAAAAAAAACTATGGTTAACCCCAACCTGAGTTATGTCCTATATTAATAATTCCTCATTAAATTGTGTACAGCTATAGTTAAATAGGAGTATCCAGAAGCAACCTTTGAAATCCAAAACATAATTATCCCTAATGACAGCCACACGCTCGCTTTTATTTTCAGGCCTGCCAACTACTTTTCAATGATGTTCTCATTACCTGATAGATTGGTACATGTCACATTGCTCTTGCAGTCTGACAACTTCCTCAAACCCTCATACATTATGTTCAAACATTTCAGATCTCAAATCTGTCTCAAAATAACATTTGACTGTCAGACTGAGTTGAAGATAATTCAGATCCCAAAACCTCAAAAAACACATGCAAAATATAGTAGTAGAGCCTGGTGGGAATGCCTAGTTTAAATAAACCATGTATATTATATATTTACATTTAAAAGGTTGATCACATAAGTGGCCCCAGATCTATGCACTTATGCCGACAAAGACTGATATTACCTGCGGACTTGATCAAGTTAGCAGTTTACAGACCATGATTTTATCTACTTTATCTGTATGAAATTTGGGTCATTTTCTAACTTAACCTTCTTAAAGTAAGAACAGAAAGGTGGATCTCTGTCATTTATATTTCGATAATTGTTATTTTATACGTTTTTATACATTTGCAGTAGGGATGCACCGAATCCAGGATTCGGTTCGGGATTCGGCCTTTTTCAGCAGGATTCGAACGAATCCTTCTGCCTGGCCGAACCGAATCCTAATTTGCATATGCAAATTAGGGGCGGGGAGGGAAATTGCATGACGTTTTGTCACAAAACAAGGAAGTAAAAAATGTTTTCCCCTTTCCACTCCTAATTTACATATGCAAATTAGGGTTCGGATTCGGTATTCGGCCGAATCTTTTGTGAAGGATTCAGGGGTTCGGCCTGAGACTGAATAACTGTAAATCAATTATAGATTCTTTCAGTAACAAATCTATACCACTTTTCCTGCCAGTGGCCTAACTACCTCCAAAGAAACAGACCAAGCACCTGGGGTGGGGGGGGTGTATGTGCAGCGGGATGATCGATTGTCATCCACAATTATGTGCGGCCAAAGGAGCGGCAAGTATCTGCTGTGGGGGGATTGCAGGTCATCCACAATTATGTTCACAGGGAGCCTGGAAACAAATGTTTGGGGGGGACCAGTGTCCCCTAACTTCCACCACTGTTCCCTGCTGAGTAAAAAGAAAAAAAACTGTGCCATGGAGTTCAACATTACAACAAGGTGCTTGGTACTAGGAATGCACCGAAACCAGGATTTGGGATTCGGCCAGGATACTGTCTTTTTAAGCAGGTTTCGGCTGAATCCTTCTGCCCGGCCCGACCAATTTTGCATATGCAAATTAGGGGCAGGGAGAGAAATCGTGTGACTTTTTGTCACAAAACAAGGAAGGAAAAAATGTTTCCCCTTCCCATGCCTAATTTGCACGTGCAAATTAGGATTCATATTTGGTTCGGTATTCGGCCCAATCTTTCGCAAAGGATTCGGCCAAATCCAAAATAGCGGATTTGGTGCATCCCTACTTGGAACAGCCTCACCTTTAGAATTATTATAAAAAAAACAAGGGCACCGCTCAAAAACTCACGCTCCCATAGCTGCTCTTCCTTTAAAAGTCTGGGTGCTCTGTCCACATCATCCCCACTGTCTACAAAATTTCCACGATCAAAGGAAGGCACTCCGGGAAAAAAAGAAGGTTTATTGTAGTGTCGTGCGGATAACAATCAACCTTACGTGTTTCGGGAGCACATGTGATGCCTTTCATCCAGCGAATTCCACTAACTTGAATGGGAAATGCCTGAAAGCACCGGTACTGGATTTTTTTTAGCCAAAAAAATGTTTGTGAAGATTCTCATTAAACCAGGCCATGGCATATCTGTAGAAATAAGTCAAATCAACTGGACTTGCAGTGTTTTTCTTGGAGACGTTTCACCAGTCATCCAACTGGCTTTCTCAATTCAGAATGACTTGTAAATAAAATCTTTCTGGAAAAAAAATACCCAGGAATGTTGCTCCAATCAGTATAATCGGGCGAATGATTTGGCTGAATCCAAAATAGTGGATATGCTGCATCCCTACTTGGTACAGCCTCGTCTATAGAATTACTATAAAGAAAAACAAGGGCACCGCTCAAAAACTCACGCTCCCGTAGCTGCTCTCCTGTAAAAGTCCTGGTCCACAGCGTCCCCACTGTCTACAGAATTTCCACGATCAAAGAAGGACGGCACTCCGGGAAAAAGCAGGTTTATTGCAGTGTCCTGTGGATAACAATCGCCTTACGCGTTTCGAGAGTAAATCCCAAAACGCATAAGGCGATTGTTATCTGCAGGACCCTGCTTTTTTCCCCGGAGTGCCGTCCTTCTTTGATCGTGGAAATTGTATAGAATTATTATCACCATTTATAAAGCACCAGCTGAGCTGAACAACAAATGGTTCAGTACAATGAACATTGTAACTGGTAACAAAGCTTTACACGACTGCACCACAGGGGCCATTTAAATGTAAAACGTGAGGTTATATGTCTGTTATTGCAGAACTACCAGTGCTGTAAATAAATGTTACTGGGCCCCACAGCAAATTAATTTTAGGGCCCCCAACAAATCCAGAGGTTGTCCTGTTTTACAGATATGTTGAAATTTCTCATTAATTAGGGCCTCATTGGGTCCCCTGCAGCCTCCTCTGTAGTTACGCCTCCACCTGTCCAAGCTAGAAAGGCCATTATAACCACAAACACAACTTGCACTATGGCAGCTCCTACTCACGCGCATATAAATGAGGCCTTAGTCACTCCGCCCGCCTTATACATGTGATTGAAGGGAATAGTCTTAGAAAGTAAAACTAAAATTCACGCTTAAATGGGTTCTACGTTCGCCTGGCATAATCAGTTAGAAGTTGCTGGAATTATTGCGGAACTACAACTCGCAGCAGTAAGACGTTATCACCCAGTGCTGGCGGAGAAGCGCATTGCAGCTGTAATTCCTTACAGAGAAGTAGCGGCCTATCCCAGCTGTACGGAACGCCCAGGCCGGCTCTGCGTGCCCTACACTCCCTGATCTCTCCGCGTCCCTCCCCCGGGTGTTGCTGCAGTGCCTGCTATGGGCGGGGCTTACTCGTGACGTCGCTTCCTTCCAACATGGCGAGAGGAAGAAGAGCCCAGGTTCACTAAGAAGTCTCAGCGCATAGCGACCCCCCTAGCGCAGCCCACCCCACATCAGCACCGCCCACGGAACAGCCCAGCCAACTGGTGGAGGAGGCGCCCGAGGGTGACAGGTGCAGTGACTGTCTGTAATGGGGTGGCCCCCCGACTGTACCAACCTCTAACCTGGAGCCCTAGAAAGCGCCTGGAATTAGCAGAGGGGAATTAGCCGAGGGGAGCCCCCCGCTCCCGGGACACACACCCTCTTTGTGAAACGGAATAGGAGGCGCCGGGAGATAGAGCGACATGTTTCTGACCAGAGCGCTGGATAAGATCCTTAGCGATAAGGAGGTGAAGAGAGCGCACCATAGTCAGCTACGGAAAGCGTGTGAGGTGGCGCTAGGTGAGAACCGGGGGCAGCTCGTGTGGGGGAGAGACATGTTACTGTGACAGGCTTTGTACCTGAGACAGGAAGTGCTCAGTGTGTGGGGCAGAGGGTGGAGACCGTGACCTCACGTATTAGAGGTGTTTACTGAGTGACAAGAGGGGCACGCGTTGTGTCCTTTATGATAGGTGCCTTCTGTGTGTGTGACAATGGCTGCCCAGTGTGTGTGTGACTGTGTGAGATTGTGTGTGTGTGTGACAATGGCTGCCCAGTGTGTGTGATTGACTGTGTGTGTGTGTGAGTAACTGTGTGTGACAATGGCTGCTTAGTGTGTGTGTGAGTGACTGTGTGTGTGTGTGAGTGACTGTGTGTGTGACTGTGTGTGTGAGTGACTGTGTGTGTGACTGTGTGTGATGTGACTGTGTGTGTGAGTGACTGAGTGTGTGTGTGTGTGTGTGTGACTGTGTGTGTGAGAGTGACTGTGTGTGTGTGTGACTGAGTGTGCATGTGACAGTGTGAGTGATTGTGTGAGTGACAGCGGGTGCCTCCTGTGCATGTGGCTGACAGCGGTTGATTCCTGTGTGTAGCTGACAGCGGGTGCCACCTGCGTGTGTGAGTTACAGCAAGTGCCTACTGTGAGTACATGTGTGTGTGACAGTGTCCTTTGACACAGTGCAAGGTAGGATTAGGTGAGGAGGTGTATAGTGTTCCCCAACTGATAGGAAGAGGTTCATACTGTTTTTGTGTAATATGTTGGGCATAGGTTTATTGTTTATGGGGTTCCTTATTGCATATGTTCTCCTGACAGGATGTGCCTACAGTTTATTTATGTGAGAGCTGGTATGTACTGCATATTGTACTTGTGTATTGTAAGGTGCATGCTTACAGTATATATAATGTGGGTGCCATAAAGTGAACGTACTGTAAAACACAGTGCATAGAAGGAGCTGCATACTGTTTGTTCCATAGACAGGAGAGCAAACATTCTGTCACAAAGGAGTTGCATGTTGTGTGTATCATACAGTACTTGGTCTCCTTCTGAAGTGAGGTGATAGGAGGGAGAGGCTTAGGTTACCCAGGGTTTTTTTTTTTTTTAAATCTTTCTATATGTAGTACATTGCTTTCTTTTATTAATCCATATTTAGTGTCAAAATATTCTGCAGTGCTGACTGAGGAAGCGCCTTGAGTTACAATGCTCCTACAACTTTTACCTGAAAATGTACCTGACACATTGTGCTTGTGGAAGCCAGTGACAAGAGGCACAATGTTTTATGTGCTGGGGGCATGAGGCATGTGCAGATCCATGAATAGTAAATTGCTGTTGCTGGGGGCATGAGGTGCACAGGAGTGGTTTTGCTAAGCAATGCATTCACGCCCTATCATACAATTTTGAGGCCACAGATTTTTCAAAGTGTGAGATTACAGCTCACTGCAATAAAACTCACTCATACATAAAGGCCAAAATTAAGGAAAACTTTGCTGCAGAAGTCTCCCTTGTTATTATTGGTTAACAAGGAAAAATATTCCAGTGTGTCGTGGCCTTGTGTAAACCCACAATCCTTTTATACACCTTGCATAATATACTGTGCATCTTGATTCCACAATCCTCATATTCAGTGATCCAGGATGACTTAAGGTGGCCATACACGGGCAGATAAAGCTGCCGATATCAGTCGTTTGGACCGATTTGACATCTTATCTGCCCCTGTATGGGGGCTCCGACGGGTCTTCCCGATCGATATCTGGCCACGATATCGATCGGGAAGGTTGGATTTTTACCCGACCGACCCGTCGGAGCCCCTTGGCGCATCGTAATTCGATCGCTCGGCCGTACGGCCAAACGTTCGAATTACCCCCGATATAGCCATGGTCAGTGGCTTATCGGGGCATATCGGGGAAAGATCCGCTCGTTTGGCGATGTCGCCAAACGAGCGGATCTTTGAGTCTATGGCCACCTTTATTCTGCTATAAAAAAAACTTGAGTATAGCTACTGAGCAGTGGGAGTGCCAGAGGACGTGTGGAGTAGGTTATTGTGTGACACGCCTTCTTCCTGTGATGTCATTCAGGTGTGGACGGCATTGAGTGATGCAATAGCACTAGCACATAGTAACAGGTGTGGGAGGGTTTAGAATGATTAAGCAGGCTTAGAACTGACTGCTCCTGATCCCATACGTTGCCACATTAACAGTTCTTTCTGACCATACATGTTACTGTCAGCTGGTATTAATGACAGATTGGTACCTTGTACCTTAGTAGCAGGATTTTGTTTTCTGGCTTTGAATGTGCATGTTGTCACTGTATAAATGTGTTTTAAGGATTCATTTTCTTTTAAAGTCATGCTGATAACTCTTTTATGCTGTAGTTCATATGATTATGAAAACCTTCATCGGGGCTGTACAGGTATGGAACCTGTTATCCAGAAAGCTCCCGCATTACAGGAAGGCTGTCTCCTTTAGACTCCATTTTATCCAAATAATTAAAAAATGTAAAAAATAATTACCCTTTTCTCTGTAATAATAAAACAGTACTTGATCCCAAGTAAGATATAATGAATCTTTATTAAAGGTAAAACAACCCTAGAGTGTTATTTAGGGGCAGATTTATTAAGGGTCGAATTGAAAATTAGAATTCTAATTTTCATTTTTTTTTTTTATGGTCAAAACTGTCAAATGCTACTAGGGAACTTGATTTGAGTTTTTTTTTAAAAAAATTAGATTTTTGAGATTTATCATACTCTGGCCCTTTAAGAATTCAAATTAGACTATTCACCACCTGAATTACTCTATAAGTCAATGGGAGAGGTCCAGGGATCAATTTGGTGATGTTGGTAGCCTTCTTGACATTCAAGTATTTTTCAGAGAAAAAACTCGAATCGAGTTTGGTCGATGTGGAATTCTCTCCCTTAATCAGATGTACAGGCTGATACATTAGATAGCTTTAAGAAGGGGTTGGATGGCTATTTAGCAAGTGAGGGAATACAGGGTTATGGGAGATAGCTCATAGGGTATAAGTTGATGCAGGGGCTGGTCCGATTTTTGAGTCAGGAAGGAATTTTTTCCCCCTCTGTGGCAAATTGGAGAGGCTTCAGATGGGTTTTTTTTGCCTTCCTCTGGATCAACTAGCAGTTTAAGATTAAAAAAAAAAAACTAAAAGGTTGAACTTGATGGACGTGTGCTTTTTTCAACTTCCTTACTATGTTACTATGAATTCAATTCAAGTTTTCGAGTCGGTAAAATGAGTCAGAGTTTTACATATTTGATTTTATTAATAAATAGTTGAATTTCAAGTAAAATCGAATTCATGTGAGATAAAACTCTCATGAAATCGAAATTCGACCCTTGATAAATGTGCATCTTAATGATCTTAATGATGCCTGATTAAGGGAATGCTTTCCCGAAACGTGTCAAGGCGTTGCTGTTACCTCAAATGTTGCTATAAAACCTCATCAAACCTGCCCGGAGTGCCGCCTGATTTGCTCATTTGGACTCGCATCTTAATGTTTAACCTTATTTTTTTAGTAGACAAAGTATGGATATCCATTTTACGGAAAGACCCTTTTGTCCTGAGCATTCCATACTAATACCATCAAGACCCAGTTGTTCTTTATACATTAGAAAGGCTGTGATGTGCTCTGACCTTTTCCTTGCTAAGGCTTCTGAACATTGTTCGATGCAGGGTATTAGCTCTGTCTGTTGCACAACAAAAAAAACGTGAAGCAGGTGAAAGGGAATATATGGAAAGACACAGGGGGAGGGAAGGTAAAAACAAAGTGTTGCATTACTGTACTATCATTTAAAATTCATGCCTAGTATCAAGTATTGAAGGCAGTGGTGCTGTACTGAAGTGGAGAGAAGGAGACGGGGCATGGCAGGGCAAAGAAAGCTTTGTGAGGCCTGGATTTCAGAAAAGATTGCTGTAAACAATGCTGCTTTTATCTGCCTCTGTCATGCTCAGTGTGCAGGCAGGTTGCAATAATGCAAAGGAAGAGAGACTTCACTGTTTAATCACAACGGGGCACACAAAAGCTGCGTGCCTTTCAACAGAACAATAGGGGCACGTATTTTCTCTTGGTATTGACAAGCAAACCAGGTTGGTTTAAGAAAAATATTTGCCCCAGAGCAAACATTCTTATAATAGTTGTGCCAATTTGTTTCTTTTAATTACAGGTGTTTTTTTATTTTTAAACCTCAAAATGATGTAAAGATATTTAAAATGTTAACACACAGAATACATAATAAAACATTGTGCTATTTAATATTGACTCTCTTAAAATATACACACACTTATTATCATTAAACACAACTCCTGTTCAGTGACTGCGTATCGACATCATTAAGTGCAGGTCTGTTTCCAGCAAGCAATGCTTCTGCTCAGTATATGGAACAAGTGTTGTAATGTAACTATACACAGACGCGTGCAAAGACACCATATAATTAAGTTAATCAATAACATTAGCTCATGCAGAGCTCGCCATTCCTTTTCTGGGTTGAAGCAGCAATGCATCTGTTAAGGAAAAAGGATGGTAAATGGCGTTTGGTCCTCCTTCCTTTTCTCCGGTAATTATCTATATGTGAATTTTTTGTTAAAGGATAAGTAAACTTTAAAAATAAGTGAATGTAAAATTGATGAGAGTGCTATACTAAGCACTTTTGCCATATACATTCATTATTTATTTTTAAATTCCAAGATATTAAAGGTTACATGTACTGTTAACATCAATGAATTATGTTACAACCACCTGGTGATTTTCTCACCACCAAGTAGTCAAGGAAGTTGTCAGGAGAAAGAAAGATGGCTGGTTTGATGTTTTTATGGTTAGGTTTTTTTCTGGTTAGATTTGAGAAAGGTTTATAATGTTTTTCCTAAGCAGAAGAACATCAGAGCAGCCTCTTTCTTCCTCCTGGCAACTTCCTTGACTACTTGGTGGTCAGATGTGGAAGATGGCGCCCTTGAGCTCTGCTGCAATACTGTGCATGGACACGTATGATTCACATTCTGGGACTCATTTTGCACTAATCCACTATGCAGGGAGGGGGCACTATGTAGAGTAGTGGATGGGGATTTTCTAATTAGGGGGGATTTAGCTCGCCTATAAGGGCTTTTGCAAAAAGGCATCTTTTTATGCACTTACAAACGCATTCTGGCAGTGTAAATGAATATATTTAAAGCACACATAAGTGCATTTTTGTCATTTACAAATGCAACCCTCTATTCTGTTGTCTTCTGAACGCTCATCAAGTTCAAGCATGTAGCATCTAAAAAAAAATAAATACTGAAAGGCAGAGGCTTTAAAACACAATTTTGAACACTCATGAGTACAATCAGGCAGAATATAATGGAATCAGTAAACAAATGCATTTAGGTGCTCTCTCAAACCGCCATGTAATGTACATCATGTATAAGAAAAGTGATGGTGAGAGACAAATGGATTTTTTACATCTAGTTGCTGCTAGGTTGTGTTGTTAGTTGTGTTGAACAATGTTTGCTTAGCTCAACAGAGACCCCACATTTCCCTGCTGCTCTTGCCTCTGTGCTTGGCTGGCTAATGGGCTGGGATTTCAGCTGCCCTTTGGACAGTGTTTGACTACTCAAACCAGAGACTGTGCTGTTTACTCAGTGATCACTCTTCCCATCCATTTGGCCCAACATAATGCAGAACAGAAATGAGAAAGCATCTGAGGGAGTGCCAAGTCTGAGATGAACAAAAACATGGGAGGTTACCACCACAAGAAATTATTCTATCTAATCCTACCCCCACACTGTAAATGGTGTGAAGGCTGGAGTTGTTTGGATAAAGCACTGGTTAATTCACTCTATGTCCCTACTACCTTTATAATCCCAAGACATTTTCTCAGACCCAGGGCTGCTATCAGTCATCATGAGCAGTGTGCTCCCCTATGGGGCCCTAGTCATTAGCCCACTAGTCATCTGGGCCCTCTGGAATGTGGCCTTGGAGAAAAATGCTTCCTGCATGTATTATTGCCACAACATTGATCCACCCCAGTCACTCCCCATTTTATGCCAAACTGCAACCCATCAAAACCCCACCCATTCAAGAACAATCCCCATCATTTTATGGACTGCAAATTTCTCTTTTCCATCTTTGGCCCCCTCTGCCATGGGGCCATTGAATCCAGAAACCCCTATCCACTCCTGATGGCGGCCCTTCTTGGATTGGTTTAGGTTTTAAGGTGGCCATAGATGCACTGACAATATCGTACAAAATTAATGCGTGATTTGGTGTGTGTGTGTATGGCAGGAGACAAGCCGACCGGTATCGGCACAGGGCTTGAATATCGGCCGGCGCATTGATTGGGTTAGCCAGAACATTTTGATCAGGCACCTTTGAAGGCACCCAAAGATTGGCCATTGTTAGAGTTGAATTGTCAGATACACAGGTAGAAACAATAGAAATCAGCACTAACATGATTTGCCAATGGTTGCAGGAAAGATAGTAGTTGTTGCATCTATGGCCACCTTTGGTCTCAAAAGGGTGTAATGTTACATTATTATTATTATTCAGAAAGTTCCTTGAGTGCCTATAGGTCGGTTATAATAGAGGTTGTGGTGGGCCCTCTTGCAATGGCATTTGCAACAGAAATCCTTTGTTCTTTCTGGGGTATTTCAGACAGTACAGAAACAGAAAAACATGTAAACAACTGCAAGACAAAATACACTGTTTTCTGCTTTGATTGTGGTGTTAATTAGAATTTTGCTTTAACCTCTTAGTATTCTTTGTTTTGGAACTCACCTTGTATGCAGCAAAACTAGTTGCTGACTTTGCTTCTTGCATATTTATGATAGTTTTGTTAAAGGGGTTCTTCACCTTCCAAACACTTTTTTTTTTTTTACATTACCGTAGTTGTTTTCAGATTGTTCACCACAAATAAATTTTTTTCAATTGCTTTCCATCTTTTATTTTTTATCATTTTTCCAAAATTGAAGTTTAAAATATGTGTCTCTGGTGACTCAGTATGGCAGTAGTCCAGGTGTATTCTGAACTGTTACAATTGGATACATGGGGAGTCCGAATTTATCTCATTATTTTCTGAAAACTACTCTGACCAAATCCACATGGGGTTTACCCTTTATTTATCAATACATTTTCCCCAAAATTTCCTGTGAAATTTCCGTGAAAAAAAAATAACCATACAAATTTTTCATGATTTTTTTCAAATTTTTCCGGAAAACCACAAAATCTTCGGATTATTGCATGAAACCCAGTGCAGATCGGGACAATCTCCCATTGACTTATGCAACCTTGGCAGTTCTGAGAGGCCGGATTTTTGGATCCTGACTTTTTCCATCCATCGGGGTATAATGAATCAGAAAAAAAATGTTCACAAAAAATTCAGATTTTATAGTAAAAAAAATATTCTTTTAGGGTTTTTGGCATTCCGAGTTTAATAAATAACCCCCTTAGTGGCTACATGAGTTGATACATTTATCAGCAGTGTCTTTGGAGTATTAGCAATTGTATCAATTGTAACAGCTGCGTTTAATGAAACTCAGGGATTCTGGTCAGCAGGGACAAAAATAACAAATGTATCAACTAAATATATTGATTAAAATATATATCAAAAATTCAATTTTGAAATCCGACATGGGGCTAGACATATTGTCAATTTCCCAGCTGCCCCAAGTCATGTGACAAGTCATGCGTTTTGAAAAAAACATGTTTTCCGATGACAGGATCCCTTTAAGTGAGAAATTTGCCCTTTGACTTATACAGGAGATAATCTCTTTGCTCTGCTTGCTGTCATGTGTTTCCACAGTTTGTTTTTTTCCCCTACTATTAATTAAGCATTTTGATGTAACCTCTCTTTGGCTAGAACAAACTGCATTGACTGATTTTGTTACTTGGCTGTCCTGGTAGCTTGGGACATGCATTATTTGTGATTTTTTACACCTCCAACAATATCACACCTTATATATCACACTGCATGACAATCTTATTCCCTGTGCTGCTAAACATTCTCCATTTCTCAGATTCCCTCTGATTGATTTCATAGTGGGACTTTTAGCTGCTGAATGATGAAGCTGTGATAAGCTGAAAAGGAGAAATAAGAATAATAACTTTATAACTGATATTCTACTGTGCAGTAATATTCGCTGTGTGCACCTGCCACTAACAGACCACTTTGTAGACTTCTGGAAAAAAGCTATTATATTATCTGCAACATTTGGTTCTTATAGACTCAGGATAAAAGCTTCTGGTTTCTTTAGCTAATGTGCATGTGTTTTGAAGATTAATTGGCTTGTCGCCAGAGCATACATTTCTATATAAATGATTTATTGGTGTAAGAGACTATTTCGGTATCTGATTTTTCAGTTGCTTGCTCCATGGTAAACAAAAGCCTTCTGAGAATAGAAAGAAATTGTTAGAGTTTGTAGAGAAGTATATTTGAAATCTTGCACTAATCTACTGACACAAAATTACTTCTGAATTTGCAATGGAGGAAAGGTGCTAGAAAAAAATAAATAAATAAATAAATAGGTTTTACTTTTCACAGGTATTTAAGACAATGGCAAGGTATTTTGAATTTAGCTATGGGCACCAAAGCGTCCTGTGTACCATTGTTTTAAGTGTTTTTAGTAGCCTTATGGTATGCTTCTCTTTTTCTCCTGTTTCTTTCCTATTGGATCTTTTATGCAGAACCCCATTATCCAGAAAACTTTGAATTTCAGGGAGACCATATCCAATAGCAGGATAGCAGGCCCAGACTTGCAATCTGTGGGTTCTGGCAAATGCCAGAGGGGCTGCTATAAGGTGCCATAGAAAGTCAGTATTTAGTGGGCTGCTTGGGTCTCTGTGTGGGCTGATTGGGCCTCTGTGTACCTGAACTGCCAGGGCCTATTTTAATTCTCAGTTCAGACCTGTCCAATAGATTCCATTTTAATTAATTCAAATTTTTAAACATTATTTCCTGTTTCTCTGTAATAAGAAAACCATACCTTAATCTTTATCCTAACTAAGTAATTTCTTATTGAAGACAAAACAATCCTATTGGATTTAATTAATGTTTACATTTTTTTTTTTTTTTTTTTTACTATACTTAAGGTATGGTGATTCAAAATTACAGAAAAAAACCTTTATACTGAAAACATCAGGTCCCTGTCCCTAGAATTTTGGATGAAAGCTCTCAAACTTGTACTTCTAGATTTACATTATGGCAGTTGAAATCTTCCTTGTTTATGCAGAGATGGGCTGTTGCCATTGAAGATATGAAACCTCCACAGTAAGTTTTTAATTGAAAGGACTTCTGCCCCCACCCAAACTTTTAACTGAGAGGCCTTCTGCTACCACCCAAACTGAATTGGTGCTCTGAAATTGGTACCCATACTTGCACAGCGGGGTTTAAAGTCACAGTCTTTGACAGCAATAGATGCAGTTTCTGGCTCCCAGAGAGTGATTAACGACTAGGATCACGGGCAATGGAAGCCAGAACCAGGTTGTGTTCCTCTGTAGACACCAATATGGTTCAGGTTTTAAGTTTTAAACTGGATGGCAGGCAGTGGGTCAGTCAAAGCTGTCATTTTTGGTCAGTTTATGACCTTGATTGGTGATGGCTCATCACAGACACATTTGTTCAAGTGATATTATGTCATAATTGCTTGCTTGTAGTCTTGCAAATTTCCTCCCCATTGTTGAGTTGAATATGTTTAAGGTATTCTTTAGCACCAAAAGTCATGAAATTATGTTTTCCTTCTCTGCCCTGTTGGTTATTGCATTATGTTAAGTGTTT
The DNA here is from genome assembly GCA_038501925.1 of Xenopus petersii. Classification (NCBI taxonomy): domain Eukaryota; kingdom Metazoa; phylum Chordata; class Amphibia; order Anura; family Pipidae; genus Xenopus; species Xenopus petersii. Next base: position 110,386,319 of record CM076683.1, on the reverse strand, counting down.
TTTAATGCATAGTACACAGAGCCAGAATATACAGGGCTGGAGATTTTATTTAGCTTTGTCCTGATTTTAACATCCTCTCAGTACCATGCTAACTAATTTCAATGGACATTTTTTCTGCTTCGAAGATCTTATGGGTATATTGCAGGATAAAGAGCAAGTTATATTGAGAGTCCATTGATGTGAAGGCATGAAACCTCTTTTGACTGCTTCTAAAAATCCAGATGAACGCTTGAACTCACATGGCATATTGTCATTTAGATGCCAAACTCTGCTTCTGATGTCAGTTTGCTCCATGTGAGCAGCCCCTGAATCATTGAGTATCTAGTCATTTACATCTAAATCGGGGCTCTTCAACCTTTTTATCACACTTTTATCATAATGTGACTTTTATGTTAATATTCCCCTTTAGCTCAATCAGCATTTGATGAATACGCTAATAATAATTATGATAATGCATGTAACATAGTTTATCATGATTTATTAAAAAAATGATAGTCAAAAGTAACCCCTGTTGATTCCAGGTGTAAAAATTCACCCACATGTGTACTAACATAATGATACTGCAAACACAATAAACAAAGACTTTCTGAACATTGCATAATGCCACATTTTGGAAAAATAGTGGACCTCTATACACTGGGAAATGCAAAAAGTCCCTATCATGGCCTATATATCCCTGCACTATATTGGAAGTGCAGTCCATATGTAATGTTAAATTAACTGCAATTAAAAAATACAGCGTTTAAAAAAGGCCATAGAACTCTACACGGGTTACTGTAATCTGGGATTGCCGAAGCAAAATCAAAGCACAATGAGGTGTCGATTTGAGGTCCACATTTTTCTGGTCTGAGTTTTAAAGGGGGAAAACATTTTTCGTGGACAAAACCCCTCAAGATTTATTATAGCCCGAATCCAAAAATACTCCATCTCAAACCTGCCGAGGTCATATAGAAGTCAAGGGCAGTTGTCCCATTTACAATTGGGAGATATCGTGATCTACACTGGGTTTCGTAAAATAATCCAAAAAATTTGTGGTTTTTGGGCAATAATCTGAAAAAAATTTGGGTGTCAAATCCAAAATAAAAAAAAAATATTTACTTTATTCTCTGTAATAATAAAACAGTACCTTGTACTTGCTGTTACTTTAGCTGAATGAATCCATATTGAAACCACACATTATTCGGATTATTGTACAAAACCCAACTCAAATCACGATATCTTCCAACTGTAAGTGGGACATTTTAGTATTGCGTATTTTTTTTATTCAGAATTTTAGCAGCCTCCGGGTTTAATAAATCACAAATAATTCACCTTTTTTTTTTTTCTACGAAAAAATTGCGTATTCCCATTTAAAACTCCAACCAGAAAAATTAGGAGTTTAGTAGATAACCCCCTTAAAGTGTGCTTTAAGGTGGCTTACATTTTTTTAGTACATAAACTTCGCACTGGTGCAAACTATAAAATTACAATTTCCTGGTTAACAAATGCTATATTAAATTTGCTCAAAGGGAATTTTTTTTGTTAAAGGCTTTTATTAAATGTCATTTTCCTTAGGAAGGTACTTTTTTTTTTTTTTTTTGCATTTTGTCTCTCTAAGGTTGGAGCAGTCAAAGGACATAAGTCGCCTTGAATTCCTGATCACTAAATGAGAGAATAGCAGAGTTCTTGGAGCCACAGTTATTGGACTAGTTGCTGAGAATCTGCAGATTATTGAATTTTAATCAGTCACCGGTTTGGTCAATTTTACTGTCTGTCTGGTTATTGACTGACCGCATAACATCATTCCCTGAGATCATTTTTTCAACATTACTTCTTAGTGATTAGATTTGTGCAAGTAGACCCAATTTATTAAATTGGTCACAGATTTGGCTCTTTGTCAGGTTAAATCTAACATTGTACGTTCCCTTTAGAATGAAAGATATTTGAGATAAGGCTGTAGTCATAGAAAGCAGTTCAGCCATTATCAAGTTGTTAATTATAAAATTGGTAAGTGCTGTGTGGATAGTACAGGTATGGCATTTTGGAATAAGAAAGAGGGACAAAGAGATTTGGCATGTATAGCGAATTCTTTTGGACCGTGCCTGTTTTGTGGCCACACCCCCTAATTACCATGTTCATTTTACAAAATTTGGCAGGTTATGAAAGTTTGAACACATTTCTGTGGTTTTTAGGTGTTATTACAGTTTTGCTAATGAAGGTGATTTGCCCTTTAAGCTGCAATTCACAGTTTCCCCAAGAGACTTGCTTATCTTAAATTGTTATAATTGTTTCTTTGCTTATCTTAAATTGTTACCAAAGTATCACCGCTCTCTGCCAAAAGCCAATTAAGTTTCAGAAAATGTATGGCTGTTAAGTGCAGGAGATCAAATGGAAAAACTAGACAGTTGGAAGGTATGGTATACAGTAGTATCTGTTATCCAGAATGCTCAGGACCTGGGGTTTTCAGGATAACAGATCTTTCCATAGTTTGGATCTTCATAACTTCTACTAAAAATCACCTAAACATTGAAACAGGCTGGTTTTGCTTCTCATAAGGATTCATTATTTCTTAGTTTGGATCAAGGAACTGTTTTATTATTGTAGAGAAACAGAAAATAATTTTTACAATTCTAGATTATTTGGATAAAATGGAGCCTATGGAAGACAGTCATTTGGAGCTCATGACCTCTGCAAGACCGGAATAGTTAGGGTAGGACTACACAGATGTTTTGGCACGTTCCGACACGCTGCTACAAAAAGACGGCGTTAAATCGCATGCAATGGAAATAAAGCCTAAATGTGATTTTTAAAATATATATCGTTGGACTGCGTCAACTTACAGTGCCCTTTGCCTTTATATTTTAATAAAAGACAACGGCACATTGAAATTCCCTTGTAGATCTAATGTAAATTAAAATTGTAGTAACACATAGCTGGACTGACAGAGATGGGATTTACAGTCGTTACAGTGTTGCTTATACTATATATATATATATATATATATATATATATATATATATATATATATATTTATATTAAAGTTTATTTCACACAAGCTCGGTGGATTCTGAACTCACAAAGTGAGAGCATTGTGAGAGCATAGAGAGATATCTCTTCACAGCACAGAAAAACAAAGAACTACTCAAATAAACAGATCAGATAGTTCTTCCTCAAGGTCAAGGTAGTAGTACCAAGGCTAGCCCGAGAACAGAATCTATCCAAGTCTAGGAGGGGCTCCAGGGGGAATCTGCATACACAGAATTTTATTCCTTCTCACCTATACTAATCTTTGTCTAAATATGCAGACAGTGCAAGGTAATTGTTACAAAAGATCAGGCCTTGATGTATCTGGATACAAAGCTGTTATTTCGATAATGTGCTGGATTTTTTTGGTAAATCTATGTACATTTTTTCATAGATGAGAGTCCATCAAGTTTTAAAGAGATACTGACACCTGAAATTAAACTTTTTTTTACATCTATTATAATATTGGCTTAGCAAGCTACTTCTAACTTTGCCATAAAGTATTTGCATGATGATTTTACATTACCTGTCTGATCCCCCATGTTCCTGTATGAGGGGGCTGCCATATTTGTGCAGCAGGAGTCTGTTAGCATTAGAAACTGTAACTAACAGGCTGAGATGGGAGAGTCAGGTTGGCAAAGTCAGAGTGTCAGAGAGTCAGGCTTAGGAACTTCAACTAACAATTATATACAAAAACAAACCTCTCAGCAAAAAATGATCAACATGACCTATAGGTAACAATCAATGCACATTCATATGCTAAAATTAATTTTTTAGTGTCAGTATCACTTTAAGTTGAAGATGTCTCAAGTATGCCTCCAAATTAAAAAAAAAAATATTCCTCCTCCAAAATAGGCAATTAGTAGCTGGATCAACACTGTATTAATCAGTAGGCTCATATTTTCTCCCTTGTTAATCAGGCATCCAAACGTTTCCTAAAACAGTTTCATATACAGTCATATAAAAAAGTTTGGGAACCCCTCTCAGCCTGAATAATAATTTGCTCCAATTTTATATAATGAAAGTATATCTTTCATTTCCCAGGAACATCTGAGTACTGGGGTGTTTTCTGAACAAAGATTTTTAGTGGAGCAGTATTCAGTTATATGAAATTATTATTAAATGTTGGCTTTGCTAATATGAATGCATGCAACTGCTCAATACTGATTACTGGCAATATCATATTGGTTGGATTAGCCCATTAAACCTTGAACGTCATATTCAGGTGTGTCCAATCTTGAGAAAAGGTATTTAAGGTGACCAATTGCAAGTTGACTCTCCTCTGAAGAGTGACAGGATAGGATCCACAAAGCAACTCTCAAAAGATCTGGAAACAAAGATTGTTCAGTATCATGGTTTAGGGGAAGGCTACAAAAAAACATCTCAGAGGTTTAAACTGTCAGTTTCAACTGTAAAGAATGTAATCAGGAAATGGAAAAATACAGGAGCGGCATATGCAGAGGATTGTGAGAATGGTTACGAACAACCCAAAGATCACCTCCAAAGACCTGCAAGAACATCTTGCTGCAGATGGTGTATCTGTACATTGCTCTACAATTCAGCACAATTTGCATAAAGAGCATCTGTATGGCAGGTTGATGAGAAAGAAGCCCTTTCTGCACTCATGCAACAAATAGGGTCACTTGTTGTGTGTAAAAGCTCATTTAGACAAGCCACAATCATTTTGTAACAAACTTTTTCATATGGCTGTATGTTAGCCTAATTCTTCTGCATTGCACCATGAACTCATACAGTGCTCAGTATCCCTGAATTAATTCCTCTTCCAATAGCTTTCCAAATGCCATATCTTATAAAGCAAGTGTTTTATCTTCTTCTTTGTCTAGCCAGACCCTCTGCAGTAGCAGGTCCTGAAATATTGTGTTGTCTTTTCCTAATTACATTTGTTAAACCACAGAACACTTTGCAGCTCCACATGAAGAAGAGTATCTTTCTGTTTCTTTTTCCTTTGGATTCACTAATGTCAAATGCATAAAATATCTGGAATATTAGTTTGTGTGAACCATCTGAACAGTTTTAAATAAAGGTTTGCCATCATTAATAAGATGCTGAGCATATACAAGTGATGTGCAACGAGACAACTAAAATATAGTATTATAAATTATAAATTAATTATTTAATAATATTGATTTAGATGAGAGACTGGAATATGAATTAGAAAGGGCCTGGATAGAAAGACAAGTAATAAAAAGCAGCAATAAAATAAATTTGTAGCTTTACTGAGCATTTATTTTTAGATGGGGTCACTGACCCCCATATGAAACCTCTAAAGAGTCAGAAGAAGGCCAAGAATTACCTATAAAAATTAAATAATGAAAACCAATTGAAAAGTTGCTTAGAATTGGCCAATCTATAACATACTAAAAATTAACTTCAAGGTGAACCACCCCTTTAATGTTGTTTTTTTTCCATTCCCTTTCCTACCACTATTATTGCAATAGATTCTGGACATATCATCTTGGCACTCTGTTATTCCCCTTTCACATCCCCACTTGCACTCTAAGCTCTTCCTAATGCAGCCTATATATGAGGACATTCTGGGTTTGTTTTAGGCTGGTGCTAAAATTAATTTAGGAGCAAATTACAAGGTTTTGTTTTTACTTGGAGTGATTCCTGAAAAATCTTTACAAAGATTTTTTGCTGTGCCTCATGCTATCGTGGCTTACTGTGAACGGACAGACCACTCCTAAATATCAACGAAAGATGCTGCAGTTTAGTGAACTGACTTATTATACTTAGCCTAATTCAGTTGAATTGCAACATAAAAGCATGTGGTGCAATAAAAAATCTCTATACATTTTCATATGTACATGAGGGGTTACTAGAGCCATAAAGTTACAGCAGTCGAGCATGTAAAGAATTAGCAATTAAGTATAAAGTTTTTAAAGAAGAAGCTCCTTATGACCTTGACATAGCGTTTTATGTCATTATGTCATTACATTTTATGTTTAAAATACAAAAAATGTAATGACATGGATTAATTTACAAATACAGTTCCAGTACTGTTTGCTATAGCAATCAATCAACCTTAAGGCAGCCATACTTTGCTTACATTCCCTACCTGATCAGTCCACAGTTGTAATGGACACAGAGCATGGGGCCATGAAGGGTTGCCTTACTTGCTGCTTTCAAGATTAAAACTCTAAACATGTTTGCCATTTTATTGGCCACCAGTGGGATCACCTGGCTATAGCTGGGAAGGGTGGGAGCTACAACATGGAGCTGGCCACTGCTCAACTATCACAAACAAGGGAAATTTGTGCTCACCACTAATTTTAAAAAAATGTAAGCAGGGGTGCAATGAGGCTTTGACCACAAATAGGCAAATACAAGAGATTCTCTGCACTCAACCCATTATCAATATATTTAGGACATTGAAACATTTTGTGCCTCAAGCTACTAAAAATGCCTTACCCTTTAAACTAAACAGGGATTGTTTGTCCGTATATTGCAATATATTTAAGCTGGCCAACTACATCAGACATCCCATATCTGGCCAGTCCAACACTTGCATCTGATTCATTAAGAATTCTGTTGCTTCATTACCGTATATACTCGAGTATAAGCCAAGTTTTTCAGCACTGAAAATGTGCTGAAAAAGTCTACCTCGCTTATACTCGAGTCTTAATTAACTCCATTTCACTAAAAGCTGCTCTCCTTCTGCAGCTCCCCCTCCCTCCCAGACAAGCAAGTGGAAACGAAGCTCCGAAAAAAGTTTCTCCCCCTGCAAGCAGCCTCGGTATTTTCAGGTCTCCCGTGCACGTTTCTTCATACATTCCTTTCCCTCTGTAACACCGCCTCCCACACAGACAGGCACGGGAAATAAAGGGAGACAGGCTGTGTATTTGCTATTTGCCGAACATTCCTTTCTATGCGCTGAGCACTGACACATGCGCAAATGTCACATAACTGGCACTTATATAACAGTGTAACAAACTGTAACCCACAGCACCTTATTACCCCTCTGAATTGTGTCTGTATGTTACCCTTCCATTTAGACTGTAAGCCCTACGGGGTAGGGTCCTCTAGCCTTTTGTTTCCTTGACACTGAGCACTTAATCTGCATTGTAATTATATTTTATATTTTTGTGAATTGTATTCTAATAATGCACTTATTGTTACTTTTTATTCCAATGACCCCTTGTTTGTTACTACTAATTTATTGTTTTGTTGTACAGTGCTTTGCCCTCAAGGAGCGCTTTACAAATAAAAATATACATACATACATACATACATACATACATACATAAGCAGCATAATTCACCTGAAACAGCACCTTCTATACTCGCGTGTGTCAGTGCTCAGAGCATAGAAAGGAATGTTCGTATTGGAAACATATATGTCTGTATAATGCTGCAAGGTACAGTACATTGGGTCTGTCCTCATTTTGTATGCATTACCTTTGGTTATTTAACACATTGGGGTACATTTACCTAGGGTCGAATATCGAGGGTTAATTAACCCTCGATATTCGACCGTCGAAGTAAAATCCTTCGACTTTGAATATCGAAGTCGAAGGATTTACCACTATTCCTACGATCAAAGGAATAATCGATTAAATCCTTTGAATTGAACGATTCGAAGGATTTGAATCCATCGATCAAAGGATATTCCTTGGAAGCCTTTCCCATAGGCTAACATTGGCCTCGGTAGGTTTTAGGTGGCGAACTAGGGGGTCGAAGAATTTTTTAAAGAGACAGTACTTCGACTATCGAATGGTCAAATAGTCGAACGATTTTTATTTCGAATCGTTCGATTCGAAGGTCGTAGTCGAAGTAGCCATATTCGACCATTCGAAATTCAAACTATTTTTCCTCTATTCCTTCACTTGAACTAAGTAAATGGGCCCCATTGTGTTCATGTCCAAACTTTTGGTGTTGCTTTAACACAAGACATAGGGAATAGGCCATACCTACTTAGGTGCCTCTGAGAGAACAAAGTGTCAGTTTAATCTCCTTGCACACCATTTTGGAATTAACACTTGTGCGATACTTCAGTGTCCAGCATACAAAGTGTTGGTTTGTCCATTGTTTTTCCCACAATGGGAGCTACCTAATTTCTTTTACTATAGACACCCTCCTGCTCCCCACCCCAACTCATACTACTATCAGAGGGCATATAGGCTGATGTAATGATCTAGGTGGGACCAGTATTTTCATTACTCAGATATACTGCAATCCCTACAACTGTGAAACCAGATCGGGATACATCATATTTTTAAGTGTTTTTATATTTCATTAAATCCCTCTTTTGATTTTAAATGAACTATTAAATGTTATGTTTTATTGAGTGATTCCTTCTTCTACAGACTAGTGGAATGCGAACTGTTGCTTACGTAATTAGCACCCCTTACACTATTGCACTTAATTAACTCTTTATTGTTTATCACAAGAATATAATAATGACAACACATCAAAGTGTGGAGACAATGAATTTATTTTGAATGAATTTATTTGCACTCATCAAAAACATCTTATAAGGCATTAATTATTCCTTTCATTGTTTCCAAGTTACACACACAATCTAATTATATTCATTAATAAGGCTGTGCGACCTCGTTAGCTCTTCTTTGCAGTTCCTTTCTTTTTGGTACAAATTCATGTTCATTTTTAAGAGCTGTCTGCACGTCTAAGATGATGGGTGGTTAGAAGGTGCGGAAAAACCAAGAAACCCAATTTGCGAAGTGCTATGTTAGCCTATGGGGACCTTTTACAACATTTTTCAAAGTTTTTTGAAGTCGAAGTAAAATCGTTCGATCATACGATAAAATTGTTCGAATCGACCGCAGAATACCCAAATTCTATGAAAAAAGTTCGAATTCGATATTCAAATTTGAAGTATTTAAATTAGATGGTCGAATTTCGAAGTATTTTTTACTTCGAAATTCAACCCTTGATAAATCTGCCCCTAAATATGTTATAGACTGACCAGCAACCCAGTTTCCTTTTTTCTTCTAACTCTTTCCAGCTTTCAAGTGGGGGTCACTGACCCTATCTACAAAAACTGCTCAGTAAAACTACACATTTATTGTTCTTGCTACTTTTTATTACTCATCTTTATTACAGTCTCGTATTGAAATCAATTCATGGTTGCGAGGATAATTTGGACCCTACCAACCAGATTACTGAGATTGCAAATTGGAGAGCTGCTGAGTAAAAAGCCGAATAACTTTAAAAACTGAATAATAATAAAAAAAATAAAAACCAATTGCAAATTGTTTTATAATATCACTCTCTACATCACACTAAACGTTACCTTAAAGGTAAACAAGCCTTTTATTGTTCACTGCTAATGTTTCTTTGTTCAGGATGCATTTTGAAAACATAAATACAATGTTTATGCAGAGTTCAGTGGATCTGTTAAAGGTTTAATTAAACTCTCAGCAGATTAGTCTTTTAATTCTGATTTCACATCTCTGCGCCATAACACTTTCATTTTAATTACAAACTTGCTAGTCTGATTGTTTACACTGTAAATTGAGTTTTCATATTGCTGTATTTGTGTAATCTATTCTCATTTTTTCTGCGTTCACTAGAATTATGGCATGGAAGGTGCAGATTATTTAAAGTTACATTTATTTGTTGAAATAAAAAAAAAATATTTTTTGCATGTGATGGATGTCTTAGACCTTGGTGAATTAGAATACTGTCTTACACTTAAACAAGGAAACAATAATAAGGAGGCTTTTCTGTTCTATTAATACCCCCAACGCTCCATTATGTTGCCATTAGTCAGGAGGTGAACAAGTATGTTGCTGCAACCCATTACAGAAAGGTCTTCTCCCATACACTCAGTTATATCCTAATAATAAATATTTTTAAAAATGATTTCCCTTTTCTTTGTTGAAATTGGACACAAATAAATCTTTTCTACTTGATTTCTACAGTTTGTTTGAAGATTGCCTTTATTTGAGTGCCTGCCACAGATTTATCCACAGAAATAAAATCGTATCTTGTACTTGATCCAAACTAAGACATTAAACCTTATTGGAAGCAAAACCAGCCTATTGGTTTTATTTAATGTTTAAATTGGTTGGGGATAACATTTTTGCTCAACAGGCGCCCTTTAAATAGAAGCAAAGGAAAAGCCATAATCGAACTTATTATAAATAAACATAACTGCTTATATTGAAGTCAAAAGAATGGAATACTTACCAGGACTACATAAAGACACAATAGCCGAATATGATATGGAGTATATGCTTTTATTATACAGTAGATCTGCGCATACTGATGGGACAAAGTTCTGGATTTACTAGGCTAACTGGCTGGTTGGGATATAGAGTACTGAGACTATTGTTAGAAACACAGCTTCTGTACATGTGAAGTTTTTTTTTAATTGCATTCCTCTTATTTTATTTTGCATCTTCTAATGACATGATTTGTCTGCTGTATGCTTTTTTGGAAGAGTTTTATTTAAACCAAGATAATATTTGAAGACACATTGGGGGGGGGGTTATTGATTAAAATCAGAAATGTTCAAAAACAACTTTGACCAAACTCCGATCCACAATTTTTATCTTATTTATGAATAAAATAAGTAAAAAAAATCTGGTGCAGGAAAAGACTCGATATAATCATACAATTTTTTTGTTGTGGAGTATCGCTTGAAAACCACTAATTATTTGGATTATCAGACAAAACCCAGGGCAGATCATGATATCTTCCAGTTGTAAAAGGGACTTCTGACATTGATTTCAACATGAACTAGGCAGGTTTGAGATGGATTATTTTTTTATTCAGGCTTTTAGCAGCCTCGGTGGGGGTTACCCACAAAAACAATTGTGTTTTTCTTTTTAAAAGTCCGACCAGAAAACTTTAGAAACTTTAGTCGGACTTTAGTAAATATCCCCCTTGGTGTTTGACTAGTACATGTTAAAGGAATAATACTTGTAGGTGTATGGCATACAAATGGAATGCAGCCATGTTTCCACTCTCATTCTCTGCAGTGCTACTTTGCCAAGAATTCCTATTTGCTTTCCTTTGCTGAGGTTGCTATGATGGAACCTGGGAATAGACCATAAATTTTCTGGGGAACTTTACTTACCCTGGCTTTTGAAATTACAGGTATGGGACCTGTTACCTAGGATGCTTAGGACTTAGGGCTTTCTAAATAAGGTTTGTATTTTGTAATTTGGCTCTCCATACCTTAAATTTGCAAAAAATTATCTAAAAATTAAATAAACTCTACAGAATTGTTTTGCCTCCAATAAGGATTAATTATATCTTAGTTGGGATCAAGTACAAGGTACTGTTTTATTATTATAATTTTTTAAAACCCTGAATTATTTGCTTAAAATGGAGTCAATGGGAGATGGGCTTCCCATAATTTGGAGCTTTCTGTATATCGGGTTTCTCAACAACGGGTACGATACCTGTACTATGGCCTTTATATTCACATACTTAATATTTACTAAACACCTTCCTTCCTTAATTTTTCTCGAAATAAACTGATGTTCCCAATACAAAAAACATGTGCCTAATTCATCCTTTAAATGGTCAGGTGGCATGAGTCTTGGGTCTGCTTCTTCTAAACCAAGTCATGAACTTCATTACTAGGCAGACATTTTGGTCCCCTTAGAATAAACCAAGTTGTGAACGTTATTACTATGCAGAAGTCATGGTCCCCTTATAAAATGGTTATGTCTATGGTTAAAATCACCCTTTCTGTCATTTTGGCAGCTATTGTGCTGCTAAAATAAATATTAATGAAATTGAGCATTGTTTGTATCCATGGACAGCCGCTGCCTCCTGAAGTGTGTACTTATTAGTGCAGTATTTATACAGCAGGGTATGACCGTTACATTATTTATGATTCCCATGCAGGCTTGTCACTCCGCATATCCTTGCTTGAATGACATTGTTGTTCTTATGGCTAATTCAGCGCTTCCTTAATTATTACAGATCTTACTAAAGAAGAGAAGGAAAGCTTTCTATTGCCTGGTAGCAGTAGATTCATTAATATGGTGCTACATACATGCATCAAAATCAGTGCTGTCCAGTGTTCCATATCGGGAATGACGGCATTACATAGAACAAGCTTTTGCTCCAAATGTGTTTTTTTTCTAAATTAGTTTTTTTTCTAAATTTGAGAGTTTGCTCATCACGTTCTGCAAGATCTATTTTTCCCATATAAAAAGGTGTTTGGTTTTATTCTTTTATTTTAAATTGTTACCCTCATGTATTCCCATGTAATTCAGTATAGATGTCCATATATTTAGATGGTTATTTATTTAGGTCCGGATGACAAAAACTTGAAAAATTCTTATTTTTTTTTTTCATGATTTATTTTACCCAGAGGATGAAAACAGTCTGAATCCGAAAATCTGGCATCTCAGACCTGTCGAGGTTGTATATAAGTCAATGGGAGAAGTCCCGAAGATATCCTTATTTGCACTGGGTTTTGTGCAATAATCCAAAGATTTTGTCGTTTTCGGGCAGAAATCTGAAAAACCTGAAATCAAAACTTTTCTGCGATTTTCACAATTTTTTTTTCGAGTTTTTTCCCGAACTGGAATTTTTCGGGAAAATGTATTGATAAATTAGGGGAAATATAATATTATTTAAGTATAGTTGCGATCCTGTTTGCTCCAGCTGATACTTAATTTCTAAGGATAGATTCTTTGCAAGCCAGATAGAAATTATTTATCTGAGATTTTGCCTGACTGAACAGTGAAAGAAATAGTACAAATTACCAGTGGGTGTGATGGATTTAATGAAACAAATGAATAGAATGTGTACTAATTGTTTTTTTTTCTTTTGTTTTATCCTCAGAGGAAATAAAATGTGAAACAGAAAAACAAAGGTATGTGTCATATTTCTATCAATTTATCTGTAAATAAAAATGGCAATCTATCCATAAAACCAGGGAGATGTCAATGCCAGTGCTGTAATTTTTGGGCAGAATGTCTGCCGTCTCCCTATATATGGGGTCCTCCTGTAGACCTGCAGTTTAGTCAACTGAGTTTGGTTATCCCTCTATGTAGCCAAGTGAAATTAAAAGGGGATGTTAACCTTCCAAACACTTTTTGCCGTTCATTTGTTTTCAGATTGTTAACCATAAACAAATACTTTTTTCAATTGCTTTCCCAAAATTTAGGTTTAAAGTTTAAAGGGATTGTTCACCTTCAAGCAACGAGTTGTTTTCAGATAGTTCACCAGAAATAACGTATTTTTTTATTGACTTTCCACTTTCTATTTGTGACCGTTTTTTCTAATACTGAAGTGTAAAGTGTCATTTTTCACCTTCTGAAGCAGCTCTGGGAGGGGGGGGGACACTGACACTGTAAACTGTTCTAAATGGATACATTTAGTTGATACATTTCTTATTTGTCCCTGCTGAGCAGAATCTCTGGGTTTCATTACAGGCAGCTGTTAGAATTGATACAATAGTTGCTAATACTCCTGAGATGCTGCTGAGAAATGTATCAACTAAATGTTGCAAAATTGTAACAGTTTAGAGTGCATTAGAATTACTGAGCTGACAGATTCAAACACCAGATACACAAACATTCAACTTTAAACTTCGATTTTGGATAAACAGTAAAAAATAACTAATGGAAAGTAATTGAAATTTCTGGGCAACAATCTAAAAACAACTGAACTGAAAAAAGTGTTTGGAAGGTGAACAACACCTTTAATGTTCCTGTCTCTAGTGTCTCAGTCCAGCAGCTCAGTGATCCAGGAGCATCTGAAATGTTACAATTTGCTACAACGAGTTGATACAATTAGTTTAAACATTTCTCAGCAGTGTCTGTGGAATATTAGCAACTGCTCATTTCTAAAAACTAGGGATGCACCGAATCCACTTTTTTGGATTCGGCCGAACCCCCGAATCCTTCACGAAGGATTCGGCCGAATACCGAACCGAATCCGAACCCTAATTTGCATATGCAAATTAGGGGTGGGAAGGGGAAAACATTTTTTACTTCCTTGTTTTCTGACAAAAAGTCACGCAATTTCCCTCCCTGCCCCTTATTTGCATATGCAAATTAGGATTCGGATTCGGTTCGGCCGGGCAGAAGGATTCGGCCGAATCCGAATCCTGCTGAAAAAGGCCGAATCCTGGCCGAATCCCGAACCGAATCCTGGATTCGGTGCATCCCTACTAAAAACTCAGGGGCAGATTTATAAAGGGTTGAATTCAAAAAAAATTTTATGGTCAAAACTCTCAAATTCGTGTGAATTATCCAAACTCAAATCAAATTTGAATTCTATTTTCGAGATTTATCAAATGTATAAGTGAATGGGAGAGGTCCAGGGACCAATCTGGACATGTTACTAGCCTTCCTGACATTCAAGTTTTTTCCCGGAGAAAAAACTAGAATTGAGTTAAGTCGAATTCGATTCGAGTTCTTGAGTCGGTAAAATTAGTCTGAGTTTTAGATATTCAATTTTTTTTAATAAACAACCCCCAATCGAATTTTGAGTATATTCAAATTTAACAGAGTTAAAAAAAAAACTCACATGAATTCGAAATTCGACCTTTGTGCCTCCAAATGTATCAATTACGAACAGATTACAGAGTCAGCGACCCCCCCCCCCCCTCAGGGCTGCTTATGGGTCAGGGCACACGCTCAGATTCGGGGAGATTAGTCGACCAGCGAGTTTCCTCGTGAGGCGACTTCGGAAAACGAAGCGCTCCAAGTGCCATCCCACCAGTGATTTACATTCTAGCCGGCGGGAGGCAGTTCGGGGAGATTAGTTGCCTCGAATAATTGGAGATTTGTCGACTAATCTCCCTGAATCTGAGCATGTGCCCTGACCCTTAGAAACTGAAAAATGAAATGTACACTTCAATATTAGAAAAACGGTCACAAATAAAAGATAGAAAGTAATTGTAAAAAGTCTTTATTTCTGGTGAACAATCTGAAACCAACTGAAAAAATTGGGGGAAAAAAAAAATGGGTTTGAAGGTGAAGTCCAGTGCATAATTTAAAAAAAAGTCCAGCTTCTAGAGGGCGTGACTTTGGTTCCTTCAGCATCACCAGCAGGTATTGTGCAGAAGCCAAACAGCAATGTATTTCATGTCCAGGACTGAATGTGACTGTTGCTGCTAAAAGCTATTTTCTATAAAGATGCTGGACAGTGGGGTTATAATCAACCTCATGTATATATCCAGGCAAAAGCATCTAGAGAATGGTATAGACTTGAAAAACGCTGGGAAACGTTAGTATCTTCGCCAATTGACATTAGTAAACCCCTATCCAAAGCATATAAACTCTTACTAGAATTAATTGCTATAAGTCCTGAATGTCAAAAGAGTTAAATATTGACATAAATGACATAATGTGGAGAGATATTCTCAAATCAATTCATACGACATCTAAAGCAGCTAAAACAAGGGAAGCAGTATACAAACTGATTACACAATGTCACTGTACACCAATGGAATTGAAAAAAATGTACCATAACAGTACAGGGATCTGTTGGAGAATCCATACGTTTGAGGGAAATCATACACATGTGTGGTTAACTTGTCCAAATATACATTCATACTGGAAAGAGGTTCTTATGACAATGAATGATATGACAGATTCTAACATATGTTCAGACAACACTGAGTCTGTTTTACTAAATATACATCATGAAAAAATAATAAATGATCCACTCACCTTACATCTCCTGCAATAAGATAAAGCGGTAATCCCGATAAAGTGGAAATCAGTAGAGGCACCCACATTTAGAGAATGGTTATCTAAAGTCAAAGAAGTCAGACAAATGGAAGAAATTACATACCTCATCCATAATCAAAGCAAAAAATATTGGAAAATATGGCACCCTATGGTGAAATTTTTGAGGACGTTCAACTAACACAAAAGTGAAACCCCTATCACTACCATAGCAAATACCTGATGTAACTAAATGGACCGGTCATTCACTAGAATAGAGCAGCGGAGAATATATAGGATCTGATTGGTAGTATTGATGCTATTTATGTATGAGTATTTGATCTGAGTAAGAACTTGTTGTTTTCTTGCTAAATTCATATGAGATATGATATTTTAATTGTGGATATTTGTTACCCCCTCTTTTCCTTCTTTGCCCCCCCTTTTTTTTAAATAAAGAATTGTTAAAAATGATGCTGGACAGTGGGGGGAAATAAATGCCCTGTGCCATATGCCATTCGCCATTCAATTATTCAGGAGTCACTAAGGAGCACTGATGTGTGTGTTCCAGAAAAATAAAATGGTGTGTGTATTAAGGAAGCTGTTTCTTATTTACTAGAATGGGAAGTAGATGAGTGCGTGAAGGGGAGATGTAGTGGTCTGAATACTGCAAGTCATCCTTAGAGGACTGCAGTAATCAAACACACAGGTTAATTTACCTTAATATTGTCAGCTGTAATATGATTTAATGATATCGTTACTTTTCCCTTTTTCAATTATAGTCCGCCTCAAGAAGAATCCAAAGCTGGATCTAGTACCCTTCCACCTGTGAAATCAAAGGCCACTTTTATAGAAGCTGACAAGTACTTTTTACCCTTCGAGCTTGCATGCCAGTCTAAATGCCCGCGAATTGTCAGTACCTCTCTGGACTGCTTGCAGGTCTGTTATATCTTTAAAATTAACAAAAAATTTATATTGATTTTACTTTAGGTTTCAATATTTTTTATTGAAATTTTTTTAAAAATAGAGCATACAGTCATAAATATGACATATCTTATTAATAACAGTAAAATGTTTTTTTTACTTTATATTTTATAAATGTTTTATTTTACTTTAATATGTGTTATTTAAAATTTTGGCTTTTAACCAGGGCAATAGGAAAGTCACATAAGCTGCTGTCAACAGACAGGTTTAATTTGTCATCCAGTGGATTCTATTAATTTATTTCAATTATTATTATTATTATTATTTTTTTTTATTAAATTGGCACCACACTGGATTTAAAGTTGACTAAAACAAACACATTCTTTTCATAATTGTTCTACATAAATAATGTTAAAACTCATATGACATATCCGAAAATAGTAATTTATTTATATATCAAATTGAAATTGCCACAACACTGGATTTTCTGCTGACCCAAAACAAACATGTTTGTTTTATCATATATATATATATATATATATATATATATATATATATATATATATATATATATATATATATATATATATATATATATATATATATATATATATATATATATATATATATATATATTTTAGGGATTTACGAATCCAGGATTCGGTTCGGGATTCAGCCAAGATTCGGCCTTTTTCAGTAGCATTCGGATTTGGCCGAATCCTTCTGCCAGGCGGAACCGAATCCGAATACTAATTTGCATATGCAAATTAGGGGTGGCAAGGAAATTCGCGTGACTTTTTGTCACAAAACAAGGAGGTAAAAACTTTTCCTCCTCCCACCCCTAATTTGCATATGCAAATTAGGATTTTGATTCGGTTCGGGTATTCTGCCAAATCTTTTGTGAAGGATTTGGGGGTTCGCCGAATCCAAAGTAGTGGATTTGGTGCATCCCATATATATATATATATATATATATATATATATATATATATATATATATATATATATATATATATATATATATATATATATATATATATATATATATATATATATATATATATAATGTAATAACTCATAGGACATATTAGAGAATCCTTGTTTTTTATTACACACAGTGATTTATATTTTTGTACAAGTTTGTATGCCTCGTTATAGAGTGTATCTGTTTTTTGTTTATCGATTATATACCCTGACTTATCTACCCACACTCCAATTACATCCAGGAAAATTAACTGACCCCAGTATATGTGTGAGATAGGGACCTATGATTTTAAGCTCCACTGGGTCTGGGAATGATGGTAATAATGTATAATAACTGAAAAATAATGGTATTATAATTTGATTAGGCTGAATTTGTTACATTTCTAATGATCTTGCTGATTTGATTTCATTTATTACAGAAACTAATAGCTTATGGACACTTGACTGGAAATGCGCCAGATAGCACAACTCCTGGGAAAAAATTAATTGATAGAATTATCGAAACCATATGTGGTTGTTTCCAAGGACCCCAGACAGACGAAGATGTTCAGTTACAAATAATAAAGGTATTTGACAAAAAATAATTCACTGTTTTTAAATAGCAAAATAACTGAAAAAAAGTCTAAAATGAAGACCAATTGCAAACTGTATCAGCATATCAATCTCTATATCATACTCAACGATAATTTCAATCAATGTTTTTCTATGAATAGCCAGTTAACCCTGGTATTATATAATCCTGACATATTTTTGTTTTATATCATTGGATTAATGTTACTTTAAAGGGGTTGTTCACCTTTAAATTAACTATTAGTATGATGTAGAGAGTGATATTCTGACACTATTTGAAATTGGTTTTCATTTTTTATTTGTGGTTTTTGAGTTATTTAACTTGTTATTCAGCAGCTCTCCAGTTTGCAATTTCAGCAGTCGGGTTGCTAGGGTCCGAATTACCCTAGCACTTACCATGCACTGATTTGAATAAGAGACTAGAATATGAATTGGAGAGGACTTGGATAGAAGGAGGAGTAATAAAAGGTAGCAATAACAATACATTTGTAGCCTTACCCTAGATGTTTTTAGATGGGGGTCAGTGAAAAAATCAGAAGTAGAAGAAAGCAAATAATTAAAAAACTATAACAAATAAATAAGGAAGACCAATTGAAAAGTTGTTTAGAACTGACCATTCTAGAACACACTAAAAGTTAATTTAAAGCGATACTGACACATTCCTATAAAAATCATAGGAACGTGTCAGTATCAAGTAAATGCTGCACCGGAATAGTTCACCTCTGAATATAACTGAGTCAGCCATTGAGCAAGATTGTCTTTGGCTCCTATATTATTGTAATAAACCTTGGGGGCCAAAACAAGCCAATCTCTGTGAACCGCTGCCTAATTATTATGATGCCTGTTTCCTATGTGTGGGACTAGTCCATGATTCTGAAAAATAGTAATGGGAGCAGATTATATGATCATAGTGTAACACACGTATTAACAAGTGTTAAAGGAATAGTTCAGTGTAAAAATTTCCACTGATTGGTTACCAGGCAGAAGAAACCAATCAGAGACTTGAGGGGGGCCACATGGGTCATATCTGTTGCTTTTGAATCTGAGCTGAATGCTGAGGATCAATTACAAACTCACTGAACATGTATGTACCGTTTGGCCCCCCTTCAAGTCGCTGACTAGCTCAGAGTTATAGAGCTGAAAAGCAGGAAGTAGTGTTCTGGCTATTATGTTAGAATTCCAGTCACTTCAGTCTTTATACATTACATTTTTGGCTAACTAACTATATTAGGAACAATTTTTATTTTGCAGAGCCTATCTATTTACCCAGTTTTTAGTTTTACACTGAACTGTTCTTTTAAGTGCAGACTTTAATTGTCTTTTAACCTACTTTCACCATCCCATCAAGGCCCTAAGCCTTTGAATTACATTCAATAACATGCTATCAGGATTAATATAGATACTTCATAAAAATCATAAAAAAACGCATTGACATTGCAGAAAATGTGGTTGGAGATTAGTACCAGGTGGGGTTATCATTTATTTTGGCTACTTGGCGCATGTAAGTACATTTATACCAGTAAATAGACTCCATTTTTGTAGCTGTAAGTGCCAGAACTTGCTGGCTGAGTTATTAGGGTTTATAGAATACAGGTGCCCCACGATGACTGACTGTTAAGGGGGTGTATCCGTTATCGCTGTTTATGCAGATGTTCGATACTTAACTCCGCCTATTTATTCCTTACAGAACTACTCTTAATTGGCCTTTCACTATGTACGCTATATACTGTACTGTACTAACCATCTGCGTGCGATTACTACTCTAAACAAACACACCACAGAAGTTACAAATAACACAATATATTTAATACGACACTCAACAATAACAACAGTAACTACCTCTAATACAGATATTCCAATTACACAACATAAAACAACTAAATGAAACAATCCTCATTTACACTAACAATCCCCAAAATTCACCCACAATCTAACTACACATACATAATCACACACAATATAATTGCCCGCCCTTCTTGGTGCTAAACTTTCCCTAAACCAACAAAAGGGAGTTGGGGTACAGGGGATAGGGATCGTTGGTGGGATAATAGGGGTTTGATGGGCGTTGGTGGGATAGATCAGTAGGGGTTAATGGAGTAGGGGTTTGATGGGAATGGGAGTTAGTGGGATCATTGGTGGGATAGCAGGGGTTTGAATGGATGGGATTCGTTGGTGGGATAGCAGTAGGGGTTAATGGGATTCGTTGGTGAGATAGCAGTAGGGGTTAATGGGATTCGTTGGTGGGATAGTAGGGGATGATATACTCAGCCAGGTTTGAATGCTCGTTGTCCAGGGGGGTGATGTTCTCCGGGCGATGCACACAAGAAGAAGAGAGAGAGTGCAGCTGCGCTGGGCCTTTTAAACCCTGCTCAGTCCTGCCCAGCCGCATGCACACACACCCCTCCTCCGACACACACACACACACATGTGGGCCGGCATGGTGATAGGAGGATCAAAGCAGATCCTCCGGCCAGACCTTGCCTGGCTTTCCCTCCCTGCTGGGAGGCAGGGAGGCAGGGAGGGGTTGGGGGGGGATGGGACCCATCCTTCCCTTACACTGACATTTTGGAGTTGAGAGAGAGCAGAGAGGCTGATTGTGATTTTCTCCAAATGTGATATAGTATTCTCCATTTAGGTAGCTGACTGAGCATTTTTGTTTTATTGTTCAAGTGTACCGTATATGTTTGAAAACATATGATTTGTTTTTCCCAGGCAGCTTATAGTAAAAAGCATGCCAGATCATCATTAATAAAGATACAAGAGACTGGTTTGTCCGCTGACTAATGTCTTTAGTAAAAGTTTTGAGTCCTAGCT
Source organism: Xenopus petersii (assembly GCA_038501925.1). Lineage (NCBI taxonomy): Eukaryota > Metazoa > Chordata > Amphibia > Anura > Pipidae > Xenopus > Xenopus petersii. The sequence goes on along the minus strand of CM076683.1, from coordinate 110,365,399 downwards.
AATCCCATGTTTCAGTATATAAAAGCTGAGCAATACTTGTTTATAGTGGTGTTTTGCATTTTGAGCAGTTAGCAGTTCAAATGCCAATTAAAGATTTCACATCTAATGTAAATGTAAGATTTACTGTGCGAGACAGAAATGGGTAAGTAACAAGTACAATTTATTCTAACTAGCGATGTGTAATTATTTTGCAGGGATAACTAAAAATGGAAATATACAGAATATATGTAAACTTGTTTTATTTTTCTGAATGCTCTTTATGCCCTCGGTTTCAGTGGTTGTAAATGTTCCATGAGTCAAGCTATCAAAGAATAAACCATGGCGCTACATTAAATGTGTTCATTAAACCCCAACTGTTTATGTGGAATCATGAAAATAATTTAAAATAAGCAATATGACATTTCAGGCACTACTCACCGCTGTTACATCGCAACACATTGAAATACACGAAGGCACAGTTCTACAAGCTGTAAGAACATGCTACAACATCTATCTAGCCAGCAAAAACCTTGTCAATCAGACAACAGCCAAGGCAACCTTAACACAAATGCTCAATGTTATATTTGCACGAATGGAAAACCAAGCTGTAAGTATCTTTTCCTACAGAATATTTTCAGTGTGAAATGTCTTTTATTTGTAATATTGGTATTTTACTGCACTTTTTAAACTGCTTAATTGGGCTTAGTCTAAAAGACAGAAGGAGAGCACTCAATTGTGTGTTTTGAGAACTCAATCCCCTTTTTAGAAACCTTTGTCTTTGTGGGTTTTCTACTTTTGCCCTGCTTACAAGACAGCTGGATGTCCACTGTTCAGGCTGAAAGATCTTAAACTGTGATGACGGGCTTCTTAGGGGAATCTAAATCTAGATGTGTATAGGGGACCAGCATTATCACTGTTCAATATTTCCATATAGCGGTAACATTATTATGAGTTAATAGATCTCTGACAAGGTGTTGGTCCGTTAGTTTACACTTGAATGCAGAAATTCTGAAAAAACACTGTTTATCTCAGTATCAATAAATATGTTAGTATAATATAATAAAGAGTTAACATTGCAACACCATGGGGTATATTTATGAAAGAGTGAAGTTAGGGATCACCACAGTCCTCTACAGTGAAATTCCACCACTCTCCATTCATTTCTATGGGATTTTAAAAGGTGTATTTATCAAAGGATGAACTTTCACTTTCATCCACTCTTAAAAATTCCATAGAAATTAATGGAGAGTGGCGGAATTTCACTCTAGAGGACTGTGGTGATTTCCAACTTCACTCTTTGATAAATATACACCATGGTGTTGCAATGTTAACTCTTTATTATATTATACTAACATTGCTTTGTTTTTATGTTTCTTCTCTTGGCATGTCACAGTGGTAAAATATTGCAAATTTCTTTCCATGAACCATTTCATGCACTGGCACACATGCACACTGTCTGTCATAAATACAGAGTACTTATTTTAAGCAACAGTGTGTTCCATATTTATGATAAATTAATAACATGTAATCCTAGAATTTTCCTGTCATTTTAGTTCTGCAACATATTTGTAGAACTTTAAAGAAAATATGCATCATTCACACAAGTCCCCTCTCCAGCAGAACCTAAATAAGTTCCGTGTCGCATTCACAAAAACACACACACACACTATGGTCAGTTTATCAGGAATCGGTCAACCTACCTGTATGTTTTTGACGTTTGGGAGGAAGCTGGAGTATCTGAAATAAATGCGTGGAAGCATGGGAACAATATATAAGGGCAGGACACAAAGTGCAAAAAATGGGCCCCATGTGTTTTGTTTTTTTTAGACCTGCAGCCACTCCTCATATGTGGTAAAAGAAGTTGTCTGTGTTAAAATGTAAAGCCATTCTGCATCAAGGCTGTAATGACAGGGTTTCATTCTTCCATATAATATATAATCCATAATTCTTTGCTTCTAAATCAAGCTTTGTTTTTCATTATTTAAATAATATTTGACCATTTCAGCTTCAGGAAGCCAAACACATGGAAAAGGAGCGGCATAAGCAGCAACTCCATTTGCAGCACTCTCCGGTAAGCCACCATGAGCTGGAATTGCCACCTATGAGGCAACATCTGGAGCAAACCGACCATTTAACTCGAGAACATGAAGGGGACATTGACCAACACTTAAACTACATGGAAAACAGCCTTCAGGAAGAAGCCCAGCCAGAAAATGGATACGATGCTCCAAGTGCAGAAAATGAGCTGCCTGAAACTGATCAGTGCACAGAAAGTAAGTAATGCTCAAGCAACTTTGTAATTCAGCATTATAAGAAGCTTTTTTGAGCAGGTTGGCTTGTCTATGTCATAGTGGATATAATGGGCCAAATTGCTTTTTGGCACCAAGTGACTAAGATATTGTTAAAAATAAATAGAACAATTAAAACACATTAATGAGCTTGTTACTTTGACAATACGCCTCATATCATAATATTAGTGATTATAACTGCTGGGCTCCAAACTCTCATGCAGTATCTATAAATAGGCATGTAGTAGTATAGGGTAATGCTGGAGTTTTTACCTGCAGTTGGTGAGGTGCATGTACAAGGTTCCCTTTACAGCTTGTTACTGTGCATGCATTTTTACGTAATATTTAATTATTGGTGCAGAAAAGTGCACTCGTTTTCAACTTCGTATTTAAACTGAAATCTGATGAAAAACAACAAAACATTTAATTGTGAACTCTTTATCTTAACTCTGTACAAGCTTTTCCTAATTACATGTACCCCTAACTACAGAAATGAAACTAAATAAACTAAGCACAATCTCACAACCTTACAAGGTATATGTTTTTTTTTCTTTTTTAAGATCATTCCAAACCTGATTTGGGAATCGGGGATGAAACCAGTAATGACTGTGAAGAAACCACACAGGATATAATCCAAAGTATCATTCAAGAAATGCTGAAATCTGTAGTTGGAGGTGAAATACTTCTCTAATAAATATATCTTTTCACATGCAACTGTATTAAATGCAAAGTATTAAATATGAGGCTAGCTTCTTTGTTTCTTACTTTCTAATCTTTTCTTGTATCTGTATTTTCTAAAGCACTAGTTTGTATGGTCTTGAGAAAGAAAGGATCTATATATATCTTTCTGTCTATCGATCCTTATACAGGTATGGGACCCATTGTCCAGAATGCTCCGGACCTGGGCTTTCCGAATAAAAGATCCTTAATTTGGATCTTCATACCTTAAGTCTACTAGAAAATCAAGTAAACACTAAATAAAACCAATAGGCTGGTTTTGATTTCAATAAGGATTAATTATATCTTAGTTTGGATCAAGTACAAGCTACTGTCATTTGATGGCTAGTGATGTGTGTAGCTGTTCATTCATACCTACATTGAAGCCAGGATGTGGTAGCATCATACTGTAAGTTGCTATTCATCAGCCATGACAGGTCTTCTTGTTCGAATTAAAGGAAAATAGATGTTGCCAAATATAGGGAGAACCTACTTTAGGCTGCTTAGAGAATCAAAAACTGAAGAGAAGCATTTCAGCAGGACATTGAACTAGAGTAACATTAGAGTGGCTCAATAACAAAAACTAATGAATGTTCTAAAAACCCCTACACTAAATCCATGAGAGACTCTGTGGCACTGTTAGAAAATTCAGGAGCATAAACAATACCCAACTAACCTTAAAACAATGGAGAAAACCTGCCTGGAAGAACTGGCAGCATGATCCTTGAACAGTGGGAATTCTGGTACTGTACATGTGTACCCGAAACTTTAAGTGACAGTATTAAAGTTGTTACAGCAACTTTTAAAGCAAAAGGTCACAGTTTATACTGCAGCATTCACTAGATCAATTCCAGTTTAGAAGAGAGGGAAGCACTGCATTGCTGGCTGGCATTTTCTGCTGTCAGAAATGAGCCAGCAAGAGTGCTTATAGTTCGTCACATACCAGCCATATGATTAAATGAGGAGTTCTTTGGGTATTTATGGTTTTATTTGCACTGCAATTGAAATACTGCATGTTTCCTTAAGTTTTATTTGCTGTAATCCCTTTATTGACTTATCAGACTAATTATTTTTGCACTTCTCTGGGGGACTCAGAGAGGAGATTTACATTAATAGGATGGCATCATAACACCCCAAATCACTGTCTATTGCTCCATGAAAAACAATTAAAATGCAGTTTTGCTGGCATTATACTGTTAAGTGATTTTGCAGTAAAAAACTGCCAGGCAAACCATTTAGCTTGCCATATGTGCCATGGCCTTAACTTAGCACTTGTAATGTGTATAAATGAATCTCTTCTTTGTAGATAAAGCAGTTCCTTATCAATTAAGAATTGTTGAGTACTTCATATAATGTTTGTTTACCCTCCTCTGGATCAAATGACAGACAGGTTTCACTTTTTTTTTTTTTTTAAACTGAAATGTTTTATTGATTTTCCAATGAAAAAAAATCAACATGTTATTGCATGAGTGCAGTCACAGAAAATAAGATATAATATGTAGATTCAATCATGAAGAGAGCAATGGGATAACATGGAGTAAGATGGGGAGTAAAAGAAACAATAGAGAAAAGGAGAAAAAGAGAAGAGAAGAAAAAAAAAGGAGGGGGGGGTTTAGCAAATAAATACAGGTTTCACTTTTTTTAAACCTTAACTACTATGTAACTACTATGTAACTGAAGGGCGGTTGTTTTGAAATAATATTATTGCTTATTTTCATGCAGAGGAGGAGACTGTCAGCACTGAATGTACGAAAAGGATATCAGAAGATACCAGTGATGGGGATAGCATACACGCCAATGGAATACCTGGAACTCCGAAATCTATGGCCTACACCCCATCCTTACCAGATGATAGATTGTCAGTTTCCTCTAACGACACTCAGGCAAGAAAGGCAATTATTGTTTGATATCTGTCAATTTTAATTAATTAACAATTTATTTGCATTGATTTTCGAGATGTACCAAACCCAGGATATTGGGCTGAATACTAGTACATTTTCCAGGATTCAGATTCAGCATAAGCTGTTCAGCTGATTTGAATCCAAGCTAAACCTTATAAACAAATATGAGTAACAATTAGATTTTATATACAGAACTGCACCAGTCTAAAGTTTCCATAACAGTTATGGTTCGAGCATCTTTAGATGCTGCTACAGGGCTGTGGTTGCCATGTTCTGGTATTGAACACAAAAAAACACAACACACAGCTTTTTTTAGCCTCCTTCTTTGTTAAGCTGTAGTTCTCCTTTAAAGCTTTTTTTTATTTATTTTTATTAACACGGACAAGGAAAGTTAAACTTAAGAAGTAGGCTAGAAATGTTGTACATTATGTTTTGTGCTTTTGTACCATCCCAAGGTAACCAAAGCCATTTAGCAGGCAAGAACTGTGTCTCCAAAATGCCCCAGTAGCTCCCCATCTTTTTTTTTCTGCAGATTCACTGCACATGCTCTGTGCGGCTGTCAGTTACTGAGCTTAGGAATCGACTCAAAATATACAGTACATACAGAATATAAATGTCACAGTATAAGGCTGATTAGTAATTAATATGGATAATTACTTCATGGCAGCACAGAAACCAGTGCAACTAGCATCAGAATTTAATAATCAGCCCTTTAGCATCAGCTTATATTACAGACCCACCTCATTTTCTGCTTGATAATTTGCCATGACCCTTAAGCTTAGCTTCTCAACAGCTGCTCAGAGCCCACTGAGCATGTGAGTGTCGCAGACACTTTCCAAGATGGTGACCCCCTGTGACAAGTTTGAAGTCCTGGATCATTGCTGCAATTGAGAAGCTGAAACTTTTGGCTGGTGCAATAAGTTCAGGTTCTAAAACATGGCATTTTTAGCCCTATTAATTTTTAGCATTTAGTTCTCCTTTAATACAGTAGAACCCCCATTTTAAGTGTTTCAGGGACCAGGAAAAAATTATGTAAAATCTGGGAAAATGTAAAATCAGGGAAATGTGTTAAAGTAATTTTTTCTTCAAGTACTGAAAGGATATAAGCACAGTAGTCTGTTTTATTTTGAGATACAAAATTGACTGTGTTAATAACAAGGGTTAATCATTGCAGCATTCATTTTACATTATGGGAGGCATGCACAACCTAAAGCAATAAGTTATTGGTGCAGGACTGTATAATTGGAATTGAACATTTACAGGCAGAAGAATGGTAAAATATACGTCTAGTAGTATTTTAAACCTCATTATTTCACAAATAACATCCATAAAGGAAAAATGTAGTTTTTGGGTACATCAGGACATAATTTTGATGTCAAATCTGGTAAAACATTACTTAAAATTAGAATGCACCCATTGAAAGGTATTATAAATTGGCGGGACCACAAATAAAAAATGTAAAATGCTGGAAAACTTAAAATCAGGGTACTAGTGATGTGAGGGTCGGGATTTCCCCCGCATCCACCCACCATCCCTCCACCCGAGCCCAACTTCTGGGTTCCTTTTATAGACCCGCGCTGCCCCGCTGATGGCGTCACAAAAGGGGCGGGGTGAGCAGGTGCAGCGTCTATAAAACAAGTAACCGGAAATTGGAAGCCAGCATTTGACAGTGGCCACCCACTAAGATAAGTGCGAGGTCGGCCCGAACCCGCCTGACCTGTTGGTATTGAGCCGGCCCACACATCACTACAGGGTACTTAAAATCGAGTTTCACTGTATACAGGGCTGGACTGGGCCTGGGGGACACTGGGAAAAAACCTGATGGACTCGTGGGCCCCCGTCAGCCCATACCTGTTCCCTCGATCAGTTGCCCCATATAAATCGCTCTTGTGGTGTGCGGACTGCCATGAGGCCACTTCGTTTTGCAATCCCAGTGGGCCCCAATGCTCCAGTCCGACCCTGGCTGTATAAGTATATAAATGCTTAGTGTGAAGAAATAATGCTGCTTCTGTATGTCATATGATGTATTTGTATTTGTTTTAGGAATCTGGAAACACTTTGGCACCTACTCCTGGTGCTAAGTTCTCCCATATCTTACAAAAAGATGCCTTTCTAGTCTTCAGGTCTCTGTGTAAATTGTCAATGAAGCCTCTCTCTGATGGGCCACCAGACCCAAAGTAAGTATTGAGAAAGCAATATAAGTATTTGGCACTGCTTATTGGTAGGAAAAGTGAACTAGATATTAGGCATTTAAAGTAGGGTTCTTAAAGGAAAAGGAAAGGTATATCACTTGGGGGTGTCAAATGTTAAGTAACCTCATTGATCACAGTCACTTACTTGAGACCCCAGGTTGGTGCACCTGTTTGCTGAAAACTGTACTGGCCTGTGGTGCTTTTACTTGTTGGTCTTTCTCTGTGGACCTGGGTTGGGTGCACATGCACATTACAGTGACGCTGTAACATTCCTTTTATATATAGTAAGGGGTTAATAGCAGAAGCAGCACACTGTTCTTTTCTAACAGAACTGCCCCTAAGCTACAACAGCCCAGCAGTATTTAACCCTCCTGACAATTTCAGCCAGGCGAATGTGAGCTGTGTGCAGAGAATTGATTTAGTGATGCTGGGAGGGGGAACTGTGAAATAGCTCAGTAGAATGGAGTAGTGTTTGCATTTGTACTCGACCCTATGGAAGGGTTGCACCTGCCAGCACCACTTACATAACATGTCAGCATTACTTTAATTTGGACAAAGAAACGTTGTGTTTATTGGTTTTTATAACCCTGAAATGTTAAAATAAGTGTCCCTATGCTCCTGATAATTTGTTATGTCATTGTTTATTCTGCTACTTGTGTTATTGCCTTGTGGGACTGTGTTAACTGTGAATGTGCAGTAATCAATAAAATGTTTTCAAGTTGACCAGTAAATGCTACCTGTTGGCTTGGTTGCCATAGGTAACTAGACTTGTAGCATACTTTGCACCTTTTATTATATAACCCCCTCTAGGTTACAATCTCCAATAAGTTGAGACTAATGTCCAAGTTTTTGTTGTGGGCTTATTATTTGCAAAAGTAGAATATGTTATTGAAAACATTCTCAGGCTCATGAACAAACTGGAGGCCATTTAAGGAAAAGTTAAGTGTAAAAATAAAAGCTGGGTAAATAGGCTGTGCAAAAATAAAAAAAGGCTGTGCAAAATAAAAAAATTTTCTAATATAGTTAGTCAGCCAAAAATGTAATGTATAAAGGCTGGAGTGACTGGATGTCTAACATAATAGCCAGAACACTACTTCCTGCTTTTGAGCTCTCTAACTCTGAGTTAAGGTGGCCATACATGGATAGATCCGCTCGTTTGGCGTTGTCGCCAAACAAGCGGATCTCCCTCCGATATGCCCACCTTGAGGTGGGCAATATCGGGCAGATCCGATCGTGGGCCCTAGGGCCCAACTATCGGATCCTAGCATTCGCAAATGGGCGGTTGGATCGCGGGACCGCATCAACGAACAGATGCGGCCGCGATCCGACGGGATTTTTAAACCCATCCAATCGAGATCTGGCCGATTTTCGGCCAGATCTCGATCGGGGAAGCCCGTCGGGGGCCCCCATACACGGGCCAATAAGCTGCCGACAAAGTCTGTCGGCAGCTTTTATCGGCTCGTGTATGGCCACCTTAAGTCAGGCACGTTAAGGGGGCCACATGGGACATAACTGTTCAGTAAGTTTGCAATTGATCCTTAGCATGCAACTCAGATTCAAAAGCAACAGTTATGACCCATATGCCCCTCAAGCCTCTGATTGGTTACTGCCTGGTAACCAATCAGTGGAAACCAAGAAAGCTGCAAAGCATGAAGTAGTGTATTGTCTATTATGTTAGACATCCAGTCACTCCAGCCTTTATACATTACATTTTTTGCTAACTATATTAGAAACATTTTTTATTTTGCACAGCCTATCTATTTACACAGTTTTTATTTTTACACTAAACATTTCCTTTAAATGCCTTGCAGGGTAAGCCTTTAGTTGGGCATTTCTGCTCTGTTTATTTAGTCAAACCAATATTTAAAAACTTCCAGTAATGTTACCTTTTGTTTCTTTCTAGATCTCATGAATTGCGTTCCAAGGTACTATCACTCCAGCTGCTACTCTCCATTCTGCAGAATGCAGGGCCTGTTTTTAAGACTAATGAAATGTTTATCAATGCAATCAAGCAGTATCTCTGTGTTGCTCTGTCTAAAAATGGAGTTTCGTCTGTCCCAGAGGTCTTTGAGCTATCTCTGTCTATTTTCTTAACGCTGCTATCAAATTTCAAGTTACATCTGAAGATGCAGATTGAGGTATGGTACACTGCTTTCTTATTGATTATTATTTTTATCCTGTCTTTAGGTAATCTCAACATATTCCACAGCTCTTTAAAATAGTTTTTTGTTATGAATATCATTTAGAGAATATAGTTTTTTTTCAGATGGCATACATTCTTTGTTATTGTGTACCCAGTGTTAGCAGCAACCCTAATTTGCTAATTGTATTATTTTGCTTCATTTGATAATTGTATTACTTATTTGTTATTACCTATACACGTATAGGTCAATCACATTTAAACTGCAGTCCAGACTGAATGCTCATATGAAGTAATAAGTGTGATTGACCTATACACCTATAGGTCAATCATATTTATTACATCCTATGAGCATTCAATCTGGACTGCAGTATAAATATCTGATGCTTTTTCGTTGACCATCCTGGACAGTTTCTATGGCTGCATTCTTAGCAACATCTATGTGTAGGACAGATAACCACAAGCTATGTTGTTGTAATGTCGAAAAACTGAACATGAAGTAATGCTAATGAATTGCAAAATTCAAATACCTGAATATCTTTAAGTAGTTTTTTTTAAAATTTATTATATACAGGTTTTCTTTAAGGAAATTTTCCTTTACATACTGGAAACATCTACGAGCTCATTTGATCACAAGTGGATGGTGATTCAGACACTGACAAGAATTTGTGCAGGTATGGAAATATGAAAAATGCAGGTCCTGGGGTTACACACTGCGTTAAATGCATTTCCACTGCATGCTGCTGAGTAACACATGCATCATTAAGTGCATCAATACTCATTTATTTTGTTTGTTATATTTTATCTCTGCAGATGCACAAAGTGTAGTTGATATTTATGTCAATTATGACTGTGATTTGAATGCAGCCAACATCTTTGAAAGGTTAGTTAATGACCTCTCCAAGATTGCTCAAGGACGGGGAAGCCAAGAACTTGGCATGTCAAATGTTCAGGTACTTATAATTTTCTCAGTATCAGTAACTTTATGTTCACTTTGTCATTTTAGTGCTTTCTATATTTGCAAATGCGCAGACATGGGGAGCCACATTTATCAAAGGTCGAATTTCAAATTCATTTGAATTTTTATAACTCTTTTATAAATTTGAATATACTCAAAATTCGATAGGGGGGTTATTTAATAAAAAAAAACCTGAATATCTGAAACTCGAGCTAATATTACCTACCCGAAAACTCGAATCCAATTCAACTAAACTCGAATCAAGGTTTTCTTTTCTCCGAAATAAACTTGAATGTTAGGAAGGCTAGTAGCATGTTCAAATTGGTCACTGGACCTCTCCCATTTACTTATACATGAACTCTGCAGATTTAGGGTGGCAAATAGTCTAATTCGAATTTTTAAAGGGGCATGGTTTAATAAATCTCGAAATTAAACTGAAAATTCGAGTTTAGATTATTCACAATTCCAATTTGAGAGTTTTGACCATAAAAAAAATTGAAAATTCGTATTTTCAATCGACCCTTAAAAAATCTGCCCCTTAACATTAGCCACAGCAATTTGCTAAGAATTTGCAATAAATACAGTGAAAACCAGAATTTCCAAGTCTTTCTTGGGAAAATGTCAGCAACTTATATTGACAACTGGAATTCACGTAACACGTGTTGGTTTTCATATTATAATTAATCACATGTGCCTTAAAAGCTGAACATAACTGATTACAGGCTGTCTGGAAAATCCATACTAAACTGCCAATCATTACTCTTTAATCTTGTAGTAGGAGATTTCTTGTGATCCCATCAGACTGCAGTAGGTCTGCTGGACATAAAATCTTGTCTGCCAGTGCTTTCTATGAGTTGCAGGAAATTGACCATAGTGATCAAATTCCTGAAACCCTAAGGGCTAAACTCCATAGGAGATTGTAGGATGTTGTTGGATTGGCGAAACACATACTACCAGGAAAACTCCCAAGCTGATGTGACACAATGATGAATGTGAACTCAGCTTACTTGTTACCATCAAAATATATTAAATGTCGGATGTAGATGCATGAACATCTACTCCATCTGCCTTTATCTGATCCGACTTTACATTCTAGCTATAGGGGATCAGATTTCACAGCTAGTGATTGCAAAATCGTGAAAAAATCCGCGAAACATCGAAAAACTCGAAAAACGCATTGAAGTCGGGAGTTAAAAATTTTTAACACTTTTTTTCTCACTCCAAATGCATGTCAGTGGGCATTTTTCTTGTGGGAACTTTTTTGTCTCTGTGACAATTTTGTTTTAGCAATATTTTTGTAGCTGCAAAATTTTCCGCGGCAGATTTTTGCCACAGTTTTGCAAAAAAAAATTTGCAGATGGCGAAGTGCGGAATTTTGCATGGAAGATCAGATCATATAAATGTCAGTTGCGTCTTGTAGTTAATGCAGATATTTTGTTTGTAACGTGATGATTGTAACGACTGCAAGTATAATATGGAGCCCTATTTTTTTTCCTCTATATAGCTCAGAAAAAATTGTAGGTTTCAGGAGCAAAATCCCCAAAAATTATGGGATTTGGATTTTTTAACGATTTCATCGTGATTTTTTCTGCACAAAAAAACTTTGTGAACATTTATTGATAGGGGGAAAAATACCTTGCGGATTTGTTCGGAATCGTTTTCAGAAAATAGTTTTCAGATTTCTGTTTTGTTTTTTGTTTTTTTGTTGTTTGTTTGACACCAAATATCTCAACCTTTTCATGAGAATTGGGCTGACAAATGTTCATACTGCTTTAGAATGGCATTATTTGTCTTTATTTCTTTCTTTAAGGAGCTGAGCTTACGTAAGAAAGGCTTGGAATGCTTGGTTTCCATTTTGAAGTGTATGGTAGAATGGAGTAAACACCTCTACGTCAATCCCAACTCTCAGACAACTCTAGGTATGGCATATTTATAGACAAAATGTAATGCTATGGATAGAAAGTGAGGAGCCTTTAACTTTAGTAGACTTCATTGCTTCAATTATGGGTTTCAGTGATCTGTGAGAGTCTATATGACACAAAAGCACATTAATGGCTGAGAAATCAAATTGCTAAAGCCACAATGGTAAAAGATAATATATTTTTAAAAGCTAATCTTTGACCACCATAATTGCTCTAAAGACTTCGGAGTGATACCAAGTTCTCTGTTATGAAGTAAATTATTTTTTAGCTCATCATTAATGACAGCATAATTGCCTTCTAAAAGGGGAATAGTAACAGCAGGTCTTGGCTAGAGAAAACACTAATTAGCTAGTGTTTTCTCCATTTTTACCTAGCAATTACAGTTTCTGTGTATTCAAATGTGCTCTTTAGTACATTCTGTTTGGATTTACTTGGATGGAGGTCACCCTCTGTAGAGCTATTTTGATTAACTTGGTTTTAATCAGAATCATTTTACTACATGACTGGCTGGTGATTCATTTCCTGAATGTTTTCAGATCTTTATTTCAGTTTCAATGCCAGCTAAAAAGTAATTGAAAAGAATGCCACACAATATTCCTTTATTATAAATACAAATATAATGTTTGATGTATAAATGATGGGTTTAGGTACTGCAGGCACATTATTTAAAGTCTCTTCACATGCCTGCATGATACTAAACAGTATACAGAACATTGTGCTTCATTTTAACAAGTATTGTGTACATTTGTTTTAATTGGATCACTGCCATCATTTTAGCAACAGAACACCCAAGATGAATACAAAATATTTTTGTTAAATTATTATTTTTTTCCTTTCATAGGGCAAGAGAAGCCTTCTGAGCAAGATACCCATGACACCAAACACCCAGAGACCATCAATAGATATGGAAGCTTGAATTCACTTGATTCTACAGCTTCCTCGGGCATTGGCAGCTACAGCACGCAAATGTCAGGAACAGACAACCCAGAGCAGTTTGAGGTTCTGAAGCAACAAAAAGAGATCATAGAGCAAGGAATAGATCTGTAAGTCAGAATCTAGATTGAATGCTTCATAACATTCCTCTGAAAATTCATCTTCCAAAATACTCCGTGAATAAGTGCTTAGATTATTATAGAGCTACATGGTGTAATTAACAGTGCATATAAATGAGCTCTAAACTGATTTTATGCAATTAATGCACAGCTTTAATAAGAAACCAAAGAGAGGAATTCAGTATCTGCAAGAACAAGGGATGCTTGGAACAACGCCAGAAGATATCGCCCAGTTTTTGCATCAAGAGGAGAGATTAGACTCTGTAAGTATTGTGCTTTTATGAGTAATAATGTTTTATAAACAATTTATAGAGGAATTATTCACTATATCTTTAAAATATATAAACTGTACCTGCTTCACTGCACTATTTAGTTGACTTTCTTTGTTCATTTAATAATTAATTAAGTAGAAAGATACCCAACATCTAAAGCCTGATACTGTGCAAAAACTGAGCTACAATCCTTTGCAGGGCTTTATTCTAACTACTCATAATTGTTATTTTGCAGACTCAGGTTGGGGAATTCCTTGGGGATAATGACAAGTTTAACAAAGAAGTTATGTATGCTTATGTTGACCAACATGACTTCTTAGGGAAGGACTTTGTATCAGCACTTCGGATGTTTCTGGAAGGCTTCCGTCTTCCAGGAGAAGCCCAAAAAATTGATCGTTTAATGGAAAAGTTTGCTGCTCGATATCTTGAATGTAACCAAGGGTATGTAACGTCAACATTTTATCAAGAATTTCAAACTTATGACCCGACAGCTGTGAATTACAGTTGCCAGTATTGTCTGTGAATGCAGAAAATTAAAGCTGTAAATGTGCTAGTTTGACAGTCCCAGTTCCCTACTGGGCTGGAATTTTCTAAGCAAATAATGAGCAGATCTTTGCCCTATTTCACCGGAAATGTATAACCAGTCATTTGGGCCCTGGCCAATGATTACAGTAGGAACCTATGCAAACTTGTCAATAGAGGGCCGCATCAACACGACAATGCAGTTCCTGCCCACAGCATTTTCAAACCTCAGATCTCTAGTGAGTAGGCAGTTGGGACAGATAAGCTGCTGACTCCATCTTAAAATGTCCTGGAATATATGTTTTATGTAAAACTTGTTTTAAGTAAAAAATTTCTTACTATTAATTTCTTAAAATATTTTTATTCTAGGCAGACGCTGTTTGCTAGTGCAGATACTGCTTATGTCTTGGCATATTCAATTATCATGTTGACCACGGACCTTCATAGCCCTCAGGTATTACAGTATGTTAAATAGAAATGTACATTGTAACTAAATAATAATATATCACTAAAGTTAGACAAATATGTAAATGTATTAAGCACTTATTTTTATTTAAAATGAGCTAAAACCTAAATGATCAGAGCACCTGTGCCACTGCTTAAATCTGCTATATGATTAACTGAATAAAGGGGCCATATGTTGTCCAAATTTTAGTTATCCCGCCTTCATCTTAATTTTTTCCTTTCAGGTAGGAAACACATGTCATATTCTACATTCTCCAAAAACTTGAACAGTAAGGTAGCCTTAGATGCCTGTGTTCAGCCTGCAAGCAAAAGTGCCAAACAAAGCATATGCATGACGTCGATCATGGGGGGAGGGGGGGGGAGGTGGAAAGGGACCAGATAGTGAGAATCTAAACTCTATGGGGCAGATTCCCTAAAGGGTGAAGTAACTAACGCTAGTGAAAATTCGCCAGCATGACGTCATTTCGTAACTACGCCAATTCCCTGACGGGCGCAGGCGTCACTTCGCTAGCGAAGTAGATAGACAATAGCGTTGCTTCACACTCTAATGCCAGGGAATTTTCGCTCTGGCGAATGGATGTAACTCTGCAAATTGACTAAGATGCGGATTTTACTGAACGTTGCCTCTTGCGCCAGACTTATCTTCACCAGCTCAGACCAGACGAAGTGCAATGGAGTGCCTAGGACTTCCTCAACTTTTGGTTGAAAAATGTTCTAAGTCCCAAAAAATGCTGGTGTCTTTTACTTTTTTCAGGTGATAGCCTGCAAAAGACCGTAAAAATTATTTTGGATACCCAAAATACATATGGCACATAAACTATACACTGGGCTCATGTGTAGGGCATTATAACAACTTTAATTTATTATTACCTGGCCTTGTGTAATGTAATGTATTTGCTGCAATATATACGTCCATTCAACTTTCACTTTCCGCAGTATGCAAATTAGCCAACGCTAGCGCAACTTCATTTGTTTAGCGAAGTAATGCTAGCACAACTTCACCAGCGTTCGGCGCCCTGGACACAACTTTGCATTTTAGGGAATTAGCGTTGTCCTGGCAAATTTACACCTGGCAAAGTGTTTCACGCCTGTGAAGTGGGTGAATCGGTCACTAGCGAATTTGCACCGCTTAGGGAATTTGCCCCAATATATGGACATTGGGCAGTATATATCTGTTTACTCTATGCAAGTCTTCTGAATACAGCATGTTAATATCTGCAAAAGGTTGCATTATTATAAAAATCAAGTCCAATAATAATATTCCAGTAATTTAGATTCACTATTAATTTTTGTTCAGATTAGATCTTTTGCTGCATTAGTGTTATTATTCCCTGGGTAAAGAAAGACTTTACCATAATTATTATTTAAACAGTGAGTTTTGGTGATAATTTGTACAGAATATTATTTGTATACATACAGGTTTGCCTTTGCTGAAGCATGTTAAATCTGACGAAAAATCTGATTGACTGTTACCAACCAGCCCAGCCCGCTTGGTTCTTTAATAAATTGAAGTTAGCTAGTATTTTTATATCACAAATTGAAATGTAGTATTTCTGTCAATTAATTTTTAAATTTAAGCATTAGGAAATCTATGACGTAACTATAAATATGAAGTAATTTCTGTTTTCTGACCATTTTTGTTACATTTTCCTCTCTCATACCTTTTTAATTACCCCCTGAATTGACCTGTTTGTCTATCTCTGCTTTCCAGCTTTCCATAGTACCATCTTTATAGATAGCAACAGTTTTTGAGATGGTAGAATGGGGGGAAAAAAGCCTGTTAAGGGAGGGGACGTATTTAGGGGAAAGCATATGAAATTGTCAATTGAGTCCCCTTCAGAGTATTCACTTTTATTAGTCCACAAGTATCTGTTCAGAGATGTAGCTATGAAGACCAATCTCCCATAACTGGGATTTTATTAACAGCTGCCTGTTGTGCATTTACTGTATATATTTTTCCCCATGTAGACCAGCTTTGACGAATAAAATATCTCTGTTTCATCTCTTATTTTCTTTTTGAATGTTGCTTAGGTCAAGAGTAAAATGACAAAAGAACAGTATATCAAAATGAATAGGGGTATCAATGATAGCAAGGATCTTCCTGAAGAGTATCTGTCTGCCATCTACAATGAAATAGCTGGAAAAAAAATCTCCATGAAAGAAACGAAAGAACTTGCAATAACTACCAAGTCGTCCAAGCCAAGTGAGTTTTATTAAAGGCTCAGTCCTTTGGTAATTGTGCAGTTAATTGTTTAGAGTTTGGTTTAGCCAATGTTGAGCTGGGGGATTCTGATGGATTCCCAGCAGTTTGGTATTTTCCCCATTTATCAAAACATTCCTGACAGTCATGAACATGAATATTTTTATGAATTGACAGCATTGCAACTGCTTGCCTCCAGTTAATGATTTCTCTGGAAGTGATGGTGTATAGGTCTCCAGTTGACAAGTCTTCTGGAAGAGACAATATATAGTGAATAAAGTACCTCTATTGTAAAATATAAGGATATTATAAGTCACTGAGGTTACTTCTGATATCCTCATGTTTTATTTATTTATTTATTATAATAAACAAGTTTTAGTGAGTCATGTGACAGAAATGACATCACTACTCACTGTTTCTAAATGATGACATCACTAATAACGGTTTATAAGGATATAATTTATAAGATATTCATGGCTTTTGTGTATTATATGACCATATTCAAAACATGCTATTTTGAACAGGTGTGGCTAGCGAGAAACAAAGAAGACTGTTGTACAATTTAGAAATGGAGCAAATGGCTAAGACAGCAAAAGCCCTTATGGAGGCTGTGAGTCATGTCCAGGCTCCCTTCACCAGTGCTACTCATCTGGAACATGTCAGGCCAATGTTCAAGGTGAGACTGTTTCATATATCAATTGCTTACTTGCTATAAATAACTTGCACTGCAGCCAGTCAAGATTTACAGTATTTGTATCCTTGCATCTTAAAGGCATTGTTCAGTGTAAATATAAAAACTGGGTAAATAGGCTGTGCAAAAATAAAAAAAAAAGGCTGTGCAAAATCAAAAATGTTTCTAATATAGTTAGTTAGACAAAAATGTAATGTATAAAGACTGGAGTGACTGGATGTCTAACATAATTACCAGAAAAAATACTTCCTGCTTTGCAGCTCTCTTGGTTTCCACTGATTGGTTACCAGGCAGTAACCAATTGGTGACTTGAGGGGGGCCACATGGGTCATAACTGTTGCTTTTGAATCTGAGCTGAATGCTGAGGATCAATTGCAAACTCACTGAACATTTATGTCCCATGTGGTCCCCCTTCAAGTCGCTGACTAAGCTGAGTTAGAGAGCTGAAAAGCAGGAAGTAGTGTTCTGGCTATTATGTTACACATCCAGTCACTCCAGCCTTTATACATTACTTTTTAGCCAAACTATATTAGAAACATTTTTTATTTAGCACAGGCTATCTATTTACCCAGTTTTTACTTTACACTAAACTGTTCCTTTAATCCTAAAAATATTGTGATGATCACCTATCCTGCTGTCATATATACAACAAAAATGATATGCAGGTCTTCCTTTTGCATGGTTTTGCATTATTGCCAGCCTCTGTTGCTATAATATTGATATACAACACAATGTATTAAAAGTAGCAAAATAATACGTTGCAAAGCATTTTTATATGAGTGCTTAGTCTTATATTTGATTTCATAATGCAGTATAGTGTATTGGGGTTTACAACCTTTTCAAAGGGAGTATTATCTGTACAAATTAAGTCTTAATTGTCCGTGTTTCATCATTGCCATACATGTGGTTGTGTGTGCAGTGTTATCACATGTGGGGTTTCATATAAAATAATGAATGTATGTTTATTTATCAGTTGGCATGGACACCATTCCTGGCTGCATTTAGTGTTGGCCTGCAAGACTGTGATGACACTGAAGTAGCGTCTCTGTGTCTGGAGGGTATTCGTTGTGCCATCAGAATTGCATGCATTTTCTGTATACAGGTAAAGAAAAAAAAGATTATACTCTCCATATTGCCAGATCACTATCTCTATGTGAAGTTTTCATTTGTTTAACTGTACAGAAAAGTTATAAATAGTTGTCACATTTATCTAATCTGAGGCCTATGTCAGAGTTTGTTAGCCTGAGCTGTCCAGCGCCATTCCCATCTATGGGTTGCAGAGCAGTGCTGTTCGTATCACGCACCTGAATTCTTGCTGCCCTAATTGCAAATCAAATTTAGACAATTATTTTCTATGTTGATAAAGTTACAGGGGAAAAAAATCTATTGTGTGTAATCTACAGTATAGAAGTAGGTTCCGAAAGGGTTAAACACTGATTTTGCTTTTTGTCACATCTCTGACATGTATATTTACAGTATATGTCTGATGGCTCCACACTTCTCAAATACAGAATGTTTTATGTTATCGTAAGTAAGAGGACAAACGAATCCCAGAATGATCCCCTAAATTGCAGAGATTTTCCTGCACACTGGGATATATATGTATAAATATATATATATCTATCTATCTATCTATATATATATATATATATATATATATATATATATATATATATATATATATATATATATATATACTTGTAAAGGCTTAGACACAGAGAGAGAGAGAGAGAGAGAGAGAGATTTATATATAAATAACACTGGTTACATTTTCTTTTTTTGTTTTTGTAGCTGGAGAGAGATGCTTATGTACAAGCCCTAGCGAGGTTTACATTATTAACTGTGAGCTCTGGAATTACCGAAATGAAACAGAAGAACATAGATACTATCAAAACCCTCATCACAGTGGCCCATACTGATGGAAACTACTTGGGATCGTCTTGGCATGAGGTACTACTTCTACATTTTTAGAAGAATTTTAGACAAAAATATACAGGTCAGATTCTGGGTGTTAAATAGTAAATGGCAATACAGATATGGAATCTGTTATCTGGAAACCTGTTATCCAGAAAGCTCTGAAAATTATTTCCTTTTTCTCAGTACATTGTACTTGACCCCAACTTGATTCATGTAATAAATCCTCAGGATGCAAAACAATCCTATTGGGGTTATTTTAATCATGTTTACATAATGTTCTAGTAGTTCTAGGGGTTGTTCACCTTCAAACACTTTTTCAGTTCAGTTGGTTTCAGATAGTTCACCAGAAATAAAGACTTTTTGCAGTTTGCAGTTACTTTTTATTTGGGGGGGGGGGTCGCCGACTTTTAACTGTTCTAAATTTATACGTTTTGGGGGTTATTTATCAATCAAAAACATTTTTTCATAGAAAAAAAACTCAAATTTTCGTGATTTATTAAACCCCGATGGTGTTAAAAGTCACAATAAAAAGTACTCCAATTCAGACCTGCCAAGTTCATGTAGAAGTCAATGGCAGATGACCCGATGTTATCCTCAGCTTGTCAGCGGGGAAAGTCCGGATGAAGGATGAAGCTTCGAGTAAAAGTCCAAGTTTGCTGTACAGACAAGGGTTCAGTTATAAGCGTAGGCAAATCCAGGCAATAGTTCAATAGGCAAGCAGACAATAGCAAGTCAAGGTACAGGCAGGGTCAAAAGTCCAGGAATCCACACCCAGGAATGTATCAAACAAATCCTATAGTCGGCATTGAACCGGCATCCTGGGCGTCCTTTTAATTTGAATTTGGCGGCAAAACACGGCATTGTGGCGTCAATGTGCCGGCGCCCGAAACCACACGACGACCATGTGTGCCGCCATCTTGGATTTGCCGTGGCCGGGAACAGGAGCGTCACGGAGGGTTCCTGACAGATCTGGGCTGGGTATATTTGAATTCTCCGAATCCAAAGAATTTGTGGTTTTCAGTTGTCAAATACTTAACATTCACAGGTTTCGGCGACAAATCCGACAAATCTGAAAAAATTGGTAATTTGGATTTTTTTTACAATATTATATATTTTTTCCTCGCACAAGAAATTTATTGATAAATAGGGGGGGGAAGTCTGTGTGGATTTTTCAGAAAATAGTGGGAACTTTTCAGATTTTGCTAAAAAGCCTCCTTAGTTACAGATACATTTTGTCCCAGCTGAGCAGAATCCCTAAATTTCATTAAAGGTGTATGTGAGAATTGATACAATAGTTGCTAATATTTCAAAGGTACTGCTGATAAACTAACTGTATCAACTAAATGTAGCAAATTGTAACAGTTCCGAATGTACCCCTGGATTACTGAGCTGCCAGACTGAAAGACCAGAGACAGGAACATTAAACTTTAATTTTGGGGAAAAACGATAAATTTAACTATTTACTATTAGGAAATACTATTTCTTGAGATGGAAATGGCCATGGTGTGACCTCCAACAGGGGCTGACAAAAATTATGTGAGCTGACTCTCATTCTCCTGTGTTTGTGTGTGTATATAATGTGTGTGTGTTTATATTTGTTCTTTTTAACTTTTCAGATTTTGAAGTGCATTAGTCAGCTGGAGCTTGCGCAGTTGATTGGCACTGGGGTGAAGCCACGTTACATATCTGGAACTGTTCGAAACAGAGAAGGATTTTTTACAGGCACCAAAGACCAAGCATCTGATGAATTTGTCAGTCTTGGGTTAGGTGTGTATTTCCAATAAATTAAAGACACAAACTTTCTTCAATTGCGGTTCACATGTTATGATAGCATTTTGGTGTGCCTGTGCCACTGCAATTTTTACACTATTTTATTCTGTGCTGTTTACAGTTGGGGGAAATATGGACTGGAAACAAATAGCAAGCATTCAGGAATCCATCGGGGAGACAAGTTCACAAAGCGTTGTGGTGGCTGTTGACAGGTATGCTTAATTTTTATATTTTAGGCTTATGACAATTGGGTGTTTTGTCCCAGAATTTTTTTCTGACATAAAGACAAAAGGCCAATTGTGTTTGAGACATTTTGGTGCGAAATTCTGTGGTTATGCCATGTTTTTACTAATATGGGTTTAGTAACCGTGATCCATTTACTGATTCAAAAAAGAGGGTCTCATGCTGTAGTCCCGTAGCGGTACCTCAATTACAAATCAAAATTCCAAATATCTGACACAACTGAGATTCAATTGTCCCAGCAATATCAGTACATCAAAAAGCGGATCTTGGGGGAAACTGGGAGTCGTAGTAGTCCAGCAATAGGCCATGTGATAGGCGTGGTGATAATGTAAACAAAATTGCTCTAGTTTTATATCAATATATCCCTCCTAGAGACAAATTCTTGTTGTGGATTGTCTGTCTCCGTAACTTCCTGAAGGGGAATCATTTCCCTCCTTATTGAAATGAGCTCATACATGTAAAAAAAAAAAAAAAGAGGTTGAATGATTCTGTGAGCCTAAGAATTATTGGGAAATGGTCCCTCTGAGCAGAGAGAAATTGTCATGTTTTCCTTTCAGTCTATGGAATCAGGTTTGTCTGTTTATATGTATATGATAGTGATAGTGTTTATGCACAAATTCTTCGGATTATTGTACAAAACCTAGGGCAGTTCAAGATCTCTTCTAATTATAAACGGGATATCTGCCATTGACTTCTACATGACCTTGGCAGGTTTGAGATTAAGTACTTTTTTATTCAGACTTTTAACAGCATCGGGGTTTAATAAAGCACAACAAATTCAGGTTTTTTTTTCCTCCGAAAAAATTGTTTTCCCTTTAAAACGCCAACCAGAAAAAATGGGACTTAAATAAATAACCCCCTCAATATTATGAGTTGATATATATAAACTTTTTGTTTATTTTAAATTACAACTACAACTTACTGCACTGAAATAAAAAAGTAAGGGTGGATGCACGGATGAAGCAGTGTATTACTTCTAAATGCGCAGTTCGATTAGGAATTTATACTGAAGCTGGGTAATGAAGATTAGGCCACTCCATATTGAAGATGTGTAATAAATGAGAATTTTGTGAGAAGGGGTTAAAATTATTTTAGTTTTAAAATTAACTGGGCAAAGGACTAAGATAGTATTTAAAGGGATACTGTCATCAGGAAAACATGTTTTTTTCAAAACGCATCAGTTAATAGTGCTGCTCCAGCAGAATTCTGCACTGAAATCCATTTCTCAAAAGAGCAAACAGATTTCTTTTATATTCAATTTTGAAATCTGACATGGGGCTAGACATATTGTCAATTTCCCAGCTGCCCCTGGTCATGTGACTTGTGCCGGCACTTTAGGAGAGAAATGCTTTCTGGCAGGCTGCTGTTTTTCCTTCTCAATGTAACTGAATGTGTCTCAGTGAGACTTGGGTTTTTACTATTGAGTGTTGTTCATAGATCTACCAGGCAGCTGTTATCTTGTGTTAGGGAGCTGCTATCTGGTTACCTTCCCATTGTTCTTTTGTTTGGCTGCTGGGGGGGGGAGGGAGGGTGGTGATATCACTCCAACTTGCAGTACAGCAGTAAAGAGTGATTGAAGTTTATCAGAGCACAAGTCACATGACTTGGGGCAGCAGGGAAATTTACAATATGTCAGCCCCATGTCAGATTTCAAAACTGAATATAAAAAAATCTGTTTGCTCTTTTGAGAAATGTATTTCAGTGCAGAATTCTGCTGGAGCAGCACTTTTAACTGATTCATTTTGAATGACAGTATCCCTTTAAGAATATTTAAGTTTTTCTTTCCCTGCATGATACTGCCAAGATACTCCAAACTGGTTTTAGCTTATGGAAAAGAAACTGTTTCATTTGTACATAGAGGGAACTTTCCATTGCTCTATAAAAAGCTTCTAAATATAAGTGTGTATTCTTTAATCTGTTGCTGAATAAACGATTTGTTGATTTTTGCAGGATATTTACAGGATCCACAAGACTGGATGGTAATGCAATAGGTAAGAGTTTAGATTTTCATTTTCAAGGCCTCCATATGAAATGGTGTGCATAAATTTAAAATAAATAATAAATAAGCAATAAGCAATACAAAATGTGTGGGGAAAAATCAGTCACTCATTTTTTATATTATTTTTTGATTCACTATAATTGTCCAGTTCACTTTATTGCAGTGGCTAAGTATTCTGACACATTGATACACTGCACCATCAATACAAGGGCAATAGACTGTGGATGATATGGTAAAACAAAACACTATAAGATTGTTTGAAAAGTGAAAGACAATTCCTAAAATTCATTTAAATAATTGTAAAAAAACCATAGAAAAAGAAAGGAATTTTGATTGGCTGTTGAATTAAGCACTGACTTCTTGTCATTGACTGGTGGGAATTTAAATATAAGAGGTTCGTTTCTACTAGAGATTTAGCCCAAGTAGAAGTTTAGGCCTTGCACTAATTAGGTGTAGTAAGCAGATTGTGAGGTTAAACTGGAAGTAACTTGTGTCAAAGGAAACTGCCAAAGCATGGCAAGCAAACGTTTATAAATAATGCATTACAGTTAACACAGGTATGGGATCTGTAATCTAGAAACAGAAAGATCCTAATTCTGGGTAGGCTGTTTCCCGTAGACTCCATTTTATCCAAATAATCCAAATTTTGAAAAATGCTTTCCTTTTTTTCTATAATAATTAGGGATTGGGCCAGGATTCTGCCTTTTTCAGCAGTATTTGGATGTGTCCCGAGTCATTCTGCCCAGTTGAACTGAACCTGAATCCTAATTTTTTGTCAAAAAACCAGGAAGTAAAAAATGTTTTCTCCTTCCCACCCCTAATTAGCATATGCAAATTTGGATTTGTTTCGGTATTCGGCCAAATCTTACGCAAAGGATTCGGGGGTCCGGTCGAATCCGAAATAGTGGATTCAGTGCATCCCTAATAATAATAATAAAATAGTACCTTGATCTTGTATTTAATCGAAACTAAGATATAATTAATCTTTATTGGTAGCAAAACCAGCCTATTTGGTTTAATTAATGTTTGCATGATTTTCTAGTACACATAAGAAGATCCAAATTACAAAAAGATCGTTATCTGGAAAACCCCAGGTCCCTAGTGTTCTGGATAACCAGTCCCATACCTTTACCAAGCACTGAGACTAATGGTCAGGTTATAGTAAGGGCAGATAATCTGACGTACTGCATATTGTATTTATTTATATATCACCACAGATGTACATAGAACTTTACAATGTGTAAACACAAGCAGGGGTATAGTAAGACAGTGAAAATAAATACTTAATAAGTATTGAGAATTTCAGTACACAGTTGGGATGAGGTCTCTGCCCTGTAGAGCTTTACATTGCCTACACTTTGCTGCTTATGAGAAGCCGCCAGCTGAGTATGTTGGGAGTAAACTGTACATGACCTACTTAATTTACGACACAGGCACATCATTTGGGCTATACTAACAAGTGCCCATATTTTTGCATACAAACTACCTGATTTCTGATTGGGCACTTCTCCGCGTTGCACAGCATTCAAAAGCTTTACCTAGTGGGGTGAAATAAATGTGTTTTTTCAGAACATCCTGGTACTGTGACTTCTGTGTGGGGTTGATCCTCTGAACATAGCAGCAAGTCACACAAATCCACTAGCATGTGTAAAAGACAATAGAACACCTTTCCTGAATGTAGATTTTATGTGCCGACTAGATCATTATCCAGTATTTTTGGTCAGCAAGTGTCATTGGTTTCTTTCAGTGGATTTTGTGCGCTGGCTGTGTGCCGTCTCCATGGATGAATTGTTATCTCCCATGCACCCTCGTATGTTCAGCTTACAAAAGATTGTAGAAATCTCATACTACAACATGGGGCGTATCAGGCTGCAGTGGTCTAGGATATGGGAAGTCATCGGAGACCACTTTAATAAGGTACACGTCACTTTCCATTATTGAAGTAGCAAATTTTTACCTTCAAATCATGACCTTAGCATGAACTACCTCACATCACTCATTAGGTTTAAATTGTACATTTATAACGTTTAGGGGGTTATTTATCAAAGTCCGAATTTATCTCAATATTTTCTGCTACAAACTCCGATCAGATCCGCTCTGTTTTTTTACGCTAATTTATTATTACATTTTCCGAAAAATTTGCTTTGCGGGGAAACACTGGGGTATTGCACGAAACCCAGTGCACATCGAAAGATCATTGGGACTTCTCCCATTGACTTATATGCAACCTCGACAGGTCTAAGATGCCAGATTTTTTGATTCAGACTTTTCCATCCTCGGGTTTAATAAATTCCGAAAAATCAGTGATTTTTTTTTAAAAGTCCAATTTTAAAAAAAAATCATGAATTTTTTGTGGTTTGTGCATTCTGAGTTTAGGAAATTGCCCCCTTAGTTTCTAGAAAGTAACACAGTTTCTTCTTTAATAGTTTGTGACTGGCACAGCCAGGTTAGAGGTTTCATATTCATATTTGAAGGTGAGGTTAAATCCCTCAGCAGGTTCTGTATTACATTTTTGGGGCAAGGCAAACAAGCTAGCATAATAATTTGTCTCTGTGTTGTACAGGTATTAAGATCAAGCTGTACAACACACCAAAAAATAATAATGATCAAATACACCACACATCACTGTCTGTCAACCAAGTATGGCCATGTAAAGTGTAGTTTACGCATCTGAGAATATAAACACGCACAAAGGCAGTATTCATGTTATGTACAGAAACATTGCTGGTAATGCTACTTCAGGTAAACGGTCTTAGACATGTGCTAATCTAGTTATTGCTAGGATCTGAATAGTCACTGTTAAAGGGGCAGACACGCCTTTTCAACATGAGCTAAAGGAAAAGGGCTTATGCCGAACATACTTTTTACCTATTGTTTTAATTAAGAAATATCTATGGGTTCTGTTGTTTCTGGCACTAAACAAGACTATGAAGCCAGTTTCACTTTAGTTCTTTTCGGTCCCAAAGAACGTTAAAGGAACTAATATTTTTAATTACTTGTCCACTGAGAATCCCCTGGAAATCTGCTGTTCAGAGGCTGCTGCTTAGAAAAGGGAAAACCTTATTTGTTTTAAGGAAGATATGAAGCTCTTACACACCTGGTCCTCCCTGCAACTGCAGAGTCTGCTTTCTCTGTTGTTATGCCCCTGGGGAAGATAAGACTATTAAGATTTTCATTCATCCAGGTCATGGTATATCTAGTATAGGTAAATCTAAAAACAACTGGACTTGCTGAGTAATCAATGAAGACGTTTCACTACTCATCCATTTGTTTTTAGATTTACCTATAGTAGATGCCCCTGGAGAAGATGAGTTCAGAAAACAGTTCCGCCCAACTTTTAAATTAGTTCTTTATAATGGCAAAAAAAT
Organism: Xenopus petersii; assembly: GCA_038501925.1. Classification (NCBI taxonomy): domain Eukaryota; kingdom Metazoa; phylum Chordata; class Amphibia; order Anura; family Pipidae; genus Xenopus; species Xenopus petersii. Next base: position 110,338,803 of record CM076683.1, on the reverse strand, counting down.
AAATAAAACAAAATTATTTACCGTATATACTCGTGTATAAGCCGACCCGTGTATAAGCCGAGGTACCTAATTTACCTAAGAAAACTGGAAAAATGTATTGACTCGTGTATAAGCCTAGGGGCCCCATGTCAGATTTCAAAATGTGAATGTGACCCGGCCGCAACAATTGGGGGACACTGGGCAGGTACCTGTTACTGTCTGTGACTGACTGTGTCGCCGCCCGGATTTCATGTTTGCTTCCCTCTGCCACCCCTATTTCATGTTTGCTTCCCTCTGCCACTTCCCCCCCCCTGCCCTCCCCATCTGTCGCTCTCCCCACCCCGGCCCTCACGTCTGCTGCTCTTCCCTCTGTCACATACCTCCTTCCGCGGCCCCAGCAGGACTGTCTGTGACTGACTGTGTCGCCGCCCGGAGCAGGTCCAGGAGCTCCGGGCGGCGCGTCCTTCCCTGCCGGCGTTCGCTCCCAAAATGTCAGTCACAGACAGTCCTGCTGGGGCCGCGGAAGGAGGTATGACCCGCGTATAAGCCGAGTTTGAGTTTTTCAGCACATTTTGGGTGCTGAAAAACTCGGCTTATACGCGAGTATATACGGTATTTTCAATTAAAACAATAGGCATAATGTAATTTCAACACCTATTTTAACATGCTAATTTCACACCCTTTTAATATATACATGAAGTCTTAAAGGAAAACTATACCCCCCAAAAAATGTAGGTCTCTATTAAAAGATACTGAGTAAAACAGCTCATGTGTAAAACCCTGCTTCATGTAAATGAACCATTATCATAATAATATACTTTTTTAGTAGTATGTGCCATTGGGTAATCATAAATAGAAAATTGCCATTTTAAAAAATAAGGGCCGCCCCCTGAGATCGTAAGATTCACTGTGCACACATACAAACCACATGTAAGGTCACATGAGCCAATTAACAGACAGAGTTCTGCCTTTTGCTTCCTCACTTCTTCCTGTTACAGTTAGTGTTGTAGTATTTCTGGTCAGGTGATCTCTGAGGCAGCACAGATAGAGTCACGAAATGGGGGTTCAAGGCAAGAGATGTAAAAGGGCAATATTTATGTAAATATATATTCCAGTTTGGTAAGATTCTTTAATATGTCATTAAATTTGAAATAAACTATCTGTTGCTTAAGTATTCATTTGGGGGTATAGTTTTCCTATAGTTTTTTTTTTTAATGTATTTCAGGTTGGCTGCAATCCAAATGAAGATGTGGCAATCTTTGCAGTAGACTCCCTAAGGCAACTCTCAATGAAATTTTTAGAAAAGGGAGAGCTTGCTAACTTCCGTTTCCAGAAGGACTTCTTGAGACCCTTTGAGCACATCATGAAAAGAAATCGGTAAGAATGCAGTCACAGCTGTAGGTTCGCCAGGGGGAGTACGTTTTGACAGTAATGTGTTGCTTGTACTAGGTAGGTTTGCTTTCATACTATAAGGGGCACATTTACCTAGGGTCGAATATCGAGGGTTAATTAACCCTCGATATTCAACTGTCGAAGTAAAATCCTTCGACTTCGAATATTGAAGTCGAAGGATTTTGCGCTATTCCTACTATCGAAGGAATAATCGTTCGATCAAACGATTAAATCCTTTGATTCGAAGGATTTTAATCCATTGATCGAAGGATATTCCTTTGATCAGGAAATTGTTAGGAAGCCTATGGGGACCTTCCCCATAGCCTAACATTGGCCTCGGTAGGTTTTAGGTGGCGAACTAGGGGGTCAAAGAAATTTTTAAAGAGACAGTACTTCGACTATCGAATGGTCGAATAGTCGAACGATTTTTAGTTTTTAGAATCGAAGGTTGAAGTAGCCCATTCGATGGTCGAAGTAGCCATATTCGACCATTCGAAATATTTTTCCTCTATTCCTTCACTCGAACTAAGTAAATGGGCCCCTAAGTGTTTTTTTACCTTCATGCTGACCCCCTTATTTGCAAATGATGTGTAAAAGCTTAACCACACGTGCTGACTTTGATTATAGTAAATAACTTTGCTTTTCACAAGTCCATCACTAAGGATAACACCACACATGGCTGTTTTTCTGCCTGTGTAGAAACAGCAGATCCGCCCATATCCAATTCTTGCTCTTCCTGCACTGATAGGCACTGTGTTGACCCATGTGAACAAACATGGAGCAAATTTCTGAGCTAAAATGCAAAATTTCATGCAGAAATCCACTCCCGTGTTTCTGCACACAGGCCTTTTGGTGCAGATAGAGGAAGAAGTGGATGGGATTAGATTGACTGTTTAAAGGAATTGTTTAGTATAAAAATAAAAACTGGATAAATAAATAGTCTGTGCAAAATAAAAAATGTTTTCAATATAGTTAATCTATGTAATGTAATGTATAAAGACTGGAGTGACTGCATGTGTAACATAATAAACAGAACGCTATTTCTGCTTTGCAGCTCTCTTGGTCTGCACTGATTGGTTACCAGGCAGTAACTTGAGTGGGGTCACATGGGTCACAACTGTTGCATTTGAATCTGAGTTGCATGCTAAGGATCAGTTGCAAACTCATTGAATAACTATGTCCCGTGTGGCCCCCCCCTTAAAGTCGACGACTAACTCAGAGTTAGAGAGCTTATTTTTTATTTATTAAATAATTATGAGACATGGCACTTCTTATCTCTTGGTGTGACAGCAGTGAATACAAAGTATATGGTTATTGGTGTTGTGTGGCTATTAGGCTAAATAAGGTTGAATGTGTAATTGCTTTTGTAAATATACCTGGAAGCTCATCTGAATGTCACCTGATCGCTTATAAGCCATCATAAGTATTCTAGAAGTTGTTGCAGGAAACTGATACGACATATATTTGTTGCAACCAAGTGTTAGAACACAAAGAGTGGCCTGAGCAGAAATAGTCCAAACACCACTGCCTTACACTCATAATATATATTTTCTGTCAATTAGGTCTCCTACCATTAGAGACATGGTGGTACGCTGCATTGCGCAAATGGTGAATTCTCAAGCTGCTAACATTCGCTCAGGCTGGAAGAATATCTTCTCTGTCTTTCATTTAGCTGCATCAGACCAGGATGAAAGCATAGTGGAGCTGGCATTCCAGACCACTGGGCACATAGTCAGTGAGTATTTACTGTGGTGTTTCTGGAGCATTTAGGGCTGGATGTGGCCCTTCATGTTCATGGGATCCACAAACATCTTTGCATAAAATCATCCTTTTTAATTTAGCCCTTGTACATTTGGTATGTTGATTAATCAGCCCAGTGCATGGAAAAAGTTGGACAGCCCTGAGATAGAATTAAACAAGTGTCCGTTTTTAAAACTCTTCCATTTTATTTCATACATTAGCCTGTATCACTTTTTCAATATGTATCATAATGGCATTATCGTCTTTATTACAGCACTTGTGTTTGAAAAACACTTCCCTGCCACCATTGATTCTTTCCAGGATGCAGTTAAGTGCTTGTCTGAATTTGCGTGTAATGCTGCGTTCCCAGACACAAGCATGGAAGCCATTCGTCTGATTCGTCACTGTGCAAAATATGTTTCAGACAGGCCACAGGTACTGGAGCATTCTTTTCATGGGATTATCCAGTAGCAACACATGTTGCCTTAAATGTCATATTTCATACTACAGACATAATACTGCATATTAAAACGTGCTTCTGTTTTTTAGGCCTTTAAGGAGTATACTAGTGATGATATGAATGTAGCTCCAGAAGACCGTGTGTGGGTGAGGGGATGGTTCCCCATCCTGTTTGAGCTGTCCTGCATCATCAACAGATGCAAATTAGATGTAAGAACCAGGTAACAATCCGTATTTGCAATTCCAGTTTTATAAGGTATTTACAAAGTTCTCTGTGTTTGTTTGTATCATCTGTGTCTGTTTTTACAATAGAAAAGAAAACTATACCCCCAAAATGAATATTTAAGCAACAGATAGTTTATATCAAATTAAGTGGCATATCAAAGAATCTTATCAAACTGGTATAAATATTTAAGTAAATATTGCTCTTTTACATCTGTTGCCTTGAGCCACCATTTTGTGATGGTCTGTGTGTTGCCTCAGAGATCACCTGACCAGAAATACTACAACTCTAACTGTATCAGGAAGAAGCATTGAAGCAAAAGACAGAACCCTGTCTGTTAATTGGCTCATGTGACTTAATATCTATGGTTTGTTTGGTATGTTTGTGTGCACAGTGAAACATACGATCCCAGGGGGCGGCCCTTATTATATATATGGCAGTTTTCTATTTACCCAATGGCACATACTACTAAAAAGTATATTATTATGAAAATGGTTTCTTTACATCAAGCAGGGTTTTACATATGAGCCTTTTTATTCAATATATTTTCAGAGACAGCAAAATTGTTCAGGGGTATAGTTTTCCTTTAATAAGTTTTGAAATTCTTAAGTGATATACTTGGTAAGAGGGATGCCGACCGAATCATAGAACAATTAAAACATTTATAATTCTATATTCTTGGAGACCAAATAATTCTTCTGTTCGTGGTCATACTGGACCGTAGGCAGCAACCCAGCTTTCTAATTAATCGGGTCTGGAAATTGAGGTGGCTGGACTGCTAAAATTACCATGTTTTGAAACAAAAGAAGTTTCCTTCTCAGGTAACTTGTTCCTAGAAGTGAAGCGATGCACGACAGATAGATGAAAAATAGATAGATAGATAGATAGATTTTATAGTCATCTATGCTACATACAAAAAATATACACAACAGACGAAATTACATTTAGAGCACATGCCCTTATTTGGGAATAGCTGCTTGTTCTATGTATGTATGATATTATAAATCCATAATAATCATATTATAAATCATTGTGCAAGGTAAAAGGAAATGGAAATTGGCGATTACTGAACCAGACCTTAAAGAGTCCGTATTTGCCAGTATGTTATCCCATTTGATACTGAGCTAGTACTTGGTCTCCCTCATTGTGATCTTTTGACAAAGAATTGACCGTAATATATTTTTTTGTTTTTTTTTTGTAATGTTTTTAGGTTGCTTCCTAGGTGTTTATAGCTGCAGCTGCATATATGACAGCAAAATATTGTATCAGACACAAAGCCACTGCTTTCTAGCAGCTGTGGCCAGTTATTGCTGCGTAATATGTTGGCGTTCTATAAATACATGTTAAAAATAATAAAATCTGTTCAGCTGCTTGCTCTGTATAATAGATCTCAGACCTAGTCTGTGCTGCTGGAACAGTTTGTGAGTCTCTCTTGATGTTACACAATAATTCCAGCATGTTCTTTCATAGTTTCAATTGTATATACTGTACAAGCCCGACAATTAGACGCCTTTTATCACTCCTTTTTACAACATGACATTGGTGCTTTCAAGACTTGACTGCTTACACAAAACAGCACCCACCGGTTTAACACCGCCAGGATTGTGCTGACAGAATCATTATGCAGCCGTGCATGAAATTACAAAGAGAGAGTCAGAGTCTTAAGAACCGCTGGAGCTCTCATTACAGGCTATTTGAAATTGTGCCGTTAAAAGCTGTAAATGATGCTGCAATGTGGACAATAGTAAATGGGGCTATTGACATAAAATTTACACCAGATGTTGGTAACAACCCAAGTAATCCACACATGCAATAAATTCAAAACAAATAAGTCCATAAATTAAGTTATGTGCAGTAAAGTGGAATGACACAGGGAATAAGTATTGAACATGGTTACTGAAATATATTTAATAGCCAATGGGGTATATAAATCAAAGAGTGAAGTTAGAGATAACCACAGTCCGCTACAGTGAAATACGCCTTTCTCCGTGAATTTCTATGGGATTTTTAAAGGCGTATTTATCAAAGAGTGAACTTTCACTTTCACCCTTTGATAAATACGTCTTTAAAAATCCCATAGCAATGAATGGAGAGGCGGTATTTCACTCTAGCAGACTGTGGTTATCTCTAACTTCATTCTTTGATAAATATACCCCTTTGTTGGTAATGACAGCTTCAAGGTGCCTCCTGTATGGAGAAACTAGTCACATACATTGCTCAGGTATGATTTTGGCCCATTCTTCCACACAAACTGTTTTCAAATCTTGAAGGTCTCTAGGGTGCCTCTTCTATGAACTCTACTCTTCAGTTTTTTCCATAGATTTTCAATTGGATTCAAGTCAGGTGATTGACATTACATTTATTAATCTTTCTATTCAGACCCTCTCTTATTCATATTTCAGTCTCTCATTGAAATCACTGCCTGGTTGATAGTGTAAATAAGATCCTAGCAATCTGATAGCTGCAAAAATTCCAAACTGGAGAGCTGCTGAACAAAAAACTAAATAATTCAAAAGCCACCGAAAATAAAACGTTAAGACCAATTGCAAATCTCTCACAATATCAAAATTTTTTTTTAAGGTGAACAACCTCTTTCATCACTAAAATTCCAGCTTGAGTTTAAGTTCAACAAATCAGACTATAGCAGATACTTGTTACACTGTTTGCTCACATGAGTTTAAATCTTCATTTGCAGAGGTCTGACCGTCATGTTTGAGGTGATGAAAACCTATGGGCACACATTTGAGAAACACTGGTGGCAAGACTTGTTTAGGATTGTCTTTAGGATATTTGACAACATGAAACTTCCAGAGCAGCAGACGGAGGTAAGACCCCTGGGAGCCTCTTTTAGGAAGGCCAAACACCAGCCTATAGCAAAAACACTGCATCATTATAAAATATATTTGAGTCTCCAGTCTCCTTAATCTGAAATAATGTTCATTATACAAAGTGGTAGGCATGCACCGAATCCAGGATTCGGTTCGGGATTCGGCCTTTTTCAGCAGGATTCGGCCGAATCCATCTGCCCGGCCGAATCCGAATCCTAATTTGCATATGCAAATTAGGGTGGGGAGGGAAATCACGTGACTTTTTGTCACAAAACAAGGAAGTAAAAAATATTTTCCCCTTTCAACCCCTAATTTGCATATGCAAATTAGGGTTCGGTATTCGGCTGAATCTTTCACGAAGGATTCGGGGGTTCGGCCGAATCCAAAATAGTGGATTCGGTGCATCCCTACAAAGTGGAGAACAACTTTGAGGAGCAAAGTATATGTCTTGCTGTAGCAGAATCAACAAATAATGAGTAAATGGGCATTGTGCATTGTCTTGTGCCTTTATACAGTTACATAAAGTCTCCCTGACTTCTATAGGTTTCCATTATTCTGTATATGATTTACAGGATATCATAAAATGAATATTATACTCCAGACCTTCAAGTCTGTAATGGTTCAGCAATATCTAGTAGCAGCATCAATGATCTCTAAAATCGTTGATCAGTGGTTCAGTGCTAAATAAAAATGTAAGTAATTAAATCAAAGAGTTAAAAATAAAGGTTCTTTAACTACTAAATAGTCCTTCTGTAAGGGTGATGTAGCCCTGCTCACTTCGACTCGATCTGGCAGGTTTTTCTTTATGTTCAATAAGAAAAAATATCATTGGCTTGTAGCCAACGATTCTCAATATATACTGAGCTAATATATGTAATATATGTGTCACCAATCTAAAGACATAAGGTAACACGCATATGAATACTGTCAAGTGAGACAGCCTGTGTGTCACTTTAAATTGGCCTTCCCATTGTAAAGCCAATTATTCTGTATTATAAAGATGAATAAAAGCAGCCAAAGCTTCATAAAACATTTTTGAATCCATATTTTACTTGCATTTCATTCTTCCAATTAATATGCCCAGATTGTCTATATGTTTCTCATTATGAAATGCCTCTCTTAGTTACAGACATTTGTTTGTGTTTCTTTTCAGAAGGCGGAATGGATGACTACTACATGCAATCATGCCCTCTATGCAATTTGTGATGTGTTTACACAGTACTTTGAGGTACTCAGCGATGTACTACTGGATGATATCTTTGCACAACTCTACTGGTGTGTGCAGCAAGGTAAGCATTGGCAGGGCTTCAATACAATGTAATCTTTCCTACCGCACACCTGTAGTTCACCAATCCTGCAAATGGGTGGTGCGTTTCTTCCGTTGATCCGGCTGAGTCAGTTAGCAACGCATACGTATAGAAAACGGATCCGCACACACGCTAGTTAATGCAGTCGGGGAGTATCCCCTTTTATTTAGCCACCAAACATTCAACGTTTCGGGGGGGGAACACCCTTATCAACTTGGAGCAAAATATTTACTTACAGATTTGTTTAGTCATTTGGTTGATACACTCAAGATCTAAAATACAGTTCAAACAGTTATACAATGAGATGTGGATGTTGCCTCTGAAGTCCCTATCATCGACATACTGAACAGTAACTTCATGTTCTAGATACAATAAAGGATTTCTGCCTTTTACAATATAAATAAATATTTCTTTTCATGTTCGGGAGCCCTGACCCCCAAGCCCCGCTTCCCACCATGGACTCCATATTTTTTCAAATCCTTTCAGTGAGCCTCTGGCTAGTAAGGTGAGTTTAATGAGAGGCAGATGTTATCCAGTTTTGCACCGTGGGTGGTTGGGGACCCATCCATGCCATAGCAATTACTTTCTTAGCATAGTACAACAGTGTTCAGTATCTAACTCTGGCATGATTACTTTATATGATTTCGTCTATGACTCCTAATATGTACACCTGCAGCTTAGGGAAATCTAATTGATCTGCTAAGATATCCATGACTTCGGTCCAAAACTTGGAGACTGGTGGACACGACCAAGCCATGTGTAGGAAGTTTGCTCCTTCTGCCCCACACCTATGACATCTTGCAGTTGGGTTACTTCCCATGGCCTTTAATCGCACAGGGGGGATATAGAATTGGTGAAGCCATTTAAAGTGAACCCGTTTGTTGCGTATAGAGTAGAGATGACTATAACCTTTGTCCGTTGCTAACTCCCATTCCTCGTCTTCGAGGTCTGGGATGTCAGCTAGCCATTTTTGATATGCTGCCTTAAAGGGGGGGGGGACACATTTGCAACAAGGTCTTATATAAAGTGGATGTAGGTTTGATTATGTTAGGAGACCATAACACAGTTTCAAATTGTGGTTGTGAGGTTTGTATTGCAAATCCTCCAAATTGTGCTAGAAACACTTGCCTCAGTTGGAAATACCTTAAGTAAGATAGATTGGGCTCCGGAAGTTTTTCTTTAAAGAACTCATATGAGCCAAACGTGGCACCGTCTAGCACATCTTGCAATCGCCTAATGTGTTTATGTGGCCAGTAGAGAAAATCGGGGAATTTATGGAAGTGGGGAAGGCGGGAGTTAGCCCACAACGGCACACTAGGTATTAAAATTGAGGGATTCTTTGGAAACAGCTTTAGTGCCAAATTTCAGGCCTTCCTCGGGGTTGTCATAACCGCTGGGAGTTTATCATGATCTGTGGTTGCTCCATATGGAAGGTGCCTAAGTCCTTCCAAAGACCCCATAGCCAGCACCTGAAGTGTTGTATTGGGGTTATAGGGATCAGGTTCGAACCACAATTTAACATAGTGCAATTGGCTGGCTAGATAGTAGAGGTTTAAATATGGCAAGCCCAGTTCCCCATCTTTCATGGTGGGGGTAAGTTTCCGCCAGGTCAACCTGGGCATTTTACCTCCCCATACTACAATCTGATTGACAGTCTTAAAAAAACTCTTCAGAATATGAGTAGGTGAGTTGTGGAATATGTATAGAAATTGTGGCAGTAAATGTTAATCCTCCCCCACAGTCAATTGAAGCTTAGACCACACAGAGAGAGAGTAGTAGTGAGAGAGGATACAACTGGGTCAAGGTTGTGGTATAAAGGTGGATAATTCTGGGTTGATATTGATTCCGAGATATTTAAATTCCCCCATCACTATTATTGGAATCTCCTGTGGTAAAGCAGGAAGAGGAGTTGGGTCTACTTGTAGTAAGGCAGATTTATCCCAATTGACCCGCAGCCCTGACAATCTCCCAAATTCTGTTATAATGGTGGCTAGAGTAGCTAGCGATGGTAGCTTTCTTGCGTTTAATACCGTTATGTGTGTTTAGGCAGCCCGCCATTAAGCAATTACCTTTTAAACAAGAAGGAGCTTTAAGTCCTAGGTGAAAAAGATAAAAAATAATCCACATCAGTGGGATGTGTGGCAGTTTTGCTACACACAGATTAAAATGGCTGATCGATTGTTGGACTACATTAGTGTTATTCTTCTCTTATGTCCCCTACACATGCTAATACAGGCCATAGATCTGCTTAGACTTGCAAATGACATTGCTCATTCAGTTCACTTGAAGTTGGCCTGTATAATTGGACCAGTCCCAGGTTATGTTGCCAGGTTTAAGAATTATAGCACAGGATTCATCAGCTTCAACCTAGAGGTAGAGAATTCTCAACTCGTAGGGGCAGATTTACTAAAGGGCGAAGTGACCGTCGCTAGTGAAAATTCGCCAGAAATCCCATCTTTAGGGACATCGGCAACTTACTAACAGGTGAGAGGACAATTCGCTAGCAAAAGAGACAGTCGCTAGCATAGTTTAGCACGCTATCGCCAGATGAATTTTCGAACGATCTTTACTCCGAAAATTCAGTAAAGTGTGAATTTTACAGAAAGTTGCCTCTTTCGCCAGAGTTTACTTCGCCACCTTAGACCTGGCAAACTGATAAGATGCAGCTACATCCTCCTCAATCTTATGTCAGTGACATCATATCCTGTATGCCGAAAAGTTATTAAAACGTTAAAATATTATATCATATATTTTATGACTATGTAATAAAAATATCCTTGGCACAAGTTTGCAGTCAGCTAATAAATTATATTGTACTTGCAGACAATGAACAGCTCGCTCGCTCAGGCACCAACTGCTTAGAGAATGTTGTTATTTTAAACGGAGAAAAATTTACCTTGGAAATCTGGGACAAAACCTGCAACTGTATGCTGGATATCTTCAAAACCACAATCCCTCAGGCGTAAGTTCTCTATGTGCTTCCAAATCGTTCTGCTGGAGTGGCCATACACATAAGTTAAAAAGTAAACACAAATTAAAAAATAAATATTATAATACATGTATGGGATTTGTTATCCAGAAACCTGTTACCCAGAAAGCTCTGAATTACCCATAGACTCCATTATAATCATATAAATGATTTAAATGATTTCTCTGTAATAAAAAAACAGTACCTTGTACATGATTCAGACTAAGATATTACTAATCCTTATTGGAGGCAAGATTAGGTTTATTTAATAATTACATTATTTTTATGTCAGCTTAAGGTATGGGGAGCCAAATTATGGAAATATCCCTTATCTGGAAAACTCCAGGACCTGAGTATTCTGGATAACAGGTCCCATATCTGTAACAGAAAATATTTAAGGAAGAAATTACTTACAAGGAGAGAACCAAAAGGCACTGGCATGTGGAATATGGCTATTATACTAAGATTAATCATTTGCTGAAACGGTAAAATAAAACCAGTGATGACGGATTTGCTATTAGAATAAGAAGAACCCTGTGACTTAGTGACAATGATTTGGCTTTCACATCCCATACAAATATAATTCATAAACCAAAACATATAGGGCCAGATTTAAAAATGTCCAACATGTCCACCTTTCCATCCTCGTTCAAACAAGTGCTTATTACTCCGGTCCTCCGCAAACCCAGCCTCCATCCCAGCTCTCCTTCCAGCTACTGAATATGGGAATGAATTTTATATATATATAGTTAGTACAAATGTATTTTTTTCTTGGCTATTAGGTTACTGACATGGAAACCTGCAGGTGGAGACACAGAACTGAGCTCACAGACTGACAGCAGGGATAAGCAAGCGGTGAGCTTTCTATGTTTCCAGTAAAAGACTTGCTGCCCTGGTCTATTTAAAATATCATAAACTGTTTCCATAAATGGATTTCATTTGGGCAGTGTTACATGAATACTGTAAATGTATTAAAGGGGACCTGTCACCTTAAGAAATAATTCCAAATCCTATTTTTATGATGAGTCAAGACAAATAAACTTCACTGACACTATGACATTATTTAAATCTTGATTTGGTTTTTTAAGCTGGCCATAGATGTAAAGATTTTTAAAAGATCTTTTCGTTATTGTGAGACAACGATTATCTCAAAACGATTGTTTAAATGTGCGATTTGTTTATCAACTAAAAAGACCATTTCAAGCGATATTGCCAGGAAAACTGAGGGTATCTGCCTGCTTGGCCTTGCAAACATAGATTGATTGCACTGAGGCAGATTAAGATTTTTTAACCTGGCTAGTCAATTTTCTGACAGATGTCTGACGAAAAATCGTAAGATGCACAATCGTTCCATTCCCACTAACTTCACGATGATTTGACGGATTGGTTGGATTGCGCTGTAATCGATCGTTCACCAACAAAAGATCTTTGCGTCTATGGGGACCTTAAGTCTCGGAATTCAAAAGCACAGCAATCAGGCAGATGCCATTTTGAGGACACTGTTATTAATGCAAGCTTAGCATCATGCCAAAATCTTGTTTATATGCAAGAATGGGGGGACCAGATACCCCTGCCCATGCACTTGCTACACAATTAGATGGTGAGGAGGGAGGTGGAGTGTGGTGAGTGCAATGAAATCTAGGAAGTGCTGAATGGAAAGTAAAAGTAACTGCCTGCTTCGACTCTTTGCCTAAGGCAGGCAATATATGATTGACAGCTGAGACTTTTAAATGAGTTTATACCAGGTATGGATGTTTTAATAACAAAAAGAATTTGGGTTTCATGTTTTATTTGAAAAGGACCTTTATTATACAGCTTTTTATGTCTTGGTGACAGGTCCCCTTCAAGCAGCACATTTATGGATGATGCATTGTGTGTGCTCTAGTCTCCATTTATTAGCAGCTTAGTGCCATTTGGCCACATCCAATGTGATGATTGTCAGGAGCAGGACACACTTAGGTTTCTTATTAAGTGTCCCAGGATGCTGTATGTGATATCTGATCCTGGAGTGGCTTCATGATGTTTCATGTGTGTCTATCGTAGGATTCCGTGTCACAGAAATCAGTCGATATCCATGACTCTATCCAGCCTCGCACAGCCGACAGTAGGAGAAACATCCCGGCTCAAGTTTCCCCAGTGGTCCAAGAGGACGGGCATTGTGCAAGGCCTGGTGCAAGTAAGTGCACTAATGTACCATCTATCCACACTATTTACATACATATGCCCTTGGGCAGCAGGGGTTTAAGGTAATTTTGCAATGTGTGACCCTGCACATCAACATTGGCACTTACACTGAAACTGCAAAGCCTCGTCTCCTGTTACAATCCCCTCACTATCCACAGCTGTCAGTGTAGGTTCTGTAGGTGCTTCTAATTTCATCAAAGAAAAAAGCATCTTTATTCAGTTGGATCCTTGCCCCAATTGTTTCATAAGATCTCCTGCACATGTTTTTTTTTTTTGTCTGTTTTAACCTCCTGATACCTCACTTGATGTACCCCATGGTTACGTGATGTGAGACAGATCAGATTGTTTTGTATTCATTGTGCTCCCTAATATCCTAATAATGTTACTATAATAATAATCCATCTTGTGTTGTGTGTTGCAGGAGTGGTGGAGCAGCGGTTATTTGCAGCCTTACTCATTAAATGTGTGGTGCAGCTGGAGCTTATACAGACCATCGACAACATTGTGTTCTTCCCTGCCACCAGTAGAAAAGAAGATGCGGAGAATCTAGCTGCAGCACAGGTGCTTGTCCAATGTTTAAAGAGTGTGGGAGCCTGGTGCCCTCCTGATTTTGTTGTCCTACAACTCCTGTTGTCCTGCATTAGTCCATATACACCATACCCTACCCTACTACTTCATTTAGATGCTTATTTCCTGGAAGACGCATACCTGTATTTTCTTCCAGTCAAAAGCAGTAGTGGTTCATGGGTTTGAGTTTTTATCATAACGTGAGAAAAAGAACTTTTCCTTTCTCACGTCATACGTAGCCTCTTTAACTTTTTAAATAAACAGGTAATCGTATGTCCAGTATTTGTGCATGGCAGGTAAAATATTCTGAAATATGTTTATAGTGTGATATATAGATTTTAGTATATAGCTACATATAGGAATAAGTCAATATACAATATAGCTCTAAGGATGGGCTAATTTGACCCGTTTCCTTTTGCTAAAAATTCGCCGAAATGCATTAAAGTCTATGGGCGACAACATTTTTTTTGACGCGCAGCATTTTTTTCCCCATTGAAGTTTATGGGGGTAATTTCAGCAACAAATCTCAGCATAGTTGAGCCTCCTTCTGCAAATGTAACAGCCTCTAGATGCCTCCTATAGCCTTGATGAGTGTCTGGATTCTGGATGGTGCTATTTTTGACAATTCGTCTATACAAAATCTCTCCAGTTCAGTTAAATTTGATGGCTGCCGATCATGGACAGCCTGCTTCAAATCATCCCATAGATTTTCCATGATATTCACATCGGTGGACTGTGACGGCCATTCCAGAATATTGTACTTCTCCCTCTGCATAAATGCCTTTGTAGATTTCCAAGTGTGTTTAGGGTCATTGTCTTGTTGGAATATCCAACCCCTGCGTAACTTCAACTTTGTGACTGATGCTTGAACAATTTCCTGAAGAATTTGTTGATATTGGGTTGAATTTATCCGATCCTCGACTTTAACAAGGGCCCCAGTCCCTGAACTAGCCACACAGCCCCACAGCATGATGGAACCTCCACCAAATGTGACAGTAGGTAGCAGGTGCTTTTCTTGGAATGCAGTGTTCTTCTTCCTCCATGCAAAGAGCTTTCTGTTATGACCAAATAACTACATTTTTGTCTTATCAGTCCAAAGCACTTTGTTCCAAAATGACTGTGGCTTGTCTGAATGAGCTTTTGCACACAACAAGCGACTCTGTTTGTGGCGTGAGTGCAGAAAGGGCTTCTTTCTCATCACCCTGCCATATAGATGTGCAAATTGCGCTGAAAATTGTCTGTAACCATTCTCACAATCCTCCGCATATGCCATTCCTGCATTTTTCTGCCAGACCTGGGTTTTACAGCAACTGTGCCTGTGATATTCCATTTCCTGATTACATTCCTTACAGTTGAAACTGATCGTTTAAACCTCTGAGATTTTTTGTAGCTTTCCCCTAAACCATGGTACTGAACAATCTTTGTTTTCAGATCTTTTGAGAGTTGCTTTGAGGATCCCATGTTGTCACTCTTTAGAGGAGAGTCAAAAAGAAGCACAACTTGCAATTGGCCACCTTAAATACCTTTTCTCATGATTGAACAAACCTGCCTATGAAGTTCAAGGCTTAGTGAGCTAATCCAACCAATTTGATGTTGCCAGTAATCAGTATTGAGCAGTTACATGCATGCAGCCAGTTTTTCACATTTGATTTAATTCCATACAACTGAATACTGCTTCACTAAAAATCTTTGTTCAGAAAACCCCCCAGTACTCAGATGTTCCTGGGAAATGAAAACTTTTTTGTTGAAAGTGGAGTAAATTATTATGCAGGCTGAGAGGGGTTGCCAAACTGTAGCTCTTGTCTGAAAAGTCCACATTTTAGCAGCGCCATGGTGCCCATATCCTTTCAGTTAAGCGCAGGTATGTATCATAAAAATAAGCGCGATGCAGGAACCCAAGCACACAAAGTTTGAGGTGAAGGTTTTGCAAAGGAAAACTTTACTAAATGTATATTAGCTGTGCAGTTCCCCCGTGACATAATAAGAAATTCAGTATACTACAATGCAATATGGTGTTCTGTACAACTGGTAAAATAAATAAAAGATAGATGTACAAATGTGATGCTGCCAATAGGAACCATGCCAAGAGCTGACTGACCCTACATTGTGTTTTTCCACCACTACAGAGGGATGCGGTGCATTTGGATGTTCATGTTGACACTCAGGATCAAGGCATGTATCGCTTCCTCACATCTCAACAGCTCTTCAAACTCCTGGACTGTCTGCTGGAGTCTCACCGATTTGCAAAGGCCTTTAATTCCAACAATGAGCAAAGGACTGCCCTGTGGAAGGCAGGTGAGTGTGGGGGCTCTCCAGGCAAAGCTAATGACGGGACTTAAGCTGGCCATAGACATACAGATGTAATTGTACAAATCCTCGATTTGTGCGATTTTCGGACTGTTTGTGGAGTGTCTCGTCATTTTTCGTGCCATGTCGATCAATCGTTCAGTTTATCGGACAGCTGCCGATAATTTCTCTGCATGTATTGCCGATCTGACGATATCAGTGGGAGACTGTCACTAGCTTTGTCGGACATAACTTTCGCATGATTGCTGTCCGGGGCAGAACATCGGCTGATCTGTTCTTTTACTACTTTATTTGATCGGAATAGTTAGTGGCAGGTCAGGAGATGGGGGCGTCCTGTCGTTCATCCGATATGAAGGTAAATCTGCACGTCTATGGCCAGCTTTACACAAAAGAAGGACTCCGCAGCCTAAGGATCAGTTATAAACACCGGGCAAAAATGCACCTGTGCTTTAACCCATGGCAACTAATTATGTTTTTTTTTTTTTATTATTATTCTACTTGTAGCTGGCTGAAAAAAACGACCCTGATTTCAAGTTTTCCTGCATTTTACATTTCTTATTTGTGGTCCCACCCATTTATAATGCATTTGAATGGGTGCATTGCCTTGATTTTAAGTAATGTTTTAGTCTGCCCCTTATACAGTCCTACACAAATCACTTATTGCATTAGGACAGAGAGTCTTGCACATGCCCCCCATAGTGTAACATTAATGCTGCAAAGCTTAACCCTTGTTATTAATACAGTAAATATTATATCTCGGTAAATCAGACTCCTGTGCTTATATCCATTCAGTACTTGAAGAAAAAGTTACTTTAACACATTTCCCTGATTTTACATTTTCCCGGGTTTTGCATAATTTTTTCCTTGTTCCCCTGCAAATTAGTCCAGTGTTGGTATGAGGCCCTGCTACATCTCATACAAAGGGACTCTTTGCCTCTTCCAGCAGTTTTGGATTCAAATCAGTTGTTCTTGTGGGCTTACGGTATATATGTATGGCATAAATATGAATTTTGGGTTTTTTTTCCATTAGGCTTCAAAGGGAAATCAAAACCCAATCTCCTGAAACAAGAGAGCAGTAGCCTGGCCTGTGGCTTACGCATTCTGTTCCGCATGTACATGGACGACAACCGAAGCGATGCCTGGGATGAAGTTCAGCATCGATTGCTTAAGTGAGTTTAATGCCGCCAGCATAAGAAAAGTACTATACCAGAGATTTCATTAGATATTGTGCGCAGCACACCAAGTACATTCTTTGTTTGAATTCAAGCATAGGTGTGGGTACTGACATACTACCTTTCCTGAGGATTCTCCCTTCTGTTTAACTGTCTAAGTGCTGTGGCTATTGCTGCTGTTAAAGCGGGTCTTCTTCTCTTATGAACACGGATGGAGGGAAGGGAGAAGTCTCCTAGAATGTGAATTACATGACAATTACATGGGGAAGTTGCTTAGAGTTACAAGTTTGTTGCAAAAAATGGTGCAGCAAAGTTACTGATGTGCAATTTTCTTCACCCCATAGTGTTTGTAGAGAGGCCCTGAGTTACTTTCTGACCCTGACATCTGAGAGTCACAGAGAGGCCTGGACTAATCTGCTGCTGCTCTTCTTAACCAAAGTCCTGAAAATTAGTGATGAACGGGTAAGTATTCAGCATGCACCAAGGTTTTCATTGATTCAATACCCCCGTGATTATTTCATTGATCACAATGAGTTTCCTAGGACACACAGCATGAGAAAAATAGTTTCAAGGCAAAGTAAACACTGTAATGCAGGACCACCCAATTACTATTGGGCTATTACTACATCCATAAAAACATTTCTTACATATCATATTGATTAATGAGCAAATGTATATTGCTATGTTTAAATGTAACTTTAATAAATAAACTGTGTAAAGACAAAAAAGCAGGGAGCACTCACGGACCCTTTGATGAATTTCTGCTGTACTACTATGTAAACCACTCCCGATGCGTGAAGATTCCAACAATATTATTTCGACACGGAGCACCAGCGGCTTTAAAACATCCTTTTATTTGAAAATCTTTAAAACATCAGACAGAGCGCATAAAACCCAAATGCTTGACATGTTTCGTGGACAAAAACACTGCCATGGGTGGCTTGGGAAATTAAATATTTACAACCCTGGAGTAAAGAGGTCAGACAGGATGGGTCAACAAGACTTGAATGGAGACGTGCAGGTCCAATCAGTTGCCCAAAATAACCTTGGAGAAAGAAGATAAACCGTTAAATTGACTCCTCCTTCATAAGCCTGATGCAATTAAAATAGTTTTTGAGGAAATGGTTTTGTCCACGAAACGCATCAAGCTAATTGGCTGTTATGCGCTCTCGATGTTTTAAAGATTTTCAAATAAAAGGATGTTTTAAAGCCGCTGGTGCTCCGTGTCGAAAGAATATTAATAAATAATAAATATCTGCATGAAATAGGAGGGTGATATAGACATAGAGATATAGACAGTGTCTGATCACCAGCTAAAGGTCTACATTGAGAATAAAGATTTGGACACTTTTCTTCTGTTCCAGTTCAAAGCTCATGCGTCATTTTATTACCCTCTGCTCTGTGAGATCATCCAGTTTGACCTCATCCCGGAGCTGCGCACAATCCTACGGAGGTTCTTCCACCGGATCGGCCTTGTTTTTAAAATCTCTATCCCACAAGAGCAGGAACCCCAAAGAGTAGAGGAAAAGTTGGAAGCAACTGACTCGCCGTATCCAGAAGGGAGGAGGAAGGAGACCGCCCAGCCAGCAAACTTTTGAACGAAGACTCGTTTTCTACCACTGTTTGATTGGCTCTGTAGCATCGGCCAATTTGTGACTTCACAACACTTCAGACTGTGTGTTAGGGGTATCCATTCTCTCTCTGTCTTTCCTTCTTTCCATGACCGGATCACTTCCCGCACAGAGCTGGGGTTTCACCGTTAAAGGCTTTGGCACCATGAAATGGTGGGGGAAGCAGTATATAGTAAGGCTTATTTGTGTGGGGAAAAGATGTAACATTTTTGTGGTCCCAATTAATGTTTTAAACTGAGCAAATTAACTCTTTATTGTGGGAAGATCCATAAAGAACCAAAAATGGCCATTTCTGTTGCACTTTGTACGTCTGCAGCTCCATAACAGAAACCTCCATAGAACACTACATACAGATCTTCCTGCAATATTTTATTTACAAATTTTTCACTGATTTACTGCAAATCCCATTATTTTATTGTCCATGGAATGCACTAATTTTTTTTTGTTGAGATTTAAGATGTATTTTTTTTTTAGTTTTTTCTGTAATTCTATTTTAGCCCTAATGTAACTGCTGCTGACTTTCCCAAGCAGAGGACGATGACATTACATTGGAATTAATGATCTATACAAATAATAATGGTAGGGCTTGGAATAAACAAAGAGCAATGGAATATATAAATCTAAATGTATCTCCTCTGGTGGGCTGGAATCATTTGGCAAGCCCTGCTCTCGTCTGCTGTTCAAGTTACGTTATTTTGTTTGATGTAGATTTCACTCTGTACAGATATTAATGTTATATTAACGTAACGGATCTGCCTCGGTTTGGCCTAAGGAAAGGGAAAGCGATTAGGAGATATCGCTACTGTGAATGGCGGGAAAGGGGAAACGGTTGCAGTTGATGAGCATTCCTTATTGCAGCGGATGTAGAATTACTGGACAAATGTATATGGTACAGACCTGTAAAGTTTTCTATGTAAAAATTCTGTACAACTTTCTGTACAATATCGGTTCTCATCTGGCATATTATAATCAGGTTCTAGGTCAATAAAGTTTTTGAATTCTTTCATCATTGCAAACTAAGCAATGTCCCAGTTCCTCGTGTGTATATATTTATTTATTAAGGGTAAACTATTTATTTACAAGGTTATTACGGGGATATGGCCATTTTGTCTGGTGTTTTTGGTACAGAAGGGGAGAGGACAGGGGGGCCTTTGTCTTTCACGATCCTTTAACAAGGCAAATTCTATCACAGTGGAATTTCTCTTTAGTGGATTTCAGAGAAACATAATCCCCTATATGTAATAAAAGGCACAACGTTTGGCCAGGAGCAGTAACCCATAGCAACCAATAAGATGGTTGCTTTTAAACAGGTGACCAATAAATTCTACCTGCTGATTGGTTGCTCCTGGGCAAACTTAGTGCCTTTTATTACTTAACCCCCTACGAGTTGAATCCTCACCTCAATCAGCTAAACAGGCTGCATTTCTTTCCCTCATTCCTGGACTCCAGAAACAGCATGCACCATGGAGATTACCAAAGCTAAATTAGGATTGTGTGCAAGGAATAAGGCCTATGACTAAGTGCCCCTAAAGCACGAAACGCGTTAGGCTTTATTCTGATGTTTTTGCTTTAATAAATACTTTTTTTACTACGGAGTGTGGTCCAGTATGTGCCAGCCCTTCATTATCTATCTGCATCAATTGCCTCCCTGAGCTGAGGGTCTGGGGCTTGAGCACCTGGATCCCCCTTTTTTTCTGGGTAAATTAATCCCATCCTTCACTGCATTCGACACGGAACGTTCTTTTTGTAAATTTATTGAATAAGGCCAAACCCCTTAAAGGGGTGGGTCACCTTTGAGTTAACTTTTAGTATGTTATAGAATGGCCAGTCCTAAGCAACTTTTCAATTGGTCTTCATTATTTATTTATTTTTAGTTTTTGAATGATTGACTCTTCCCAGCTTTCAAATGGGGGTCAGTGACCCCATCTAAAAACAACAACAACATATGTATTGTTATTGGTACTTTTTATTACTCATCTTTCTGTTCAGACCATCTCCTATTCATATTCCAGACTCCCATTCAAATCAATGCATGGTTGCTAGGGTAATTTGGACCCCAGCAACCAGATTACTGAAATTGCAAACTGGAGAGCTGCTGAATAAAAAGCTAAATAACTCAAACACCACAAATATTAAAATGAAAACCAATTGCAAATTGCCTCAGAATATCACTCTCTACATCACACTAAAAGTTAACTCGAAGGTGAACAACCTCTTTAACTTTCTAAATTAAAAAAAGACAAAGCAATTTAAAATATGTTATTTGGTTTTCACATAAACAAGAGAAATCAACATGACAGCAAATACCATGCAGACTCAGAGGATGTGTTGTAATCGCTACAATGGCGTTTTATTTTCAAAAATGAATAACATTGATGGCTAAAAACATAGAAAAGCTAAAAAAAAAAAAAAAAACTACTAACTAAGCCAGTGCATGTAAAGAAAATCAAAAAGAAAAGGAAAAAAACAGCCCATTGTTTTCGGGAAAGTCTGAAAAATGACAGAGCAAATACTGAGCCATGAAAACATTGCACATGAAGCTTATAGAGAGGAATGAGTGTGTCTGACTGGGACCATGTTGCAGTTCTACTACCACCTCAAAGGAAACTATCCTCTCTCACTACCCAAGAAGTAGCCATAATTCTGGCTCTTAATTTGCACCTTTACATCTGATTAGTCTAGCAGACACAATAACAATGGGGAAGGTTACATCCTTGTTACAAGCACAGAATATTAGTTTAATATCAGTGTCTGCATTCTTCTTTACAAACTCAAACATTCACTGTATCAACTGAAAAATGTTTCGGGATTTTGCTTTCTTTTGAATCACTGAACTAATATTTAGTTGTATAATCAGTGTTTCTGAGACCTGCTGCACGTCTGTGTTACATGGAGTCCACCTACTTCTGTTTGAAGTTTCATTGTGCTGTTGAGACATCCTGCTGCCTACAAGACTCTCATTAGGTAACACAAAAGTGCAAACATTATTCTTGTTAGGGGTAGCAAACAGCTCTATCTCCAGAACCCGCAAAGTCTAATTCCTCTCCATTCTCCCGGGTCTGTTTTGGCATGACTCAGGTCTGCGGAGATGTTGCATTTTGCCTGAAGATACATCACTGACCAGCTTTGCCCAGACCCATTGGTGACATCTTGTTTTGAAGAAAGATACTTTTGGTACCACCCTGCCTTTATTTATATATATTTATACGGTTTATACTGTACTGTATATCTCTTTGATCCAAGTCCAGACTAACAATCTGCGAATGCTGCTAAATGCCAGTGGGGCTGCTGTAAGATGCCATAACAAGTCACAATTTAGTGGGCTGTTTGGACCTTTGTGTACCTAAAATGCCTAGGCCTGTTTTGAATCCTAGTCTAGGCCTGATATGACCACTGCCTTATTGACCAGACTGTATGAAATGGAATTTCCTCTGAGACAAGGGGGGCAAACCTCTAAACGTCCAGCCAAAGAGCACTTATCTACAGGATATTTGAATCTACATTATTTTGAATGGTCCATTAACCTTAAAGGATGTGTAACCCCCCCACACACACACACACACACACACACAAAAATTCGTTTTATATTAACAAATTTTTTTTTTTAAAAAAAATGTTAAAAGGATACTGTCATGGGGAAAAAAATTTTTTTTCAAAATGAATCAGTTAATAGTGCTGCTCCAGCAGAATTCTGCACTGGAATCTTCTCAAAAGAGCAAACATTTTTTAAATTCAATTTTGAAATCTGACATGGGGCTAGACATACTGTCAATTTCCCAGCTGCCCCAAGTCATGTGACTTGTGCTCTGATAAACTTCAATCACTCTTTACTGCTGTACTGCAAGTTGGAGTGATATTACCCCCTTCCTCCCTCCCCCCAGCAGCCAAACAAAAGAACAATGGGAAGGTAACCAGATAACAGCTCCCTAACACAAGATAACAGCTGCCTGGTAGATCTAAGAACAACACTCAATAGTAAAAACCCATGTCCCACTGAGACACATTCAGTTACATTGAGAAGGAAAAACAGTAGCCTGCCAGAAAGCATTTCTCTCCTAAAGTGTAGGCACAAGTCACATGACCAGGGGCAGCTGGGAAATTGACAAAATGTCTAGCCCCATGTCAGATTTCAAAATTGAATATAAAAAAATCTCTTTGCTCTTTTGAGAAATGGATTTCAGTGCAGAATTCTGCTGGAACAGCACTATTAACTGATTTATTTTGAAAAAAAAAAAATTCCCCATGAAAGTATCCCTTTAATGTTGCTGGTCCTCCCTGTTTTCAGTGGAACACGACAATTCCCCCGCCCAACACTAGATGGAGCTACGCGAATGTTCCGAGTTGCACCGTTCGCCAATTTACAGCAGACGATACCAAGTGTATAGGGAAAGGGGGGGGCAATGTTGTACGTGTTTACCTCCCAAAAACGTTTTTTTAACGATCGTTGTGTGTGATCTTTTCCAGTTCGCTCTGTATATGTAACAGGCTAACGCAGTCCAAATAAACTGTTTCCCAGACCCACGATAGTTACACCGAATATAATTCCAGAGGCAGCCGCTCCCCTGTCTGTGACTGAGCCTGCGAGACAAGTCCTGACTTCCGGGTGTGCGCAGTGGGAAGGAGCTTGTGTATCTGCGTTCTTGGGCAGACTGTGCGGCAATATTGCGCTATGGCCGGTAGCAGTGTGGCCCAGAAGACATGGGAGCTCTCCAATAACATGCAGGAGGTGCAGAGCATCGATGAGATCTATAAATACGATAAGAAGCAGCAGCAGGAGATCCTGGCGGCCAAGCCATGGACAAAAGAGTAAGATTCTGGGGACTGGGTAGGGAGGTGGAATGTGCCAGTCAGGGGGATGGGAGTTGTAGTGCAGCAACAACAACAACTGGTGGTCTGAGGGAAAAGATCCCAGCATTTGTCTCACTGGACTACAAATCCCAGGTGCTTTTGGCTGCCAAATGGTTCCAATGTTAGTCATAACTTTCCAACCAAAGCCCCAAGTTACAGCTAGGTCTGCCACCTACCAGCCTCCCTTTATGTTTATCTTTTTTCCCTTTTAGTAACATTGGGATCAACCATAATTTTTGCCGGCCAGGTGGCAACCCTAGTTACATGACCTAGCTGTGTGTGTGTGTGTGTGTATGTATGTATGTATGTATGTATGTATATATATATATTACATATTTAAAACACTCCTATTAAAAAATAATAAAACCTTTTAATGAAAAATACATTTTCCACTATTGAAACTACTACTGACCCAAAAATAAGAATATTGCTGTGCAGTATTTTATTACCAAGTCCCCCCCCCCCCAATAAATGTAATTCAAACAGTTTTAGGGCTCCTACAGACGAGTGTTTTTACCTGCGTCCCGGTTTCATGCGCAGGAGTAGATGCACTGAATTCTTTTCAGTGTGGCTGTACTCACACAGACGCATGTAAGCGCTGAACGCAGGTTGGGATGCAGCATGTTGCATTTTACCTGCGTTCGGTGCTTACATGCGTCTGTGTGAGTACAGCCACACTGAAAAGAATTCAGTGCATCTACTCCTGCGCTCCCCTGTGGCTGAACGCAGGGGAGAGCAGGTAAAAATGCTCATCTGTAAGAGTCCTTAAGGCAATGACATCGGTGCGACTTGTCGTCCGCAATAAATGTGACTATAAAAGTCCTGCAGCAGGTCGGGTAACCGCAAAAAAAGCGGGCACCCTGCGGAATGAGGGGAGGATTTTCAGGTGCGGTATGGTCGGGTTGCGGGTCTCATCTAAATTTCATATCTTTCATAATATTGTCCATATTTTACTCCTTTTAAACTTTTACATAACTTGTTTCTGTCCCCGCCCACTTTGATGACTTCACTTCCAGTTTGCAGCACCATCACTTCCTGTTTGATGGTGGTCGGTGAGTTGCGGGTCCGGGTTGGGTAACGGATCAAAGTGGGTAAATATGCGGGTTTGGGTCTTAGAAATTGGTTCCGCGCAGGACTCTACTATAAAAAGCCACTAAATACCCTGCAATTGTCTACTGAGATTTGTCTCTGCTAAAACACTGAAATCACGTAATTGCTCTAAAAGGCATATGTAGGCATATTTGAATGATTATGCAATATGGGTGTTTTAGCAGAAATAACTTTCTTATTGTCTATGGAAGGGTATTTTTTGGCATTTTCAATGCCTTTAGTGGTGAAAACACTTTGATTGAAAATGGTGAGATATGTTACTAACATAAGTAAACCCTGGTTTAGAACTAAGAACTGACTGACTAGTCCTTTAGCAGAGGGCCTGCGTTTCTATTGTTTACATGAGCAATTATCACCTACGCATTAAACAATTCTCTTGTTCTGCTTTACAGCCATCATTACTTCAAGTACTGCAAGGTGTCTGCCCTGGCCCTGCTGAAGATGGTGATGCACGCCCGATCAGGAGGGAATCTGGAGGTGATGGGCCTCATGCTTGGAAAAGTGGACGGGGAGACGATGATTATTATGGACAGTTTTGCTTTACCAGTTGAAGGAACTGAAACCAGAGTCAATGCTCAAGCTGCTGCTTATGAATACATGGCTGCGTATATTGAAAACGCAAAGCAGGTAAATTCACTGCATTCTGGCTTAAAGATCATATGATCAAAGGGAGGATATACTTTACCGAAAAGGACACTGAACTTTTTTTTAATTTTAACATTCATTGAACATTCATAATTTATATAAGTATATTCTGAATACACAGTTGTATATTTCTTTGAAGAAGATAAGCTTGCCTGTTTGTAAGCACAGTAGCTAGGATTAATTGTCTGTGTTTTGCAGCACACTAGCCATCTTTTGTGGGCAGATTACAATTAGGGAGTTTGGGGATCAGAAATTAAGAAACAGTTTGAGATAGGGATGCTGTATGCTTTGAAAACACCAGGCTTGCGCCTTTATTTTTTAGGTGCACAGAGGCCCAAACAGCCCCACACCAGGCAGCCATCAGAAGGATTTAATTTTGGAGAATTTGTAAAAGGGGTTGTTCACAAAAACTTTTTCGAATTCAGTTGGTTTCAGATACTTCACCAGAAATAAAGACTTTTTCCAATCACTTTCTATTTGTGGCCGTTTTTCTAATATTGAAGTGTAAAGTTTAATTTTTCACTAAATGATCTTAGGGGGGGTCTCTGGGCTCAGATTACAGCAGGGAGGGGAGGAGTGAGGTGGAGAGGAGCAAACTGAGCATGCTCAAGCCCTAGCCCTGGAGGTTTAAGCTGAAAGAAGGAAGTCTGATACAGAAGCCCATGTGTACACAATAGAAGGAAAGAAATGCAGTGTTTTTGTTTTGTTTTTTTGACAAAGTACTCTGAGCAGCATTACTTTGAAGATTTACTGTTATATTTATATAGGCCTTTCTGATAATGCTTACTTCGTTTTAACCTTTCCTTCTCCTAAAGGGGGAGAAAGCAAGGTCCAATTGATTGGGGGGGGGGATTGTTAGGGCACCCCCAAGGATAGTAATCACTTACCTGATATCCCAGGCCAGCATTCCTGTTAGCAAAAAATTACACCGGTCTCGGGTACATGCAAGCGGATGATGCCTTTCCTTCTTCTGACTTCATGCTGCTTGTACATGCACAGTAGAATGAAAAGCTAAACTTTAACAAACAATCCAGCAATTTCACTCGCCTGCTCATGCCTCGGCTACAGGAGAAAGAAGGGAGGAAGGGGATTGCTCAGTCTCAAGTACTCTGGCCTGCCGTTTTCTGCTAACAGGAGCACCGGCCTGGATTAGCCTGTGTTTTACTAAAAAAAACAAGTCTACGCTGGAGTGTTCCATTTGAAGTGCCTTCCATTAATTTATTTATGGCTTATCCACCTCCTTATGCTATAGTCTCCCAGGCCTTCCATTATACTGGTAAGTAACATAGAAGTCCGCAGTTTTAAAGATAACGATTGTTTAATACACATGCATGTATATGAAATGGAATTCAAATCAAAAATAAATACAATTTGCAAACTCTTCCTCTTTACGTCATGTATAATGTCCATGCTGCACTTTTTTTAAAAAAAATGAAAACTATGAATGAATTAAAATGCCATAAGAGCATAGCAGAACCTACTTTCTTTTCTCTTCGCAGGTTGGAAGACTTGAAAATGCAATTGGCTGGTACCACAGTCACCCTGGCTACGGCTGTTGGCTTTCCGGCATAGATGTCAGTACCCAGATGCTTAATCAGCAGTTTCAAGAACCCTTTGTTGCAGTTGTGGTGAGTATTCTATTACTTTGCCATCAGTGCAGATCTTTAATTTACAATAAATTTTACTCCAATTTTTCTTTTCTACAGATCGATCCAACAAGAACAATATCCGCTGGCAAAGTTAATCTTGGTGCTTTCAGAACATATCCAAAGGTGAACGTTAATTATATTTTTTTCGTATTACTTTCATCTGTTAAATGTAAGTGGAATCCGTGGTTTATAGGCTGTGCTGACATAACCATTCCATCTATTAGGCAATTACTCAACGACACCTTTGTGTCTGCATTTTGTAATGTTTGGCAGTCAATCATAATTCAACCATTACTTGTTATACAAATTCTCTAATAATTATGGCTTCAGTCTATTTGCTTTTAGTATGAGACCGATAACACAAGAAAGGAACATATTCACTGTTACACTCCAGGCTAACCTCACTACTCATAAAACTTTATGGCAAATGCACATATTTCCTTGCTCTGGAGTTTTGGGTTTATATAGGGTTAAAATTTAATAGAAATCACTTTTGTTTGCCAGGAGCAGTAACTCATAGCAACCAATCAGCACATATGGGGGTTAGACTCTATGATAAGACTTTTGGAAAGCTGTGCATGCTAGTTATTGGAAAGTAACTTCATGACACTGCCTTCTTTACTTGTGCCATGTTTTTGTCCTCACAGCAACCAATGGCAATTCTGAGGTAGGGCTGCCATTGGGGGGTGAACTGTTGTACCGGGTCCATAAAGATATGTTGGTCCAATACACTTGTGTTTATGAAAGGGATCCAACGTTTCTGATGGCGCCCTGTGGTGAGGGGCTACAAAACCCTCCCAGTATAGAGTCTCTCATATCAAACATATATTTATATAACATTCAACTATAATTTTGAGATGGGAAAAAGTAATCAAACAGGAAAAATAAAATCAAGCAACTCTGATTATAACTACTGCAATGCTGATGCATGATCTTCTTGTTGTAGGGCTATAAACCTCCAGATGAGGGTCCGTCAGAGTACCAGACAATTCCTTTGAACAAAATAGAAGATTTTGGGGTACATTGTAAGCAGTAAGTATTTTTATAATGGAAACCATATTGGATAATTAATGTTTATTAATGTAGTACGCTATATTTTTTTTCCAGTTTATCTACCCTTTATTTTTGTATTTTTTCCAACTATTTCCTTTTCTTGTGCTTTTGTTTTCTCTTTTTTTTACATTTTTTTTTTTTTATTTATTTGATGTACCCCTTGAGACCTGTTCTGAAAAAGCATTGGCAGGTAAATCACATCACGGGACTGACATTCTTTGGAGTAAAATACAAGTGTAGACATTGTGTTTGTTTACCATTTATTATTATTATTTTAATTTTCCACCTATTTCCCTTCATTTTTTTCTTTTTCTTTTTTTTCTCTTTTTTTTTTTTTTTTGATGTACCACTGTGTTGGAAGGTGAATGACCTGTTTAAATCTACTGTAGGGTTATTTGTATACACTAAACTACATATTGATACACAACACACTTCTTGTGAATTTACACAGCATTTTTTTCATAATTTAAGGTATTATGCCTTGGAAGTTACGTACTTCAAATCATCTTTGGACCGGAAGCTTCTTGAGCTGTTGTGGAATAAATATTGGGTGAATACACTGAGTTCCTCAAGCCTTCTGACCGTAAGTACACCACCTGCCTAAGTGTTTAATGTATCCTGTTTATAAGTCTCCTGAAATCTTTTTTTGTCTCATTCTTATCTATGTAGTCATTTATGTATATTCCCATTGTGGTGTAAATACACCTACCTCTCCCCAGGTAAAGGGTAAATCAGATTTGCTGAGCTACACCACAAATGGCTCACAGGCTCATTTTAGATTTACATGTCTTTACTGACCTGTAAAAACCCTGCATAACTAATAAGTAGGGATGCACCGAATCCAGGATTCGGTTTGGAATTCGGCCTTTTTCAGTAGAATTCAGATTCGTCCGAATCCTTCTGCCCAGCCGTACCGAATCCTAATCTTTTTATGCAAATTAGGGGCAGGAAGGGATATCGCTTGACTTTATGTCACAAAACAAGGAAGTAAAAAATGTTTTCCCCTTCCCACCCCTAATTTGCATATGCAAATTAGGATTGGGTTCGGTATTCGGCCAAATCTTTCACAAAGGATTCGGGGGTTCTCTCGAGAGAGCCCACCTTACGAGGCAGGAACATATGCTAACATAATATTGACATTACAGGTTTTTACAGATTCTACAGTTTATACATCTCTGGTCCAGTTGAGCTTGTGGTATATCCCACCTGCTGCCAATAATTGCACTATGATTTGCAGCATTGCAGATGCGTTTTAGCTGGGATATGTTAGCTGATATAGTGAAAGTAGGAGTACTTCGTATTCAAAACTGAAAGTATATACAGGATTTGAAACAGAAACAGATTTTTGTGATTTATCAACATTAGGAAATGTCACCCAGGCAGAGCCCAATACCAAATTTCCAAAGCACTGCTCCAGAATCTGCACAATTTAGTTTTCAGAGCCAGTAGTTCCACTAACAATAGGTTTACCATACCATAACTATACATTTTTGAAGATATATTTATGAAATCCAAAATAGTTAAATATGTCTTTCTACTCTAAACGGAATGCTTTTCTCAAGTTATCAGTTTTTCTGACATTTTTGAAAAATGACCTCAAAGCTTCCAGTTTACAGCATGTGGTCTCCCATAGATCATTAGATAACCAGGTAAAACATCGTAAATATGACATTACAGCATGATTAGTGGCTAAAATACCAGATCCAAGTCATGCTGCAAAAACCTTTTTAGGTTAAAAAAAAAAACAAAAACACACAAACGACAAAATGGTAAAATTAATAAACTGCATTTATTCATTTCATGATTTTAAATGTGTACACTTGTAAAAGTTGTGTGACCGTGTGTATGTACGTGTACAAATGTGTGCAAAAAAAGCCCTACCACCCCAAAATGCATATTTTCAACTGATCTTTTTAAAAGTTCTCTGGGATCAACTAAACCGTTTGGGCTGAATTATAAGGCGTTCGGAGTGAAAATATATAGTTCAACAACACCTCAAGGCAAATGAATCAGTTAATAGTGCTGCTCCAGCAGAATTCTGCACTGAAATCCATTTCTCAAAAGAGTAAACAGATTTTTTTATATTCAATTTTGAAATCTGACATGGGGCTAGACATTTTGTCAATTTCCCAGCTGCCCCCAGTCATGTGACTTGTGCCTGCACTTTAGGAGAGAAATGCTTTCTGGCAGGCTGCTGTTTTTCCTTCTCAATGTAACTGAATGTGTCTCAGTGGGACATGGGTTTTTACTATTGAGTGTTGTTCTTAGATCTACCAGGCAGCTGTTATCTTGTGTTAGGGAGCTGTTACCTGGTTACCTTCCCATTGTTCTTTTGTTTGGCTGCTGGGGAAAAAAGGGAGGGGGTGATATCACTCCAACTTGCAGTACAGCAGTAAAGAGTGTTTGAAGTTTATCAGAGCTGGGAAATTGACAAAATGTCTAGCCCCTTGTCAGATTTCAAAATTGAATATAAAAAAATCTGTTTGCTCTTTTGAGAAATGGATTTCAGTGCAGAATTCAGCTGGAGCAGCACTATTAACTGATTCATTTTGAAAAAAAAAAATTTCCCCATGACAGTATCCCTTTAATATTCTAACTAGAAGTGTAATCAAATCTCTTTCCTTTTTTGTTAAAAAAAAATAATATAAAAACCATATCTGCTCAGCTGCAAAAACAAGCCAACTTACTTAGAATTCCAAATAAAAAAATTGAATATATTTGAAGCAGCTGAGTTGAGTCAGTGTGCCTTTATCCCAATCATGGAGTTCTAACTAGAAGTGTAACATGTGGAATTTCCTTCTGACAAGGCGTAGAAGCTTATAGTCTAGTCATATTTGAATTGTTTATTTGTCTTTATGATCTAATTGCTCCCATTTCATTTGCAGAATGCAGAGTACACAACTGGACAAGTATTTGATTTATCTGAGAAATTAGAGCAGTCTGAAGCCCAACTTGGCCGAGGGAGTTTCATGCTCGGGTTAGAGTCTCACGACCGAAAATCTGAGGATAAACTGGCAAAGGCCACAAGGGACAGGTAGTGCATTGATTCTATGTTTTATTTGTATTTTTTGCCTATTTTTTTTTCTATATGAAAATATTTTGCAAAAAATATTATCTATTATAAGGATGATTTTAAGCTTTATTCAGTTTTTCTAAACACACCGCTATTATTCTGAACACAACTGTACCTGCCATCGGCCTGGTGGAAGGCCCCATACACCGGTAGATTAAAAAGTTACTGATAAACTTCGACAAAACGTGGCTGCTCCACATTAAAAAAACATCTTTGCATAGTAAAAGAAAATGTAATTCCAAGCAACAAAAAGTGTGTTAAATGCAAACATTTTGAGTGGTTATATGTAAATGTAATTGATATTGAAAGCAATATCTGCCTGGCTGTACTCTTGTCCAGACCCAGAGAGAGGAAAGCGATGAATAAATGTCGATTTTAGCAACAAAGGGATTTACAGATAACGTTATCACCACTGGACATTTTTAATCAATGTATATGTTGAAATGTTGCTTAGATTGAAATTTGTTCCTTATTCAAAAAACCAACAAAACAGGTTAAACGAAAATGCGGCATTTTCAAAAGTTGCTGCATTGTGGGAAATAAACAGAAATGTATTTTGTTCTCTCCACTTGTGGTCATAAATGACCCCTCGCTATTGGTCAGATCCTGGATCTTTTAAGCCACTCCTCCTTCCTGTTTAAATGTTGTTGTTTTTTTTTAAATATTTATTTTAACTTTATTTTCTCTGTGTGTTGTTTTTCAGCTGCAAAACCACGATTGAAGCCATCCACGGACTGATGTCACAAGTGATTAAAGATAAATTGTTTAACCAGATCAATACTTTCTAGTGTTTAACTCTTTCAAGACTGGCTGTCTGTCTTGTTCAGATAAGTTGCTTCTTTTATGCAGAGGCCAGAGCTTTTCATCTGGGTAGCACTTTTTTTTTTGTTTAAAGTATGGAAAGAAAAAGTCATGTAATGTAACATTCTAGAAATATTCCAGCATTTATTGGATTGGAGCTTTCTTAGTGAATAAAATATTATAAACGGTCTTTATATGTTTGGTTTTCATTCTTTTTTTCTTCTGTTGCACGTTGTTTGAGAAATGTTCCATGACTGAAAGTAAGGTTTCCCCCGGGAACTATTCACAGATCTCTTCAACCTAGAAAGACAGTGGAGTTAATTCTGAATATATCATCTACAGTCTGGTCATTTCCCTATGGGACCAAACTGTAAATTAGGGATGCACCAAATCCAGAATTCGGTTCGGTATTCGGCCAGGATTCGGCCTTTTTCAGCAAGATTCGGATTCGGCCGAATCCTTGTGCCTGGCCAAACCGAATCCGACTCCTAATTTGCATATGTAAATTTGGGGCGGGTAGGAAAATCCGGTGTTTTTTTGTCACAAAAGAAGATTTTTCCCACTTTTTCCTTTCCTGACCCTAATTTGCATATGCAAATTAGGATTCGGTTTGGTATTCGGCCGAATCTTTCACCAAGGATTCGGGGATTCGGCCGAATCCCAAATAGTGGATTCGGTGCATCCCTACTGTAAATTTTATCTTTATAAATAGCACGTTCTTATATCAGAAACACCGTTTATAAGACAGCGACATTTCCCGCTGCTCTTGCTCTGCAGCTCTCCTTTTTCTCTCCCTCTCGTTCTGACTGACAGTCTCACCTCTCCCTCCTGCTCCTGCGCTCGCTCCCTCTCAGCTCCGCATTAACTTCCAGCGCAGGTTGTTTTCCCTGCCCCTGACTGTTTGCTGTAGTTTTTCCCTCACGTCTTCCGTTTGCCTTAGTACGGTCTCTCCAGTCTTGATCCCCCACCCTCCCAGGCATCCAGCTTCTCTAGTTTCACTCCATACTGATATAGCATAAAAAAGCAAGTGTAGCCCAGTCTCCACACAAGTAGGGTTGCCGCTTTGCCAGTAAAAATGATGGTTGATCCCAATGTTATTAATAGGGAAAAAAGATAAATATATAGGAAGGCCTGTATTTTCCAGAAAAGGTGGCAACCCTACACACAAGATGCCTGGCTCCCCAAACGTGTATTTGTTGGGGGTGGGGTCTGGAGCGGCTGCAGCCACAGACAGATATCGCAGTTAGAGGAGGGGAGGGTGTTCCGAAGGTCTGGCGTCACCCCCTCCATGGTGGTCTCCCTCCCCGCTTGCACCATCCCTCTCTGTGTCCCTCCCCCTTCCTTCAACTCACCATCTCAGGTTATGCTTCCCCACCCACTTTCAATGCCTCAGTCTCGATCTCTGTGCTTCTCTGCCTTTCCCCCTTTAACAATCACCTTAACCTGCAACTCATCAACCATGCCAAGGAAGAAGGCAGTGGGCAGAATAAAGATAAGAAATTTAAATAAAGGTACTTTGCCCCAAAAAGGAACTACAGGGAAACATAAGGAAAAAGCTGAAATCATCAAGGAAGGTGGTGGGCAAAACCATAACCACTATATATCCAAGAGCACATGGACGATTCATTTGATTCAGTATTATTGCCAATCATCCATCTCGCCTGAATGAAAAATAAAGGGAGCTTCTGAAGACATTGTTGTCCATAGTAATATATATATCAAAATAAATAAGATATAAACTAATCTTTACTTTTACTATATGTGCTCTCACAGTGGTTCATTTTACTTTTTACTGGGGAATTTTGATCATGGAAACCATTAGGGGCCTAATCAGACTCAAATTTTTCTAGTTTTAAAGGGCAAAAAATTTGAATTTGAAGAGCAAAAAGATTTATTATGCTTCTAAGATGCTAGAAATCCAAAAATACTCCAGCTAAAACCTGTCAAAATCATGTAGACGTCAATTACAGGTGGTTAAACATGTTTTTTACCTTGAGGGTTCTCAATACTTTTGGGCTGTTTGATAAGAAGATAAAGTTTTTCGGGCAATAACTTCATAAATTCGAGTTTTTGTTGCGACAATTCAAAAAAGTTGCACAATGTGAATTAATGCTTGATTTTGTTGCTCCTATTTATCTATAATAATATAATTATTATTGGTAAATTAAGGACATTCGGGTTTGGGAGTTTGGACTATTTTTTTTTCTTAAATAGAGTGAGAAAAGGTCAAGTTTCAGTAAATATACCCATTTTTTGTGAAAATCACATTTTGCAGAAATCTGTACCTATCTGATATTAGGGCACGTTAAGAAGAGCTTTTCTGGAAAATAATCTGACAAGAACTTTCTTTAGTTGAAAGAAGAAAATAATTAACAAAAAAATGCTCAGGGCTTGTTTATTGAAACAAGTTAGATATGAATCAATTAGCTGAGAAATGTAACTATTATTGTTATAGTCTCTCTGGGGGTTGGATCCCAATCACTTCACCTTTCACTCTGGTTTCAAAATAAATCAATGTGATGTTTTAACATTCACAAGTTTTAGTAATGAAACTGACACCTCCACCTCAGCAAATCCTCCTGTTAATGGCAACATGCCGAAATTACTGGACTTTTTTACACTTTAGACTCTTTGATTAGGATCCTAATATTTAAAGTCTTTGCTATTTCCATTGTAAGCAAATATTATTTTAAAGGGCACCTATCACAGCCAAAATCAAACACATATTAACAATCTGACCAGTACAAGCTAAACACGTTTAATCAAACTACATATATAGTTTTTAGAAAAAACTGCAGGTTTTAAAAAAATCCCTTACTTT
The DNA here is from genome assembly GCA_038501925.1 of Xenopus petersii. Lineage (NCBI taxonomy): Eukaryota > Metazoa > Chordata > Amphibia > Anura > Pipidae > Xenopus > Xenopus petersii. The sequence goes on along the minus strand of CM076683.1, from coordinate 110,304,046 downwards.
GTCAAATGGGTTCTTTCACTGAGGGAGGCCATATTGAGACTCTAACAGAGACTCTAATGTGCAAATTTCAGGAGCATGCTCAGATTGTAACACTGCTTTGAGTATTCTACCCAGAATGCCTTGTTTTAGTAAACTCTTCCACTAGAAGTGCTGCCACCTGCTAACTTCCAGCAGGGGGCAGCACTACTGAACAGCAGCTAACACACAGGTTTGGCTGATTTGAAAATAGCTTAGAAGGGTTGATAAGCAAACAAGGAATTTGAACTGAGCATGTGCGAGATTTCAGAGCTACAGTTGGCTGGGAAGATATAGGTAGGAGGAGCCAGTGAAATCCAAGATGCCTGCCTCAGCTAGAACTGCAGTGGAGATAGGGGAGATCTTGCAGAAGGAACAGTGAGCTGATCATTTACATTATACAAACAATTCTAACTGTTTTAAAAATCGGATTTCTTGAACTTTCACATAGGGGCAGATTCACTTAGGGTCGAATTTCGAAGTTAAAAATACTTCGAAATTCGACCCTCGAATTGAAATCCTTCGACTTCGAATATCGAAGTCGAAGGATTTAGCGCTAATCCTGCGATCGATCGATCGAAGGATTTGTCGTTCGATCGAACGATTAAATCCTTCGAATCGAACGATTCGAAGGATTTTAATCAAACGATCGAAGGAAAATCCTTCGATCAAAAAAAGGTTAGCAAGCCTATGGGGACCTTCCCCATAGGCTAACATTGACTTCGGTAGGTTTTATCTGCCGAAGTAGGGGGTCGAAGTTTTTTTTAAAGGGCAAGTACTTCGACTATCGAATGGTCGAATAGTCGAACGATTTTTAGTTCGAATCGTTCGATTTCGTTCGACTTCGATCGAATTCGAACGAATTTAACCAATCCGATGGTCGAAGTACCCAAAAAATACTTCGAAATTCGAAGTATTTTTCATTCGAACCCTTCACTCGAGCTGAGTGAATCGGCCCCATAGTGTATTTACTTATTTTGGTCATGATTGGTGCCCTTTAAGGAGTGCTGTTCAACTGGGGAATATATTTAAATGTTATGTAGCCCTTTCCTATTCACATAACTTTAGAAACTCTGTTTAATGTATTATTTCCTTGGTATAGTTTTATTGTATTATTGCCTTGGAATAGTTTTATCGTAAGTCCTAAGGAAATGTTCCTTTTTCATCCATGTGATGTTTACATTGTAGTACAGTGGAACTCCCATTTTACATTTTCATGAGACCAGAAAAAATGTTATCTAAAATCCATGAAAATGTAAACTCAGGGAAATGTATTATACATATTCCCTTACGGCAGCACCATGAGATATTTTTTGGCCTTCCTGCCGTGGATAAAGAGTTAAAATGTTAACAGCCCGACCTATAAGTAGGAGTAACTTGCTATGAACACTAGTGTTTTTCTGTCCTACCTGCTGAAGGCAAGTGGTCTTTCTCCAAACAGAGTACTCCAGTTTCTAGGATTTGTAGTCGACTCAGTGCAGATGAAAGTCTTCTTTTTTGTCAGTCTGGTGGAGGAAGTTCAGAAGACGCTTCGGAATCCTGTCTCATCAGTCAGAGACTAAGGGGCAAATTGACTAAGATCCAAAGTTGCGACAGCTTCGCCGCACTTTGCCTCACTTCGCCAGGCGTAGTTTCTCCAGCGCTACGCAAATTCACTAAAATTCAAAGTTGCGCTCAGGGAGGCAAATGGTACAGTTGCGCTATCGATGCCTAATTTGCATACAGCGACAAGTTAAAGTACAATGGACGTATATGTAGCAGCAAATACATTACATTACATAAGCCTGGGAAAGCTTCATAAAATAAAATATAGAGTTGTTATTTTGCCCTACACATGAGCCCACTGTATAGTTTAGGTGCCGTATGTTTGGAAATCTACGATCTTTTTCAGCCTATCACTCTTAAAAAAAGGAAAAGACGCCAGCGTTTTTTGGGAATTGGATAAAATTTCAACTTGTTTTGAAGCAATCCCTATCTACTCTATTGAACTTCGCCTGGTCTGAGGTGGCGAAGGCAAGTCTGGCGCAAGAGGTAACATTCAGTAAAATGCGCAGTTAGTGAATTAGCGTAGTTACGCCCCTTAGCCATAGCGCAACTTGGCCTGGTGTAAGGGTGCGAAGTAGCGCTAGAGTAGGTCCACTTCACTAGCGAATTTACGCCATTGCCCGTTAGTAAATCGGCAAAGTACCGAAATGACGTCACGCTGGCGAATTTGCGCTACCGTTAGGCGCTCCGCGCTTTAGTGAATTTGCCCCTTAATAAGAGTTTTAGGCAAGATGACCGCTTCCATAGATGCAGTTCCTTGGGCAAGACTTCACTTGAGACCATTGCAGTCAGAGATTCTGTCCAAATAGGATCGGAAATTACAGTCCCTCAATACTGTGATATGAATTTTGAGTCTGGAGACAAACAAGATTCTCTCCTGGGCAGAAACTCATGTTCCCCTTATAATTGCTGTTCAAATAAGGGGGAGCGACAATATATTAGCAGATCTCCTGAGTGAGAGCAGGGTGATTCCAGGAGATTGGTCACTCGAACAAATATTCAAGTCCATAACGGAGAGGTGGGGGCTTCCTCACATAGGCAACCAGACAGAACCGCAAGCTCAGGTTATTCTGGATCAGCTGAACCACTTGGATGCCCTGTTGATAGACTGGGATTATCCCCTGGTTTATATCTACCCGCCAATCCCAATGTTACCCAGAGTTCTGCAGAAAATCAGGATGGAACAGGTGAATACCATCCTAATAGCTCCCTATTTGCCCAGGAGGGCCTGGTTTTCACTTCTGATGAAAATGTCCAGACGCCAGTATTGGGTGCTACCTCAGATCCCAACACTTCAGACTCAAGGGAAGTTAATGTGCCAAGATCTCCACAGACTCCAATTGACAGCTTGGAGACTGACAGGTTCTTTTTAGAGGCGCAAGATTTGTCACTAGAGTTTATCGATATTCTCTTGTGTTCAAGAAAGAAATCCACAAACAAAGCATATTCCAGAGTTTGGAGAATTTTTCGCCTTTGGTGTCTGAAACATCAGGTTTCTCGAGACCAGCCTTCTGACGCTTCCTTGCTAAAGTTTTTACAAGAGGAATTTGAGAAGGGTTTGGCAGTTAACACCCTTAAAGTCCAGATTTCTACACTATATGCCCTCCTGAACAGAAGTCTTTCATCATCTCCTTTATTCAAGAGGTTCATCAGAGCCATTTCTAAACTCAGACCTAGATTCTGTCGTCCCTTTCCTAAATGGAATCTTCCATTGGTGCTGGAGAAGTTATGCGAGAGTCCTTTTGAATCTCTTCAGACCTGTGCTATAAAGTCTCTATCCTTCAAAGCTTTGTTTCTTTTAGCTATTACTTCAGCCAAGAGAATTGGGGAGATACAGGCTCTTTCGATTCGAGAACCCTATTTATATTTCCTACCGGACAGGGTGATATTGAGACCATTGCCATCTTTTAGACCTAAGATAGGGTCTTTTCCAACCAGAATCAGGAATTGTTTCTTTCATATTTTCAGGAACCACAAGAGAATTTTACATGTCTACAACTTTTGGATGTGGGAAGAGTTCTAAAAATTGACAATTGAGGAATTCAGGAAACAGGAGAACATCTTTATTTCCTTTGCAGGGAAAAATAAAGGTCTCAAAGCTTCCAAATCTTCGTTGGTAAGATGGATTAAGGATACTATTCACAAACATATATAAAAGGAGACCTTATTCCTCCTCTGGGGATCAAAGCACATTAGACAAGGAAATTGTCTACATCATGGGCTGAGGCAGCTGATGTTTCCATGGATCATATATGTAGAATGGCTACATGGAGTAATCCAAACACTTTTATTGAGCACTATAGAGTGGACTTTCTAGCCTCTCAGGAAGCTTCCTTTGGTAGTAAGGTGCTCCAGAAGGCGGTGTGACCGGATACCCGCCCTATATTACTCGCTAAGTCTCATGGTGCTGCCATATGGTATGTAAGGGAACGAGTACATTTATTACTTTTCCCTTAGTCCCTTCGGGAGCAATACTCCCTCCTTATTAAAATTTGAAGCATGTATTTGTGTGGTTACTAGTGTGCATAGCAAGTTACTCCTACTTTTAGCTGGGGTTTGAGGCTGATAACATTTTAACTCCACTTGTCCTACACGGCAGGAAGGCCAAAATAGACCTCATGGTGCGGCCGAAGGGACTAAGAGAAAAGTAAATTATGGTAATATAAATTTACTCATCATGCATTATATATTGGTGGGGCTGCAAAAAAATGATGTAAAGTGAGAATACACAGATATGGGAACTGTTATCTGGAATGCTCGGGACCTGGGGTTTTCCGTTGTCTCTGGGTATAGTCTCTGGGCTATAGGTTGCAGTAATGTCCAATTAGGACTCTCTACAATACTATAGAATACAATCTCTCATATAAAACAGGAAATTTGTTGCAATGAAATAGCTTATGTGTAGTTACTGGTTGAACATATACAAACTTGTTTTAATGTTAAAGGAAAACTATACCCCCCAAAACAATGTAGGTCTCTATAACAAAAGATATTCCATTAAACAGCTCATATGTAAAACCCTGCTTTGTCTAAATAAACCATTTTCATAATAATAAACTTTTTTAGTAGTATGTGCCATTGGGTAATCATAAATAGAAAACTGCCATTTTAAAAAATAAGGGCCGCCCCCTGGGATCATATGATTCACAGTGCACACATACATACCAACAAACCATACTTTTTAGGTCACATGAGCCAATTGAAAGACAGAGTTGTGTCTTTTGCTTCCACACTTCTTCCTGTTACAGTTAGAGTTGTAGTATTTCTGGTCAGGTGATCTCTGAGGCAGCACACAGACCTTCACGAAATGATGGGGTTCAAGGCAAGAGATGTAAAAGGACAATATTTATTTAAGCATATACTGTATACCAGTTTGGTAGAGATTCTTTAATATGTCACTTAATATGATATAAACTGTTACTTTAGTATTCATTTTGGGGGTATAGTTTTACTTTAATGGTATTACTGATCCTTTAATATAGTCAAAGTGAACACACGTTGCGTCTTTACAGTTTCTGAGAATTCTACAGCTCTTGCTAAATACTAGTTGGTGGCAAAAGTTACTGTGGCATTTATCATTAAATAAATAATTATATATTTGTATTCCAATAGATATCCCTTTCTGTGTTGAACATCAGCAACAACAATATAGACGAGCTAAAGGACTTAGCTGTTTTAGAGAATTTAACACAGTTTGTGGCTGCTGATAACCAGCTTAAAGGGATACTGTCATGGGAAAAAAAAATTTTTTCAAAATGAATCAGTTAAAGAATTCTGCACTGAAATCCATTTCTCAATAGAGCAGATTTTTTTTATATTCAATTTTGAAATCTGACATGGGGCTAGACATATTGTCAATTTCCCAGCTGCCCCAAGTCATGTGACTTGTGCCTGCACTTTAGGAGAGAAATGTTTTCTGGCAGGCTGCTGTTTTTCCTTCTCAATGTAACTAAATGTGTCTCAGTGGGACATGGGTTTTTACTATTGAGTGTTGTTCTGAGATCTACCAGGTAGCTGTTATCTTGTGTTAGGGAGCTGCTATCTGTTTACCTTCCCATTGTTCTTTTGTTTGGCTGCTGGGGGAAAAAGGGAGGGGGGTGATATCACTCTAACTTGCAGTACAGCAGTAAAGAGTGATTGAAGTTTATCAGAGCACAAGTCACATGACTTGGGGCAGCTGGGAAATTGACAATATGTCTAGCCCCATGTCAGATTTCAAAATTGAATATAAAAAATCTGTTTGCTCTTTTGAGAAATGAATTTCAGTGCAGAATTCTGCTGGAGCAGCACTATTAACTGATTCATTTTGAAAAAATTTTTTCCCATGACAGTATCCCTTTAAAGAAATGAAGGTAAATGACTGTTCCCCTCTCTCTTACTCTCTTTTATATCTTCCTGTTTGTGAACAGGGTTTCTTCTCTGGAAGTCAAAGCATTAGCCAATGCAATCAATTTAAAATTACAAAGGCAAAGGGTACAGGGAAATGAAGTTTCACTACTGCTCAAGGCACCAGATGGTAGGGAAAGTCCAAAAAAAATGAAATTTTTGAGCCATTTTTTCACTTTGCCCCCAAAATAGGTAAAGAGCTCTTTGGAATACATCATATTTACACATAAAGCACTGCATCACATGCCCATGTGTTTATTAACTTTTTATCCTGTTTAAATAGAAATACTGGTAGCTTTTTAATTTGCAAATATTATGAATGGCAGCTTTCTCTCCCCAGTCTCAATAAATATAAAGTGTGGAAGGTCATTGTGGCGTCAATTTTGTTAAAGGGGAACTAAACTCTAAAATTGAATATGATTAAAAATGCCATGTATTACATACTGAACTTATTCCACCAGCCTAAAGTGTCAGCATCTCAATCGCAGCAATGATCCAGGACTTCATACTTGTCACAGGGGGTCACCATCTTGGAAAGGGTCTGCGACACTCACATGCTCAGTGGGCTCTGAGCAGCTGTTGAGAAGCTAAGCTTAGGGGTCATCACTAATTATCAAGCAGAAAATGAGGTTTGTCTGATTATTAAATTCTGATGCTAATTGCACTGGTTTCTGTGCTGCCATGTAGTAATTATCTGTATTAATTACTAATCAGCCTTATATTGTGACATTTCTATTCTATGTGTACTGTATATTGTGAGTGGGTCCCTAAGCTCAGTAAGTGACAGCAGGACAGAACATGTACAGTGAATCAGCAGAAAAGAAGATGGGGAGCTACTGGGGCATCTTTGTAGACACAGATCTTTACTGCTAAAGGGCAGTGGTTGCCTTGGGCTGGTACAGAAGCAAAAAACATACTACCTACTTCTTTAGTTAGGCTTTATTTCTCCTTTAATATTAATATCCTTGCATTTTCTCCCTTGATAAAAAGGCATCTAATCCTTTCTTGAAGCTATCGAGTATCTACAGGTACAACCAGGGTTGCCATCAGAAATCAGAGGCCCTGCACAACAAAAATGTTTGGCCCACCCATCAGTACAAAGGCTACACAGGTGCAAGTGTTAAAACATTTAAAGCCCACCTACAAGGTAAAGAAAAAAATTGGTGGCCACGGAGCACCCCCTACAAGTTATTAAAACATTAGTGGCCAGGACCCCCCTACAAGTTATAAAAAAACATAAGTACCTGGGCCCCTACAAATTATTTAAAAAAAATAAAAACATTGTATAACAAAGTTATATAAACAAAATTCCAGGGCAAGGCCCCTACAAGTTATTTTAAAAAAAGAAACTGGTGGCGAGGGCCCCTTATAAGTTATTTAAAATAAAAATTGGTGGCCAGGGTCCCTATTTGTTATATATAAAAAATTGGTGGTCAGGGCCCCAACAAGTTATATTAAAAAATGGTGCCAGGGCCCCTACAAGCTACAGTATATAGAAAATTAGTGGCCAGGGCCCCTACAGGTTACATGAAAATTGTTGGCCAGGACAACTGTAAGTTATTAAAAAAATAAGTGTACTTACCTCAGCTGTAAAGTTCAGGCAAGCTCGGGTGTCTGTCTTCAGCTTTCCTGTGCTCTGATTTGCCAGTGAAATGTAAGTCCCAGTAATGTTGTATGGTGATTGGATATACTGGAGGGGAGGTTCAAAATTCACCTGTTTAATCACCATGCGTCTTAATCGAGACTTACAATCTACTGACAAATCAGAGTAGTTAGATGATGCAGGCTCCCGCCCACTCTCCCTCTCCAAAGTCTCCAGCTCAGTGACAGCGGGGCCAGCTATCCAAGCAGTACGTCCTAAAAACCTCCTGGGCCCTGTCCCCCCTGATGGTGGCCCTGGGTACAACCATTTCAGGGAAAGACTTACACAACTCCATTGCTTTCACTGTAACAAATCTTTTTTGCATTCTAGAATGAAACCTTCTTTCTTGTAATTTGAATGGATTGTGCCTTGTGCCTGCTGAAAGGAGCTGCTCATGAATAAAGCACCAGAGAGTTTATTATATGTCCCCTTATATATTTATACAAAGTTATCATATCCCACCCCTCCCACTTGCCTCTTCTTCTATCTCCCAACAACCCCAACTTGGCCAGCCTTTCCTCTTAACTGAGACCTTCCATTCCTACCCTAGCTTACTAACTCTTCTTTGGACTTTCTCTATCATAGATCATTATTCCTTTTGAGCACTGGAGACCAAAACAGCACTGCATGGTTTATGTTCAATTTCTTTCAAAAAACTAAGGGGCAATTTTTGTCACCCACAGCAATTCCATTTGTCAAATGCACTTTTCTGCCTTGCAGTGACTGGTGTAGACATGGTGAAGGTACAGCGCCCTCAGGTGTCCAGCCTCGTGCACAGCAGGGAAGAGACTCCTAGTAGTTCTGAACAGGACTCCCCTGCATTTGGAAAAGAAAAGGCAGAGGAAGGGATAGTTGGAGGAAGCAATGGAAGCAACATTGGAGGGCGTCCAGCTGCGGCTAATGCTGCCCGAGAAAGGAACAGAGTGCAAACTTTGCGCCATGCTTTTCTGGAGCTTCAGAGGACACTGCCATCTGTGCCTCCAGATACAAAGCTCTCCAAGCTGGATGTGCTAATACTGGCCACAACCTACATTGCCCATCTTACCCGCAGCCTGCAGGAGGAGGATGAGCGCAACTCTAAGCTCCCCACTACTACTACTAGTAATAATGCACCACATAGCCCAGAGCTCTTGGGGACTCTGCACAGTGGAGAAGGATATCTGCATCCAGTCAAGGTATGAAAAAGTAACTCCTCCCCTATACTGTATAGTTAGGGACTTTATTCAGTTTACTTTTTGTTTCTGTGAATATTTTATTTTGTTTATATTTTATTTTTGTTTATTTTGTTTGAGATCATGTAATAAATAAAGGGCTACTTCCATGGCTGAGTGATGCTTTGTTTAAAACCGGTTTGTTGGGGAAAAACAGTCTATCTACAAATGTTCTTGATAAATTGGTCACTAGATGGGGGTTTCATTATATTGACACCTTGAAGTCCCCTTCATGCCCAGATGGTCAGACACCGTGGGCAAAATTGACATGTATGACAAGCCTTGTAACATTGCTAGTATAGAAATAAGCACAGCTATTGTCATACTTGTGACTTGGAGTAAAGCTGAGAACATATGGTATGATCTGCTGGTTTGGTGAGATAACCAGACTAATAGAACCACTAACACATGGGCCAAATTGGGAGACCCGTCAAAAGAGAACCACATTGGACATGTGGATGAGGTCCTCGTCCAGGAGGCTTTTAAGACCTGCTCCGTCTATTTTTGTTTGATTTTGGTCCAGATATCCCAAAGGCTCCATTCACTCAACTGTAACATCCCGTCCACTTTATGAAGTTTCACATCCCGCAATTGATTTTATATCTACAGCCTAACATGTAGAAAACATGGGTCCCTTAGACACAGATATCCATATGTATTTGTGCATTTGATAGAGTAGCATTAGTTCCACCTAATGCATTAGCTAATTCATTCCATCATATTCTGCCTGGGTGTACCATAAGCTTTCAGCCCTACATTTTAGCACAGTTACATTGAACTGCACGTTATAAAATTCAACATGCTGCAGTTGCACGCTGAAAATATACAACATATTAAAATATAGAAATGTTAAAGGGGGTTGTTCATCTTTAAATTCACTTTTAGGGCAGAGACAGACGACAAGATTCGGGGAGATTTAGTCGCCAAGTGCCATCCCGCCGGTGATTTAGATTCTAGCTGGCGTGGAGGCAGTTCGGGGAGATTAGTCGCCCGAAGAAGATGCGATTTGTTGCCGGGTGACTAATCTCCCTGAATCTTCTCATCTGTCTCTGCCCTTAGAATATTATAATTTTAGATCATTTTTATGTGTGGTTATTGAGTTATTTACCTTTTTGTTCAGCAGCTCTGCAGTTTGCAATTTCAGCAATCTGGTTGCTAGGGTCCAAATCACCCTAGCAAACATGCACTGATTTGAATAAGAGACTGTAATATGAATAGGAGAGGGCCTGAATAGAAGGATCAGTAATAAAAAGTAACAATGACAATACATTTGCAGCCTTACAGAGTATTTGTTTTTTTAGATGAGGAGATGGGGGTCAGTGACCCCCATTTGAAAGCTGGAAAGAGTCAGAAGAAGAAGACAATTAATTTGAAAACTAAAGGAAAAATAAAAATCACATAACAGTGAGCCACTCCTTTAATATTGTTATACCACAGTACCACAACACGTTAAACAAAAGGTTGAACCTGCTGGATGTTTTAGTTTAGTTTTAGATATAGGCAACATATATATAATATCTAGGTACTAGTGCCGGCCAGCCCGCAACTCGCTGGTCGGGTGGGTTGGGGCCGACTCCTGCACAAAATCTTCGGGTCGTGGGCGGGTCTGGGTCGAGCTCTTCTCCTGCTCTCCCCGCCCCACGACCACTTCACGCGTCAAAATTTATAGACTTGTACCCGCCCCAGTCCCTTTTGTGACGTCACTGCAGGCGGGTGCGGGTCTATAAATAGAGGGGCAGCAGCGGGCCGGGTGTGTATTTGGAGGGGACGTGTTAGGGTCGGTGGGGGTTGATTCTGGACCTGCACATCACTTCTAGGTACACTTAGAATTTTCTGCTAGCGTATCCAACCTGCAGAGCTATAATTCTCTGTTGCTGAAGCAGGATATCCACATTTTCTGCAATGTCAGTAATACTCACAGAACAAAGTGTGGTTAAATAGAATGGATACTTAAAGGCACATTTATCAAAGGTCGAATCTTGAATTCATGTGAATTTTTTTTAACTCTAATAAATTCGATTCGAGTTTGGATTATTCACAATTCAAATTTGAGAGTATTGAACATAAAAAAAGGTGTCAAATTTTCTATTTGACCCTTAATTTCATCTGCAAATTAGCATTATTAATATTAGTGCTAAATCACAAAATCAAGTTTGAAATGTCCTTTGTGGCAATGGGGCCCTGATTTGAGTCACACCAGGGTGCCATCGGCTAGGAGCTGAGCAAGGTTTATCCCCATGACCCAAAATTATATAGATAGGTAAATTGGCCCCTGATATACCGGACGCCTACTTTATTTCATTGTCATTGTTGTAACAATTCCTGCTTTTTTTTTAGAAATGGCCGATGCGTTCCAGGCTTTACATTGGCGCCACAGGACAGTTCCTACACCAGTCAACGTCCTCTCAAAGCCAAGAGCAAGATGAGAATACGCCCTGAATGAAAAGCTCCATCTGCACTACCAGGATTCTGCCTCCATAGCAGACTGTGACATGTTATATACGGACATGAAAGAATTGCACATTTGTGATGGGAATCCTGGGACTTTATCTTCTACTCTATGTCTGCATGTGTCCCACCTTTCCATTCCACGTGAGAACTGTAGCCTAGGATAAGACGATGGTTTCACAGCTGCAGTTAATAGGATTTGCTCTATACATTTTATTAGAAACAGCAAATATCTACTTAAAGTATTTTTTTTTTTTTTTAAAAGGGAAACAAAGGGGTCACGCAGAATTAAATATTGAATTAACTCTTCAGTATGTTATTCCAACTGGTTTTTGCTAATATTTTTGTCTGGTATCTGCAAGTAGAGGCCTGCAGTGGGTCGGGTACCCACGGTTTACCCGCAAAAACCTGCGGTACACTGCGGGTTGCAGGCAGAGGTTTCGGGAGCAGGTATATGTCAGGTCTTCTCAATAGCGAGTTTTTAGACGCCTAATTCTCAACTTCTAATGATGTCACTTCCGGTTTTCAATGACAGCAGTTCCTTTTTCTTAATGGTCATTGGGTCGCGGATCAGGTTGTGGATAAGGTACTTGCGGGTCGTGTATCGGGTAAGTATGCGGGTTGCGGGTCCAGGTCGGGTTTAAAGGACAAGGAAAGGCAAAAAAATTAAATCCCATTTTTACTTTCTTTAATGAAAAAGAAATCTATCTCCAATATACTTTAACTAAAAAATGTGTACCATTTTTATAAGAAACCTGACTGTATGCAGTGAAATTCTCCCTTCATTTACTGCTGTGGATAGGAATTGTCAGATGGTCCCTAACTGTGGAGCAGGGAAACAATCATACTTATGAACAGCAGGGGGAGCCCCCGCCTTACTTCCCAGCCATGCAGAACTCAAGCAACTTTGTTTATAACGATCCCTAAGCAGCCCAGACCACACTGAGCATGTGCAGGGTCAGGGTCAGGCTAAGATGTTTAACAAAGTTACAAGATGACAGCCCCCTGTGGCCAACTTTGAAAGCATAAATCATTTGTTTGATTAGGCTTGTGGTGCAGTAAGTTCATGCTTCTGTTAAGAATACAAAATACAGCATTTCTAGCATTATTCTATTTTAGACTTGTCCTTTAACAAATTGGTTCCGCGCAGGACTCTACCTTCAAGATCCCTCTGCTGTGTGCACAATATGGTCACTCTCCTTGCTGTGCATTTTCAAGAGGTTTTTGTTTCATTTCTAAGCTCTTTTGAGCACTTGCTATATACAGTACAATGTATTGTAGTCTAGATATTGTCGTTATTCGCCACAAACTCTAACTCTTGAAACAGAATATTGTGTGTCTATAGCTTTAATTAATGTCATTCCCTACAGCTGTCTATGTATTGTGTGTAATGTTTGCCTTGTCTGTGATACAACCCTTACATTTCTGAGACACTACTTGGAATTATTTACTGGGTCCTATTAAGGAATTGTGTATATTTAAGAGAACTGACCTCATGCTTGACTGGAAGATGATTTCTTTGTAAAAATATTTGCACTAAATGCATGCAACAATAGGCTGAGAATTTGTCACGTTTAAGTGCACTGCCAGACTGATTGCAATGATCTCCATGTGAGGGAATCCCCGGTCTATGGATGGGCATCCTTTAAGCAAGAATAATAAATATGTGGAAACAGATCTGAAAAAAATCTGAATCAGGATAACGTTTTGCTGTCATTGTTACTAATCTTGGTTAGATAAAGCCTTGATAAAGCTAATTTCTCTCTAATTTTTTAATTTGATTTTAACTTAACCATGCTGCTAAAGAGGGAAGCCTAATTTAGAACAATCCTATATAATTGATTCAGTCCAATATCGAAGTGTGGGGTGGCGTTTGGGGGGAACCGCTTTCTCAACATTGAACCATGATTTGTGTTTTTTTGAGGTTTAGTTAGTTTCTCCAACAGTATAGGGCTGGTAAAAACGAGACCACAGTCCCGGATACCCTGTCTCCTCCAGCTTTGTGGTGTCCCAGGGATAACAAACAAACAGGCAGTAGAACACGGGACAACTCCACCACTTCTTTTCTTTATTTTCCTATCTATCATGTTCAGTGAGCAGTTGGTTCAAATAATTAAATTATAAATCCATTTACCGGCTACTAATTAATTTTTTCTATGAACTGTGTATTTAATTAAGTGGTTATTTATTGCACTGCATATTATATTAAGATAAGCTACTAAGCACATTTTTAATTAAAGTAAATAAATTAATTAACAGGATCACAGAAGATTTGAGAATTCATTTCTTTTTTATTCAATTTAATGTATGAATTCTAATTTATTGCACTGCGCTTTAATTAACAAGAGCCATTTCAATTAACAATTGAACCAATCATCTCTCAGAAACAAAAGATCACTTTTTGTATTTGGTTTTAATAAATTTTTTTCCATGAAATAAAAACCCGACACAACCCATTTTAAATGGGGGGGGGGGGGGGCTGAAAAAGCACAATAGCTGAGCAGCCCCTGGTCTCTACCAGTGCTATTAGTCCATAGGAAAAAATAGAGATTGCAAAATGATTATTGCACCGTGTTAATGAATAAGCTTAGCAAAGATGAAATGCAATAAGCATTGTCTGGTTCCATTGTTTAATAACAAGGATCCTGCAGTTCCGATTTCAGGCACTTCAGTTGTGGTTATGTCATCAAATTCCAGTTGGCCCCTTGAAAATATATATATGTGTATAGTAGTCTCTAATAGAAAAAGTCATCAGAGGGAGGTGCATAAGAAAATCCCACAAATGCATCGTCTGCCTCTTCCACGCTGGCATTCACGATTGAATAGTCAGAAGACACGCAGACTGAATACGGCACCATTTCTTCAGTAAATTCCTTATCAAAATTTGATATATCATCAGGGCCATTCTAAACAGGAGAAAAGGCTTCAGTTATAGATAAAAAAAAAAAAAGATATAGAAATGGCTGATTTGGGTAATTTAGCTTTCCGCTGCTCTCCAGATCACCTCAAACATAGATGTAGAAGCAGCGGCTCTAGCATTTTCATTAACAGATTCCTTTCCTTATATAAAAAAAAAGTATTTTCCATGTGGAATTACTCCTATCATTTAATTTCTTATAGTATAATAATGTTTCCGGCTGAAAATAATTCTATATACAGTACATGTACATGGATGCACCGAATCCAGGATTCGGTTTGGGATTTGGCCTTTTTCAGCAGGATTTGGCCTAATCCTTCTGCCCGGCCGAACCAAATCCTAATTAGCACATGCAAATTAGGGGCGGGGAGGGAAATCGATTGACCTTTTGTCACAAAACAAGGAAGTAAAAAATGTTTCCCCCTTCCCATCACTAATTTGCATATGCAAATTAGGATTCAGAATCGGTTTGATATTCGGCTGAATCTTTCGCAAAGGATTCAGGGGTTTAGTCAAAGCCATAATAGTGGATTCGGTGCATCCCTAACATTTTTACATTCTTAGCAGAATTTCATCATAATATGCAGCACATGGAGAGACACTTTACTCACCACGTGGGGATCATAAGGAGGAGTGATCTTCTTGTCAACTAGATCAGTCCAGTTTATAGAGGCAAAAAAATCATGATTCTTAATGTCTTGCTGTTAAAAGAGAAAAAAATACTCCATATTGTACATGAGATATAACTAAAAAACAATGCAAATGCTACTTGATTAAGAATTATGATATAAATAAAATATGCAAGATATATAGTGAATAATGTACCCCTAATAAGGATATTAGATGTCACTGAGAAGTTCCATGACCAGTGAAATCACAAGGCCTCAGGGGTTAGGGTTAAAGGATAAGTCAACTTATCAACAATGCCTTGTTAGAGGGATGGAAGACTTAAATTATGAGGGTAGACTGTCAAGGTTGGGGTTGTTTTCTAATGTCCTCTTACAATTACATTAGAGGACATTATAGACAAATAGCAGGGGACCTTTTTACCCATAAAGTGGATCACCGTACCAGAGGCCACCCCTTCAGACTAGAAGAAAAGAAATTTCATTTGAAGCAATGTAGGGGGTTCTTCACAGTGAGGACAGTGAGGTTGTGGAAAGCACAACGGTGTATGTACCAGAAACAAGTTAGCCTATGATTAAGTGTCCCTGATGGACACAAAACTCGTCAGGCTTTTGGTTTTATACATAATGTAAAATAAAGACTTTTTTCTATCATTCGTAATTTTGGCTCCTGGATTCCATTACATTTCACAAAAAGCATGAATCTATAGGATCATCAGGATAAGCTTACCACTTTCTCAGTTGGGTGCAGGTGTTCATGCCCCAGACCTTCAGCATAGGGGAGTAATTTGCAGCAATTCAATGACAGGCATGGAACCACTCCGGAACATCCATCAAACAAATAGTAGAATCCAAGAGCCAAAGTTAAAGTATAAAAATAAAATGTTTCTTTATTTTACATTATGTCTAAAAGATAAAGCCTTACGCGTTTCGTGCCATCGAGAGACACTTAATCATAGGCTGATTAATTAGCCTAAGATTAAATGTCCGTGGATGACACGAAATATAGAAAGATGTTAGTAGTTACTAAGAAGTTCCATGACAGTACAAATGCTTCAGGCCTCAGGCTTAGTGTTTTTATACAGGTCATGGAACTAAAAGGTGGCTTCTAAAAATTGAAGTGTAATCACAAGTGTCTTTGTCAACGCAAGAGTGAAGAAACAGTAAGCACTACAAGAAATAGAATTTCACCCTCATCTTGCTTATCGTAGCTGAGCACAGCAACCAGAAAAACACAGAATAAATGTTCTGGAGTTCATACATGCCACATACTTTAAATACCATTGTACGAAGATGCTATAATTATCATCAATACCACCATACATTAGTTGAAAATCCTAGCAATATGCACCATTTGAATTCAGTCCCGCCACAGTGGCACATTAAAAAGTGTACTCACAAAATCATTATAAACCCCGAGTCGCATCTTTGGGTTCTTCTCAAGAAGTTCTTCCAAGATAGAGATAGCAGGCAAACTTATATCAGGCCTTGTAGTAAGGGGCTTGTGTAGAATATTCTCATACATTGTAGCTGTGTCACGATTATAAAAGGGTGGCTGAAAACAAGCAATACGTATGCACATTTTGTAGTCTTGTAGAGAAAAAAAAAAGCTTTCAGTAATAGTTGCTGTAAAAAGTTGCTAAGAAGGCATAGAGGACAAAAAACAAATATAGAATATATTATATAATACTGTATATATTTATATTATTTATATATAATATATATCTATATAATATTGTGAATAAAGTACCCCCTCTTGTAAAATATAAGGATATTATATGTTACTGAGGACCATATAAAAACACGAGGCCGAAACCACAAGTTTCAGTGAGGCAAGCTACAGAAATGACATCATTAAGCACGGATTATAACCGATGACATCACTAAGCAATGTTTATAAGGATATGATTTACATGATATTCATGGCTCTTGTGTATTTTATAGACAGGGCTTTGTAACTCTTACCTTCCGTGCCTCACAATGTGCTTGTTTGATAATTTATGAATCTATCAGGAACAAATTCAGGGGAAGATTCACTGGCTGTTGGGGGGACCCAGAATTATACTTACCAGTCCATGCAACATTTCATACAGGACAGAGCCAAGGCACCACCAATCCACTGTGTTGTCATATGGTTGCTTCAATATAACTTCAGGCGCAAGATACTGAAAGAGAAGGGAGTCATATGAAAAAAACCCATATAGCTAAACATAACTGCCATCATATCCTTTTACAGGTATGGCATCCTTTATCCCAAAACCCATTATCCAGAGAGTTCCCAATAATGGACTCCATTTTATCCAAATAATACAAATTTTGAAACATTACTTCCATTTTCACTGTAATTATAAAGCAGTGCCTTTGTAATTGATCCAAACTAAGATATATTTAATCCTTTTTGGAAGCAAAACCAGCCTATCGGGTTTATTGATATTTACATGATTTTCTAGTAAGATATAAAGATCCACATTACAGAGAGATCCCATATCCGAAAAACCCCAGGTCCGCAGAATTCTGCATAGCAGGTCCTATACCTGTACTAATGACACAGCAAGGGGCTTTTATGCTCATATTGCTGTTGCTGAATTTAAAACCTGTTTTGCTTAAGGTGATGCTCAGTTGTATCTGTAAAAAAAAGTAATGTGATTTTTTAATCAAATTCCCCTTCCCCCAATAGTACATGCAAGTGCCTTGGATTCTGAGAATCCAGCTGTCATCTAGCTACAGAATTTACAGCCTTTGTACCAGGAAGAGGGTTGGTGCATGGATTTAAACAGCCTACGGGATTTATTGGTACATTTAATTCAGTTGCCAAAGAAGCAGCCACCAAAGATCAAGTTATAGGTGATAATGACATTTCCTATTAGAACAGGGTTACAGGGTACGTAAGTATCACTGAAAGGAGAATTAAACCCTAAAAATAAATATGGCTTAAAAGAGGCTGCTTTGATGTTCTTCTGCTTAGGAAAAGAAACTTGAAAACCTTTCTCAAATCTATCCTAAGCATAAGAACATAAGAGCAGCCTCTTTCTTTTTCCTGACAACTTCGTTGACTACTTGGTGGTCAGACTGGTTGGGAAATGGTCAGCAGGTGGTGCTGTTGAAACAAAATTCTTTCATATTAACAATACATGTATGCGTTAATATCTTGGATTAAAAAGAAAATAAATAATGAATGTAAATTTAAAAAGTGCTTAGAATAGCACCCTCATCAATATTACATTGACTTTTTTTAAAGGTTTATTTATCCTTTAAGTAAAAACAGATGTTTGATTGTAATCATCTCTTACCTCTGGTGTCCCGCAAAAGGTGAATGTGGTGTCAGAATTTGAGATCCCTTCCTTGCATAGACCAAAATCAGTTAATACAATATGACCCTGAAAAAGCCCAAAAAACTGCATCATTTCCCATTGTCTGGGATACGTTGTTTACAAGCAAACAAAGGGGTGTTACATATATACCAGTAAGATAAATGAAATATAATTACCTGAGAATCCAAAAGAATATTTTCAGGTTTTAAGTCCCTGAAACAAAAGCAAAGTATATTTAGTATGGATGCAGTCAGGAGCGAGCCCTTTCAAATGATTTTGAACTGCAGTCTAATGTCAAACATGAGGGTATGTTTATCAAAGAGTGAAGTTAGAGATCACCACAGTCCTCTAGAGTGAGATTCTGCCACTCTCCGTTCATTTCTATGGGATTTTGAAAGGCGTATTTATCAAAGGATGAACTTTCACCCATTGATAAATACTCTTTTAAAAATCTCATAGAAATGGTTGGAGAGTGGCGGAATTTCACTCTAGAGGACTGTAGTGATCTCTAACTTCACTCTTTGATAAATATACCCCGTGGAGTTTTCTATGCTGCTAGATATCTATGCTGGCAGAGAACATGCTAGTGAGCTGCCATTCAGAAGCACTGACAGATACAGCAGCTGTGACAGTGCCACATTAGGGTTAAGTGTTTGAGTTAGGGTTAATTGTGACAGCCTTATTAAGCTATAAAGGATCTGCTGTTGCTGATAGTTGGACAACAGAAGCTGGAAGTCACAGACTGATATACGGTACTTCTTTTTAAGGGCAGAGACACACGATTAGATTCGGGGGAATTAGTCGCCCAGCGACAAATCTCCTCTTCTTTGGGGCGACTAATCTCTCTAATCTGCCTTTCCGACTGCTAGAATGAAAATCGCTGGCAGGATGGCTTTGGAGCGCTTCGTTTTCCGAAGTCGCCTGAAGATGCCTCACAAGGAATCTTTGGGTGACTTCGGAAAACAAATCGTTTCGAGTGCCATCCCACCGGCGATTTACATTCTAGCCAACGGGAAGGCAGTTCGGGGAGATTAGTCGCCCCGATGAAGAGATTTGTTGCTGGGCGACTAATCTCACCGAATCTGACCATGTGTGTCAGCCCTAAGGATGAAATTATAAACTCTTATTTTGTGGTACATACCTGTATATGATATCAATGGAATGCAAGTAGCCCAAAGCACAGCCAATTTCTGCAGAGTAGAACAGAGCTCTAGGCTCTGCAAAATATCGCTCTCTTTGTAAGTGGAAAAAAAGCTGCATAAAAGGAAATATTGTTAGAAGAAAGTCACTCTGGCCAATAAACAATTCTTAGCAATTCTTAGTTCTTTATAAAGCTGTACAGAATATCTTTAGCCAGGTTGCACAAAACAAAGAACCCTGTTGTTTTACAGGATGGAATGTCTTCTACTCTGTTTAATGGCTGCAAAGTTCTCTAGTGCTCCTACTTCAAAACAAATAGGGATAAGGTATCCTGTCCCCAGTATACAAGAACACACAGAGCATGTTACACATACAGGTACTAAAGTATATCCACCATTTTTTCTATAGGGACAAAGGTACACTTTATTAGAAGCCGATAGGTGGGTTTGAAACTTAATATAACTTACACTATCAGAGAGGAATCTTGTAGTTTATAAA
Organism: Xenopus petersii; assembly: GCA_038501925.1. NCBI lineage: Eukaryota > Metazoa > Chordata > Amphibia > Anura > Pipidae > Xenopus > Xenopus petersii. The sequence goes on along the minus strand of CM076683.1, from coordinate 110,284,307 downwards.
TTGATTATATTATACAAGTAGCAGCATTTGGAAGCTGGTATTTTGACAAAAACTATATGCTATATATACATTCCCTTTAAGGGTGGTGGCAGACATGGCTACGCTGGGAGATCAGTCGGCAATCGTCAAATCGGCTCTTCTTCGGACAACTAATCTCCCCTAAATGCCTTCCTGCCGGCAAGAATGTAAATCGCCGATGGGATGCCACTCGGATCGATTTGGCTTTCCAAAGTCGCCGAAGTTTCCTTGTGAGGCAACTTCAGGCAACTTCGGAAAACAAAGCGATCCGAGTGCCACCCAGCTGGTGATTTAAATTCTAGCTGACTGGAAGGCATTTAGGAGAGATTAGTCGCCCGAAGAAGAGCTGATTTTTAGTAGCCAAATCTGCCACCACCCTAAAGGAACAATATATACTTCATATGGCTTTTCTTGTCAAGACACATCCCATTTCACAGACTAAGCAACATTTCATAATTTCCATTTCTTTTAATCTCTGGAGAAAAAGTGTTGGACTTTTAGCCCTCTTCATCTATTGTATTCTGAGAAGCATGGAGTCAGTCTTTCTGAGCTGTTGGCTCATACTGGCTTGTGATAACCCACCTTCCCTTTATATTTGATTTTGGAATTTTCTCAGCAACACCAATAAGTGCCACAAGCTTGTGGTGATGCCTTTAACTTCTATGTTTATAACTTCTATATTTATAACTTTTATATTTAAGGATCCCCAGAATATTGTGAGGAAAATATGTAAGAGTAGACAATCAAAACTATATTATAAGTACTGTTGATATTATGATTACATTTATACATTTGTTTTTTTTAGGGATGCAGCAAATCCAGAATTCAGTTCGGGATTCACCCGGCCAAACCGAAACTGAATTTGCATATGTGACTTTTTGTCACAAAACAAGGAAGTAAAAAAATGTTTTCCCCTTCCCACCCCTAATTTACATATGCAAAGTAGGATTCGGTTCGGAATCTTTCCCGAAGGATTTGGGGGTTCAGCCGAAACCAAAATAGTGGATTCGGTGCATCCCTAGTTTGTTTTTAAAAAAGTATACATAGCATCCATCCATTGCCATTTTAACATTTTATTGTTTTAAGAATTTCTGACCATAATCGTCCAGAAAGTTTATCACTTTAAGTTTTCTATAGCTGAAACTTATGTATGCATAACTATATTTTTAAAGAGTTACATGTATACACACTACCAAAATCTACGAAAAAGTTTCCAAAGTATCCTTTCAATATTAGCCGAGATATAGTACATACCTCACCGCCATTTATAAAATCCAGGACAAAAAACAACTTGTCGGACGTTTGAAAGGAATAGTGTAGTGTTACTAAAAATGGATGTTTCACATTTTTTAGCAGTACGTTCCGTTCGGCCATGATGTGCTTTTGCTGCAAGAGGGGTACAAATCATAAACATCAGAAACCATTTCTGAAACAAGAAATTTTGAAAGAGATAAAATAATGTTTGGTTTTGGAATATATCTTTTGTCCAAATATCATGTTTCTCATTTGTAAAGTTGTCCCCTCAGTGTCAGAGTAGTGAATACCTAGCTTGATGGCTAATTAGAGTAAGATTTGGGGTGAATCCAAGCTTACTGTAACAACAATAGGCTTATATATCTAATACAGGCATGGGATCCAGTATCTGGAAACCCTTTAACCAGAAAGCTCTAAATTATGGAAAGGCCATTGATCCATTTTATCCAAATAATCCAAATTTTTAAAAAAGATTTTCCTCTGTAATAATAAAACAACACCATGTACTTGATCCAAATTGAGAAATAATGAATCCTTATTGAAAGCAAAACCAGCCTATGTGGTTTATTTAATGTTTACATGATTTTCTAGTAGACTTAAGGTATGAAGATCTAAATTATGAAAAGATCCATTATCCAGAATGCTACAGGTTCCGAGCATTCTGGATAACAGGTTCCTACCTGTAAACAGGGCCACCTTCATAAATCATGGGGGCAAAATTTTCTGGGCTCCCTGGTCGCCATCTGCCCCCAAGCCTCACCCACCCCACAGTAAAAAGGCCACACAGACAGTTATAAAAAGCCATTGGTGCCCGGGGTCCCCCACAAGTTATTAAAAGCCACTGGTGGCCAGGACCCCCTTCAATTAAAAAAAAAAAAACTACATTGGTGGCCACCCCCCCCCCAACAAGTTATAAAAAGCCATTGGTGATCAGCCCACCCCCAGCAAGTAAAAAAAAAATATGGATGGCCAGGACCCTCCTTTAAGTTAAAAAAAGAACATTGGTGGCCAGCCCCCCCCCAAAAGTTCAAATAGAATTGCTTGCCAAGGTGCCCCATAAAATCAAGTAAGTGAAGAATGTCTGGGCCCCTGTAAGAGCAAAAATCTATGGGGCCCGGGACAATTGGAGAGAGTACAGAGACTAAGTGCAACTAAATTGGTTAGTGGGATGGAAGACTTAAATTATGAGGGTAGACTGTCAAGGTTGGGGTGTTTTCTCTGGAAAAAAGATGCTTGCGAGGGGACACAATTACACTTTACATTAGAGGACATTATAGACAAATAGCAGGGGATCTTTTTACCCATAAAGTGGATCACCGTACCAGAGGCCACCCCTTTAGACTAGAAGAAAAGAAATTTCATGTGAGGCAACATAGGGGGTTCTTCACAGTGAGGTTAAGTTGTGATGCTGATTCTGTTAATGTCTTGGATGATTCTTTTGGACAGACATAATATCATAATATCAAAGGCTATTGTGATACTAAACGCTATAGTTAGTATAGGTATGGCTATATATAATATATGTGAAAGTATGGAGGGTGTGTTTATGGATGCTGGGTTTTCATTTGGAGGGGTTGAACTTGATGGACTTTGTCTTTTTTCAACCCGATTTAACTATGTAACTGTGCCCCCCTGATGGCAGCCCTGACTGTACACTGTCATGATCAGGGGGGGGATGAAGGAGGAGGTAAGTAAAAATCTCCACACCTTAGGGCGATAATTGTTATGGAATAGCATGCATTCTGACTAGTAGAAATGAAACATAAACATGTCCTAGCAAAGATTACCTCTTTCTTATTGAGAATAACAGTCTTCTGTAACACTTTGACTGCATAATAACGTCCATCACGCTTTCCTCTAGTAAGCACAACCTGCAACAAAACAACATACATATGGTAACCCTGCCAGCAAGCAGATTGGGAACTTCAAATACCCATAAAAACTCACCTTTCCAAAGCTCCCTTTTCCAATCAATTTGAGGTATTCAAAGTCTGAAGGCTTAGCACTGCAAAGATTTCAAATGGAATAAGATGGCACAGCAAGGTGACCACAACCTGCAACTCTTCTGCTGTTGCTGCCCCCCCAAAAATGAATATTAACTTACCCAGAGCTTTGCAATTTATGTTTACTGTCTATATGCATACAACACAAACATATTTTTGGTTAGCCTTTTGAAAATCAAACTTACTGAGGGTTTCCAGAGGGTCCCAGGTTGACTTCCCTTGAGGCAGAACCATTCTGTTAAAGGAAAAATGGAACAGCAATCTTTAGTGGCAGTGTCTGACCAATGAGCTGAATCAATTGCCTCATCCAAGTTCATGATTAATAACCACCTTTAATTTGTCCAACACAGCTTTAAGGTTATTGTGCAACTACATCACCTTTCCTCCGCGTTTCGCAGACTCCGATCTGCTTTCTCAAGGACTTCTCACAGAAAACCTTCAAAAAAGTCCTTGAGAAAGTGGATCGGAGTCCATGAAACTCGTTGGATAAAGAGTGAGAAATCCGTATATCTGAAACTACTCCAAGAACGAGTTGAGAGAGCTCGAAATCCAGACGATAGAGGGACTGATTGCCGGCACGGTACTGGTTCTGAGCACCAAACACACACAGAGTGGGACAGAGAGCGAAACACAAGTACAAATAAGAAACTTATATGCGATTACTATTTTTTTTATCCTATGAGTGTAACTTTGTATGTGGGGATATGTTGAACTATAACTAAATACTGCACTTAGAAAAGATCCCTTGTCTCTTTGCGCTTTTATTTTTAACTACAGATTTCTATACATTTGGAGCGGGAGTATTCCATTATTAAAAGCTGCAGAGCGGGGAAGTGAATATTCTTGAAAGAAACGGCGATCCCTATTAACCTCATCAGGAGTGCCGCAGGTGTTACATTGGTGTTTTCACAAATATGAACTTTGTTTTTTTACCTTTTGATCAGTTCTTTCATCTTCATCCTCTGATGGATCAGATTGATGCTTGGGAGAGTCCAGCTGAAGGAAGGACTGGACATCAGGGCTAGAATAGCACAATAAAAATGTAATATATAATATTTATAAACTATGGAAAGTGATACAAGTGTGTTATTATTCATTCAGCAGTTGCTTCTCTCTTGACCTGTGGATAAAATGCAGACAAAGGGACTCTGAGGCTGTGCTAGTGTGCCATTAGCCTACAAAGCATTTCTCCTCCTGGGATGTAGAGAATATCAAACCTAGTTAATCAGGGCCTGAGACTGCCATGTCTGTGCATCCATTGTTACATATATGGAGTCCAAAAAAATATGCAGTATAAAAAACAAGTGTTAGCTCTATGGATGAAGAGAAACAGATGCTGAGAGAGGAATCATGAATATAAACTTGATTATTTCAGAAACGATACAGAATATTTATTTGATTGTATGTAAAAAGTTTCTTATTTCAGTATGATGAAGCTTATATTAAATTTTCATTTTCACGATGTGCACCATAAGCCAGGACATATTGTGATAGCACCAGGTTATGGAAACCATTATATGGACCAATCCAGCCCTGATTTCTAATGGTGCCAATCACAGCTTATATTGCTGAGCCAATGGGGTGCCATCTAGGGTAAGAGCACACCCGGGACTCGGGGAGATTTAGTCGCCTGGCGACTAAGCGCCTCTTCTTTGGGGCGAACGCCTTCCCTCTGTCTTGCAGCGGCTATAATGAAAAGTCGCCTGTGGCATGGCACATACGACGGTTTGTATTCCAAAGTTGCCCGAAGTTGAAGCACCGCATGTGCCATGCCACAGGCGACTCTTCATTATAGCCGAAAGAAAGAGGGAAGGCGTTTGGGGAGATTAGTTGCCCCAAAGAAGAGGCGATTAGTCGCCAGGCGACTAAATCTCCCCGAATCTCCAGGTGTGTCCTTACTCTTAGTCTACATGTAGAATCCAGATAATGAAGAGCTATCACAAGACTTGGGGCTATGTTTATTTGGTACAGCTAACTTAAGCTCGTCATACAAGGTTGCCAAATCAGCATATCTATGCTCAATTTAGCTACTCGTGCACTGGCCCAAATTGGGTTGATCTGATCACTGGCCCCAGAGGTTACTACAGTCCCAATGTTTGAAAACTGCATCTACACACCAGCACAGTTCTTATCTAATGGGAAAGTCACACCTGCCCAATTTATATTGGTCGCGGTTGACTCTGTTTTGCCCCCTGTATGGCCACCTTTAGAGAAAGTCTTGGTTATGTTTACACTCACAGCAAAGGTCAATTATCTGAGGGGTGAATGCAGACCAGGCTGACTACAATTTACACAACACAGAAATTATCAAAATTTAATTTTTTTACCAATTGCCACCCCGTTAAGATGGGACAGTTCCTTAGAGTAAAAAAAATTGTTGCTCAATTTAAATGTATAACATAAAGCAAATTATTCTCATGTCAGAGAGTGAAATCCGCTTTAAGAAACACGCTAACATTTCCTAATTACTTGCATTCATCTTCTCCAGAAGCATATTAAGTTATAAAAAAAAACAAACAACAAATTCCCCTTTGTAACATAAATAGGAACATGCCAAATCCAGGATTTTGCAAGATTTGGATTTGGTCCAGTGGATTCCTTAAAATGACATGACTTCAGAGCTCTGGATGAAAGTAACATCTTTTTGTTGGCAGGTGATACAATTTTTGATGTATCTCAAATTTTAATATTCAAATTCGGGTTCAGATTTGGTTCAATATTTGGCCAAATTTATATGGACATCTGGTGTTCAGCCAAATAAAATATAAATGTATTCAGTGCTAAAATAATAAAACAATACATAATAAAATGTAAAAGGACTGTAAAACTATTTTGCCTAAATAGTTGTAAACACTGCACTACTATTATTACTATATAAATATCAGGCATTTATGAAGAGACAACATATAACATAGTGCTGTACAATGGAATAAGCGTATACATGGAACGTATAAAAATAGTAGGGATGCACCAAATACACTAATTTGGATTTGCATATGCAGATTTGGATTCGGTTCGGCCGGGCAAAAGGATTCGGCCAAATCCTGCTGAAAAAGGCAGAATCCTGCCGGAACCCCAAACCAAATCCTGGATTCGGTGCATCCCTAAAAAATACATGAGGGCTCTGCTGAAAAGAGCTTACAATCTAAAATGTTACCAGTCACCAAAATATAAAATGATAGTAAAAGACACATGCCTAAAAATGTCAATGGGTTAAAAACCCTTGTGTTAAAGAAAGGCCCCTATTTATTTGATAATGCTTACAAATTACATATACACAGTAGTACCTGTATAACAAACACATAGGTTGTTATTTACTAAACTCTGAATGCCAAAACCCCCCAAAAAATTTAGTTTTTTTAGTATAAAATCCAAAATTTTAGTGGAAATTTTTTTTTCGGGATTTATTATACCGCAAGGATGGAATAAGTCCAAATCCGAAAATCCTGAATATTCCGAAGATTTCATGGTTTTCGGATGGAAAATCTTTATGTTAAAGAAAGGCCCCTATTTATCTCATTATGCTTACAAATTACATATACACAAAGTAGTACCTGTATAATGGACACATAGGAGCACATTTACTTAGCTCGAGTGAAGGAATAGAAGAAAAAACATTTTGCATGTCGAATGTTTTTTTAGGCTACTTTGACCATCGACTATTACTTCGAATCGAACGATTTGAACTAAAAATCATTCGACTATTCGACCATTCTATAGTCGAAGTACTGTCTCTTTAAAAAAAACTTCGACCCCCTACTTCGCCAACTAAAACCTACCGAGGTACAATGTTAGCCTATGGGAAAGGTCCCCATAGGCTTTCTAGCAATTTTCTGATCGAAGATCTAGCAATTTTTCGATATTCGAAGTCGAAGGATTTTAGTTTGACGGTCGAATATCGAGGGGTTAATTAACCCTCGATATTCGACCATTAGTAAATGTGCCCCATAGGGTGTTATTTACTAAACTCCGAATGTCAAAAACCTCAAAAGAATTGTGTTTTTTTTTTTTAGTATTTTAGAATCCAAATTTTTCCAATTTTAGAATCCAAATTTTTACAAATTTGTACAATTGTCGGAAAAGTGTATTAATAAATAAGGAGAAAAAACCCGTTCGGATTTGGCCAGTTTTTTTCAGAAAATATTAATATAGATAGGCCTCATAGAGCAATGCAAAATAATAGAATATGGGGCATAAAACTGGTTAACATTTAAAGTTTTATATTACGTATAAAAAATGTTGCCACTCATTATGATATAAAAGGATAGCAAAAGACATCTAACTGAAATAACCATAATATATATGAGCCCTTTTTGTTTATGCTATAGAAAAACTCCAAAAGGGTACAATTAAAGGACCAGTAACATAAAAATTGTTAGAATATAATCAAAACTAAAACACGAAGGCAAATTAAACTTTCAAATTGCAAAGTCTGTATTAAGAAATAACTCACCGAAACTGCGCTTGCGCTCTTCTTCAGAAAAGGCGACGATCCATCCTGTGGCACTCGATTTCTCCTCTCTGGCTATCTCCTATAAGGAAGGCAGGGCGGAGAAATCGAGCGCCGCGTGATGGATTGCCCAATCGCTTTCTGAAGAGGAGCGCAAGCAGAGTTTCGGTAAGTTATTTCTTTATAACGACTTTGCGATTTGAAAGTTTCATTTGTCTTATTAAGCTCCCCATAGAGGCGACGATTCTTCTTGCCGAACGACCGATTTTAGGGAAGCCCGACCAATCCTTCGAAATTATTGTGCGGTTAGTGGTATTCGAACGATAGTACATCTTACGATTTTTCGCCCGACATCTGTCGGGAAATTGATCGGCCAGGTCAAAAAATCTTTGTCGGTCCCAGTGCAATCTATCTATGTTTGCAGGGCCAAGCAGGCAGCTCCCCTTTGTTTTCCTGGTAAATTGGTCTTTTTAGTTGATGGTAAATTTGTACGATCGTTCTGAGAAGATCGTGGTCTCACGATCAGGATCTGATCTTTTAAAAATCTCAGTTAAAGATGTCGGCTCGCACACCCAGGCCTTCAATCAGAGTAGCCAGGTGCTCAATGTTGGAGGGATCGGCACCCTCCCCAAGGTCAATAGTAGAAATACACTGGCACACACGGCAATTCAAACAGGGAAATCCCTTGTGTCTTTATTTGCAGAAAAGCAACGTTTCGGGGCAGTACCCCTTTGTCAAGCTTGACAAAGGGGTACTGCCCCGAAACGTTGCTTTTCTGCAAATAAAGACACAAGGGATTTCCCTGTTTGAATTGCCGTGTGTGCCAGTGTATTTCTACTTTTAAAAATCTCAACATCTATGGCCAGCTTTAGTGTTGGTTTTTTTTAATCTATTCTAATGAATTTTTTGATGTTATTGGTCCTTTTAAAGAACCAGTGTCGGACTGGGATGCCAGGGGCCCACTTTCCAAACTATTATTCCTCCTTTTCTCACTCAACCTCTTTATTCTCCTAGTATTTTATATCTACTTACTATATTCTTCCATTATTATGGATTTTTTTCCCATAATGAAATAGGGAATGACCATGAAATAGGCCAAATTAGAAGCAAGAGGGCCCACTGACACCTGGGCCCACCGGGAGTTTTCTTGGTATCCTGGTGGGTTAGTCCAACACTGAAAAGAATTGATAATCATAATACAAAAAAATAGGAAAGAATATGAAAAGACTCACTTTGAAAACTGCAGCCAATTCATGATTTACATAGTAACCCAGAATTCCTTGGCAATCCGCAAATGCATATATCCCCAGATCCTCCTATATCAGTTACAGTTGCTTCAGATAGGAAAATACTCCCATTGGTATAGCTGTACTTCGCTATTGCGTCTCCATGTCAGGAACAACGGCTTTACACTGAACTCATAGTAGCTTACTACCCTTTGTTTTAAGATCCTAAACTCACTTCCACCCCCTCCATTGTTTTCAGGGAGGGGAAAGGGTTGGAATCCTGGGCTGAAACAAATTGTTTACAATTCTTTACGAGAATTTGTTTCCCAGAGCTCTTATCTAGAATCAAGACCACCTGGTTCCAGATTTCCAGGATTTGCAGGTTTGGAAACTCCTGCCATTAACCAAAGATACTACAGACTGATAGGAGAGGTCAGTCGCTTTATTTCTGAAAGGGTAATCCACTTTGACTTTTTTATATTGTGGTTGGATGAAATTTTGGAAGCTGGTAATATTGGAGGCAATAACACTCTTATCTAGATTTATAACAAAACAACATGAAAGTCATAAATTGGTACACAACAGGAAAACAAATATGGGATATATAATCGGAAATACCTGGGACTTTCCTGGTAAGGGTTTTTTATCCATAATAAGGCGAACCGTGCCTTTAAAGGGGTGTTTCACCTTTAAGTTAACTTTTAATATGTTATATAATAGCTAATTTTGAGCAACATTTCAATTGGTCTTCATTATTTATTTTGTGCAGTTTTTTAATTATTTACCTTCTTCTTCTGACTCTTTTCAGCTTCCAAATGGGGGTGACTGGCCCCATCTAAAACAAATGCTCTTTAAAGCTACACATTTATAGTTATTTCTACTTGTTAATACACATCTTTATATTCAGGCCTCTCCTATTCATATTCCAGTCTCTGATTTAAATCAATGCATGGTTGCTAGGGTAATTTGGACCCTAGCAAACGGACTGCTGAAATTGCAAACTGTAGAGCTACTAAATAAAAAGCTAAATACTGTAAGTAAAAAACCAAATGAAAACCAACTGCAAATTGTCTCTGTATACCGCTCTCTGTGTCATAATAAAAGTTGATTTAAAGGTGAACAACCCCTTTAAGCTACTAAAAAACATTTAAACATAAACAAAAAGCCATAGGATGGTTTTGCCTTTAATATAGCTTTATGTTAGTTTAGTTATGATCAAGGACAAAGTGCTGTCTTATCGTTACAGAGGAAAAATCAATTCAGTGAAACATTAAGAATTGAAATAAGAGTAGGACTGCATGGGAAATGGCAATGCTGCTTTTTCTAGATAATGTGATTCCTGGTAGCATATCCCATTCCTGTACATGTGTTATTATTTAGATTACTTCTGCTATGTGACTTCTACCAATCATTTCTTTAGGGGGATGCTAGAAAGCACAAAGATTATTAAAACAATGCTTCCCAGTTTTATAGCTGCTGCTTTTGTCTCTATGAAGCACAAAGTCCTTGCTTTGTCTTTAACCCTTTCTCTACTGGCAGGCTTTGATCCTTCTGCTTTGTGTGTTGCAAGATAACACACACAGACATTAATGTCATTTATGCTAGACCCCCAGCACAGGTTAAAAGTAATTTTACCAACGAGAAAATGACGTATAAAACAAAGGTTCTTGACATCACATCCCAGTTCTCCTATGTGTATCCACCTGTTATTTTGTGTAATCCAGCCACCCTATTTTATTTAATTTTATTCTAATTTATATTGCTTTATTGTACTCTATTATATTTTAATTTATGGCATTTTATGTTTATATACTTGAAGAACTCAAGCAACATTACTTGAACATTGTATGGAAAAGCAATAAAACATTTCAGTGTTGAAAAAAAGTAATTTTACCCTGATTGTGATGTTAAAGGGATCCTGTCATCGGAAAACATGTTTTTTTCAAAACGCATCAGTTAATAATGCTACTCCAGCAGAATTCTTCACTGAAATCCATTTCTCAAAAGAGAAAACAGATTTTTTTATATTAAATTTTGAAATCTGACATGGGACTAGACATTTTGTCAATTTCCCAGCTGCCCCATGTCATGTGACTTGTGCCTGCACTTTAGGAGAGAAATGCTTTCTGGCAGGCTGCTGTTTTCCCTTCTCAATGCAACTGAATGTGTCTTAGTTAAACATGGGTTTTTACTATTGAGTGTTGTTCTTAGATCTACCAGGCAGCTGTTATCTTGTGTTAGAGAGCTGCTATCTCGTTACCTTCCCATTATTCTTTTGTTTGGCTGCTGGTGGGGAAAAGGGAGGGGGTGATATCACTCCAACTTGCAGTACAGCAGTAAAGAGTGATTGAAGTTTATCAGAGCATAAGTCACATGACTTGGGGCAGCTGGGAAATTGACAATATGTCTAGCCCCATGTCAGATTTCAAAATTGAATATAAAAAAATCTGTTTGCTCTTTTAAGAAATGGATTCAGTGCAGAATTCTGCTGGAGCAGCACTATTTACTGATTCATTTTGAAAAATCTTTTTTTTTCCCATGACAGTATCCCTTTAAGCTGATGCTAGACATGGCTGATTCTTGGCAGGAAGGAAGGAATTGGGTTAGCCACCTCATATGGCAAGGAGAATAAACTCCTTGCAAGGTGGAAACCAAATTATAATTTTACTGTTACTGTCAGATTTAAAATACCTTTACTGAACTAAGAACACTGTATACCTCGGGGCAGATTTACATTGGGTCTAATATCGAGGGTTAATTAACCCTTGATATTCGACTGCCGAATGTAAATCCTTCGACTTCGAATATCGAAGTCGAAGGATTTATCCAAATTAGTTCGATCGAACGAAAAATCACTCAATCGAACGATTAAATCCTTCGAATCGAACGATTCGAAGGATTTTAATCAATCGATCAAACGATTTTTCTACGACCAAAAAAAACCTTAGAAAGCCTATGGGGACCTTCCCCATAGGCTAACATTGGTGCTCAGTAGGTTTTAGGTGGCAAAGTTTTTTCTTAAAGAGACAGTATTTGATTATCGAATGGTCGAATAGTCGAGCGATTTTTAGTTCGAATCGTTCGATTCGAAGTTGTAGTCGAAGGACGAAGTAGCCAATTTGATGGTCGAAGTAGCCAAAAAAATCATTCGAAATTCGTTTTTTTTATTCTATTCCTTCACTCGAGCTAAGTAAATGGGCCCCTTACTGTAAAACATAAGAAAGGTTTATAGACACAAGAAGAGTTCCGTGACCATATAAATGCATGAGTCCCACAGTCTGAGTGCTTTTATTCAGGTGATGTAAGTGCAAAGAGTCTACTATCTTTAAAGGACAATTAAACCCTAAACATTAATATGGCTAAAAATGACATATTTTATATACTTATTGCACTAGCCTAAAGTTTCAGCCTCTCAATAGAAGGAATGATCCAGAATTTCAAACTTGTCACAGGGGGTCACCATCTTGGAAAGTGTCTGTGACACTCACATGCTCAGTGGGCTCTGAGCAGCTGTTGAGAAGCTAAGCTTAGGAGTCATCACAAATTATCAAGCAGAAAATGAAGTTGGCCTGTAATATATGCTGATGCTACAGGGCTGATTATTAAATGCTGATGCTAGTTGCACTGGTTTCTGTGCTGTCATGTAGTAATTATCTGTATTAATTACTAATTAGCCTTATATTGTGACATTTCTATTCTATGTGTACTGTATATTGTGAGTGGGTCCCTAAGATCAGCAAGTAACAGGAGCACAGAGCATGTGAATCAGCAGAAAATAAGATGGGGAGCTACTGGCAGGGCTGCCATCAGGGGGGCACAGGGTTACTCCTGTACCGGGCTGGGCCTAAAGTCCTGAAGCAGTGAAAAGACCTGAAGCCACGAAAGAGCTGAAGTTGAAGTCCTGAAGCCGCAAAAAGACCTGAAGCCACGAAAAGAGCTGAAGTTGAAGTCCTGAAGCCATGAAATGACCCGAAGTCATGAAAGAAGCCAAAGTTAAAGTCCTGAAGCCATGAATTCAGTTCCACTGAACACCAATGTGTGTGTTTTTTAAACCTCTAGCCACCAATGTATTATTTTAGTACTCTATAGGCCCCTACCACCAATGTTTTTAAAAAAAAATATTTTCTGGAGCCCCAATGTTTTTTTTTTTTATGTAAACCCGCAGAGGGGATATTATTTAATTAATAGTAACACTAACTTTTTATAATTCAACCCTTTCAGAGAAACCAAGGCAGATAAAATACTACGACACCTGCTGAGATTCAAAAAAAAAATGAATAGCTCATGGTAAAAGAAATCAATAGTGATAACACTCTTATATCAGTTTTCGTATTAAGAGTCTCTATAGTAATATCCAAACAAATAAAACAATAAACATAAAGAAGGGGTGTATTTATATATCCTATAAAGTCTCACAAACAAAGGAAACCATAGTAGGGTGAAACTGAATAGATTGGGGGAGGCCTACTATGCCTTCCTTTGTGTAATAACAAGAGGTTTCACAACACCAAGCAACTTACTCAGCTATACAAACACTAGAAGAAGTTAAAATTTGCTTACTGGCTGCATAATTCCGAATGACGGAGTAAATTCTGAATAAATTCGTGTAGTCCTGCTCTTCTTTGCTGGATAAAGTCTACAGTAAGAACAAGTAAAAAGAAGGCAAATTAAGGAATAAATGGTATTCAGTGCAATTTCAGTGACATGATGGGAAATATGAAACAAATGAGAGAGAGAGAAGGGATCTTAGAAAAAATGTTAATAATCAACTCCAGAGAAGGGACACTTTAAATTCTAACCTAATAGATGAAAATCTACTAGACTTTCTTGTCAACAGATGGGGATAACCTTTGACGTGTCATGGCAATTGATTGACTATTTAAAGGACCAGTAACACAAAAAAATTAAAGTGGCCTAAAATACTGAAAATATTATGTACTGTTGTGCTGCACTGGTAAAACTTGTGTTTTTGCTTCAGAAACACAACTATAGTTTATATATATATGAGCTGCTGTGTAGCCATGGGGGCAACCATTTGTAGTGATATATAATATATCACTACACCATTCAATGCTGAAAAAAAAGAGAAAAGGCACATTATACAAAGCAGATAACATATAAGTGTTGTAGCATACAATGGGATTCTTCAGAACTTATCTATTATCTACTATGTGTCCTGTGCTTGAATGGCTGCCCCCATGGCTACACAGCAAATTGTTTGTATAAAATATAGTTTTGTTTCTGAAGTAAAAGCACCTGTTTTGCCAGTGCACATCCCATAGGTATCACATCAGTTAATATTTACAGAATTAATAAGACAATACAGACAATACTATTGAAGTATCGAGTACAAGTGATATCTATTACCTTACCCGGATCAAAATTATCACCAAATATCCTCTTTGCAGGAATCTTCAAGTTCATATATGGGTACTGTTTTCTAAGCTGTGCAGGAAAAATAATATACCATGGTATAAGCAACACTATACAGGAAAAATATAGTGGCATTTCAGTCTTTTGCCAAGCAGCACTACAGTAGGGGTAGAAAAAACCACTAGAAGTAAAATGTGCTCCCACTTCTTGTTTATTAGGCTGTTACACCAGATCTCCAAATTATTGTCAGCGGTACCGGACCCAAGTAACTGACATTGCAGTCACTTTTAATCATTCCTATACCAACAGTACACTTGGGGAGAGACTGCAATATCCCACAATGCCCTCTGTTGGTTATATAAAAGAATAAAAGTGCGCCCTCTGTTGGTTATATGAAAGAATAACAGTGACTGCAATATCACACAGCGCCATCTGTTGGTTATATGAAAGAATAACAGTGACTGCAATATCACACAGCGCCATCTGTTGGTTGTATGAAAGAATAACAGTGCGCCCTCTGTTGATTATATGAAAGATTAACAGTGACTGCAATATCACACAGCGCCCTCTGTTGGTTATATTAAAGAATAACAGTGACTGCAATATCACACAGCGCCCTCTGTTGGTAATATTAAAGAATAACAGTGACTGCAATATCACACAGCACTCTCTGTTGGTTATATGAAAGAATAACAGTGCGCCCTCTGTTGGTTATATGAAAGAATAACAGTGACTGCAATATCACACAATGCCATCTGTTGGTTATATAAAGAATAACAGTGACTGCAATATCACACAGCACCCTCTGTTGGTTATATAAAGAATAACAGTGACTGCAATATCACACAGCGCCCTCTGTTGGTTATACGAAAGATTAACAGTGATGGCAATATCAAACAGCACCCTCTGCACATGGTAGTGGGACAGTGGGACAATGCACACAGTAATCCGTTTGGCAATTCTCTGTCACCATCAACTTTGCAAAGAAGTCCGGTTGATCGCTGGGGGGGGTCGCTTTGGCAGAATGTGCGCTGCTGGGAGACAGGGCTGTAGTTGTGTCTAGGCTTATACTAGAGTCAATAAGTTTTCCCAGTTTTCATAGGTAAAATAAGGTACCTCGGCTTATACTCGGGTCGGCTTATACTCGAGTATATACGGTATTTCTTATTATAAAACCATGAAAAAAAATGGATCGGGAAAAAAACTTGACTTTTTCGGATTGTTACACGAAAACCGCGAATTTTTTTGAATTGACACTCGAAAAGTCCAAATTTTTTGTGATATCTGTGGAATCGGCTAAAAGCCTGAAATGTTCTGATTATCGTACGAAATATCTTCAAATTGTAAATAGGACCTCTGCCGCTGACTTCTACAGGACCTCGACAGGTTGAAAATGGAGCATTTTCAGATTCTCACAAATTGTAGATAACACTCTGGATTACTGATTTCTCTAGTCAGTAATCACTTTATTTGAAAAATGCACAAGGTATAATAAATCTAGAAAAATCTGAGTTTTTTTCCAGTAAAAATTCGGATTTTATAGTAAAACAAAAAAAAAACTTGAGTTTTTGGCATTCAGACTTTAATAAATAAAGTGTAGAAGTAGCTGAAAATTGAGCAAACCAGGACACTTAAGAGGGCAAAGTGCATAGGAGAGTAGACAGAGGAGCAGTCTAGATCACTGCCAGAAAATACATCAAGTTCTTTAACTTGCTACTGTTTTTTTCTTTTTTGCGTGTGTACAATCAGGGATTTTTTTTTAAAAAACAATAAGTTTGCCAGGTTTAGGTTGCAAGTGCAGAAAAACAAGTGAATACAAAAGAATGTATGACTCAAACCTTAGATACTAGGTAATAAAAAAAAGGAAAGCAGCAAATGGTCAAAGCTAAATTGGCAGTATCAACAAACAATATACTTACTGTGTTGTATAGTTTATCAAACTCTGCATAACGTCGGAAGACAAACCACTCATTCCGCCCCATAGACACTATAACTTTGTAAACCTGGTGAAGAAAATATACCAGATTTTATACCAGGTGTAGTTTGCTTTGCCAATTGTTATGCAAAACTCAGGTGAATGTACCATCATAATAATTTTAGGGTACTACTATTGAATTTTCTACTTTGCACAAATATTCATAAACAATCTCACTTAACCAAACAGAACCTCATACATAAAAGATGTTTTTGCACACTAAAGGTGGCCATAGATAGATCTTTCCATTGGTTTGTTTTTAATACAAATGTGTTAGAGCTGAATTGTTAGATATACCGGTACAAAACAATATAGTTCTACCTGATGTTCCGGTGCCTTCAAAGGTGCCCAATCAAAATTTTCTGCCCAGCCTCATCGATGGGCAGAACAATATCCAAATCTTCTGCTGATATTGGTCGTCTCGTCTCCCACCATAAAAGCACTGAATATCATGAAACTATGGCCACCTTTACTATGTAGTGGAGTGCAAAGCTATAGTTATTTGTATTTAGCCAATATGTTTGGCTCCCTGCTGTAATAATCGATAAATTTAAACACAAAAAAGAATAATCCTCAAAAAGCAAAGTATAATGCAAATTATTGAGTTCCCTAACATTTTGCTTCCACTGTATCTACACATTGAAGACTGTAAGTTCTTATCAGCATAAAAAGCAACCCCCAATAAAAGCATACTTACTGTAAATCTCTTCCTATTTTGGCGTTTCTCATTATAACTGGGGATTCTAACACTGGGGCAGTTAGACTTCGGTTCCATTGGGTTTTAACTATAAACAATCTCAGTTGGACACGTGGGAAAATCCAGTAAACAGACAACTCTACCCGCTTTTGTTGACCTCCAATATTGCTTTACATAAGCAATATTCCATCAAGCAACCTGGAGAAGACAGAAAAATACAAATAGGTTACAAATATGCTAAGAAACTGCAGCTCATTATTAGATGCTGCACAAGAATACTGATACTGACCACACATCCATGTCAATGCCTTACACAACACTGCATTAGATAGAAAGATTCTTTGCATATCTGCTTGCATTTCTGCAGTTATTGAGTGCTGAGTTGGCAGGTCTAAAATCAATGCTGACAAGAAACCAGCCCAAAGATTCAATGAATACTTGGCAAAAATGTATCAGAGACATTTAATTTTGTTTACTCAAATGCAATACAGTAAGTTGCAGCCAAACACATAAAGAAATCTAGAAATCCAGGTGAGGTTTAACAACCTGTGGGTACTTGTACTGATAACATTGTTTCCCCTGTGCAATAATCTCCATCCCATTACCTTAATGGCCTGTGTATGGGGCCCTCCAAAAGGCTTCCTGTTGGAGGGCCCGATATCCAGGGCTTCGATAATTTGGAACAGGTTTAAAAAAATCCTGACAGATCGAGGATCGCATTGGCTAGTTGATGTCTACCTCTCTCCAACTCTAACCTCTTGTATTCCAGTCATTGAGAGCCGATCATTGGGCCTTAGGGCCCATGATTGGATCAGCCCATCACCCACCTCAAGAGGATCTTTTTGTGTAGAGCCAGTTTTAGTGACATGGTCATGAGCAGGTCCTTTAATATCAGATCCCCAATCTTTCAAATGTGTAATTCTAAACTTTGAAGAGAGCAGCCCTCTAAAGTCATGGACACACATTCATTTTTACAACGTGGTAACGGCGCGGTTTTTAAAAAAGCCGGCGGCCGCGTAAATATGCTAGTGCAGTGTGCCATTGCCTAAGCTTGAGACCACTTAGCATATTTACGTGGTTGTTGGCTTTTTTTTAAAATCTGCGTCGCAGACCGTGCCGTAAAGACGCATGTGTGTCCATGCGCTAATAATAGATATTGCATTGTCTAGCGTTAGACATGAGATAAACCTCACATATTTCCAAACAAAACCAATAAGGAAAAAAAGTTCAGCATAAACTACATTTGTTAAACTAAAGTTCAAAGGGTTAGTTTTAACCTAGAAACCTCGTTTTCCAAATTTGTGCAGAGGCTGAATCCCCCATTATTAATCAGTTTCCTATTCAACGTAAGTTGACAACGGATGCTCAATGTGCAGCATGTTCTGGATAACCACATGCCTTTGGACAGCTTCCTGTTTCACAACTCTATGTTTTTTTCTGCATAAACCTGCAACACTTGCTCCTCAGTATTATTCTTGCTTGGTTTCCTTTTTGTCAGCACACCTTACAGAGCAATACGGTAATCTCTATGGGTGAATTCTTCAATAACCTGTACGGGGGAAATTATTCAATAAAAGCGCAGAGAACTTTCTGATAGGACCATGGATGTAAACCATAACTTGTCTAGCATATACAATTGCAATTGTCTTCCAGTCAATTTTACCACTTAGTTCGATATATAATAATTCTGATGAAAACTCAAAATTCTTAAAATTATTCTGGAAAAGTGGTCAACATTTTCATAATACATGGGTACAGTGACTGTTAAAAATAGTATCTGCCATTCCAGACAGAGTTGGCAGCTTATTGGCCCACCATGTAAGGGGACCTGCATCAAAATATACTTCTATAGTGCTAGGAAATTACACAGCGATTCACATAAATGTATATTAACTGTCGTCTTACATAATTTAAGAAATAAAGGTGGCCATACATGGAGAGATCCGCTCGTTTGGCGATGTCGCAAGCGGCTCTCCCTCCGATATGCCCACCTTGAGGTGGGCAATATTGGGCTGATCCGATCGTGGGCCCTAGGGCCCAACGATCGGATCCTAACGATGCCTAACGGGCGGTCGGATCGCGGGACTGCACCAACGAATAGATGCGGCCGCGATCCGACGGGATATTTTGTCCCATCCGATCGAGATCTGGCCGACTTTCGGCCAGATCTCGATTGGTGAAGCCCGTCGGGGGGCACCATACACGGGCCAATAAGCTGCAGACACGGACTGTCGGCAGCTTTTATTGGCCCGTGTATGGCCACCGTACGGAGTAAAAATGGGATCTAATCATTTGAAAAATAAGGAAGATGAAAATGTTTAATGATTCTTTCTGACACGTTGATATCTAATCAGTCAAGATGCATTGAATATGATTTTCTAAACAGGTGGATTTTTGGGAGTGCTTGATGGTTTATTGAATGAAGGGGAGCCTGATAGGTTGTGGCAGCGAGTTCCAGAGATGACATTTGCTAGTAACTGTTGGCCGGTATCTGCCGTTTGTGTGTGTGCAGGCGGATCTCATTCATTCTTCTCACCATATGCACGACTGCTGCAGAGGAATGCGTGTTTTTACCTTGGTTGAGAAAACACCTTTTCTGCTATTAGCCTAATGATCAGCAGTGCTGTCTAATTTTTCTTTCTGCAATGGGCAAGATAATCTCATATTCCATACATCTGAAAAAGATGTCATACAAATAAGACTATGGCTAGGACTCCGCGACGCAAGAGGAGCCGACACGTTGCAATGCGACAAAACGCATGCTACATGTCGGATGTTCTAAAGAACTTCCGTTTTCTTTAGAACATCCGTTTTGTCGCATTGCGAAGTGTCGGCTCCTCTCGCGTCATGGAGTCCTACCGTTAGGGCCATACAATTCTACAGAAGCCACATCTAACCCATGGCCCATTTTACAGAGAGCCCTGTCCTACAGTATTATGCTCTTAGTACTAAATAAGCAAATAATGGGCCTGCAATACTGAATCCATACCTCCCAAATGTCCAGTTCATGTCCGACTTTCTCTTTGATCCCCTGCACTGATCATTCAGAAAAAGATATAAAGATTCTAACTTAATTGGCTTTTGGCAGAGAGCCCAGAATATGTGTCAGGTGCACTTAGACACTTTTGTAAAAATTTAAGATAAGCAAAGAAAACATTAAGATAAAGAGGTCTCTTGGGCAAACTGTGACTTGCAGCTTAAAAGGCAATTCACCTTCATAAGGAAAACTCTACTAAAGAGCTATGAGTGCCAATTCTTTTTGTCCCTCTTTCTATTTCCAAAATGTTGGGAGGTATGCTAAAGCCTCTCTCCAGTAGCTAAATCTGCCCCCTGCCTAGGTGTCAGTGGGCTCTCTTGCTTCTAACCAGTAGCCCTATTTCATGGTCATTCCCTATTTCTTAATGGTAAAAAAAAGCTTAATAATGGAAAATATACATTGGCGGAACTACCGGGGGAGCAGGGGGTGCGAGCGGGCCAGGGCCCGCACCCCCTCAGGGCCCCCCGGCAGTCCATGCGCCACCAACAAATGCGGCAAATGCGGCCGTATGGAGGGTGCGGGGCCCGGCTGCGCGTCACGCACCAGGGCCCACCCCCCTCTAGGATCGCTACTGAAAATATAGTAAGTAGATATAAAAGACTAGGAGAAAAAAGAGGTTGAGTGAGAAGGAATAATAGTTTGGAAAGTGGACCCACAGTCCAAGGTTTTCTGGAGGGCCCCTTGCATCCCAGTCTGACACTGCCCCTGCTGGTCAAATTGTAGGTATGCCTGCATATAAAAAACTCCCACTACAATTCCCAGAGTCTGATTGAGCTAGTCTGACTTACACATCAAGTAGCAGCTAACACCAACAAGATGTTTTTACATTATTATTATAATTATTTAAAATTTCCTTATAAAGGGGTGACACTGGCACAGATCATGTGTTGCCTTTTTTTTTGGGTCCCAATTCAACTTGGCCCGCTGTCCAGGGGCCCATGTATGGGCTAATAATTTGGGTCACTTAGTGAAAAGGGTTATTTTAACTTGGTAGTATGGGGCCCTTTGATTCATAATAACGGCCTTGCATGAAATAGATTCAATGCAGCTCCCAAACTTATGGTAAATAAACTAATTGGTCTCCTGTACAAAATGAAAGACTGGATAGCCGTCCTGCATAAACATAACAAGATCTAATGCTACACATGTAATTGAAGTGATTACTTAGAATCACTTTCTCCAAAAACACCATCAAACTAGAAGCTATAGTATAAAAGACTGCTTCCTGCAGTCGGTACCCTCCATGCTCCCTAGCGTGTCATGGCAGACAACAGGAATTCCTGTCAGAGTTGATCTCAGAACACAGGCAGTAAAGGGGAGGGCAATGCTGACAGAAGTGCTACATGGGGTCAGTACCACTGATAACTGACTCTCCCAAACAGGGAGAAACATACTGAAAAGGAGCAGGAGTGATTCCGTGCAAAGTGATTGCTTAATAATGAAAAAAAAAGTGTTTTCTTTTAATTCCAATTATATTTCATAGTGAACTTCCCCCTTTTGTACTTTCACAGCAGAACTATGCAAACTGCAGGAAAAAATATAATTTTAGCGAGAGCAGTAACATTTTTGCTGAAAACAAAATACATTGGGCCCCTTCACTTGGGAAAACAAGCCTATCTTTGTTCTTAAACTGATGCAGAATAATTTCTAGATTCCTGCTGTTGACAATCCAAAAATTGTTCGAAAGAAATCCTTTGTCTCTAACAAAATAACGCCAGTCCTAAGTAATACTAGTTCTGATTCATGAGCAAGAAAACACAAAAAAAACAACAACACAGTTTTGTAGTGAGGACAAAAGCGAATCAGGCTCGTTACATAAAGAATTGTTTTTCTCTTATTCATGAAACTTTGTATGAAATTCTAAAGGAAGTACAGTAAATTAGAATTTTCCCTGGCATATTTTTTTCCATTGAAAAGTAAAGACTGTTGTTACAACACTAAAAAATGTACTACAGCTCCCATCAAATATATGAACAGTTCAATTTAGGGAATACTATTGCTAAAAAAAACACTAAAGATTAACTACAACTCCCCTCTTGATAATCTTAGCAAAGTTATTGATTATAAACACCAGAACCATAAGATGTAATGCAGATTTTATTTAAACACCACTCATGTTAAAATGCCCTATCCCATAAAAACAAAGCACAGTAATTGGAGGGGCCCCTCAGGTCAATACACACATCATATACCCATATATGGCCTGTTCAAAAGGCCTGGGAAAATGACAGAATTCTTATTTTAATAGTTGCAGCTGTTATTGTGAAGTTATTCGTATGTATTGGGTTTCATATTGCTTAAAATCATAATATGCTTTTAAGGGTGAGTTCCCAGGAGTAGTGCCAAAGCTGGCATTATAGTCAACCTGCATAGCATATAATTAAAGGGATACTGTCATGGGGAAAAAAGTTTTTTCAAAATGAATCCGTTAATAGTGCTGCTCCAGCAGAATTCTGCACTGAAATCCATTTCTCAAAATAGCAAACAGATTTTTTTATATTCAATTTTGAATCTGACATGGGGCTAGACATATTGTCAATTTCCCAGCTGCCCCAAGTCATGTGACTTGTGCTCTGATAAACTTCAATCATTCTTTACTGCTGTACTGCAAGTTGGAGTGATATCACCCCCTCCCCTTTTCCCCCCAGCAGCCAAACAAAAAGAACAATGAGAAGGTAACCAGATAGCAGCTCCCTAACCCAAGATAACAGCTGCCTGGTAGATCTAAGAACAACACTCAAGTCACATGACCAGGGGCAGCTGGGAAATTGACAAAATGTCTAGCCCCATGTCAGATTTCAAAATTGAATATAAAAAAATCTGTTTGCTCTTTTGAGAAATGGATTTCAGTGTAGAATTCTGCTGGAGTAGCACTATTAACTGATGCGTTTTGAAAAAAAAACGTTTTCCGATTACAGGATCCCTTTAAGTAGAGGTATCTATTATGATATATCCATGCCGCAAACCAACTTATTAGGCACAAAAATATCACAATTTAGTGAATTTTATCATAGGGTAAATCTGTCTCATAGGCCCCCTTTTAACATATCCCAAACATTGTAACACCAGGCTCAGTCTATGGCAGGGGTTTCCAACCGTTTGCACCCGTGAGCCACATTCAAATGTAAAAAGTGTCGGGGAGCAACATAAGCATGGAAAAAAAGTCCTTGGCATGCCAAATATAGGCTGTGATTGGCTGTTTGGTAGCCCCTATGCAAATTGGCAGCTTATGGGAGGCTCATCTTGGCTGTACACTTAGATTTTATACCATTAAAACTTTCCTCCAAACTTTTAAAACGAGCAGACCGGAAGTTTTAGGGCTGACAAGTCGGAGGCGCTGAATATAATGGGAGTGATAGAAAAATCTCAGGTATAAACTACATGAATCCGACACTACACCATACCTCTCAACTGTCCCGTTTTTCACAGGACAGTCCCGATTTTGACAGCTCAACCCACCGCCCCAGATTGTTACTGAAATGTCCCAACTTTCTCTTTGATCTCCTGCACTTACCAACCACAAAAAAGAAACAAAGTTACTAACTAAATTGGCTTTTGGCAGAGAGCCCAGAATAGACACTTAGGGGCAGATTTATCAAGGGTCGAAGTGAATTTGAGGGAATTTTCAAAGTAAAAAAATTCTAAATTCAAAGTAATTTTTTGGATACTTCGACCATCGAATAGCATACTACGACTTTGAATTTACTTCGAATTCGATTCAAAGTAAAATAGTTTGAATATTCGAATATTCAATAATCAAAGTACTGTCTCTTTAAAAAACTTCGACTTCAATAGTTCGCCAAATTAAACCTGCCAAAGTGCTATGTTAGCCTATGGGGACCTTCTAATGCATTTTTCTAAGTCTTTACACATAGAAGTAAAATCGATCGATTGTACGATAAAATCATTCGAATCGTTTGATCAAACGATTTTACTTCAATCGTTCGATGTCCAAATTCGGTGAAAAATCTTTTGACATTCGATATTCGAAGTTGAAGTACTTTAATTCGATGGTCAAATTTCGAAGTGTTTTTTTACTTCGAAATTCAACCCTTAGATAGTTTTGTAACAGTTTTCGATAAGGAGGAAACTGTGACTTGCAGCTTAAAGGGCAATTCACCTTCATAAGCAAAACTGTAATAACACATAAAAACCACAGAAATGTGTTCAAACTTTCATAACCTGTCAAATGTTGTACAATGGACATGGTAATGAGAGGGTGTGGTCACAGGAATGGGTGTGGTCAAAAAATTGCCACACTCTGTGCACCAAATCTTTTGGTCCATCTTCCTATCTCCAAAATGTTGGGAGGTATGCTTCATGACTTTCGGATCCGACAGTCGTGTTGTGTGTAGTTTGCACCTGTGATCAGTCCCATTATATTCGGCGCCTCTGACTTGTCGCCTACTCGACGGAATCGTTCATGGAGTTCAGCCCTTCGGCTTGCACTTGATTTGTTAATAGGTGCTCAGCTATAAACAGAATCCTAGTTTGTCCTACTGATTGGTGCAAAAGGGCTGGTAGTAACACTAAAAACGTTGGCCCTGCAATAGATGAGATTTACAGAAAAATCCCAAAATATAAACATAATAGTCATGACAATAGGGCATTTTCAACTCTTTACTAAGGATGCACCGAATCCACTATTTTGGATTCAGCCAAATGACCGAATAATTTGCAAAAGATTCGGCCGAATACCAAACCAAATCCTAATTTGCATATGCAAATTAGAGGTGGGAAGGTGAAAACATTTTTAACTTCCTTCTTTTGTTACAAAAAGTCATGCGATTTCCCTCCCCAACCCTAATTTGCATATGCAAATTATGATTCGGTTCGGCCGGGCAGAAGTACTCAGCCGAATCCTGCTGAAAAAGGCTGAATCCTGGCTGAATCCCGAACCGAATCCTGGATTCGGTGCATCCCTACTCTTTACTGTATATTACAATATTCAAAGCCACTGAGAAATTCCATGACCATAAAACATCGATGTCACTTTATTTCCCATTAATACATGTAACGTCCTATGATGTTTGATCAATATAAATTTAAACTGCAAATTAATTAATTACGGCAACATTGCTGGGCCCTCTTACATACACAGTATGTGCCCCTAGTTTTATCAATTGTAAGTGCAAAAAGCAGTCCAGCTGTTTCAGGGGAAGTGGTTAGAAACAAATTTAGCTGAGCTTGGTTTCTAAATCAGGAGGTATAACCCGCTCAAAAGAATTACAGAATACTTTTTTTTTTTACAAGAGATATCCTGTAAATTTCTTACTAAA
Source organism: Xenopus petersii (assembly GCA_038501925.1). Taxonomy (NCBI): domain Eukaryota; kingdom Metazoa; phylum Chordata; class Amphibia; order Anura; family Pipidae; genus Xenopus; species Xenopus petersii. Next base: position 110,258,995 of record CM076683.1, on the reverse strand, counting down.
AATAGTAAGATGAATTGTCAGCTAAAAGGCAGAGATTACAGATACAACACAATCACAAGCCTCCTGTAAATGCCCAGTTTTGGAAAGAAAACGTACTCCTGCCTTTATGACAGCTAATGCCTATAAAAAACAGATAATGGGAATTGCAGCCTATAAATCATATCACAGCAATGACTTTTTTATATTGTTTCAATTACTTTTTTATAATAAGGTTACAGGACAATGCTTATGTACTCCTGACTGAACTATCTATAAAACAATACTTAAAGGGGATGTCCATCTTTTATTTTCTAGTTTTTTTGACTCTTTACAGCTATCAAGGTGTATTAGTGATTATCAAGTAAAAGACATAACTTTGTCCATTAACTGGCTGATCTGACCAAATATGTATGTTTATTTGTGTGTTTATTTGTCTCTCTACATGCAGGATCTGTGCAAAAGGCAGATTTTGTTTGTACTGTTATCAGTTATTAGAATGAGCTCTAATTCATCTGCTAAGAAAGGAAGCCCTGCTATAAGATATATTGGATCTAACTGTCAATGAATATCTGTCACCCAACTGCTGCAAGAAGACAGTATAAAGAGAAACAGATGCTGAGAGAGGAATAGTGAATATTTCAGAAACAATGCAGAATATTTAATTGATTGTATTTAGAAAGTTTCTTATTTCAGTATGATGAAGCTTATATTAAAATAATTTCCATTTTTGTGATAGTCCCCTTTACTTTTAGAACTTTAGAAAATAGAAAGCAGATGAAATACTGATATGTTTTAGAAGGTGGGCTGCCCTGCAGGGTTTAGAGCATTTTGCCAGTGCTACGCAATATGTTGGCGCTATATAAATACATGTTAATAATAAATACATGTTAATAATTTTGTCACTATATTACTTTGAAGGAGAGGTACACAACTCCGCAATAGGAGGGGGTGACCTGCAGTGTTTTGGTGCAGAGCAAGCTGTTATGGCAATACCTTCAGGACTAGGGCACCAAACTTTTTCACCCAAACAATTTATTGTTCCAAAGATTTGGTCACCGAATGTGGGCATTTCCCATTAGTGATGCACCAAATCGAGAATTCTGTTCACGACATGGACAGGATACTTCCCTTTTCAGCAGGATTCAGCCAAATCCAAGTGCCTGGCTGAACTAAATCCGAACCCCTTAAACCTAAGAGAATCCAAAAAATGTTTAACCACTCGCTGCGTCTGCAGTTCTCTTTGCCCCTTCCCGGCCCTAATTTGTATCTGCATATGCAAATTAGTGTTCGGATTTGGCTGTATCTTTTATAAAGGATTCGGCATTTGGCCGGATCCCAAAATAGAGGACTCGGTGCATCCCTATTTTCCAATGTAGGCAACAGAAAGTGACCAGCAGAAATGCCTGGCATATGTCTCAAGAGAGATTATTTGATATCTAGTTGAAAATAATACAAGCTTAAGGACTTGCGAACAAAGTCATACATAGAAAATTTGCAGATTGCTAAATAATGTGTGGGGTTGTGACTAAATCACTGCATGTCAGCTTCTATTTATCTTGGCTTTAGAAAAGAGGGAATGAGTCCATTGCTAAATTAGGTCATTGGGCACTACTAGGTGTTTTGAATGCTGCTACATTAAAATGCCCTCCATGTGTGATTATAGCCCAAACATGCTAGTAATTTAGGGTCCTTGTGAGTAGGATCTGTAGGAGAACAAGACACTTTCACTTCACAATAAAAAAACATGCGTTGCAGTATTTAGTGTATGGAAATGAAATTAGTTAATTCAGTCCACATGCCACAATAAATTACAGGAAGAAACACAGAAAGAGGTTTCTATGCACTACAGCCCAGGCTTCTCTCATGATATATCTAACTGACAGCTGTCCTCACTACAGAGTTGAAGGGCCAAATCCTGGACTGAGATCCAAGAGGAATGGTCTAAAGTTGCCCACCAAACAAATATCCCACAGGTTCAACACATCTATAGATGGGAAACTTGCACTGATGCAATGATACACTGAAGGGTGTAAAACACATAGGGGCTGATATATCGTAGGTCGAATGTTAGAGGTTTTTTTTTTGTTTTTTTTTAACTTCGAATGAGCTCATAATTTAAATAGTGTCTTATTTAAGAAAAAACTTGAAGTCCAAAATTCGAACTAATATTGCTGACCGGAAAACTTGAATCGAATTTGACTAAACTCTAATCAATGTCAGGAAGGCTATTAACATCTTCAAATGGTCACTGGGCCTCTGCCATTTACTTCTACACAAACTGTTTTAGGTTTTAGGCGGCCAGTCAATCGCAGAAGTTGGTGTAAATAAAGTTAGACTATCCTAGTTTATACATAGTTTATACATAGCTACCTCTATGTATAACCTTGGATAGTCTAACTTTATATACATCAGCTTCTGTGATTGGCTGCCCTAAGCTTGAATTTGATTGGCTTATTTTCATTTCAATATCACAGTGTATTCAGAAGTTCGTTAGCCTATGATTAAGTGCCCACAAGGCACGAAACGCGTTGGGCTATATCATTTAAGATGTTTTTTTGATAAATAAAATATATTGCATCAAGCATTGGAGTGAAGTCCAGTTTGTGCCAGTCCACTACAAATATTCAATTATTGTATTGTACTATTGTAAGTATTGGAGGTCATGTGTCAGCCTAGTAGCCCTTTATAACATAAATACACCATAGAGATGAACAAGTTGTTTGTTGACAATGGACTACACTTGGGCTGATAATCATATAGGTTAATCAGAAGTGGCTGTCGCCCATAGTGGCTGTCACCTATCAGAAAGGCCGTCACCCATAGACTCCATTTATTCAAATACAGTAGAACCCCCATTTGATACCCTGATTTTAAGTTTTCCCTGATTTTACATTGTTGTTTTGTGTTCCCACCTATATATTATGCATAACACATTTGCCTGATTTTACACCATTTTTTTCTGGTCCACTGAAAAACTTAATCCAAATTTCCTTTTTATAAAATAAATAAAACACGAAATTGTACTTGATCCCAACTAAGATATAATGAACCAGCCTATTGGGTGTATTTAATGTTTACATGATTTTCTAGTATGATAATCAAATAACAGAAAGATCTGTTATCTGGAAAGCCCTAGGTCCCAGACATTCTGGATAAAAGGTCCCATACCTGTACCTAATGCCTACTATTCGTAATTAAAAATAAAAAGCATCTACCATTAACACACTATACTGTCATATTCTATGTACTATGTGACTGCCCCCTCCAAAAAAATTGCACTGCACTTTGAACGCTGCTTTTGATGGCTATGTATTGTATCCCCCATACACCGGCCAGCTGGCAACCTTATGCTCATGGCTTAAATAACCCATTGGAAATATCTCCTTGCATTAGTACAGGTATGGCATCCGTTATCCAGAAACAAGTTATCTGGAAAGCTCCAAAATATGGAAAGGCCGTCTCCCATAGACTCCATTTTATTCAAATAATCCAAATTTTTAGAAAGTATTTCCTTTTTCTAAAATAATAAATAAAACACAAAATTGTAGATATAATGTATGCTTATTGGAAGCAAAACTAGCCTATTCGGTTTATTTAATGTTTACATGATTTTCTAGTATGAAGATTGAATGACAGAAAGATCTGTTATCTGGAAAGTCCTAGGTCGCAGGCATTCTAGATAACAGGTCCCATAGGGATGCACCGATTACAATATTTTGGATTCGGCCGAACCCCAAATCCTTCACAAAAGATTCAGCCAAATACTGAACCAAATCCGAATTTGCATATACTTGTTTTGAGACAAAAAGCGATGCGATTTCACTCCCCACAACTAATTTGCATATGCAAATTAGAATACGGATTCAGCTCGGCCGGCCCAAAGGATTCAGCCAACTCCGAATCCTGCTGAAAAAGGCCGAATCCAGAACCAACTCCTGAATTCAATGCATCCCTATCTGATATAACCCATTGGAAATATCTCCTTGCATTAGTGCAGGTATGGGATCCGTTATCCGGAAACAAGTTATCTGCAAAGTTCCAAAATATGGAAAGGCTGTCTCCCATGGACTCCATTTTATTCAAATAATCCAAATTTTAAAAAAGTATTTCCTTTTTCTAAAATAATAAATAAAACACGAACTTGTACTTGATCCCAGCCAAGATATAATGAATCCTTATTGGAAGCAAAACCAGCCTATTGGGTGTATTTAATGTTTACATGATTTTCTAGTATGATAATCCAATGACGGAAAGATCTGTTATCCGGAAAGCCCTAGGTCCCAGGCATTCTGGATAACAGGTCCCATACCTGTACCCAATGCCTACTATTTGTTATAGGTCATTAACATTAAAGGGATACTATCATGGGGAAAATATGTTTTTTTTCAAAATGCATCAGTTAATAGTGCTACTCCAGCAGAATTCTGCACTGAATCCATTTCTCAAAAGAGCAAACAGATTTTGTTATATTTAATTTTGAAATCTGACATGGGGCTAGACATATTGTCAATTTCCCAGCTGCCTCCAGTCATGTGACTTGTGCTCTGATAAACTTCAATCACTCTTTACTGCTGCACTGCAAGTTGGAGTAATATCACCCCCTCCCCCCCAGCAGCCTAACAACAGAACAATGGGAAGGTAACCAGATAGCAGCTCTAACAAAAGATAACAGCTCCCTGTAAGGGTAAGGACACACTGGCCGATTTGTAGCCAACGTTTTTAAAAAGCAAATCGCGGCGACATATCGCTCGTTTTGTCTCTGAACAAAACCAAATGAAAGACGCTAGCTCCTGTACCCACAGCGCGTTTGTGAATCGCCTGTAGCTCCAAAACGCACCGAGACCCTTTTCCGAGCGATTTATCAGAAATAGCATGTACTTAGAAAAGCACTGAAATCTCCTAGACACGCACACACATACAGATAAGTAGCAGCAATTGTATTCAAATTACAATGCGAACGCAATGACGCAAGAACGCAAAGATGCCAGGTTACAGCGCGAAGCACAAACCGTTTCTGGTTTGGGTGGAGCACGTACCGCATAGAGTAATGGGATACAAATCGCTCTGTGCCAATAGTCGCTGTGAATCGTCTGTTCAAAAAAGACGATCGTCTTGTCGCCGCAATTTACTTTTTTAAAACGTTGGCGACAAATCGTCCAGTGTGTCCTTACCCTAAGAGCTACAGGAAGAACAGCACTTAATAGTAAATGTCATGTCCCACTGAGACTGATTCAGTTACATTAAGTAGGAGAAATAACAGCCTGCCAGAAAGTAATTCCATTCTAAAGTGCAGGCACAAGTCACATGACTGGGGCAGCTGGGAAAATGACAATATGTCTAGCCCAATGTCAGGATTCAAAATTGAATATAAAAAAAATCTGTTTGCTCTTTTGAGAAATGGATTTCAGTGCAGAATTCTGCTGGAGCAGCACTATTAACTGATGTGTTTTAGAAAAAAACATGTTTTTATCCCTTTAAGGATTTTCAACACAAACCATCACTTTGGGTACAACAAGAGAGGGGGGTGTTTCCTATCTCTTTAGAGGAAGCACTATGGCAACCCCTACATCTATCCATGAACACACATTCGTACATAAACAAGGACCCAGTGCACAGTAAGTAGTTGTTCCTCACTAATAAGTGTTATGAATCCACATGAGTGTGTGTTGCCACATTTCCTGTCCATTATATATATTCTCTCTCTCTCTCCTTCCCTGTGAGCAAATACAGTGAGCAGCAGCCTGTGACTAACTCGGCCTCGTGTCGCTGCTGCTAATAATAAATAAAATCCCCGAACTTACCGACAGCAGGAGCCGAGGGCAGTGCGACAGTCCTGCTCTTTCTGAAGTTTGAACTCGTCTTCTGTTTCCTGGAATCCCGGCTGCACAAAGTGCTGTGTTTCCAAGTCAGGGAGCTGTGACAGTGGGAGATCTGACGTGTCAGCGCAGCGCCCCCCAGTGGAAGCCCCGCGCAGTTATACCGGCTCGGTACCAGTTGGACCGGGAAGTTTCCATGCAAACTGCGTGTAGGCTGAACCCAAGTCTTTAGTTTTCCTCAAACACGTCACGTAGCCTGACATTTATGTAAATAAGCACCATTGCCGGGAACTTGCCTACGAATCTTTTTTTCCCCAGCCCCTGTCAGTCATAGGCCACTCCCTCCTCCTGTGCTCCCTGCCTATAGCCCCTCCAGAGCCAATCATATCGTCTTTGATTCTCAGGCCACGCCTCTAGTTACTTTGTGCAAGGTGGGTTTAAAGTGGCCATACACGGGCCGATAAAAGCTGCCGACAGACCGTGTCGGCAGCTTATTGGCCCGTGTATGGGGCCCCCCGACGGGCTTCACCGATCGAGATCTGGCCGAAAGTCGGCCAGATCTCGATCGGATGGGATAGAAAATCCCGTCGGATCGCGGCCGCATCTATTCGTTGATGCGGTCCCGCGATCCGACCGCCCGTTAAGGCCTCGTTAGGATCCGATCGTTGGGCCCTAGGGCCCAAGATCGGATCGGCCCGATATTGCCCACCTCAAGGTGGGCATATCGGAGGGAGATCCGCTCGTTTGGCGACATTGCCAAACGAGCGGATCTCTCAGTGTATGGCCACCTAGGGTCAGGGCACACACTCAGATTCGGGGAGATTAGTCACCCAGCTAGTATGTAAATCAGCGGCGGGATGGCACTCGGAAAGGCTTTGTTTTCTGAATTTGCCAGAAGTTTCCTCATGATGCAGCTTCGGCCGCCGGCTAGAATGGCAAGCAGTTCAGGCAGACTAATCTCACCGAATCTGAGCGTGTGCCCTGAGTTGTTCATCTTTGAGTTAACTTTTAGGGGCACATTTACTTAGTTCGAGTGAAGGATTAGAATTAAAAAATACTTAGAATTTCTAAGTATTTTTTTGTCTACTTTGACCATCGAATTGGCTACTTCGATCTTCGACTACGACTTCGAAATCGAACGATTCGAACTAAAAATTGTTCGACTATTCGACCGTTCGATAGTCGAAGTACTGTCTCTTTAAAAAAAACTTCGACCACCTACTTCGCCACCTAAAACCTACCGAACACCAATGTTAGCCTATGGGGAAGGTCCCCATAGGCTTTCCTAGCTTTTTTGGATCGAAGGAAAATCGTTCGATCGATGGATTAAAATCCTTTGAATCATTCGATTCGAAGGATTTAATCGTTCGAAGTCGAAGGATTTTACTTTGACGGTCGAATATCGAGGGTTAATTAACCCGCGATATTCGACCAATAGCAAATGTGCCCCCAAGTATGATGTAGAGAGTGATATTCTGAGACAATTTGCAATTGGTTTTCATTTTTTGTATTATTTGTAGTTTTTGGGTTATTTAGCTTTTAATCAGCAGCTCTTCAACTTGCAGTTTCAACAATCTGGTTGCTGGGGTCCAAAATACTCTAGCCACCATGCATTGATTTGAATAAGAGACTGGGATATGAATAGGAGATGGCCCAAATAGAAACATTACTACTACAAAGTAGCAATAACAATAAATTTGTAGTTGAACAGAGCATTTGTTTTTTAGATGGGATCAGTGTCCTCCCTTTGAAAGCTGGAAAGAATCAGAAGAATAAGGCAAATAATTAAAAAAAAAGCTATGAAAAATAAATAATGAAGACCAATTGAAGAGTTGCTTAGAATTAGCCATTGCATAACATACTAAAATTTAATGTGAACCAGCCCTTAGAAAGAAATGTTTATATACAGCCTTAAAATAGTAAAGTGGTATGAGGGCAGAGACACGGTCAGATTCGCCCAGCAACAAATCTCTTCATCTTCGGGGTGACTAATCTCCCTGAACTGCCGTCCCTTGTCTTCCCACCAGCTAGAATGCAAATTGCCGGCAGGATGCTACTCAGAGCGCTTCGTTTTCAGAAGTCACCCAAAGTTGCCTCACACTGGCTATAATGTAAATCGCCGGCGGCATGGCACACGGAGCACTTTGTTTCCGAAGTTGCCCGAAGTTTCCTTGTGAGGCAACTTTGGGCGCTGGCTAGAATGTAAATCGCCGGCGGCTGGCAGTTTGGGGAGACTAATCTCCCTGAATCTGAGCGTGTGCCCTGACCCTTAAAGTGGTTGTTCATCTTTGAGTTAACATTTAGTATGATGTAGAGAGTGATATTCTGAGACAATTTGCAATTGGTTTTCATTTTTTATTATTTAAGGTTTTTGAGTTATTAAGCTTTTTATTCAACAGCTCTCCAATTTGCATTATAAACAATCTGGTAGCTAGGGTCCAAATTAACCTAGCAACCATGCATTGATTTGAATAAGAGACTGGAATATGAATAGGAGTGGACCATACTAGAAAGATGAACAAATATATATGCAAATTAGGGGCGGGGAGGGAAATCGCATGAATTTTTGTCACAAAACAAGGAAGTAAAATATGTTTTCCCCTTTCCACTCCTAATTTGTATATGCATATGCAAATTAGGATTCGGATTTGGTTCGGTATTCGGTCGAATCTTTTGCAAAGGATTCAGGGGTTCAGCTGAATCCAAAATTGTTGATTCTGTGCATCCCTATTAGAAAGATTTTTATTTTGTACAGCTTATCTACTAACCCAGTTTTTATTTTTACACTGAACTGTTCCATTCAGGAAAGGAAAATATTAGGGCTCATTTACTATGGGCAGGAGCCGGAGCACAGCGAGCGTGTAAAGGCACGAGCCACGAGGCACACTTTGCTGTTGCCATGTTGTTTGTGCAGGAAATAAAACACTTTGAACCATGCCATCCCTTAGTACAGGGTCCCCAACCTTTTTTACCCGTGAGCTAGATTGAAATGTAAAAAGAGTAGGGGAGACACACAGACATGAAAAAAGCTCCTGGGGTGCCAAATAAGTGCTCTGATTGGCTGTTTGATACTTTGTGGACTGGCAACATTTAGGAGGCTCTGCTTGGCCATAAACTTGGTTTTTATGCAACTAAAGCTGGCCATAGATGTAAAGATTTTTAAAATATCCGATCGTCATCGTGAGATCACGATTATCTCGAAACGATTGTATGAATTGTCCATCAACTAATAAGACCATTTCAGGTGATATTGCCAGGAAAACAAAGGGAAGCTGCCTGCTTGGCCCTGCAAACATAGATAGATTGCACTGGGACCGATAAAGATTTTTTAACCTGGCCGATCAATTTTCTGACAGATGTCGGCCAAAAATTGTAAGATGTGCGATCGTTCGAAGCCCACTAACCGCACAATAATTTCGAAGGATTGGTCGGACTTCGCTAAAATAGGTCTTTCGGCAAGAAAAATCTTTGCTTCTATGGGGACCTTAAAACTTGTCTCTTAACCAGAAATTCAAAAATAAGCTCTTGCTTTGAGGCTGCTGGGTGCAACATCCAAGGGGTTGGTGAGCAACATGTTGGTAGTGAGCCACTGGTTGGGGACCACTGCCTTAGTAAATGAACCCTCATGTGCTTCTTTATGATGAAAGATTTAAGTGCCACCTATAAAGAATCATTTGTATTTACATTCTAGAGAATCCCAAATCACCTCATGGTGAGATCATGTGATGTGTGCTGTCTACAAGAACACATTTCCACATAGGATTCAAAGTCCAGCTACTTTGTTCAAACTATTGGATTGTGATTGCTAAGCAAAAAAAAAAACTAGTTTATTCACTGTGCAGGCACGTATCTCAATGTTTTTGCCACAATGCAGCATTTGCACTCAAAATTCCATTGTTATTGTGGCCGCAAGTTGGCAGTGTGCTACAGTGTGCGTTTTTGCACATGTGCTTTGTGGTGCAGTGGTCACGTGATTCGTTTCTGGTGCTCTGCAAAATATGATGCCTGCACACGCTTCTCTAGGCACATTTATGCTTTATCTACTGATAAAAGCCATTCTGGGTACCTCAGAGCTACTGCAACCGTCCACGGTGGCGGTAACTCCAGGGTTCCCCTGTGTCAATAAAAGCACTGTCCCCACTTTGAAGATTTGGATGAACCACATAATATGCCCTAGATATCATGTAAATGAAGCCAGAACAAATGTCTGTCTACAAAAGGAGGTCTGAAACTAAATAGCCTAAAATTAAATCTAATAAGTTGTATTTTTTACATAATGAAAAATAAAACTGCAGACATTGGCTGTGCTATGGCAGAAAGTTATAGTATAACAGGGCCACCATAAGAAGTTGCGGGCCCCATACAACATTTTCTGGTTCCCCTGGGCCCTATCCTCCCCAGAGCCAGCCCACCCCACTGATGGGCAGGGCCCCCAGTAAAAAAGTTAAAAAAAACATTTGTGGCCAGGGCCCCCTACACATTTATACATCCAAAAGAACATTGGTGGCCAGGCCCCCCACAAGTTAAAAAAGCATTGGTGGCCAGGACTCCTACAAGTTAAAAAAACATTGGTGGTCAGGCCATCCTCATAAGTTAAAAAACATTGGTGGCCAGGGCCCTAATGAGTTAAAAAACAAATTAGTGCCAGGGCCTCCTACAAGTTAAAAAAAACATTTCTGGCCAGCCCCCCCCCACATGCTAGAAAAATATTGGTGGCCAGTGAATACCTACTGAGTTCATTGATGGGCAGTTGGCAAACGTCCCATTAGCATTCAAAAACACTTGACCAGAGGATTTATTCAGCTCCAGTTTTAGTGCAGCTAAGGGAAGTTTTATTTCCTGTTTTCAATAAATATAATCACCCCTCCCAGAACAGCTGTGTTTCAGGGGATTACCAAAATATGTACTATGGTGCCTTTTGTGTACATCCTGAGAAATACCACAGCTTCATATTTTCTGTAAATCTAATTCACTTTAACAGAGGTTGCATATTGATGTCTTTAGTTCCATCTAAATTGAGAACTTTGGGTGGAATTTACTAGACCATACTACAACTTTTCTCCACAAGTTGTTTTCTTGGCTGTTCAAAAAAATATAATAAAACCGAATTTCAAAATGTCTCAGAATATTACTCTATACATCAGGGGTCCCCAGCCTTTTTTTTAACCTGTGAGCCACATTCAATTCTAAAATAGTTGGGGAGCAAGATAGGCGTGAAACAAGTCCCCGGGTGCCAAATATGGGCTGTGATTGGCCATTTGGTAGCCCCTATATGGACTGGCAGCCTACAGGATGCTCTGTTTGGCAGTACATCTGTTTTTTAATACAATTAAAGCTTGCCTTCAAACCAGGAATTCAAAAATAAGCTGCTTTAAGGACACTGGGAGCAACATCTAAGGCAGAGATCACCAACCTTTTGAACCTGTGAGTTGGAGAGCAACACAAACATGAAAAATGTTTTTACAGTGCCGAATAAGTGCTGTGATTGGCCATTTGGTAGCCCCTATGTGGATTGTCAACCTACATTGAGACTCTATTTGGCAGTGCACCTGGTTTTTATACAGCCAAAACTTGCCTCCAAGCCTGTTAAAAAAGCACCTGTTTTGAGGCCACTGGGAGCAACATGTTGCTCATGAGCTGCTGCTTGGGGATCACTGATCTAAGGGGTCGGAGAGCAACATGTTGCTCACGAGCCACTGGTTGGGGATCACTGTTCTACATCATACTAAAAGTTAATTTAAGGTGAACAACCCCTTTAAATGACACTAAATGAGAAATCCTAAGTGCAACCATAGAACCAAAGGAAAATCAGCAATTGTGGACCCTTACAGGTTGATAATTCATAACATACAGGTTGATATTTTTCAAGTGTGTAAATATTGTTACATACATGCTCATTTACAAAAGGAAGATTAATACAGCACTCCCTGTTTCTGAGGCACACAGTGTGGTCAAACAAGTTAAATAACCCAAAGGTGAGCCAAGAAAGATCTATATATAAAGTAACTGTGAGATAGCTCTCTTGGTGTAGGGATTATGGGCTCATTGTTTGCCTCTAACCTATGTATTTGTAATTGTATTAGAATGTGTTCCTTTCCCACAAGGTCAACCAATAAAAGAATCACTTCCAGTCCAATTATACACTTGCCAAAACTAAAACTGGGGCATAATAGTAGAGAAATACAGGACATAACACAGGAGACCGTAGTCTGATTCTACATTCTACAGCATGGTGGGACTGATTTATGTTGTGTCAATGTGTCATCTTCCCGGAGATTTAGGGGAGAACTAAACCCTAAAAATGAATATGTCTAAAAATGCTATATTTTATATCATGATCTTATTGCACTAGCCTAATGTTTCAGCTTCTTGAGAGCAGCAATGATTCAGGATTTTCAAAACCTGTCACAGGGGGCACCATCTTGGAAAGTGTCTGCGACACTCACCTGCTCAGTGGGCTCTGAGCAGCTGTTGCGAAGCTAAGCTTAGGGGTCATTGCAAATTATCCAGCAGATTGAGATGAGGTTGAATTGTAATATAAGTTGATGCTACAGGGCTGATTATTAAATTCTGATGCTAGTTGCACGGTTTCTGTGCTGCCATGTAGTAATTATCTGTATTAATTACTAATTAACCTTATATTGTGACATTTGTATTCTATGTGTACTGTATATTGTGAGTGGGTCCCTAAGCACAGTAAGTGACAGCAGCACAGAGCATGAGCAGTGAATCAGCAGAAAAGAAGATGGGGAGCTACTGGGGTATCTTTGGAGGCACAGATCTTCCCTGCTAAAGGGCTGTGGTTGCCTTGGGCTGGTAAGAAGCCCAAAATATAATGTACAGCATTTCTAGCCTACTATTTATTTAGTTGTCCTTTAAGGAATAGGGGGTTGGCTAGAGGCCCTAGTAATATGCATGGACAGTCAGGGCCGCCATCAGGGGGGTACAGGGGGTACACCTGTACCGGGCCCGGGGCTATAGGAGGGCCCGGCTGTGCTGAAGACCCGAAGTCGCGCTGAAAATTGTATGTGGAGGAGAAGTGCAAAGTTAGGGATTATCTGCAAATTACACGATCAGTAAACTCAATTTCAAGCTGTGATACAATGCACAACTGAAGTTTTCATCAGCAGTATGAAATTGGCAGACGATCCCTAACTCTGCAATCTCGCCCTGCCCCAGTGCTTTTCAGCCAATGACAGCGTCTCCCTTCCTTATGACCCGCCCCTGTAAGCACACGGTTCCTCTTTGGGCTCTTTTCTCTATGGCACAGAGAGAGCTGAGTGGCAGCATCCTGGAGCTTGCAGAGAAGCAGAACATGAGAGAGACAAAGCAGTGCTGTGTATGTTGTACTTAGTATTTGCCTAACTATGACTCTTTGTAGTGTGATATATTTAGCTACCACAGACCCTGTGTACAGAGTTTGCCTAGTGCTGGTATCAGTAGAAACCTGGATCCTGTTATATAACAGTGTGTGCAATGCCCACTTATACAATGATTTTTTTTTGTAGGGGGCCCCTGGCACTGATTTTTTTCTAACTTATGGGGGGGCCGTGACCACCAATGTTTTTTTAGAAAAACATTTACGGGGCCCCTGGTGCCAATAGTTTTTATTTTAACTTATGGGGGGGCCCTGACCACTAATGTTTTTTAAAAAACTTTTATGTGGGACCCTTGACGCCAATATTTTTGTTTTTTAAATTATAAGGGGGCCCTGACCACCAATGGCTTTTTATAACTTGTGAGTGGGGGGTTTACCATTTTAAGCGGTTGTGTCTTTGTGGACATTTTACTGTGGTGTGGGCGGGGCCCGGGGGGCCCAGAAAATTTTGCTGTACGGGGCCCCGTGATTTCTGATGGCGGCCCTGTGGACAGTTAAGAGCAAATGAATGATGAATACTTAAATAGAGAAGTACACAAACAGCTGCTGATATAGGATGACTGTCTTTTGTGAGCAAATCAGTCCCATTCTTTGTGGGGCCCAGTCTATATGCCCCATTCTTAGTTATATGCCTCATGTGCCTTCCAGAATAAGCTTGTTTGACTGCAACTGTTGGGTGATGTGACAATTTATGGCCAGGCTGCCCGGTACAGATGTTTTCAAACTATAAATCCTGTAAATGAATGATTTTGGAAGTTGTTGCTCAGAAACAGCTGCAGAGTTTAATTATGGGCCCACAGGGTAAGGAAAGGCCCTACCACCACTAACAACAGTCCTGAAGCACGCTGCAATTTTTACTTTGGTGACTTGGGCCATACTTTTACAACACTTGTTTCGCCAAATTTGTTGTTGCCTCTACCAAACCTGCAGACTAATGACTCATTCTTCACTGTTTGGTATGAAATGTATGTATATACAGTATGTATGCGACGTTTGGGCCAATCCTTATTTAAAAAATGCACAGTGTCTGATAGCATATATCGACGTCCCTTGGCCTCATGTCTTTTTTCCTTTCTGCCCTTTAAAATTCTGTAGTGTTTAGCTGAGTAACATGTGTGCATACTTCTTAGCATTCCAGACAAGAAACTAAGGGTACTTTAGGCCATGCCCTGACCCAGCTTTGACCATGTAATAGACAACATATCTCAATCTGACCAAACTCTGACACATTTTTCTGCCCTGCAATATGAAACTCCTCTCTCTACAGGGCTTCAGGAAATAAATGTATATTTCAGGACCAGCACAACCTTGTCTTTGTGTAATCATGTTTTTGTTCAGCCCTATCTAATATTTGTTGCTATGTAAATGTATATTTGCATTTCTATTCTGCCATTATATAGTTGCTAGGGACACTCAGTAATTGTCCTTGTTCTCTTCTAGGTGTGAAGTACATATCTCAGAAATGTGTGAGATGCAGCCCTCTAGTGGATCACAAGTGATCACATTACTGACAAACAAAAAATTTGTATGTAATTAGAGTAGGCGACCTGCCTTTTTAAAAAAAAGAGAAAGAGAATGTATATTTTAGAAAAATTAAAACAACTAAAACAAATTACACAACTGAGCTACTATACATATTTTCCCCTTATCCAGAAAACCTGTTATCCAGTTCAAAATAACAGGAAGACAGTTTCGAATACAATCTTGCATTTCCTTTTACAACTAAAACAGTATCTTGTACTTGAACCTAATTAGAGCCATACATGGGCAGATTAAACCTGTAATTGAGCCCCTTTAGATTGAGTCAGCATATTGTCTGCCCATTTATGGACCCTAACCAATTTCAGGCAGGTTTAAAAATTGGCTTGTTAATGTGGTTCTGTTCAAACAGCCTGCATTGGCCTTTGATATGATTCAATCAACTGCCCAAGGGTCAACCAAATCACTAATCAAATCTTCAGGTGTATGGTCACTTTTAGCTGCTTGAATCTATACGGGTGGCAAAACAATCATACTGGGTTTATTTAATGTAAATTATTTTAGCAAAAAAGTATAGTGATCCAAATTACAGAACGATCCTTGGCACCTTCAATAATTTATATTTACACTTGACTTTAACACACAAGTCAGGGCCTTCACTATATGGAAGGTAGGAAGAAAAGGTATAGTTAAACTACAACTCACATGGGCTACTGTGCTTAAAAATTAAATAAAGGACACAAGGAGATTCTTGCAACAAACAACAGAACAATTTTGTCAGAGACAAATGATCCACAGGGTTAATACTCACGGATCCACAGAGTCAAGGTATTGCAGATGTTAAATATGCCAGGACATTTGGGCAGAGAAAACAAGCTGTGGCACCATGTGGAAGCAGTTAGGGTAGTTGAAGGTATACCTCTAGGATAGAATACCTAGGTATGGTCCGGATCCCATACATTGGAATAATAAGGGAGAATATCCAGCTGCGGTCTCACTATAGGCAGACTCAGAGCCTAGGGGAGAGCAAATCCATACTTTAATTGTTGTAGGAGCATAAGCAGCTCATGCTATTTAACCTCTCTATCTTATTAGAGTTAAAGAGTTAACCTGTCTATGACTAAGCCCTATACACTGGGTCCCTGCTCCCTGACTTATCACTAGTGGTACTGGTCCATTTAGGGCAGAATAACTTTACTGGGCATCTGTCTACCCAGGCTCCCTGAAAAAGATCCAGCCGGATCAGCAAACAAAAGAGGAAGATCCACCAGAAAGTGGTCATACGCCAGTATGCCAATAACTGAAACATGTACATTAGATAACTAGATACATGGACATCTGCCCAGCATAGGGTTGCCACCTTTTCTGGAAAAAAAAATACTGGCCTTTTTTTTCTGAATTGGCATTGCTGTATTTCAGAGCATTCTGGTTAGTGGAGTTCTGTATAATATAATAATAGAGTAGTAGATTGATAGAATAATTATCTCATACCTGTAATTTAAGAATCGGGTTTACTCTTCTGGTAGAATATAGATAGTGATAGGGTTGCCACCTGTGTGGTTTTGAACTGTATATCTCAGTTTTTCAAAATCTCCTGTCCAGTTTATAATATTGAGAAAACTAAACAGAAATCCAGCCAATTGCATCCAAGTGATGCAATAACCCTAACCTGATGTCATAACTCCATCAACATATTTGTGCCTGCCTCTGATGTCATCATACCCACCCCAACATCACTGCCCCACCCCCTTTGTTTGGGTTTAGTCACCGGCAAAGGTGGAAACCCTATGTAAGGATTAAAGCCATAGGGACTTAATACACCTATGGGTCCTTTGCTACATTAAGATATAACTTGTATCCTTTAAAATGGATTCCAAACATTGCTGAATAATAGTGCCCTTCTTGTCCTCCCATGGAGACCAGAGTTGACCAGAGTTTTGACTTTTGACTAGTCTCGAAAATTACAAGGGCATTTTCCAGTAAAAGTATTTTTGACTAAGGGTGGCCATACACTGGCAGATAAAGCTGCCGATATCGGTCATTTGGACCGATTTGACAGCTTATCTGCCCGGGTCTTCCCGATCGATATCTGGCCACGATATCGATCAGGAAGGTTGGATTTTTACCCGACCGACCCGTCGGAGCCGCTTAGCGCATCATAATTCGATCGTTCGGCCATACGGCCGAACGCTCTAATTACCCCCGATATAGCCACGCAGTTTAGTGGCATATCGGGGAAAGATCCGCTCGTTTGGCGATGTCGCCAAACAAGCGGATCTTTAAGTCTATGGCCACCTTAAGAGGTATTTAGCGACACTGTGAAACAATATGCAATTGGTCCTCGTTTTTTTTAGGGATCCACCGAATCCACTATTTTGGATTTGGCCGAATACCGAACCGATTCCTAACTTGTTTATGCAAATTAGGGGTGGGGAGAGAAAAACATCTTAGATGTCCTTGTTTTGCAACAAAAAGTCACGCAATTTCCCTCCCTAATTTGCATAATTAGGATTCGGATCTGCCAGGAAGAAGGATTCGGCCAAATCTGAATCCTGCTGAAAAAGGCTGAATCCCGAATCGAGTCCTGGATTCGGGGCATCCCTAGTTTTTTTAACAGTATTTTGTCTATCTGATAACTGGTTATATTTAGTCCTGGGCCTGGCTTTGTAGAATTAGCACATAAATGACTGATAATTTGTAGCTTTACAAATGGAGTTCTTGTCCGTTTCAGGTGTAGGATTATAATTATACTGTAGTATAAGAAATTGAGTGTTTGCCATTGCAGGAGGGGTACTGGGTATATCTGTCACAGCAGGGTGTTTGTAGCTGTGTAAGTACTGGGAAAGCTTTTCACAGTACAAAGGGCACACAGCACAAACAACAGGAAGCCAACAGGATCCTCATTTCAGCTTTCACATTGTGTTGCACTAGGGACTAGGCCATGAACAGCGGGATTTGGCTTCTTCAACACTTCCGCGTTACAGCCGATTTGCACCCTGGGAATTGTAGTCTGATTAATCTACCTTAGCACGCATTATTTTGCGATAAGAACTACAACTACCGACAAGCATTTTCGGGGAGGAAGAGAAGGTGAAATTGACGTATCAGAAAGGGGCCGTTTCGTCTGTCAACTACTCCGGCAGATAATAGGGCGGAGCGGTTGTTGCAGGTACCGAGCCGTGCTGCTGCGCTTCCGCATTGGAAGGGGTTTGGAGAATGAGTTAGCCGGGACCGTGTCCAGCACTTAGTCATGTCCCAGCCTCCCCCTTCACCCTCGCAGATGCAGCCGCAAAGGAGGAGAGATCGGCGCATCTTGTCTGGGACGTGCCCAGACTCTAAGTGCCGGGCCCGGTTGTTTTTCCCTGCCCAGGGCTCGGCTAGCATAGAGTGTACGGACTGCGGGCAAAGGCATGAGCAGAGGCAGCTGCTGGAGGTCGAGGAAGTGACCGAACCGGACGTGGTGCTGCATAATCTGCTGCGGAACGCGCTACTCGGAGTGGCAGCTCCGCCCAGGAGGAGCACGGATATGGCTAAAGTCATGGGCCTCTCCAACTATCACTGCAAGCTGCTGTCCCCCATCCTGGCCCACTATGGGATGGACAAGCAAACAGGCAAGGCCAAGCTGCTGAGGGACATGAACCAGGGGGACGTGTTTGACTGTTCTCTGCTAGGGGACCGGGCCTTCCTTATTGAACCCGAGCATGTGGATACAGTGGGATATGGGAAGGACCGCTCAGGCAGTCTTATCTACCTCCATGATACTCTAGAGGACATTAAAAAGTCTAACGTTAACCAAGAGTGCATCATTCCTGTGCATGTCGATGGGGACGGTCACTGCCTCGTCCATGCCGTGTCCAGGGCACTGGTTGGCAGGGAGCTCTTCTGGCATGCCCTGAGAGAGAACCTGAAGAAGCACCTAAAGGAAAATCTGGACCGGTACAAAGCCCTTTTCCATGACTTCATTGACGCAGCTGAATGGGAAGATATTATCAACGAGTGTGATCCTCTGTTTGTGCCCCCAGAAGGCGTTCCACTTGGACTGCGAAACATTCACATTTTTGGGCTGGCCAATGTTCTCCACCGTCCCATTATCCTTCTTGACTCCCTTAGTGGGATGAGGAGTTCTGGAGACTATTCAGCAACTTTTCTTCCTGGGTTGATACCAGTGGACGTTTGTAAGGGTAAAGATGGACATTTAAATAAGCCAATTTGCATTGCATGGAGTAGTTCTGGGCGCAACCATTATATCCCTTTGGTTGGTATCAAGGGTGGCTCTTTACCAATGTTGCCTTCAAGATTGCTTCCTAAGGCATGGGGTGTTCCCCAGGATTTGATTAGGAAATATATAAAGTTAGAGGAGGATGGCAGCTGTGTGATCGGAGGTGACAGGAGTTTGCAGGACAAATATTTGCTGAGGTTGGTTGCTGCAATGGAGGAAGTATTCATGAGTAAGCATGGAATCCATCCCAGTTTAGTATCAGATGTTCATCATTATTTTTATCGAAGAACTGGGGTCATTGGAGTTCAGCCTGAAGAAGTGATTGCTGCCACCAAAAAGGCAGTATTGGAAAATCGCCTCCATAAATGTCTAATTTGTGGGGCATTGTCAGAACTTCTGGTTCCTTCAGAATGGTTAGCCCCAGGAGGGAAATTGTACAACTTGGCAAAAACAACCCACGTCCAATTAAAACCAGATAAAAATTATAGTTTTCCTCTTAACAATATTGTTTGCTCTTATGATGCCGCAAATGACGTTTTGGTGCCTGACTATAATTTAAGTAATCTGACCAGTTGCAATTGGTGCCGTGGTACCTCAGTACGGCGAGTGAGAAATGATTCCTCCATTGTCTATCTGGATGGGGACAGAACTAATACCAAATCCCTTGGAGGCAAATGTGGATGTGGCTTCAAACACTACTGGGATGGTAAGGAATATGATAATTTGCCAGAAGCCTTTCCTATTACACTCGAGTGGGGAGGAAGGGTTGTAAGGGAAACTGTGTACTGGTTTCAGTATGAAAGTGATGTGACTTTAAATAGCAATGTATATGATGTTGCTATGAAATTAGTTACTAAGCACTTCCCTGGGGAATTTGGCAGCGAAATACTAGTACAAAAAGTTGTAAATACAATATTGCACCAGACTGCCAAAAAGAATCCCAATGATTATACACCAGTAGCTATAGATGGTGCCCATGTGCAAAGAATGGAGGATATTAAACAAGAGGCAGAGTCGCATTTGCCTACAAAAATAATCCTTACTGGTCAGAAAGCAAAGACTTTACATAAAGAGGAGTTAAACATGAGCAAAACCGAAAGGAAACTGCAGCAAAGTATTACAGAACAAGCAGCCGTAATGCAGAAAAGGAAAACAGAAAAAATTAAGCAAGGACAGATCGGATCAACAAGGTCCTCATCCCCTGGTTCTGTCGGAGATAGCCCATCGTCAGGCCCTTCAACACCGACAAAAACTCCCTACTCTCCAACAGCTTCTAAAGAAAAGAAAATACGAATAACAACCAATGATGGGAGACAGGCAATGCTCACCTTAAAATCCTCTACCACTTTCTCAGAACTGCAAGAAGGAATTGCCAAAGAATTGGCGATTCCTCCATATTTACAATGTATCCGCTATGGATTTCCTCCAAAAGAGCTGGTTCTGCCAAAGCAGGGCCTGGAGAACGAGCCAGTCCCATTACAGCATGGTGACAGGGTGACGGTAGAAATTCTGAAAGGTAAAGAAAAACCACAGCACAACTTGTCCCATTCAGCCCATGAAGTAACAGAGGATAATGCTGCAGTGTCTAGTAATCCTGTTTCAAAGGAGCTTCAAGAGCAGATTGACAAGGAGATGTACTCGCTGTGTTTGCTGGCAACCCTCATGGGTAAGAAATACTAATGTTTACATGTATATTAATATTGTACAGATCCTCTCTCAAAGTGATACAGGAGGAAACGTTGTATTTTGTGTTTTTGGCAAGCAAGTCTTCTAATGGTTGTTACTAAAGTGGAAAGGGCATTTTGACTGAAACCGTTTTCCTTATGAAAACAGCCTAGTCAAACTGTTGGCAAGTGCCATTAACAGTGCCAGTGTTTAATAAAGGGGAACTATTGCGGAAAGGAAACCTGAATATAAATTTCATCACATAGAAATAAGAACTTTCTAAATACAATCAATTCTGCATTGTTTCTGAAACAATCAAGATTATGTTCACTATCCCTCTCTCAGCATCTGTTTCTCTTCATTCTCTCTTCATGTAGCAGTTGGGTGTCAGATATTCATTGACCGTTTGATCCAATGTATCTTATAGGGGGGCTTCCTTTCATAGCAGATGCTCACTCAAATAGCTGATTCCAGTACAAAAAAATATAACAAAATAACTGCCTTTAGCACAAATTCTTCATGTAGAGAGACAGGATTTCTGGTGATTTTAATAGAGTGAGCTCCAATACATCTTCTAAAAAAGGAAGCCCCCCCCATAAGATATATGGGATCTAACTGTCAATGAATATCTGACACCCAACTCCTGCATGAAGAGAGAATGAAGAGAAACAGATGCTGAGAAAGGGATAGTGAAGATAAACTTGATCACTTCAGAAATGGTACAGAACGTTTAATTGATTGTATTTAGAACGTTTCTTATTTCAGTATGATGAAGCTTATATTACATTTTTTTCGTGATAGTTCCCCTTTAACCTTTGATCACAAGCTGTTGCTGGACCACAACATATAAATCAAGAGTTAAGCATTCTGGAAATTGTCAGCAACATCTGGACCCAAGTAATACTGCTGCTTAGAAAGTTACAAGTGCTTTGTGTTATTTTTTTATTGGTTCACTGTATTAAGTTACTTTGATATCTAAAGGGACATGCAAGGCATTGTTTCAAAACTGTTTGGTGATAAAAGTGCCCCAGGCATGAGCAAGGCAGTCAAACTGGAGGCCCATATCCATTGTTTCCATGGATCCTTTGCATGACATTATCATTAAGCACATATTATTGGGCTGAATTGCTTGTTTTGACGTGTTTTCATGCTTCAGTACAAACACAGTAACCTATTAATGGAGAATAAAGATACTTTATAACCTCAGTTTGTGTCACTGATGCACATATCTTTGTGAGTATGTTGATACAAATCGTCTATTTCCTGTCTTTTTGGCTTTGCTGTATCCTTGTTGATTCTAACATACCTAGAAAGAAGGCTTAGACTTTCTGCACAATCTTTATCGAAAAGCAGTTGAATTACAGCCATAGACCACCTTAGGACTGAAGTTACCATGCAGTTTCTTGCTTCTGACAGTTTCCTTATATATTCAACTGGGTTTTCATAATCAGTGACAATCAGAACTGTTTGTGCTAATCAGGGCTGCCCTTCCAATAGCTCTTAAAGAAGAAATCAACCAGTGGGGGAAAAAATGCTACCCCCCCACCCCTGGTAGCCCTCCTCCCCCCAGGCTAACTACTCCTCGGGGGAGATGCCCCATACTCCATACTTACCCCATGGCGCATATTCTTCCAGTGCAGTTCCACGCGTCCATCTTCCGTAAGCTGACTGGGAGATCAGTATTTCTGAGCATGCGCAGTTGGAGGAATTTGCCGGTTTGCGACAACTGCACATGCGCAGAATTACACGGAAATTGCTGATCTCGGTCAGCTTACAGAGGAGCCAGAAGATGGATGCGTGGAACTTCACTGGAAGAATCTGCGCCAAGGATTAAGTATGGAGTGTGGGGCATCTCCCCGGGGGGGGGGGGAGGGCTACCTGGGGTAGGGGGTTGTTTCCCCACAGGTTGATTTCTCCTTTAATGATGTATGGACGATACATATTGCAGTGGAGAGAACAACATTCTGCTGGAAGGTGCTCAATATATCTTCTCCTTTTATTAAAATTTTCAATGATTTAAAGTTTATTGTAAATGTAATTGCAACTAAAAACAGCGTTTGTTTATCCCTCTACTTTCTGAAACAATATAGCAGAGGTCTGTTCCCCTTAAAGGAACAGCAATATCAAAAAGTGAAAGTGAATACATAGGGGCAAATTTATTAAAGGGCAAAGTGACTAACGCTGGCGAAAATTCACCAGCGTGACGTCATTTTGGAACTTCGCCGATTTACTAACAGTCGCTGGCGTAACTTCCCTAGTGAAGGAGATAGACTCTGGCGGTACTTCGCTCCCTAACGTCAGGCAAATTTGTGCTCTGGCGAATGGACATAACTATGCAAATTCATTAAGATGCAGATTTTACTGAACGCTACCTCTTGCGCGAGACTTGCCTTTGCCACCTCAGACCAGGCGAAGTGCAATAGAGTAGATAGGAGTTCTTACAAAAATAGTTGAACATTTTTGTAAGTCAGGGTGATATGCTGTTTTGCAGCCTAACATTTTTTTGGGGTAACCGGCTTCCACCCTACATTTCCTAACATATGGCACATAAACTATACACTGGGCTCATGTGTATGGCAATATAACAACTTTATTTTATTTTATTAAGTTTCCTGGGCTTGTGTAATGTATTTACTGCAAGATATATGTCCATTGAACTGTAACTTCCCGCTGTATGCAAATGAGGCAACACTTGCGCAACTTCACTTCGCTTGGGGCAGTAATGCTAGCAAAACTTGCGCCCTGGACGCAACTTCGGATTTTAGTGAATTAGCGTTGTCCTGGCAAATCTACACTTGGCGAAGTGTTGCACTGTTAGCGAAGCCATTGCTGGCTAATTTTTGGAGGTTAGTGAATTTGCCCCATAATATAGTGTTGCCCTGCACTGGTAATACTGGTGTGTTTGCTTCAGAAACGCTACTATAGGTTATGTAGACAAGTTGCTGTGTAGCCATGGGGCAGCCATTCAAGCACAGGACACATAGATAGATATCAGATAAGCACTGAAGCACCCATTGTTTACAGTATGTTATATTTTAATTACTTTCAAACACTTTTTTTTTTTTTGTGTTACTGTTCCTTTAATGTCTGTTACTCAGCTGTCTGCTACATAGTTGCAGGTCAGAACTAGAAATGCAGATAATTAAATAGACAAATACTGCTTTCGACATTGAAAATGTTTACATTTTGCTCTTTTGGTGAAGAAATACACCACTTAGAGGCACATTTATCAAGGGTCGAATTTCAAATTCGATTGAGGGAAACTTACTTTAAAAATTCAATTGTTAAAGCTCGGACAAATTCTACCGATCCGAAAACTTGAATTGAATTTGATTTGAAGTATACAAAACTCGATTCTAGTTTTTTTTTCTCTGAAAAAAACACGAATGTCAGGCTACAAACATCACCTAATTGAACCCCAATTCGGCAGTTTTTAGATGGCGAATAGTCTAATTTGAATTATTAAAGAGCCAGAGTATGATAAATCTCGAAAATCTAATTTGAATCTTTAAAAAAACTCGAATCGAGTTTGGATAATTCCCTAGTCGAATTAGACCGTTTTGACATTAAAATTTTTTAGAAAATTCAAATTCGAATTTTCCATTTGACCCTTAATAAATCTGCCCCTTAAAGGGGAAGGAAACCCTTTCGGCGCAAAACCCCTCCCAAATACAGAAAGAAGAGCGACTGGGTGAAGATGTCGCCCGTGAACTCGGCAAGAGAGGACCTGCGTGGAGGGGTGACAAGTTAGGGGCATTTGCCCGGGGGAGGGGAGGTAGGCCAGGGGGGGAGGAACGAGGGGCCTACGGGGGGAGGGGTTTTGCGCCCCATTAATCTATAGCAGGTAACCCCAGCAGTGACCAGAGAAGCAAACATCTTGTGTGAGCCGTGGGCCTTACAATTTAAACTGTCAGTTGTAGGTTTGCATAAAGCAAAAGGCATGTGTCATGAATTGCATTTTCTCTGGCAGCAGAAACTTGGTCTGCTGCCTTTCACACAATCTTTAAATGCACAGGCATGCATGGTATTCACATGTCCGTGCAAACAATGGATGAATTTTGGTGCAAAAATGCATATAGGTAGATGCCATGTCTGTCACTACTGCAAGATTGAGTGGAAGGCAGTGAATCTTGAAAAAGGCGGCAATGAGTTACAGAAGCATGTCCTTCAGATGAGGGTAAAGCTTTATCAGTTGGTAACTTATGCAGCAGCCTGTGTGTGTCGCGATGATTAAAAGTTGTATACATGAAACCACCCCCACGACAAACGCAGACTGCTTGTCTGTATATGGTTTCAGGGCCAGGGTCTGATCAGTTGCTGTGTAGTTGGCCATGGCAGCCAATCAGATCTTTGCTTTTATTTTCAAACCAATAGTAGACTGATCAAAACAAATTGCTGATGGGTTGCTATGGGTAACTGCACTTGTCCTATTTAGCACTTATGTTTGTAAATGAGCACTCACTTTAGAGACCAGTAGTCAATTGATGTTAATAAACAACTAGGGTATATCACTCTCCTACGTACTCCAGATGTTAATTCTGTATGATGAGAAATAGAAGGATATGTTTTATTATAAATAGCATTGCTTATTCAAAACAAGCATGAAACTACTGTTCTTTTAAAATGATTAAGCACCTTATTTTACCTATGGGATTTACAGATTAAAACAAGTAAAATTGACAGTAAAAAGTAAGTAAAAATAGGGTACTATTATTTAAATTCACAAAGTATATATCTTCTATTACAAGCACACTATTTACTCAGACAGTCTTGTATGTAACAATATAAGTGTTGTAAAAACAAAATGATGATCACTTTATAAAACCTTTGCTAAAACTCTCCTAAAATAAGTGCTTGGTGGCATATACACTTTATTAGTCTCCCTCGAGTGGAGCAGCCCGGTTTTTTGTACACAAATATTTTTATGTGTAATTTGTTTGTAGTGGCAAACCCCAGACATAATATAGTACGATTTTACCTAAAAACACATCATTTGATACCTTCACTTAGCATCTGAATTCAATACATCACTCAGCGCGGTCCAGTCTTTAGAAAAACCTCTATGCATTTTGTGCAGCTTTTACTTGTTTTAATCTGTTTAACGATAGGTCTGTTTTGTTTTAAGGGAAAGCAGCTATCCAGAAGGCAAGTCTAGTGTGTAATAAAGAATTTGGCAAAGCGGATTAGGGACTTTCTAATATTAATAACCTAAACCTTTCATTTTCTTTTTCAGGGGAAGATGTTTGGTCCTACGCTAAGGGGCTTCCCCATTTGTTCCAGCAAGGAGGTGTCTTTTACAATATCATGAAGAAAAACATGGGTATAGTAGTTATTGTCACTTCATTGATTTTTATACAGAATTTTTGCCATGGGCCCTGGAGTACTTGGTGTTCAGTGGGGGTCTTAAATAATGCACAGTTTTAGATACAATACGAAACATTGTGCCTCATTGGCATTGGTGTAGATGGAAGTGGTGGAAGTTCAGCTTCCCTCAGAACATCATATGTGGATTTTAAATTATTGCTCATACGTGATGCTATTTTACTTATAAGTAGTATGTTCTGGCGATGGTGCCAAAGCTCCCCACAGAGGGTCATTGTGCAGGTGTTCTCAAGAACCAGGTGTTGGAGCAGTATAGGATACAAGAAACATTTGGATGGGGGTTCTATCTCCAAAGTTCCTGTATTACTCCAATGAGCATTGTGGTTGCACTGAAATGCACTTGAACTGGTGTTTTTTTTTTCTTTTTACATTACACTACTGTTGTGTTGTGTGTGGATATAAGACTGAAATAAAATACGTTCACTCAAATAATAAGGTATGTGTGGTACACATTATGTATTTTCTATTCTATCTCATATTAGTAATTCTAAAGTAACTGGACTTGCTGAGTAATCATTGAAGACGTTTCACTACACATCCGATCAGCTTCTTCAGTTCAAACCCCCATTAGTAGGAAGTTGATTAAACAAATCAACTTTTAGAAACCTATATTTCACAAAAATGGTAAAAGCATAGACAGCAAATGTAAAAAGTAATTATTATGCTTTTTTAAAATACGTTTTGTGAGGGTAGACAAATAGTTCCTAAAACACTAATTTTAGCACTTGAATAGGAATCCAGGATTCGGTTCGGGATTCGACCTTTTTAAGCAGGAAAAGTAATTATTATGCTTTTTTAAAATACGTTTTGTGAGGGTAGACAAATAGTTTCTAAAACACTAATTTTAGCACTTGAATAGGAATCCAGGATTCGGTTCGGGATTCGGATTTGGCCTAATCCTTCTACCCGGCTGAACCAAATCTGAATTTGCATATGCAATTTAGGGGCGGGAGGGAAATCACGTGATTTTTTGTCACAAAACAACGAAGTAAAAAATGGTTTCCCCCTTCCCACCCCTAATTTGCATATGCAAATTAGGATTCGGTTCTGTATTCAGCCAAATCTTTCACTAAGGATTTGGGGGTTCGGCCGAATCCAAAATAGTAGATTCGGTGCATCCCTAATAGGAAGACTTCTTTCTTTGACAAAGTAGCAATTCTGCACACTTTATAGCTAAGATGCTATCTTTATAGAGAATTTAGACCACAGTTGTTTGAGATCCTATTTGAAACTCACATTTGCAATGCATAACTGTTGGGCCAAAATTAACAGGATTAATCAGCAGACAGACTGTTTAATTAAGCAAAGTACAGTTTACAGTTGTAAAATATGTTATTTTGCGGGATTTGTAAATAATTATAAAAAGTTTCCCCTTATTTAGTTACAACTGGACCCTGGCATTGATCTGACATGAAGAAAGATGAAACTTCCCTCTGGCTGACTGAGTTGGCAGTTTAGTTGAACTGAAGAAGCTGCTCGGATGAGCAGTGAAACGTTTTCAATGACTACTCAGCAAGTCCAGTTGTTTTAGAATTACTTATATTAGATAAACCATGACCTGGATGAATGAAAATCTTCATAGTCATATTTTTTATTCTCTTTGTAGGAATGGCAGATGGGAAGCATTGCACTTTTCCTCATCTTCCTGGCAAAACCTTTGTCTACAATGCTGCTGAAGACCGGCTAGAACTGTGTGTCGATGCTGCAGGCCATTTTCCAATAGGTCCCGAGGTAGAAGATTTGGTGAAAGAAGCTTTGAATCAACTACGTTCTGAAGCAGCTTCAAAAAGCAGAGAGTCTAGTCCATCACATAGATTGATAAAGCTGGGCAGCAGTGGGGTGATAAAAAAGAAGTCTGAGCAACAGCACAACGTGACAGCCTTTCAAGGGAAAGGGCATTCCCTAGGAACAGCTTCTAGTAACCCCGAGCTTAATCAGACACCAAGGGATGTTACAAAGCGTGGTACAACTTCAGATTTCAATAGCACTTTAACATATTCAGAACCTTCCTCCTTTCAGTCTACTACCAGTGACAATGAGATGATCAGAGTTGCTCCTGGTGTAGTAACCATGAGAGATAGCAGGCAACTTGACCCCAATTTGATTGAGGCCCAGCGGAAAAAGTTGCAAGAAATGGTTTCTACTATTCAGGCTTCAATGGATAAGCACTTGAGGGATCAGAACGATGAGCAGTTGGTGGCAACTGAGGCATCTCCAAAGAAGGGAGAATGGAAGTCGGGAAGCAGTCAAGAGCAAGTGACTGGAAGTGTTCTAGTGAACACAGAAGCAACTATGGCTTCTGAAGCAAGTCTGAGTGTGCAAAGTTCTGTGGAAACAACATTGTCTGAGAGGCTTAAAAATCAACCAGGGGTGCCTACAGGTGATCCAGAAGAGATGGACAGCCAGGATACAGAAATGACCAACGTGACTGAGCCCATGGATCATTCATGATAAAAACAAAGGTTAAGTGTAATAGAAACATACATAAGTACATATTAATATGTAAATTTATGGCTGGCCCACTCCTTTACAACATTCTTGTATGGTTAAACTCCTCCTTGCTGCATGAAAACATATTTGTTTGGAAAAAAGCTTCCAGAGTTATACTAGCTTGATATGGACTTAAGGGAATATCTGTAGATGTCTTAAGAAGCTTTAGGTTCATGCATTTAGCAACAATTTGCCTCCTTGTGCTGAAGGAGATATCAATAAGGTGCTTTAGTAGTGTTTGTTCAATTAAGGGGCAAGTCAATCCCAAGTATTGGTTTATTCAGTTATCAACCATAGAGTTGCTGTGCAGCTTTCCATGGACAGCAGCCCTATGCTTTTTAAAATATATTCCAGTGCAACCTCAACACTTCCCTGTATATGCGCTGCACCTTGGTTCACCTTAAAATAAATTTTTAGTGTGATTTAGACTTTTGCAATTAGTTGTCATTTCTAATACAGTATACGTTTGTGGTTGTTGAATTATTTAAGTCGCTGACCACCACTTCATTTTTGTATTTGGAACTGTTTAAAGGTTATTAGCAGTTTTATACTACTAAATGGGACTTGCAGCTTAGAAATTGTGGGCTCGGGGGTTGAGTGTTCAGTAAACATTCAGGCCAAGTCTCCACTGAGACATCTGCTCTGCACGTTGCTAACTCAGTCAGCCAGAGGGAGGTTTCATCTTCCTATATTTTCCCCTGTATATTAAGGTCTTATCAAGTATCTGATATTGATATGATGCTCTTGCTTTCCTTTTGAAAATGTCCGTAAGAAAGTGCATTAGGTTCATGCCAGATCAATGTCCAAACTATGGTCTAAATTCTCTATAAAGATATCATCTTAGCTATAAATGGGGTTATTTATTAAATTCCAAATGGCAAAAACTCGAAAAATTGGAGTTTTTTAACTATGAAATCCAAAATTTCAGTGAAAAAAAAAATTTATTATACTCCAAGAATGGAAAAAGTCAGAATCTGAAAATCTGGCATCACAGACCTGCCGAGGTTGTATATAGAAGTCCCAAAGACATCCTGATCTGCACTGGGTTTCTTGTAAAACTCCGAAGATTTTGTGGTTTTTGAGCAAAAATCTGAAAAAATCAAAGAGTTTTTGGGCAGACAATCCAAAAGATTAGCACGATTCGACTTTCTGTATGATTTAAGATTTTTTTCCTGCACTGGAATTTTTCTGGAAAATGTATTTATAAATAAGGGGAAATAACCAGTGCGGATTTGGTCAGAGTATATTTCAGAAGATAATGAGATAAATTCGGATTTTGATAAATAACCCCCTAAGTGTGCAGAAATGCTACTTTGTGAAAGAAAGAGAAGTCTTCCTAATTAAGTGCTAAAATGACAGTGTTTTTAGGAGCCATTCATCTACCCTCACAAAACGTATTTTAAAATAGCATATTAATTACTTAAATGCTTTTACCATTTTTGTGAAATATACGTTTCTAAAAGTTGATCTGTTTCAATATCTTCCTTCTAATATAGGCCCAGAAACATAAATTGTGGTCTTTAAAACTGTAAAAAAAAAACTGATGCATCTCTTAGCAGTTACAGAGAAATGCCAACAATTTGTACATTAACAGTTGCTCTCTATATTTAACGGAGAGTGCTCTGGCAGATAAAACATGGGGAACGCAAGACAAATTAATTTTTATTACTTATATTTTAGTAAAAATAGAAATTGAGAAAGCAATTGAATAAAGTATTTGTGGGGTACAATTTGAAAATATGTTTTGTAAAGATGAAGTGCTCCTTTAATTAAATCATTTATTTCCAAACAAATTTCTCATAATAGTTTCCTTTTACGAGGCATAATGCAGGTTGGGGTGGGAAGCAGCACCACTGGCCGTTGACCTGATGTTAAATAAACAACATTGTATTAAATCAAGGCTTTACTTGTCCTTTGACATTTTGGTTTAACTTGTGACACAGAGTAATATATGCATTCCTTTTAAAACTTATTTTCTTCTCTCTACAAATCACTTCTTGGCTTCAGTATAAAATAAGAATTTTAAATGCTGCATTGGGAAGTTTATAGAACAGCTACACTGTGCAGCCTCTATATAGTGTCACCTCCACTTCCTCCCAGGTAAATTCCGTAACATAGTCCATATAATACCACCAACTTATAAATTGCAGCTTTGGCCTGCATTTCAATAGGCCAAGACTGTCCACCTGTAGTCCTGGTCATGTGGCCCACACACAATTTAATGGCCTCTAGACTTCTTTTTAAGACATTATGTAAATATGATTTATCCCTCAAGCAATTTTTCTTTCGGGTTAAAGGCCCACAACACAGACAGACGAAGAAGAAAAGCTACTGAGATAGTTTATTTCCAATAGATTAGCCACAATGGTGCAAACTATAAGATTAAATTTATTCTGCAGAATGCTTTCCCATAACTGAGTAATCAGCTCTAGAAACTCTCTCTGTTTGTTTAGGATAGCCACTGCCATATTAGCTTGGTGTGACATCACTTCCTGTCTGAGTCTCTCCATGCTCACTCATATCTCTGGGCTCAGATTACAGCAGGGATGGGAGGAGGAGCAAACTGAGCATGCTCAAGCCCTAGCCCTGGAGGTTTAAACTGAAATAAGGAAGTCTGATAAAGAAGCCCATGTGCACAAAATAGAAGGAAAGAAATGCTGTTTGTTTTGACACAGGACTCAGAGCAGCATTACAGTGAGGGTTTACTGGTGTATTTATATAGATCTTTCTGATAAAGCTTACTTTATTTTAACCTTTCCTTCTCCTTTAAACAGCACTGAGGCAATAGGTAAGGGACAACTATATTTCTGTTTAAAAGTGATTAAGCCTCAGTGGGTCCAATAGTGATTATTAATCCGCATTTAGCTTTGATTACACTTAAGCGCAGATCTAATTGATTGCTATGAAAGCTGGACTGGTGCAACTTAAAGGACCCGCAACGTAATTTAAAAAAAAAAAGTGTTTGCATAGAACCAAAAAAACATATGTAACTTTAAAATCGCAAATTCTTTATTAAAAAATAACTTACCGAAACTCCGCTTGCGCTGCTCTTCAGAAAAGGCGACAGGGTGACGATCCATCGTGCGGCGATCAATTTCTCCTCCCTGCATTCTATAGGTGATAGCCAGGGAGGAGAAGTCGGCAAGTGGAGTTTCGGTAAGTTCTTTTTTAATAAAGACTTTGCAATTTTACATACATTTACGAAGTTACATATGGCTTGGTGTTTTTTTTTTTTTTCGTTCTATACAAACAAATTAAAAAAGAAAAAAAAATGTGCTACTGGCCCTTTAACTTCTTCTTTAGTAAATATACCTGTGTGCCCTTGGCAACAGCAATCCCCATATCTTTCATATCTCTAGCTTGCAAGAATAATAAATAAAAAAGCTGACACGAGGGACATTGTATAGTTTGTCAGTGCTTTATTAAATATAATACAGTAAATCATTTAGAATACGCCTTATACAGTATATCAGAACTTTAAAGGGGGGGGGGTCTATCTCAATAATAGGTTCAGCAAAATATGGCTACCTGTGTTGAACTGAACAAAAGATCATATATTTATGTTCTTATTATACTGAAGCCTAGACACCTGGTCTTCATGCTGGATATTTACCACTTCCCCCATCTTAGCTCAACATGCAGTTTTATTTAGAAATGCTAATTTTTTTTTCCAAAAGTCATAAATTCCCACAATTGTGCTGCAAGTGGAAACATTTCTGATGTTTACAGCTTTTTATGAGAAAGTATGTATCTTTGCCCCAGTGGTTGGAAAAATAGAAATAAAGACATTTTCTATAAGGGGTTTTGATTTACATAGGCCAAATACCCAAATCTAGAACCTATTTGTATCTAAAAGAATAGCAGCGGAAGGATATTTTGATACTGTCTATGAAACTTATTCTGCACTCAAATGCCTTTCATTTTCATTCCATAAAGTAACTGTGCCATAACTATACAAAATCAGAGTTGCATTCCAATTGCATTCCTGTAAGATTATATTACAGGTCAGCCTCATTTTCTGCTTGATAATTAGTGACAACCCCTAAGCTTAGCTTCTCAACAGCTGCTCAGAGCCCACTGAGCATGTCAGTGTCACAGACACTTTCCAAAATAGTGAACCCCTGTGACATGTTTGAAGTCCTGGATCATTGCTGCTATTGACAAGCTGAATCTTTAGGCTGGTGCAGTAACGTCACTATATAAAATATGGCATTTTTAACCATATTCATTTTTAGGGTTTAGTTCTCCTTTAAGATCAGTCGTGTTATTTTTAGCTTTGGCTTAGGTTTGCCGTCAGTCTGTCTTGAGCTGCATTGCTGTTCACCTTTATAATCCTTTTAAGATACACCAATCAGTTCCTATATTTCTTCAATTACAAATTTATGTTGGGAGATCTTATATAAAAAGGAAAGTACGTAGTGATGTGAATGCAGTCTTGGTTACGTAGCTGGAATGGGAAGTGAGGGAGTATTTCAATTGGTATTCTACGTACGATGTATGTCCACAAGAACTGCACTGTATGTACAACAGCTGCCAAGTCTGATGTCCTAACTGCTAATAACTGTTAGTGCAGAGAGGCTTACGGAAGTCATGGCAGAGTTGTGGTTTGCTATGTGAATCAAACATTGGATAAAGCATAGTGTAAGTTTTATTTCTACTGACTTGATAAGAGAATGCAGGCAGTCTGAATATGACAATGCTATTTAAAAGTGATGAAAGATATGCTTTATGTGGGGGTCATCTGAAGAAAATAACTCTGCTACTACACTGTATTTCCACTGGGACATTTTTGTTGAAGCTGTTGGCAAATCTGGCCATTAAAATTTTGCCTTAAAGGAGAAGGAAAGCTACTGAAGCAGTTTATTGCCAACAGATTAGCCACAATAGTGCAAGCTAGAACACTATATTTATTCTGCTGAATGCTTTACCATACTTGAGTAAACAACTCTTGAAGTGTTCTCTGTTTGTTTAGGATAGCAACTGCCATATTGGCTTGGTGTGACATCACTTCCTGCCTGAGGCTCTCCCTGCTCGCTCATAGCTCTGCACTCAGATTATAGCAGGGAGGGGAGGAGCAAACTGAGCATGCTCAAGCCCTAGCCCTGGAGGTTTAAGCTGAAAACAGGAAGTCTGATACAGAACTCCATGTGTACACAATAAAAGGAAAGAAATGCTGTTTCTTTTGACAGAGGGCTCAGAGCAGCATTACTTTGAGGGTTTACTGGTGTACTTATATAGACCTTACTTAATTTTAGCCTTTCCTTCTACTTTAAAAATGCACAGAATACAAGGCAGTATCCTATAACAATAGATTAGTATTGTATTATAGGAAGGGTTGTGTCTTGGAATCCCCCCCCCCCCCCAACATATGCCAGAAGCTAAATGCTTGCTTAAAATATATTGTCAGGAAGCAAATGCATGAAATGACTACTTATGAAAGCATCTTGCAGAGCACTCAATTAAATAATACATTTATTGAATCAAATATACCACTTTGCCTTTGTACTGATGGAAGCAGCTAAAGAGCAATGCATCGCAGGCGGCTCCAGAAAGGTCACTTAACAGGAGGTTGCTCAGTAGCACTCCACTTTTATTATAAGAATAGCCTGCTAAGATGCTCGTCTCTGCTCATCCCAATATAATGCCTTAAATGAACAATTAAATAGGATGTTTGGTATTTGAATTCTGGTTTTCAGTAATATTTTTAAAGGGGTTGTTCACCTTTAAGTTAACTTTTAGTATGATTTAGGGAGCGATATTTAGAGACAATTTGCAATTGGTTTTCATTTTTTTATTTTTTGTGGTTTTTGAGTTATTTCGTTTTATATTCAGCAGCTCTCCAGTTTGCAGTCTTGGCAATCTGGTTGCTAGGGTCCAAATTACCCTAGCATTGATTTGATTGAGAATATGGAATATTAATAGGGGAGGGTTGGAACAGAAAGATGAGTGGAAAAAGTGATAACAATAAATGTGTAGCTTTAGAGAGGATTTGTTTTAGAGGGGGGGTCAGCGACCCCCTTTTTGAAAACTAGAAAGAGTCGAGAGAAAAAGGCAAATATTCATAAATCATAAATAATGAAGACCAATTGAAGTTTTTTGAATTGACCATTCTATAACATACTTAAAGTTAACCTGAAGGTGAACCACCCCTTTAAAGAACAAGTAACATCAAATTTAAAAAAAAAAAAAAAATGTTGGTATACAAGGAAAAAAAACCACAAAGCCAATTAATCTTTGGTTTGATTCTGTATTAAGAAATAACTTACCGAAACTCCGCTTGCGCTCCTCTTCAGAAAAGGCGACAGGGCAATGATCCATCGTGCGGCGCACAATTTCACCTCCCTGGATATCTCTTATAAGGAAGGCAGGGAGGAGAAATCATGCGCCGATGGATCGCCTTTTCTAAAGAGGAGCACAAGCAGAGTTTTGGTAAGTTATTTCTTAATAAAGACTGATTTCAAAGTTTTATTTGTCTTTGTGTTTTTGTTCATTGTATACTAGTGAATTTTTTTTTTTTTTTAAGAAAATTTATGTTACTGGTCTTTTAACAATTACATGTAGCTCCAGAAATTAGATATGAAATGTGGATGTGAATCTTCACATTTTTTCATTCCAATTTTGTAAAGAGCTGGCATGGGGTGTCTAATGTGCCCATGTATTGTGTATGATACAGTTGATCAATGCTGAATAGGAATATCCAGTCCGGGCTGCTACTGGATGCTGTGGAAGATGGCAGGTTGAACATTGCTTGCTCTGGTACTATCCAAGCTGTAAAACATATAGCCTATAAAATGTACTATGGGTGTTTTAAAATCTTAAAGAGATATCGTCATGTGAAAACATTTTTTCCAAAATGCACAAGTTAATAGTGCTGCTCCAGCAGAATTCTGCACTGAAATCCGTTTCTCAAAAGAGCAAACAGATTTTATTGATATTTAATTGTGAAATCTGACATGAGGCTAGACATATTGCCAGTTTCCCAGCTACCCCAGTCATGTGACTTGTGCTCTGATAAACTTCAGCCATTCTTTACAGCTGTACTGAAAGTTGGAGTGATATTACCCCCTCAGCAGCC
Source organism: Xenopus petersii (assembly GCA_038501925.1). Taxonomy (NCBI): domain Eukaryota; kingdom Metazoa; phylum Chordata; class Amphibia; order Anura; family Pipidae; genus Xenopus; species Xenopus petersii. The sequence continues at coordinate 110,223,512 of CM076683.1, read as the reverse complement.
TAATAACAGAACAATGGGAAGGTAACACGATAACCGCTCCCTAACACAAGATAACAGCTGCCTGGTAAACAGCACTGAATAGTAAAATCTTGGTCCCACTGAGACATATTCAGTTCCATTGAGTAGGAGAAACAACAGCCTGCCAGAAATCAGTTCCATCCTGAAGTGCTGGCTCTTTCTTAAAGCACATGACCAGGCAAAATGATCTGAGATGGCTGCCTACACACCAATATTACAACTAATAAAAACAATACACTTGCTGGTTCAGGAAGTAAATTTTACATGGTGGAGTGAATTATTTGCAGTGTAAACAGGTTCATTTAGAAATAAAAACTACACCATAAAAGTCATGACAGAATGGATTCCCCAGAATACAAAAGATAATTTAATGTTCCATTAGTAAATAATCATTGGTATGTATTTTGTTATAGCAGTGCTGGCTAAGTTTTGCCAAGACTGAAACGTTTGAGCACTTTATAGAGACTCCTGGTTAGAATTCCATTGTGTAGATAGCGATTTATTGTGTAAATATTAAGCAGCAATGTTTTAAGAGTCCCTTATGATTACATGGAGTCCTCGAGTTACAAACATCCAACTTACATACAACTCACACTAACAAACAGCGACTATTACAGTAACATGCTGTGGTTCTGCTTGACTTTTATTGCCATTTAGCTTTAAACGGGGAACTATCGAGAAAATGAAAATTTAACATACGCTTCAGCATACTGAAATAAGAAACATTCTAAATACAATCAATAAATTCTGTACTGTTTCTGAAATAATAAGGTTTATCTTCACTATACCGTCTCTCTGTTTCTCTTCGTGCAGGAGTTGGGTGTCAGGTATTCATTGACAGATCCAATATATCTTATAGGGGGGCTCCATTTGCCTAGAAGATGTATTAGAGCTCACTATTAAAATCACCAAAGATCACGTCTCTCTACATGCAGGATTTGTGCAAAAGGCAGTTATTTTGTTAGATTTTGTCTGTACTGGAATTAGTTATTTGAGTGAGCTCTAATACAACTTCTAGGCAAAAGGAGCCCCCCTATAAGATATATTGGATCTAACAATCAATGACTATCTGACACCCAACTGCTGCATGAAGACAGAATGAAGAGAAACAGATGCTGAGAGGGATAGTGAACATACATTTGATTATTTCAGAAACAATACAGAATATTTCATTGATTGTATTTACAACGTTTCTTATTTCAGTATGATGAAGCTCATATTAAATTTTCATTTTTGCAGTAGTTCCCCTTTAATAAACCACCTTCCCCAATCCCCTCTGGTGTGTGTTGTCTACTGCAGAGCACAGAAAGATAAAAATACAAATTCACAGAAAGGTAAAAATAAATACTATGTTAAGACAAACATCTGTCTAAGTATATGTTTCAATTTACATACAAATTCATGTTAAGAACAAACCTACAGAACCTCTCATCTCATACGTAACTCGGGGACTGCCTTGTACTGTTAAACATTCAATAGATATTAACATCCTCATTGCACTGGCTTTTATTTAGTAAATTTGTTTTTGTTTAGTGATTGCTGTGCTGAATGATTTGCCTTTCATTTGCAATGTAACAATAGTGTATAATAATAGTATATAGTGTACTATATTACACTTGATTGTACAGTATTTGAAGTTGGATTGCTCTATTAAACTGTTAAATCTATATTTGGAACCATCTCTTTACTGTGTCTTTTTGTCGTGATTGCATTTGTTAAATTTTATTCAAAATCGGGATGCACCGAATCCAGGATTCGGTTCGGGATTCAGCCAGGATTCTGCCTGGATTAGGATTCGGCCAAATCCTTCTGCCCAGCCGAACCGAATCCTAATTTGTTTATGTAAATTAGGGACAGGGAGGGAAAAAGCGTGGCTTTTTGTCACAAAACAAGGAAGTAAAATATGTTTTCCCCTTCCCACCCCTAATTTGCATATGCAAATTAAGATTCGGTTCGGTATTCAGCCGAATCTTTTGCAAAGGATTCGGGGGTTCGGACGAAAACAAAATAGAGGATTCGGTGCATTCCTAATTCAAAACTACTATTTTCCCCCCGTTTCCTACAGTTGGGTACAACACCCAAACGCTCCACACTTTTTCAACCTATAGCGGAACAGGTTTCTTGTGCTTTTCTAAGCCATTTTGGGGCGGCACTCCGAACACCCCAATTTTTCCATTGACTTTGACAGGGAAGATTTTCAAACTGCTGCCAATCATACAGCTTTGAAGCTACACTCACCAAACTTCATTCTGAATGAAACGGCAACATTTGTTGGATGCCCCAAAGTGGGAGGAGCCAGCAACAGCCAATCAAATTTCACCCATTAACTTTCAAAGGGGAAATATAAACTGCTGCCAATGTTACAGCTTTGAGGCTACACTCCCCAAACTTGAATCCCGTGGTCATGGGGTCAACTTAAGTGAAAAGACGATATTGGTAGGATGCCGAAAGTGGGAGGGACCAACAACAGCATTGACTTTGAATGGAGAAATTTGAATTGCTGCCACTTTTACAGTATTGAGTAGCCACACTCCTGAAACTTAATTCACTTAGTTATGGGTGGGGACAACCGGAATGAAAAGGCAATATTTGTTGGATGCCCAAAAGTGGAAGGAGCCAACAATCAAATTTAACTCATTGACTTTCAAAGGGGAAATTTAAATTGGTGCACAGTTTTGAGGCTACACTCACCAAACTTGAATCACATAGTTATGGGGTCAACCTGAATGAAAAGGCAATATATGTTGAATGCCAACAGTCAATCAGATTTCACCCATTAACTTTCAATGGGGGAATTGAACCTGCTGGTAATCCCACAGTATTCACACCAGGGGCCCCACACTCTTCACACTTGGTCACTAGGCAGGTTTAGATTTGGAAAAGTAGGTGGAGCCTAATCAGAGTTATCTGATTGTAATGGGGAAATTCAAACTGCTGCCATTTTCACGTTTGTTGCCAGTGTACCCAAACTTTTCACAGATGGTCACTGGGGGACTAACATTAAAGGTGATAAAAAGAGGGCAGGGCCAACAACAGCCAATCGGATGTTTTTTCAAACCAACATGAAGTTTGTTTTCTAGTTTGTGCTGTGATTTTGCAGGAAAAAAAGATGTGGATCTACTGGAGGAATTTCTACAGGCAGAAACCCCTCATATAGTACTGTAGGGGCCTTATACCATAGAAGTACCTCTGGGCCCATGCCTAGGGTGGTGGCCCACCGTTACCTACATGGTACATACTAATAAAAAGCTTCCCCTTGCATGCTACTGAATACTTCAGTTTATCTGCACATAAACTGAGAAAATGGATGGGCTGAGGTATGTGGTGTAGCATTGCTTGACTAATTCTATATAAGTTTTAGTCCTTTAGCAAAAAAGGGAAATATTGTGCTTACCAATAAATTAGAAAAAATTATGTGGGGGGTGCAATGTGTCTGTGAACAAAAAATTCCACTACACTCAAACCATTATCAATATATTAAGAACACATACATTTTGTGCATTAA